>OX388326.1:14147490-14846072 GCA_947579605.1 Athripsodes cinereus
AAATAAATGAAAATTAAATAATTACATTATAAAAACATTAGGTAAAATACAGTGCACAATACCATTCTGGTACCGACACTTATGTATGCAAGCGAAACCTGGACGTGGTTGAAAAAGGATGAGAGTGGAATAAATGCTGTGGAGATGCGTTCACTGAGAAGAATGGTTGGTAAAACGTTGCGAGATAGAGTGAAGAATGAGGATATCAGGAGAATGAGCGGATGTGAGAGGAGTGTTGTTGACAGAATGCGTGTAAACAAGTTGAGATGGTTTGGACATGTTGAGCGAATGCAAGATGAAAGGATGACGAAGAGGATGTATTTATCTGAAAGAAGAGATATGAGGAAGCGCGGACGTCCAAGAACCACGTGGCTTGATCACGTGGACCAAATTCTTAAGGACGGACGCGTGCTGAGTAAGAGAAATCGCCGTGCATGTATGAGAAACTGGATGAATGTAGAGCGAAAGAAGTATGTAAGGATAGATCTATATGGCGTTCCGTTCTCTCTGCCTACCCCTCCTGGGACATGGCGTGAGGATATAGTATAGTATAGCAGTTTTGTTCGTTCTTAAAGAGTGTTTTTTGTATATTTTGTGGGAAGAAATAAGTCGAAGTTTATAGCACAAAAAGATTAATTTTAGTTTTTATAAAGATCTTTGGAAATTTCTTTAAGTTCATCGTAAACTCAGATCCATCTTGGAAAAAAGTGATAATTTTATTAAGTTTTCAACACTAAAAAATATTTGTTAAAAATATATGATAAAACATTCATAAATTATTTTATGATGATTTGTAATGTTCCAAGTTCAGCAATAAATATAATTTAAAGAACTTTTTTCATATAAAAGCTACGACGACAGTCACTTGACAAAGCTTTGGAATCTCAACTTAAAGCTCTACAGATGATATTATTATTATTACTAAATCACAGCTTTTGTTTCAAGTTAAATAAAAAAATAAAGGAACTTGATAAAAAGTTAGCTACATAATAATATATTTTGTGCACTGTAATTTGAATTGCTTATGTATTCTTGACAAACATTTCGAAAAACAAATACAAAAGTTTTTACAAGATGTATAATTTTCTCAATCAAAAGTTTTGAATTCTAAATTAGTATTACTTTTTTCAATTTCGCATTTTATTCTTTTTTATGTTTTTAAATGTCGTAAAAATTAGAAATGAGTAAAATACATCAAACAAGGCATTTATTATTTTATTTATTTATTTTTTTATTCACTGTAAATATTGGTAACAATATTTCAAATCACTACAAAGTATCATAAAAATATCAGTTTACAATTCAATGTACAGAAGGCGACTTTATCAAAGGAATGCGATGCCTTAATATCTTCAATTCAACAGTAATGAAATATGCAATCTTTTGTTGACCTATCGCTGCATATCTCATAAATAGGGTAGCCAGCAGGCTTACTGAGTGTAATAAACAAGCAAGTTGTCCTTTCAGTGTCAATAAATATCCAGGCATTCAGGATGGGTGGCATCTGGCATACATTATTGCTGAATTGAAGGAGTTAAATATCTTATCGAGATGTTATACGACCTCCTGCCTTTTACAGGACTTCAGAAATTCATCCTTACTTTTTAAAACAACAGACATTCGGAAAGGATTTCATTTATAATTATCATGTTCTATATGCCACCCTTCTTGTGAGAAATGTTGATTAAATTAATATTAATTGTCGTTTAATTAAAAAAAATATATCCTTAGTGAAGCTGTAATGTATACGGAGCTGTGTTTTCTATTAGAATTAGTTTGACATAGACACATTACTTGTCGAAACCTAGGTCACTCAAATAAAGTATCGGTAATACTGAAATACCGTGTTTTTTTAATATTAGTTAAGATATCAATTTATTTATCGTGTCGAAACCCAGAAAAAACTAATCAAACTGATCTCCAGTACTGTGCAAAACGCACAGCAGGTGGAGATGCGTCAAAAATATCCTCCATAGTGCAAGTGATAGGGCACAATGGACACTCCAACAAGTGTGGCATGGTCTGCGCTGCATCACAGTCACATGCTCCGGATTCGTCTTGTAGGAAGCCCTATCGTTCTCTATTGTCACGGCAGTTTCCCATATTATATTATATTATAATACAAGATAATTTACGAATACCTTCCTTAAATTGTAAAATTAGACATTAAATGTGAAAACCTAGGTCACTTTAATAAAATATTGGTATAACTGAAATACCGTGTTTTTAATCTTAGTTAAGATGTCAAACGTCTTATAATACATAACATTTCACGAATACATCTCTATAATAGCAAAATAAGACATTACATATCGAAACCTAGGTCATTCTAATAAAATATTGGTAAAACTCAAATACCGTGTTTTTAAATCTTAATTATGATGTTAAACGTCTTAATTAAGATGTTAAAGTCTCGAATACCTCTCAATAATAGCAAAATTAACATATTTCATAACAATGAACACATCAAAGCATTTAAAATCAATAACATGAATCAAATGAAATAAATATATAATATGTATGTGCAGGCATTACAGTTCATATTCCCGTGCATTGCGGCATTATTCTCGTCATAACAGCACTACAGCCATACTATGACACAGTTAGATATGTGCTACATAGAATAATGACACTTATAATAATATGTACCTAGATATAACAATACATACAATGAAATACCTAGTATTAAATACTAAGAGTGATTATTGTTTAGCTGGTCACAGGAAAATTGCAATTTTGGTATTCGATTTTCTTAAATTTAATCTTCATCATGAAATTCCGAGAAGGCAGGAAGAGATTTCCTTGGGGAAATATACACGCGCACTGCGTGTATTTATTACAAATTGTAATTAAAAAGAAATTAAAAAAAATCTTCACTTATTCCAAAACCCTAAAAATGCACACAATATGAAACTGAAATAAATGAAAATATAAAACAAATCAGATATCTCGATGGATGCAATTATCATATTACAAGGCTTAGAAAAGTCAACATAACCTTATTTGGTAGTCCCCTGAACGGAACTTGAACCCGCACTCCATCCATTTAAGTTATACTTTGCCTAATTAAGCAGATATGCCTAAGGCCTCGAAGTTCTCCTTCATGGGAGCTTAACGTACAGGTATAGAAGTTCTGAGATATAATAGTACCAACATAGCAAATACCACAAATAGGGTAGCTATAAGATAAGCTACATATAATAAATATGCATGTCGTCACCTCAGTGATAAAAAATAATTATAAAATAAACACATTTTAATAGAATTTTGTTAACTTAAACGGGATTTTTTAAAAATATTTAGTGAGAGTTCAGAGATAATAAGCGAGTCATATCAAAAGGTCGCTCAATGTAATCAATGATTTTATAGAGATCATGATCCAAACGAATTTCACGTTCAAAGTAAACATGATCCAGAGATAATAAGCACATAAAAAAGCTTTGTTTTAATAAACCAAAGAAGTGTGTGTAAACTTTCTTCATAAAATATTGCAGTTTTCAGTTTATTGATAAAACTTCTACTAAGTAAAATTGGGTACTTTATACAAGATACATAAAATGTCAAGTTGCAGAGAGCTTTATTGCATGTGTAACAAAGTCCAACTTAATTTTGCAATTCGTTGCACGAGTTGCCGCAAATCTTGCAGTGATTATATTAAGAGAAATAATAATATAGCTACTATGGTGTAGTGTCGTAGAGGGAAGGCTCCGTAGATCCGTAGCTTCGTAGCCACTCGGCGCCAGACCATCAGGGCGCCGAGACGCTTCGGACGGATCACGTAATGTATTAGTGTAGTGTAGTGTAGCATAGTACGGCGTAGCACACAATATATAGGGGAAATGGTACTCAAATTGGACATTTGAAAAATCATATCGTAAGATATGATTTACTTTAATCAGGTAATTTTTCTAAATATGAATAATGGGATATGATATTTCATTCAAACCCATGCATTATAAAAGAGATTAAAAGAGCGAACACTGCATGTGTTGTTAAATATTTATTAATTTATCAATCGTTTATTAATTTATTTAATAGTACACTATAGATAATATACACATATAAAAACAAACAATGCAGACAAACAAGGTATCAATATATCGCGCTATTTACAAGTGTACACATTTCAACAATTTAGGTATAATAAAAAGCCCATAAGGTTGTCACATTTAAATAAATGAACAAAAATAGAAAATCGATTATATTAACAAGTAGGTACCTACATTTAAACATTAAAAAAATACAAATGAATAACAGTAATTGTCTGTTCTTACAACATGAAACGATAAAATGATATTTTGCAATTTAAAATGACAATAAGCAAAAAGAAGTTTTACTTCTATTGTATTCAAGTTAGTATTACAAGCAATTATACATGAGGAATTGTAAGATTATCTTTAAAAACAAGGATATGTGGGGATAGTAATACGTAGAATTAAAGAGACTAGCAGAAAAAAGGGAGAAATGGAGAAGAAAGTTCAAACTCGCTGCAGACCAATCCAATGTATTGTAACTCACTATTTATATAGTAAAAAAAGTGTAAATAATATTATGTTCTGCAGAAGTTTATAGCATTTTAGCCTAAAGTACAAAAATAATTTTCCATTTGTACAACAACAAAAAATGTGACCAGTTTTATAGCTGTTTACCCTTCATACATTCAAACAATATTTTAATGATATATGTAGAGAAGAATTTTATATTATTGTTATATATGTTCGTGTTATATTAAAGTATGCTTATTGCATTCTATACAACTACAGTTTATTCTACATATTAATATATTCTAACATGTTTTGTATTACTCTACAAGTCGTAGCTTTTGGAGTAATACAAAGCTGTTGTAGCATGTTAAAGAGTATGAAGTAGTCAGTGAAGACTGTAAAAAAATAAGGCACAAAGGTTAAATATAAATTAAGCCTCTTTTAAATATCACTTGCCGCAAACTAAATTTGGTAAATATTTTAAAAAAGCACTGTTCTATTGTTCACGATGGTTCAGATATTTGGAATTCGTTACATTATAAATATAAAAATAATCGTATAAATGACAAAATACAGAATGTTTAATGTTGAGTTTCAATGTTTTCTTTGGGTTTTTGACTGAAGTACATGCCTTTCGGGATTTTTTTAATGAAAAAAATAGGTAAATTGCAACTACGTTTATATTACAGAACCTAAAAAGAATTATAAATTATGGACAGCTTGCATGTTAATTACATGCAGCTGGTCTGCTGGCTACCCCACTTGTGAGATATGCCGTGTTGGTATAGCAGTAATAGTATCTACTAGTAGAAATATGTGTGCATATTAACAAAAAAAATATAATGCACACTCATAACACAGTTCACAATTCGTTACCTTAATTCAGAATTATCCATAGTTCAAATTTTGGTCAAAGTGAATTAAGTTTTTTAGAAATACGTAATAATTATAACAGATACAAGATAATTTAATGAATATGAGTAATTAGATTAATTAATTGTCAAAATTTGCTGTACATATTTTTATTTTCATCGCAAAAACAAAATTTTAAACTGCTTCTTTGAATAATCACCCTATTCAAAGGAGCTAAGGACTAAAAGTCTTAGGATAGTTCTGCAGGGCTACTCTTGACAAAATTAAACACGATCTTAATCTAGTCTTGATCTTGATCATACGACGCACGAAGTGACTATTGGCCAAAAATACACGCAAAACGATCACGCGTTAGCAGTAGCGCGTATGTTTTTGACCATAGTCCCTTCGTGCGTCGTATGATCAAGATCAAGACTAGATTAAGATCGTGTTTAGTTTTGTCAAGAGTAACCCTGCTGCATTAAGGTAGGAAATTAGTTTGAAGAAAGAATATTTGAGTTTTACCAAAAACCATGCATTTTGACAATTAAATATAAATAAAAATATCTAAATAGGGCGTACAGGAATCAAAAATAAAGAATTCAAACTAGTACTCTAAATAAAATACATAGATTGAAGACATTGCCACAAGGCAATAATATGTACGCCTTTTGTAATTTTTTTTTTCAAAAGTGTTAAATCATTAGCTCGTTACCCTAAAATCTTTGTTACACCACTGATAACAATTTTCTCGAGTCACTTTAGCTTTTTAAAACTATATTTTCTTCACGCCACGGATAATGTTAAATACTATATATTATAACTATTAGGTATAATACATTTTATTTTATTATATACTTTTTTATTATATAATATCGTGTTATGTCAGAAAGAAGTATATTAAAATTTATATTATAATTATCTTCTAACTATATGCCCGGCTTTGCGCGGTAAATGAATATCGAATTAAAAAAATATTGTGAATGTCAGGAACAATTCATTCATCCATACCATTTCTGGAAAATTTCAATATATGTATATGTTCCCAATGCATATGTAGGTATTCACTGTGTCGGTGTTTAGGTAGTAGAATTCCATATCGAAATAAATAAAACAAGCGTTTTATTCTACTGTTGATTTATTCGATGAGAGAGACGTCTTTCGTCTTATAAGGACATTGTCAAGATTGACATCCTTATAAGACGAAAGACGTCTCTATCACCAAATAAAACAATAGTAGAATAAAACGCTTGTTTTATTTATTCCATATGTAGGTATGTTCTCGATACCACGAATTTTTTCACCACCCTCAAAGCAGAAAAAAACATATTTTTAAAGCCCCCAGTAGGAAATTGGCTGTCAGAAATTGTCTGCAGGCAATAAACCCGCCATTTGTACCATGTAGAAATGTACAATAAAGATAATTTTAATATTTTTTTATTATTATTTTAAGAAGGCTTTTAAAATGTTAAATGGTAGAGATATTGATATTTATAAGGAAATTTGAAAGTATATTGTAAAATGATGTCTGGATATTTGTTTAAAGCTATTTCTAGGATCGCAATGGCCTTCAGCTGTAATGATCCATGTAAGAATCGTTTTATTGTCGCCTGTAATAATAATGATTTCCCACAAGTGGGGCAGCCAACGGTTCAACTACATGCAAAAAAATACGCTTGTCATCCTCTTCGTTCCAATAAAGATTTAGAAATTCAGGATATATGGCATACGAAATAGCTGTATTGAAGATGTTAACTGTCTTATACGTGATAAAACGTAAAGTAAAATGCATAGATAATTCACATACATAAACTAAGTCCCAAACTAAGATATAAATCTTGTATTGTGGATTCTAACACATACATTTAACACGCAGACTCTGTTTAACAGATACCCGAACCTATTAAAGGATACCCGAAAACTTATACAAAAGAGTAGGAGATATTGATTTTATTAACAAACATTCATAAAAAAAAGATGTATCTGGCTTTGTGTTATGAACCCAAATACAACTTATACACTTTTCACAGTAAGTTAAAAGCTTGTTATGAAAACGGAGTTTATCGGCACCTGGAACCGATCCACGCATCTCTTATTGTGCATGAGGCCAAGACTCTACCTCCAGGCTACCGAAGAACTTTATACACATACCTACATTAAAAAACGCGCTAATATATGTACATACATTGACAAACGCGCTAAAATGTTTATGCGAGAATTCTCAAGGCGTATAATATTGATATTCTTATTATTATAATAATGAATATTACTCTGTTGTAAAAAGCCGCTCATTTTAATAATGAAATAATTACGGGTATATAGCAACGTCTTACGTTATAGTATAGTTTGAACGCTGTAGAATTTAGAACAAGTCACGCTGTATCCATACTAATTAGATTTTTTTCATTTCATATTTAATTTTATAAATGTACTTGATCTTATAATTACTCCTAATAATATATTACTAAAATATAGTCACGGCATACACTGCTCCACAAGAGGGTAGCCAGCAGACCAGCTTAATTCCATTTATAAGCTTAAAAGAGTGCTACATCCCAATTTATTTCCTTCTTTCACGCGTAACGGATCATATGAGAAATAAAACTGTGTCTGCCTACCCCACTTGGAATGCAGAGTGAGGGTATAATGTAGTATAGCAGTATTAGACAGAAAGTTCGATAAATAATCGAAAATATTGGCAGCCCTTGCTCTCTAGTCTGGCCTTTAGAAATAAGAATCTAATAAAATGAAACTCAACCTTTTTCCATAGTTTCAAATCAAATTATTGAAGAAAAAACGCCATTTCGACTCAGGAAACACATTAAGTATCCACATACATTGGTAGTATGTGTTAGTAGATGAAGGAACTTTAAGCACTTCTCTATGGAGCTTTATTCAATCACCCTTTTTCCTCAATATTCTACTACCAGAAGTCTTTCATAAGGGTTAACGGGGCAACTGAAGTGTGTGAATGATTGAGGATCAAAAGAGGATAAATCTAAAAATTAATTTTAAGTTTATTTTATTTATTTATTCATTCTTTACTGTACATTGATTTCATACAATTTCACTGAAGGCATATATTCAAACTAAATACAATCAATATACAGAGGGCGAGTTTATCGCAAAGGCGCGATCTCTTTCAACTAACCCAAATAATTAGTATATAATATAAAATATTCCCAAAAAGCTTAACTAAATATTTGATTATATTCTTTATTTTGTGTTTTACAAATTTGTGTTTTTGTAAATATGTTAATCAACTATTTCATTTATGAGAAAATCAACGGAAACAATCAAGGTGATTTTCGAAATTTGACAAATCTATGTATGTTACAATCGAAACTGGACAAAATGGAAGTGACCAATAGGGATCAAGGATTTTGTATGGGGCATCGGCCATCTTGTATTTTGATGTAAGCTTGTGATTGTCAAGTGAAGTAAAGCGCTATTTTTTGTTTAAAGTTTATTCAAATAAAAAATAAAAGAGGAAATCATAAACAATACACAGTTGACAGTCTCCGTTAGAAAAGATGAAAAATCGTATTAACAACTTTGAAAATTGAATTAAAAGCTTGAGAAATCCATCGCATATAATTTTGCATATATCTAACCTGGATAGTTAGTACCTAATTAAAATTATTAGTTTAAAATCAAAATAATAAAAGTTAGGCTTGAAAATTTAACTTTTGTAAACACGCAGTTGACAATGGTATTATTTTACGAGAAGCTCTTATCAGTTTTTTTGTTTCGGCTGATATTTTACTCTACATGGATTTGTTCACTTTTGATTCCAAACCACTTATTACCCTTAACCCTCTCAAACTAAATTTAGGTTTCAAGTATTCATAAGAAGAACACAATACAACGTACAATGTAAAGAGCTTAATACTTAATCAATTATATACATAATGATGTTAATTTATGGGTTAAAAAGTAATGTTTGTTTAAACATTTGGAGGTTCGATATTTTTTTCATAAAAGCTCGTATTAAAGTGTATAGTGATTAATAAAATTGCTGGCAAAAGAGGACAGCTTGTATGTTTATTACATTCGGCTGGTCCGCTGGCTACTCCATTTGTGAAATATGCCGGGGTAGTAAAAGTAGTATTAAAATTAAAGTAGTTCTATTCTAAATCATTCTCAATCAAAATACCAAGGTAAAGTAATTATTACTGAAGATGGACGTATGTCCGAAAAGCTTTTAATATTATAACAATTTTAAATGAAAGTAAACAGTGTTTTTTATTTAAATATTTATTATCTAAATTATTAATTAATGTAATTAAATTTCTATATATATTTATACCATCCAGGCATATCCCACAAATGGGGAAGCCAGTAGACTAACTAATGCAATTAACAGGAAAGTCGTTTTCATGCCAATTAAAAATAAGACATTCAGGAAGCGTATGGCTAAATTCTATGTCTTAATTGTCTTAAACGTTCAAATTTCCTGGAGAGACCACATCACAAACGAAGAAGTTCTTCAAAGAATCGAAGGAGGAAGGCACCTGCTCAAGATCTTGTCAGAAAGGCGTGCAAGGTGGATCCGCCATGTAATACTACAAGAAGGCCTCTTGCATGCCGTAATGGAGGGTATGACCGAGGGGACAAACTCTAGAGGACGCCCACCCGAGAGTACCTGGAGGACCTTTTGGTGGACATGCGCTGCTCATCATATGCAGAATTCAAAAGAACCGCACAAGACAGGGAGGAGTGGAGGAGAAGAATTAAAGAGATAATTGCTGCAAACCAATCCCAGGATTGAAACCAGAGATATAGAGTATACCTATACCTGAGTGAATTTTATAAGTATGGCTGTTGATCAGTATTTATCTATATATCCTAAAATTGAGGTAGCCAGTGGACTAACTAATGTTATAAACGTGAAAGCTGTTTTCTACATGTTGATAAAAAAAATAATACATTCACATCACGTGGCACATTTCAGCGCTAATGAAATTGTTAAAAGTTTTATTCGTGACGTTGTACGAATATAATCGTGCCTTTTACAGAATGTTCTTAGAAAACTTAGAGAAAAAAGTGGCAGATCTATTATTTGCCTAGGACTCACAAAGAAATAAGTAACATTTATTTTTCAAAAAAGACATTTACAACACGAGGCACATCTCATCGCTGAATTGAAGATGTTAAAAGTTTTATTCGTGATATTGTACAAACATAATCGATCGCACCTTTCACAGGATATTCTTAGAAACCTACATAGAGAAAAAAGTGAGAAATCTATTATTTGTCAAGGACTTCACAGAACGAGTAGAAATTGCATTTATTATTCATACCACAATGCAAAATAATGTCACGTAAAAAATAAATATTTCTTTTTATAGAAACCAGGATAATTTGGTATTTTTCGATAATATATAAAATGTCAGTGGGAAGTGCATAGTAGGTGGGTTCCTATTCTTGGAAGAGAATGTTAAACAACTCAATTTGAGGAGAGAACCCTTCCACTTATTCTATATGAAACATTAGACCTACCACCTCTACACTGGTTGGCTGGAATCGGAACAGTTTTTTTCGCTTTTGGAAGGAAACAAGTCTCTTGGTTAACTCAGAGCGATTCTGTGTCAATTGAGTCACCTCCTTCCTCAAAATTACAACGCTTTTATGTCGTTGTAATAGAAAACGGATTTCTCAAAATATTGTGGACCAAAAATTTGGAAACATTGTAAGCACTAACAGTAACTAACTTAGGTAATGGATTGATTGGCAAAAATAAAAAAAAATAATATCATATAAATCTTTTTTTATATCATCATGCCATATATCCCACAAGTGGAGTAACCAGAAGACCAGGTGCATGTAATCAACAAAAAAAAGACATTCAGGATGGGTGCTTGTGATTTTACAGGACCCCCAAAAATTAACGGAAAAGAGTGGGAGACGAATTTTTGCCGACTGCCTCACGATTCAAAAGGTCTGGCATCTAAAATGCTTGTGTCGTAAAGGTGGAATAAATCAACATTGAGAAAACTTAGTCTTCGGATCTCTTGTTGAAAATCATGTCTTTTATTTTTCCAATTTATTTTACAAAATATAAATTTGTGTGTGTGAGCTTTGTGTAAGTCTGTATTGAAAAGATAACCGTAAGTAAAAAAAATAAATTTAAAAAACAATATTATCTTGCGATTTCTATAATGTCTAGAAATGCGTTCCCTATTGTATCAATATACATACAACTGAAAAAATGACACTGACGAACTCGTAAAAATGGGAAAAGCAATTTACAGCATCGTAAAATAAAGAGGGGGCTTTGCCAGATACCTTGCTATAAAACATACCAACTTCTCTTACACATTATACATTGCTACTTTCAGCTTTATCCTTATCCAACAGAACAATACACACATACAATACAATACACATGTACACACATACTAACAACATACATACATCGCTAATAAAATTTTATAGATATTTTATTGTATCAGATTTATTCACTAACATTTTTACTTGTAGTCACAAATTATAACTCCATACATCGTGTATAGAAAATATGTTCTTATTTTTATTTACTTTGTAAAACGTAGTTAATGAAAAAAAATCAGTATAATTATAGTGATAATCTCGCTACTGCACATCATCTCAATATTTTATATTCTATTTTGTATTGCCAATGATGCTAGACTCGAAGATCAAAGATGGTCAAAAAGGGTGGTGTGGAGACCTCGTGAGGTAAAAAAGTAGAGAAAGACCTCTCACACGATGGTCTGACGACATTTTAGAAGAATCGCTTAAGAAAAATTGGTATACATCATCCCTGCTGAATTAAAAATGTGAAATGTATTCGCTTGTTTTTCCAATATACATTTATGTAAGTGACATCGTTAATGTAACACGATGAAATAATAAATTCTTTCTCGATCCTTACTGCCTATCCCGTGAAGGAAGCAGCGTAATGTCATAAATTTATATAATATGTAAAGAATACAAAAGTACCTATATTGTCGCGTGGTAAAAGCAGCTATAAAGGATATAGGAACGGACTTTAAGTATTTGCGCGGGTATTCTCATACCAGGAGCACAGAAGAGAAGAGAAGTGAGTTCGTTAAGGATTCATTTTGTTATAAATATGCAATGAGTTACCACCAACCACTACTACTGCTATCACTATACTATACTATACAAACAAACAATATACTACACACATCATATACATGTGTTCTGTTCTGCAGTATTACCTCAATCAATGTTTCTACTCCTACAGACATACTCATAATTATGCATATACGTATAGATTTTGTAAATAAAAATAAAAGAGAGAAATCTGGATTTGAAATAAGCCCAAATACACTCCAAACATTTTAACAGATAACAGTTATCTTGAATTGTGAAGATGGAGTAGATCGGAAAGGGTGAAATCGAACCGGGGTTTCTCAATTGAAAGTTTAAGACTGTACCACCAGGCTATACCGACCACCTCAATTCAAATAAATTCTAACTAAAGAACCATTTTTTTAAGATTCAATTGCATCGTATAGATTATGATTTGGACATGTGGAGGGAATAAAGGACTATGAAAAAAATATATTTATCTGAAACTATTAAGACATTCAGGATGGGTGGCTTACTTCATCGCTGAACTGAAGATGTTAAATGTCCTAAAAGTTACATTTTCGGAATATCTGCTTTTTACAGGATACTCGAAAACTTACAAAAATGGGAGACCAATTCTTGAACGAAACATTCCACAGGATTTAAGATTGTTATTTTGTATTAAAATCTTGGTTTTTAGCTGATAATTTTGACCAAGACACGTTTTCAATTCAACCAAGTTCTATGAAAACCAATATCTTAGAGTTGTCTTCTTAACAATTTCATTCTTAGTTATTTTCTTCGGACATCGAGAATAAATAGATACAGAAATAGTGATTGTACGGCAAAACCAAAAATAAACACTTTCAACATAATATGAAACATCTTAAATAACGGGAATTTTATCAACTGACAACCTTTTCAAAAATCTATATTTAACTTAGGAAATGGCAAGGGAAATAATATACCCTGTTCGTGAAAATAAAAATAAAACCTCCACAAATAATATTTTAAAACTCGCCCTCTGTATATTGGTTGTATGATTGGCTTTGTTTTAAATGTATTTTTTTGTGAATTTGCTTGTACTCAATGTACAGTAAAGAATAAATAAATAAAAAATAAAATGTATGGTAACTATGTTACAAAAAAAAAAATCTTCTCGTCAGTTGTTTCCGCAGTTCTAGGGATCGTGACGATGATGACGGATAATTTCTTTTCGGCGCCCTTTAATGAAGTATCACAATAACTACTTATAATATACACAAGGAAAATTAATCCCAGAGATATGATTTCTCTGACTAATCCACTTATCAACGAATATATTATTACAGTGTTAAAGTATTAAGAATATTACTCGACAGAAATATCATCTACACAAGCAATAGATTATGCAAAATTCCTTTAGTAGGAAACAAGAAAGGTTTCCCGATACTAACAAATCGTCCTAGGCTGGTTTGAGTGCATTTTACCCATGGTACGTTCACCAATCCTGTTTTAGACCCTTATGTTCGCAAAGGTGAATGGCAACTAACAACAACCATCTTGATGTTTGTATTTGACGCATTTGACAATCTGACGTTTGACTGTCCATGTGAAAAATAGATGTTGCCAGAAAGCGAAACTGTTTTCTATTCACAAAGTTGCTTAGAACAGTGTTTTACAAACGTTAATCGTTTAATAATAATTTGAAGACAATATTTCTTCACCTCAAGTACAACCAATGCAAATAAGTTTGTGAACTTGCAAAATAGCTTATTTTAAACAACTTTTCAAAAGAAAGAGATGGGTATTTAATCCCAAGTAAGATCGAGTATAAGTGAGCTAGTACGATGTTTTTTAAGGTTAAAGTGTACAACAATACCTTTTCCTTATAACTATCTCGAGTATATTACAAATAATAAATATAAATACAAAATTGATAGAATTCACATTTTCGAAAGGAAATATATGGGAAACCATCCTCCCAGAAGTACTATTTTCCATTTATATCCGTTCTTACCTTTAGTTCTTAGCTTAACGTCTTTTAAATATATTTAACCTTTTCTTGAATATCGAGAACGAAAAACATTATTATTATTTTACATTGAATAAGTATTCAAAGGCGAAATCTTCACGTGCGGGCCCTAAAGGGTAGCCTGAAGGGCTGGAATCTTATATGCTGCATTTACATCTTCGATGCTCCTCTCAGGAACATAAATGGCAATCACATACAAAATTAAACATGATAAACAATAAATAAATTAAGATAAACAACAACGATCAATAAAAGACCAAAGCAAATTGCAAGCATGCAAGTGAAATTTTAAAATTTTGGAATTTGGGGTTAGATAAACCGCAATTGGCGATCGACTACTGACGAACTTTTCGACAATCTACCAACAACGTACCTACCGTGTAATTATGCGTTATTGTTGCGTTTTTTGTCGAAAAGTTCGTTTGTAGTCGATCGCCAAGTGCGGTTTGTCTAGGAGGTCTGATACCTGTTTTTTTTTTTTTTTTAAAGATATATCTGGGTTTTGTTATAAACCCAAATACAACCTTATACACCTTTCACACTAAGCTAAAAGCTTGTGCCGTGAAAGGGGAGTTTACCGTAATTACCATATTATATTTTGACATTTCTACGGAATAATTTTATAATCAGGGATAACGTTGGAACAATGCTAATTTCTGATTACGAGTGAGACGTCACTAAACCCGGTCTAAGAGTTAGACTTGTAGTTATTCTTTTTTGTGAGTAAGTCCAATTATCTCTTATTCTTGAATAACGGAATAAAAAATACAAAAAGGGTCACTTTGCTTGTTTTCCGGGAAAAGTATTATGTCAAAAGTAGCCATTACAATTTGTGGACTTTGATTAAAACCCCGACATGTTTCCGTATGGGAATTATTAATGAACCACACAGAAAACATGTCACCGTTGTACCTACTAGTAGTACCTACTTACTTACATAAACTGTGTATAGGTGTCTCTATTTTACGTGGGGTATATATAACATGCAAGGTGACCAATCGTCCACCTTTTGGAAGAACATTTCTCCTCTTTTCAGTTCTGTCCTAAGAAAAGCGTCATTTTTGTAATTTTGTTCTCCTTGATATTTGGTTTAGGTGGAAGTTATAATATTATTTGAGTTATTTGTAAAATATCTCGCTTCTGCGATTAAAAGTATATTGATGGGATGATAATATTTAGATTTTTTTTATTATAAAAAGATGTATCTAACCCAAATATAACTTGATACACCAATAAACTTAACAATTGTGTAATGAAAGGGGAGTTTGCCGGCACCTGGGAATTAAACCGTGCACCTCTTGTGCATGAGGCCGAGGTTCTACACTGAGAAAAATACTCAAAACGAATCATTGGTACGGTACTATCAGATTAGGACCAGAGATCGTACAAACGATTCATTGGTATAAATCTATAATATTAACTCTTCGCAAACAAATCACTGGTAAATTTACCAACAACTTGTTTGCGAATAGTTAATATTATAGATTTATACCAATGAATCGTTTGTACGATCTCTGGTCCTAATCTGATAGTACGTACCAATGATTCGTTGTGAAATTTCGTTAGTATTTTTCTCAGTGTACCTTCAGGCTACCAACGAACTGATTGAAATACATTTTTTTTAAATTTGCTTGTAATTAACGGACAGAAAAGAATATATAAATCAATTAAAAACTAATAAAATAGATTTGTTAAATATTCTTTAACAAAACCGAGGATATCATAAAATATTTCTAATTTCTAAATGCTCTCGAAAATTTGGCGACGGGGATTGATTTTGGGAGTTTGCGATATATTTCGAAATCCCGTTATCTAGAAAATGTCCTCCTTTTCGCGCTTAAAAAGTTGGTCACCTTAGTATATGTTGTCATTTAACCTTTGCATATTTTTTGTTTATTAAATTGACAATAGAAATGACATGCGCCAGCATAGTCATCGATTTTTTAATAAAAAATTGGTCTTGTTGTGTTTGGATGATACTCCATCACAATACACCTTTTCTATGATAATGGTATCAGAGTGTTTGAAATTTGAAGAATTGTATGACTTAGGTCTGTCGGTATTTATGTCGGTAGCCTGGGGGTAGAGTCTCGGCCTCCAGAACAAGGGGTCCGTGGTTCGATCCCAGGTGCCGGCAAACTCCCCTTTCACGGCACAAGCTTTTAGCTTAGTGTGAAAGGTGTATAAGGTTGTATTTGGGTTTATAACAAAAACCCAGATATATCTTTTTAAAAAAAAAATGTCCACTGTCGGTCCCAAACCACACATACACACTCATAATGCCTACGAGCACAATACATCTAGGTCGCTTCCACGATCCATTGTATGTTGTCCGACCATGTAAATATGTATCAAAGAAAAGTTATAACTCACCCTATAACGATCTGTAGGTGTCCTTTCTGCAGGTGTCCTATCCTTATTCCTCCTGTCCTCCTCTGTAGCCCTACTACTGCTACTACCGCTAGTTCCCTTATTGTTACTATTATTACTACTGCCCCCTCCTCCACCTCCCCTACTACTACTACCTCGCTCCTCCCACTCCAGCTGACTGTTACTGCGCTTTTCCATGACACTGTTACTGCCACGAGATCTTTCACTTAAAAACAAACAGAAATTATCCGGGAATAGGACGATATCTTCAATGACGGTGTAGATTTGCTATCTTGAATGGCATGCTTATATCTTGCGCTCCCAAGAGGGTAAAAATCAATAAACATACAAAAAATACATGGCATTGAATTAATTTATTAAGAAATCGCGCCTCTACAATAAATTCGCCATCTAGGTATATTGATTTTATTCGATTTGAATGTACATTTGTGAAAATTCACTTCTTTTCGTGTCGGTCAGCAACGACAAACAATAAAAACATCAAATCCACATCTACACTCCCATTCCCTCCCAGAAAGCAACGACCTCTCTTACAGCTCCCCCAGGTGAGTTCGCCCCACGAATTTGCTTGTGATCAATGTACAGTAAAGAATCAATAAATAGAAAAAATAAATGAGTACAAAACAAATAGGTGAGCGCAAATCATATGGCGTATAATGACCAATTTACACATACAATATTTTCATAAACCTTTGACATATCAAAAACACAAACAAGACTAAAAGTTACATGAAAAATACCAAAGGAGTTCTTTTCATAGTAACAAATTTGTAGTACTAATCGACTATAATCGGAAAAATTGTGTCACAATTGTTGTCAGCGATCTCAATCTTCAAGTTGACAAAGAAAATTTCAATTTATTTGATGAAAAAGTAAATATGTAATATCTAGCAAATATTTAATATTTAAATTCTATTGATAATGTTATAAATAAAATTAAAAAAAAGTTAAATAAATATCTAATAAGTATTTATTTTATCAAAGGAAACCGTCACATTTGATTTAATTCCGTGTAATTAGAGTTTCAGCGATTTTTGCTTTAAAAATTGTCATCAACATGCACAACATTATTTTAATAATTTTTAAACAGGTTTTAAAATTTGTTTAATAAAATAACAATAATTGTACAATATGCACATAAAATATTACACAGCTTATGAAATATATTATAATGTGATTAAATAAATAAATTTATCTGGCAAATGGGGAACTTGTTATATGAATGATGATGTGCAAGAAGAATAAAATAAAAATAATAAAAAAAATTTCACAAAAAATGGTACAGTGAATTTTGTTGAAATAGCTTTATTTTCTCGGATATTTCAGGAGTCCAAGGACTCCTATTTATCAGTTTAGGTGACAATTTATTAATATTTGAACTCTCTCTAGTCTAATACCACTATGCCAGTGTTGGCATCTCCGATCCTACCACGTCAGTGAGCGGGGGACCCGGCCGACGTAGCAGATCCCATCTTGAGACCCACACATCCACGAATGCCTTAAAGCGTGAAGCGTTTGTGGCATTTAAAAACACTTTCCCAAACCAGATGGGTCAAGGAGTGTCAACGGTCATACCCAGAATCATTTTCTCTCTTACAGTGAATTAGAAAAAATATGATGCTTTTTATATTTTTAAATGTGCATTTTTAAGGCTTTTATCACCATTTGAAAAAGCAATTTTCGCACTTCGCCGCAAAAAGGTCCACTCGTGGCGGAGCACTGTTTGACGTCATCAGCCGCTACAAACAGTACTAAGAGTGAAATGTGTGCCAATACAACACAGCGCCTAGCGACATCACACTGGACTAATTCAATAACAGAAAATACGGATTTTTAAAATGAAAATAATGAATGAAAAGTTTTATTTTATCGTTTCTTATTAGGATATTCGTGATCAGCGTATATATATTAATATGAATTGATAACATTTATTCATATTCCTCACACATGCATGTTCCCCATTATAATGAATTTCGTAAAAGTATTCGACGTGAATTTCATTACTGTGAAAAATGCCTTACATGGCGTTTGATACAAATATGTATTCCCAAAACGACTTTAAACCGCGCGCTGCTCACAGGGTGTACATAATTCATAATTTACCATCTATCTCGTGTGAAATGAGTTGGCGTAAAGCGAAACGACGTCAATACGGAGAAATACTGTAAAAAATAATGGACTGTAATTTTTAATTGTTATTTTCATTCGAACTGTTTTTTTGTTATTTTTTATCTTTAAGAGATAACAAACAACGGAAATGTTTGAAAAATGTGAGGGATTAAGGACGATTTTTGAATAACAATAAACAAGAAATTGAATAAAAGAGGTACCCATATGGAACATATACCTAATACAAAGAATAAATAATTTTATTTTCCAGTCCCAGCAAAGTCTTCGGATATCCTGTAACAGGCAGTTATTCGTAATACACCACGCTAAAGATACTTGACACCTTCAATCCTGTTGAAATCTGATATGACCCACTCTGAATCATTTAATATTTTTGACACGGAGAGAACGATCTGTGTGCTCATACAAGCAGTACAGTTAAGAAAAATAATGTCCGACAGAAACTGGAGTAGTCAGTACACTAACTGCATGTAATCAATAGACATGCTATCCTCTTTGTGACAATAAAAATTAAAACATCCAAAGTGGGTGGTATAATATTATGTTATCACTATTGATTTGAAGATGTTGATTCTCTTATAGGTGAAGTTTTACTAATACCTGTCTTTTACAATTAGGGTTGCCAGATGATAATTCGATAAAAGAGGATATATGGATCTAAAAAGGAGGACATTTAGAAATTAAACATTTTTTTTATATATTAACTTTATATTAATCATATTTAGCTGAGCTGCCAATTTTGGAAAGATTTTCTTGGTTATTTGGCAAATAATTATTAAAATCTTCACATGTCGCGTTTTTGAAGTTGTATCGAGTAAGAATCAAAGATTTAACTGACTGCACACTTAGTCTATTCCTCTCTTTGCTCCATTCAGTTTTAATCAGTGTAAAAACTCTTTCCACATTTGCGTTATGATACAAGATCTTGAGCAGTTCCGATGTTTAGCAAAAAGGAGGACTTACAGTAGGTAAAGGAGGACGGGAGGACAAAACATGAAGAAGGAGGACATGGCAACCCTATTTACAATGCGACACTACAAAAGCTTACAGAAAAAAGCGGGAGACCATTTCTTTGACAAGGACTTCACGGAAAACGTGTATGTATATTTTGAATTATTGTACACCAACAATAAAACAAGCTTCATAGATCAAGTGTAAAAGTCAAAAGTTAAAATTTAACGTTACGAAGTTGTCGGTACTATCATATCATACATAAACTTCATAATACCCGTAATATCTTCTTGTATAATAATATTATGAGACCACTATCAGTAAATAAAATCTTCCTGTAATATAATGTATATTATCTTATCATAACATAGTATACTAGTACAAAGAGCGCTGTTCTTGTTTCGGCAGTATAGGGTAAAATATACTTGCAATATATATCTGCCACTAGCAAAATAGGATAAATTTTCATCTCATTTTTCTCTAGTATAATAATATTTTGTTTGTACCATGAGTTGAAGAATATACTCTCTCAAATATAATCGTTAATACCTCAGATATACAGCTGGTTAGTTGGAAGAAATTGCAAAACTTAACTTGTAGAACTACACACAGATTAAAGTTTTCACAATTATTTATAGTCATATGCCATTTAAAATAGGTGAGGGAGCCAGCGAGCTAACTGTATGTAAAAACACACAGGTCGTTCACTTTGTGCCAAAAAATAATACATTTAGGATGGGTAGCTGAAATAAAGATGTGAAGTGTGTTATCGGCTGTGTTTTATGAATATCCGTATTTTACAGGACATTCGAAAACGTAAGAAACAAATGAAAGACTTCCTTTTTTCTGGAAACTCCACAAAAAATGAGAGATCTCCTTTTTTTCTGAAAACTTCGTCTCTGGAAATTGGAAACCGTCAATAAAAACACATTCGTAGATAATAAAATGTAAACACTGGTCTTTATCCAATTTATCACGTTATTCAGAAGTATATAAGGAAAAATATACATAAATAGAACCATGTTGTTTTGCAAAGAATTGGTCTCCCTTTTTTTCCATAAGTTTTCGAGTATCCTGTAAAAGGCAGGTGTTCGAAAAATTAGAACATTTTACATCTTAAATTCAGCAGTTATGATGTTAGCCACCCATCCTGAATAATATCTTATTTAAATGATCTAGAGTTTGTGTGTTCACATTGTGAAAAGACATTTTAAACATATTTGATATTAATAAAACACTGTTTTGAGAACTCTTGAAAATGTCAAGCTAACTTGACGAAAGCGCTTGAGTAATAATAAATTAATAGTGAAAAGTAAAACAGTGTTTTATTAATATCAAATATGTTTAATATCTTATTTGTTTTGTTGGCAAGGAGACTACGGCTAGTATGTTCATTACATGCGACTGGTCATCTGGCTACGCTACTTGTAGGATATGCCGTGATGGTATAGATACATGGAGAAAGTTTACAATGTATGTATTAAATTGAGTAAGTGATACAGTATAGAGATAGGACATACATATTATCATACCTATAGAAAGATAGAATATATACATGGTGGAACTAATCATTTATTATAAATGGTGTGGTCTACCCGACTCAGGTAGCTATATTTACATGATACATATTGTACAATGTGCTGTGTGTATAGAGAGAGAAGTAGAGGGAGAGTGGAACATCTAAAATGTATGACCAGTCCCCTGTACAAACTAAATAGAGTAAACAGCCCGGTAACTGACTATGTGGATATAATACTGAAAATTTTAAGATTTAGATTATAATTATTATAGAATCTGGAACCTACTCACGCAATGATATTTATCAAATATTTACCTAAAAATGGCTTATGTTTTTTTTTACAAAATGCTAAAACTAAAAAAAAAATACATTTCACATTCGTTCAACTTAGTTACAAACCGTATAAACAACAAATAATATAATTTCTGCAATTACAATTTTATAAGTACCTACACACTTATATCGTCTCATTTTAAACCTCAGCAATATACCTAATCATCGTCCATTTTTTTGTTAGTACCTATCCATGATATAACATTTTCTTCAACCATATGATTTATTGTCGAGAGAGACTTCATTCGACTTGTTAGGAAATTTTCAATTTTGTTAGGACACTGTCGACTGACAATGTCAAGGGTCGTCCTAACAAGAAAAAAGACGTCTCTCTCGACAATTAAATACATAGTAAAAGAAAGCATTTGTTTTTAATTTTGTTATGGAATTCTATTACCTAAACATCGACACAATGAATTTATTATTCCATAATATATTTTATTCTCACAAGCATACATTCACCTTTACACCCATACAAACATAATAATACAATTATACATAGGCACATATTAGGATGTTTTATCTTTTCATTGGTACGGAGAGATTTATCATTTAATTTTTGCTAGTATAGTGTAAAATACATAATTGTAAATTTAACACATGAAACTACCATATAAGGCTTAGAAAGGACAACGCCACTTTATTTGGTAGTTCCCCGATCTGGACTTGAACCAGCATCCCTACCTTCAATAATACATAATTTTTTTTTTATGAAATTTCAAAAGCCAGACATTGCGCTATTTACTCAATATGTATATATTACATACTTAAACTCTTTGTTTGGTTCACATAGAGAGGTAAAAAGTTAAATTTTCTCATGAATAATGAAGTGGGAAAAGTGTTTGCTCTCATTCCATCACCTGAATGTGGATAAGGCAAATCTTTTTGTGGTTTCGTAATTCAGAATCTTGTTGAAACATTGCAGAAAACTTTAATACCAACAGCAGTGTATCAAGAATTGAAAATCTTGGGATACAAAACTTTGATGTTTAAATATTTGTATTTTTGTTTACCATCACCAAATGCAATGGATGTGCAATACGGAGTGTCACTAGAGAAACCTATCTTGAAAAGTTGTAAAAGAATTTAAAATGTGTGAGGGTTTCAGAGAAAAATCGGAGATTGAAATGAGTTTTAATTATTTGTTTATTCTTGTATTTGGACCTGATAAATATTGGCACGGCTGTCTAGTTCCATAACCCAACAAGTAGAAATGCCTGTTATTCGTGGAATCGTCATTTTTTTATTATTATGCTTTAAAAACAAAAGTGAAATATACTATATAATAATTGAAGACATACGTTGTCTTTGTTCCATTCAATAGTTAAACAATCCGAAGCACTTATTCACTTGTCGAATTGAAATTAGTTAATTTTTTTCCATAACTAAATATTATAACCGTGCATTTTTTATAATTGTTTGTGTGTGAAATTGAAGGAGTTGCATTGATTGTGTATATTACCAATATTTGAAATTCGGCAACTCATGAAAACGTTCTATCATTGGTTCTCTCAAAATCCTCTGAACTTCTTATGATATTTAAGACTCAAAGTTTTTTTAATGTGCAACACAGACAGACAAAGTAAAGAGAGTGCAAGAGATATTTTATATTGCAGTACACCAAACATTCTACAAATAACATAAATGTTCTTTTTTAAATAAAAGCAAAACAAGCAGATCTTAACATTTTGAGAAAACTTGAAAGTTCCAAAAGGCACAAGATCCTAAAAATAGGGAACTCGGGAAAGCGATTTATAGATTAAGCTCTTAGTTATAGAGGATCAAGTATTTAATTTAATTGGAAAAGAAGGGACTAAGTGCGCTTATTGGGCTGCTTACTGGAACTCGACCGTGAGTAGAAATTGTTTTCTTATAAATAACAGATAAACAGGAGTCTCTTATTTCAAAGATGACCGATTGTTGAAGAAAGTTTTCTATGGCTTAAAAAAGCCTGCTTGAGGGAGAAACTTTGAAATTTGGAACAAATTCCAATAAGAGGTGTATGTACTTTCTAAAACAATAAGCAGTATGCAAAATGCCGTTTTTAAAAGCAGTACAGATTGCAAAATGTCCTTTTCAAATGCAGTACAGATTGCTAAACATTTAAAACGATAGATAAAATATATTGGGTTACCTCCTTTCCTATGCTGGGCCCTGGAGCACCGGGTGACAATAGACCATTTAAAGGTAAATTGGCGCCCAATCCGTTGCAAGGCTCCAAACGGACAAGTGATTTGGCCGATCTACGAACCCGTACGCTGGACCATCTTGCTTGAGTGGCCGCGGCCTGTTGTTGTGTAGATGTCGCCGTTACCCCCGCTGGCTGGGTCGCCAGTAGGGGTATGTCGCCGGCGCGTTCACTCATACCGCTCCTTCCTTCATCGCCACCTGACGACTGGCGTCTCGATGCCCCTCTCCCCACGATTTTGAATACTTTGCAATTCGTTAATAGTTTAAAGTGCACCTTGCTTACTTTTTGTTTTTCCCGCGCACCAAAAATTTAATTTCACTCCAATCGCAATTACTGTAGTAGCAATTATTACAAATATATTTGAGATGTCACAAATCGATGTGACAAACCGACTATAAATATTTTACAAACAACTTTAAATATCTTACAATGGCTCGACCTGTTTTTTTTTCGCAATTTAAAATGCAAACAAACTTTCTCAAGATGTCACAATTCAGTTCAAATTCAATGACAAATCGACTTTAAATATTTTACAACCCACTATAAATTTCTTACGACGGCTCGACTACAATCACCACTTTTTTTGTTCAAATACGACTTTAAATATCACTTCTATATAATACGCGAGAATTTTACTTAGTTCTATATAATATTTCTACTTTGTGGAATAGTATTTTTTTCAACAGGAACTGTTTGATTACAAACTGACTTAAAATAACTGAAGTTTTTTACAAATTCACTTTAAAGACAACTTTTATTTTCTTATTAAAAAGCGACATTAAATAACATCGTATATTTACGATGGCAGCGTTATTTGACTTATTTTCGAGCAAAAGCTTCACTATTTAGAATATGGCATATGTATATCACTAACTTAATAGCGCACGACTTTCTATTTTTATCACTATTTTTTTACAGTAAAGTGACTTTAATATCACTTTAAAGTTAAATTTAACTTTGAATTTTCAAGTCTTTTTGTAATACTGATCCAAATTTTCTTGTTAATTGCCTTTTTTACTATTTACTTCATTGATCCTGTAAAAAATATTTCAAAATCAGCTTAATTAGGAATTTTACTGATAGTCTCAATCAAATATTTTTATTTAACTGAGAAACGATGACCACACTGTGCAAGCTATTCAAATTGTCATTTCTAGTAATCGCGTTTGTTGTTCATAGTTTTAAAATCTTTAAAAACCGAAAATCGTATAAATATATCCGAATTAACTATTAAAAAGGGAAAATGCGAAATGGTGCTAGGAAAAGTAAGCAGAAAAAACGATCGACAAAATAAGACAGTTGGAAGATAATATTTTTAAATAGGTACACATTATATTGAAAGCATGGCAATAAACGGCATGAAGTTCGTCGGTAGCCTAGGTTCTATCATAGATGCCGGCAAACTCCCCTTGCACGACACAAGCTTTTATAGCTTACTGTGAAAGGAGTATAAGGTTATATTAGGGTTTATGACAAAAACCAAGATACATTAAAAAAAAGAAATACAATAGTTATATTAAAATATACCGTAACTGCATTACCCACAAATTGTTGTAGTCAGCCGACCAATTGCACGTGACAAACAAGCAAGTTGTTGTAGTCAGCCGACCAATTGCACGTGACAAACAAGCAAGTTGTTGTAGTCAGCCGACCAATTGCACGTGACAAAAAAGCAAGTTGTTAAGACATTCAAAATAGGTGACATGCCTCATCACTGAACTGAATACGTAATAGGTATATGTAATAAATATTACACGCAGACGGTACTTGATAGAAATTGGCGATGAAACAATGAATCTATGTCCTTGCGGTCTGTACCTACTTGGAAAATTGGATGCATCATGATAGAGTTTTCTTTAGGAATATTTCGGATTAGAAGCGCTAAACCGAACTGCTAAGCCTTCGTGATTAAAAAATTAATTGAGTTGACCTTATTTTGTAAAATTCCATATTAATTTATGGAAATAAACACATACTGTTCGGGTTTTACTATATTTAATCATAAGTTACTTTTTTTTTTTTTAAAAGATATATCTGGGTTTGTTATAAACCCAAATACAACCTTATACACCTTTCACACTAAGCTAAAAGCTTGTGCCGTGAAAGGGGAGTTTTCATTAAATACAGTAAAATTCAAACAGTTGTGTTCATTTTTATAAAACAAATATAGATATTGTGAGATATTTTTTGGATTATTTAACCTAATGAAAGTGAGAACAAAAATGAAATAAAAAAATTATATAAATAAATAAAATCGTGTTAGTTCAAGCAAAAAGTAATAATACAAACAAAAAATATTTGAATGTAAGTATTCAATATTAGAAAAGATAAAAATGAAATGGCATGCTTATGCATTTACAGTCATAGTATGTAATGATATTTCATGGAAATTAGTTAAACGGTTAATTTATTCGTTCAATTCACGGCAAAGTTCGTAGGTTTTAGTATGAAATTATTTTCTTTCTTATGCTCCTAAGTGACTATAATTGCCTCGTTGTCCTATCAGTTGTAATATTATTTATTGATTTGACGGTGATGCTCTGATAGTTTTTAAACAAAAGTCAAAAACTTTAATTACATATACCACTAAAAAAGTATTCTCCGCAGAATAATATTATATTTCACATACACCCTACACGTAGTAGGGAATATAGATAAAAAAGGGAGAATAGGGAACGGATACTGAGTCATAAGATTACAGTTTTTTCTTTAACTGAGGATTTAAAAGCATTGAAGGATTGTCAAACTCTATATGAAAAAGGAAGATTGTTCCAACACCATAAACTGTATAGTGATAATCTCGCCACTGCACATCATCACATTTTTTCCTGTGTATATTGCTTTATTTTATTTGTTATATGCATGATGATGTGCAAGAAGAATAAAATAAATAAATAAATAATAAACTGAGAGTTTTTGAGAGTAAATAATTCGTAATGTGTGTAGACTAGTGATGTTACGAATATTCGTATTCGCATTCGAATTCGCGAATATTCGCAAATTTCAAAGTATTCACATTCGCATTCGTATTCGCAAAAAAATATGCGAATGTCTTGCGAATATTATTTTGGTAATATAGTATCGGATATTCGATAAAAGTACCAGATACTTACCCGATACATTGTAGTAAAAGGTACTGCAATAAAATATTCTTTAGAAAACCGAAAAGTTTTGAAATATTTCAAATTCCTATACTATTTTGAAAATTCGGCGACGGGGGGGGTAGAAATTTTAATGTTTGAGCAATTGTAGAAATTTGAGCAAGTCAATATTCGCTATTCGTATTCACATTCGCATTCGCGAATATCCAAAATCACACATTCGTTACATCACTAATGTAGACAAGGCACACCAGTGACCACCTGGATGTCCACAATTGCCAGGGACCTGAGGGAGGCAGAGTAGCGTTCGGAGGATGTAATGGACCGGACAACTTGATGAGGACTAAGAGAGCCGACCCCAAATAAAAGGGATAAAGGCGAAGATGAATAGTAAAAAATGTGTAGGAATTGCCAGAAGACGCTTGATATGAGACCGCAATGGTACGCCATAGCTCGTTAAATACTCGAAACTTTCTTTTCAATAGTAGAGGGTGAAGACGTGGAATAGAGTATTTTGTGAACGAGTGGGTAATAATAATATGAAGTTCATGTCACTGATGCACAGTTAGCCACTTTAGACCGAGTCATTCGTTATATAAAGTGAATGAATCTTCTTAATACTTAGAAAAGTGGAAAAGAATTATGTGACAGTACTTGGCACATTGATAAAGAATTATTATTGACTAGTGACTAGTTACTATCATTAATATCGATCTTCGTTTTCTCAGTAACATAATACAGTAGTACCTTGATAAACGAAGGCCCCAACATACGAGTTTTTTGAGATACGAGCCGTCGAGCGATCTATTTTCTACTTTGAAATACGAGCAAAATTTGAGATATGACCTATATAAAGACACTTGCCTAACCCATTTCCGGAACATTCTGAAAGGGAGGAAGAAACATACCTCCTTTGACATGTTTTTTTTAAACGGCCTACACGTGAAAGTGAGAAAAGCATGGCGAAAAAGGCAAAGACCTGTGGCGAAAATTAAGCAAAAGTAAAACTTTATAAATCTATTTTTTTTTAATTTCTTTACATTCTCTTTTTTTATGTTTTTGTACAATATTTGTCATTAATAAATACATTTTTCTTATTCAAAAACACGTAACAAAAATAACTGGGGTGACATTTTGGGGGCTGCAACGGATTGATGTCAGATCAATTAATTTTAGTGGGGAAATTTGCTTTGAGATACCTAGGAGTAATTTGAAATACGTGCAAGGTTGCGGAACGAATTAAACTCGTATGTCGAGGTACCACTGTATATGACAATATTCACTTGAACTGTTTGTCCCTTTTCTGCTGAGGTATTCAATTGTAAGTAATTTGTTGGCACTTTGAAGACTATTAATCGCAAAAATATAATAAATTGTTAGTTTGTGTATAGCCATATTATCTTTCAGACAATTCAGATGATTAATTCTCTCGTGCATGGCATTAACAGTATAAGTCAAATTTCAACATTTTACAGGAGAGCATTTTAAAGTTTTTAAAATAAGCTTCTGAAGTCAAATATTGATATAAAGACGTGAAATTTACAATTTCAATGTAAAATGTGTATTATTTTGTTACTGTGTATACAAAAGTTTAAAAAAAACTTAAATAAAAGATTAAATTGACTTGTACTCATAGATTCTGATATTAAAATGACATATACTATTAGATTCTTACATATACTGTTGATGTCAGTTGTGTTGGTATCTGGTTTCAGTGACATATACTGTTAGATTCTTACATATACTGTTGATGTCAGTTGTGTTGGTATTTTGTTTGTGACGTATACTACTAAATGCAACTTTTTCATAGGCTAGCTCTAAAAATAATATTAAAAATCATCCAATTTCATAAAAACAGACACTTCTTTGGAAGACTAAAAAACATAGGTACTTCGCTTTGTGAAAAAATTAAGACATTTTACATCTTAAATTCAGCGATGAGGTTTGCCACCCATCCTGAATGTCTTGTTTTTATATTGTCACGGAGAGGACAGCTTGCATGTTTTATATGCAGCTGGTCTGCTGGCTACCCCACATGTGGGATATGCCGTGATGGTATAGTAGTAGTAGTAGTACTTCGCTTTGTAATGGTATAGATTGCAAGTTTCCATGGTGGTTTCTCATTATCCACTGTGAGTGTTTAGGAAACTTTTTTCATATTTTGTCTCCCAACTGATGGTACCATCTTCCAGGGTTGCAGCTCTCCTAAACTTCATCCATCCTCAGACAAATGGATCCTTAAATTCGCAGACATACTTGCCCCCCTTCAGTGCCAAAACATAATGAAATATCTCAATCCTATTCCCACTTTGCTCTTGGAGAAATTGACAAAAAGTTTAATGACAAGGAACTAAAGCTGGTCCTGAACTGCGTTACAGATACATCCCAGGAATCTATGGAATAACGTATAGCCTTATACAAAGAGTTTCTCTAGAATATTTACTTCACATTATTAAAAATATTTTCATCATAGGCAATATACCTTGCTCGAGGAAAACTCAAATCATTATTCCAATCTTGAAAGCAGAGACTGACCCAAACCAGGGCCAATCATATCGACCACTTACATTCTCCTCAGCAATAGCCAAAAATACAGAACACATGGTGAAAAATCGACTAGATTGATTTATAGAACATAAAACAGGTGTTTTATTCTACTAAAGATTTTATTTTGTGAGAGAGACGTCTTTCGTCTTATGCGGACATTGTCAACCCAAAGTTCCAAATCCAAAGAGATTGACAATGTCCGCGTAAGACGAAAGACGTCTCTCTCACAAAATAAAATCTTTAGTAGAATAAAACACCTGTTTTATTTTTTCGATATGGAATTCTACTACCTAAACACCGACACAGTGAATGATTTATAGAAGGTAACAGGAAGCAGCTATCTTGGTTATCCAATTTCAAGAAGAGAATGGGAGTCCTGGACAGCGTACCTATTTTGGTCACAGATGTTCACGTATCGTTATCGAGGAGAAAGCTCTTGGGAGGTGTATTCTTGGACATCAATAGTGCTTTCGATAATGTTATTATTTTTATACTATGTGCAAAGCTTGATCAATTGGACATTCCTTCTACCCTATCCGGACGTGAACCGAACCCGCAATAACCCTCCTATTAGAAAGACCATTCACAGGTGATTGCCGCAAGGCTCAGTGTTCTCACCCATTCTATTCAACTTGTACACGCATGATGTCTATCAGTCAGTATCTACGGATTTCCAAATTTTGAAATCTGCGGATGATTTGTTCGTATATTGCTCCGATAAATCCATGGACAACTTCCAGGTGTCCTTGCAATCAGAGTTGTTGTCAGAACATGGCCTTAATGCTTCCTTCCAGAAGTGCAAAAGCATAGTATTCTCCAGAAAACTCCGTCTAGTCTACCTGAAATTTTGATTTGACCAACGGTTGATTAATTCTTTTAACGGAATAAGATTCCTAGAGGTCACATTGGTCACTGGTCTTTGATGGACCTCATTTATTGAACTCATACACCACAAATTTCAGACCGGCCTCAAAATCATGAGAGCCGTCTCCAGGGTCTGATGAGGTTGCCACCCCGCGACTCAGAAAATCTTTTATACAGCATTTATCTACAGCCATTTGGACTTTGGATCCTTTTTAATAACCCCAACCTCCAAGAAAACTTGTTGAGACCGGATCCGGTCTCAGTCTCTTCCGTTAATTACGGGTAATCCTCCCCTATCAACGCATTACAGGTGGAGGCTGCAGATCCCCCACTTGGACTGTGCAGACATCTTATGTGTAACAGGTTTTTAGTCAAAATCCTGCGTTTTATTGATTACCCTCTGTCTCTCAAACTTCATCTCCTCTCATACTTGGTAACTCATTTACCGGTATGGAGGGGTAAAGATCCACCACCTCTTGTTACCAGCTATAGAAAAATTAAAACTCCCTTGTTGGAGAGCTACACAGTTCTTACTGTATACTCTTTGTCATTTCCCACACTAAGTTTTAAACCGAAAGTTGCTCTCAACCTGGGTGTCAGTAATGGCATATTCGCACCTCATATTTTCAAATCGATTTTTGATTCCGATTGGCACTACTGGCACCTATCTATACAGACAGTTCGAAAAGTGACAAAGAGCGTACAGGGGCTGGCTTCTTTTTTAATATAACACTAATAAAATGTTCAGGCACAGAGACGAGTCGTCAGTCTTCTCAGCAGAATGTCTTGTTATTAGAGAGGCTATAAGGGCTCTGACCATACGCCATTACAGGGTTAAAACTCTCCTCAGCGACTCTCAAAATGCTCTCCAGTCCGTTCTCCCTCCAGGCCGTTCTCTCTCCAGCATTATCCCGACCAGATGATCTTTTATCTTTAGATATTAGATACCTCCTATATAAACTTCAGATTTTGGGTGGAGAGGTGGTACTGGGTTGGATCCCATGTGAACTGTGGGATCCCGGGCAATGAGGCGGTATATCTATTGGCCAAATTGGGAACGAACCTCCCTAACCCATCGGAAACTGTCTCAGCCTCCGATTAAACTTTGATATTCGGCCGAAATCTCATCCAGTGCTGGCAGGCAGAGTGGTCAGAGACCAGCCAACTCAAAGGAAGAAAGTATACCTCAATCCAACCCAATGTGTCCACGAAACTTTTATTTTTCGAAAATTTCAATGAGTAAGGCTGACACCTCCACGATCTGTATAATGAAGTTAGCTCATTGCTTTGCCAGATTGCATCTCTACCGAATCCACGTTATTGGTTCTCCTCTATGCGACCGCCTGAAGGAGGAGGACCTTGATCATTTTTATTTCGAATGCCCGATCAATAACTTCTACCCAACTTTGATTAACAACCTGGTACATTATAGGGTTCCGTTACCTACAAATACTTCCTTGCTCCTGGGTTCAAGAAACAAAAGTATTTTCAAACTCCTTGTCCTATTCCTTGCCCCATTTGATAAAGCTTTGAATGTTGTGTTTTTTGTCCTGAACATTGCCATTTTTCTTGTCAGTTTCTGGCTAGGAAGAAAGCCAACAAAAGAATAAGAGAGACAGCACGTGATATCAACAGTATAAGTGAATTAGTAAGAAAAAAAAACATTCACGCGGCTCATAGTACATGTTGACTTATACTGTTGATGCCAGTCACAATGTTGAAAACTAACCATAATGATTGGTCACTAAGAGTATAGGTCGACATATACTTTTAATGCTATACGAGTTTGAAAATAAATAAGATATACTATTAAATACAAATATTGTTTTTAAGGTTTTATAATTACAATTTGACTTTTGTTATCGATTACACATGTGTAGTTTGAGATATACTACAAGGTTCCATCAAAAAGTAAAAATCGATTTTTTTTGACTTATACTGTTAATGCCATGCACGAGAGAATTATTAGCTACTCCAGCGAAATACCCTCGGCAAAGCCTCAACTTAAAAATTATTTAAATAAGAAAAACAAATGTTTTATTCTATTATGCCGTTCACTCACGAGAGAGACGTCTTTCGTCTTCTAAAGACATTGTCAATCGTCACGTCTCTCTCGTGATTAAATCGCATAGTAGAATAAAATATTTGTTTATTTATTTCGTTATGTAATTCTACTACCTAAACACCGATACAATGAATAAAAAATATGTACAGAATTATTGTAGATTTTGTTTCATTTTCATTTCTTATTATAATGAACTTTTACCAAGAACTGTCATTGGATAAATTAACCTTTATGTAACGTTCAGTCCCAGGACTTTGATAAATTACATTTTTCACCTTTCCCAGGCCGGGAATCGAACCCGGACTATCGTGATTCACAGGTCTTCTGCGATCGCATCTGGCCTTTGTATGATATGAATGTATGTATTATCACGAACCTCCTAAAAAAATGTTGTTGAATTAATTATTAAACTTTCTCATCATTCAGTTTGGAAAATTCGACCTTTAATGCATGTATTTACAAATGCGTCGAATATATAACTCTAGTCTTGAGTATTCTTCAGATTGCGTCATTAATTCTGTCATTTAGATCTCTATAAATCATTCTCACCATCCAGATGTCGACTCTGCGACATACAGCTTTCCACATAATTTCCATTTATCATGATCTATACCCAGTAAATCATTAAGTAACAAATTCAAATGCCAGAAATATTAGGGGTGGTGGATATTTCTTTTTATTTCTTCTTACACTAAAGCCTCAGTCACTTATCCCACAAGCGAGGTAGCCATCAGAACAGCTGCATATTGTAATAAACATGCAAGCTGTCTTTTATTCATTTATTTTATTCTTCCCTGCACATTGTTTACAATAATACAAATTAAAACGTTTATCATAGAAAATATCAGCAGGGTTACTCTTGACAAAACTAAACACGATCTTAATCTAGTCTTGATCTTGATCATACGACGCACGAAGGGACCATGGTCAAAAACACTCACACGCGCTACCGCTAACGCACGATCGGTTTGCGTGTATTTTTGGCCGATATTCTCTTCGTGCATCGTATGATCAAGATCAAGACTAGATTAAGATCGTGTTTAGTTTTTTCAAGAGTAGCCCTGCAGTTATACAATTCAATGTACAGAGGGCGAGTTTATCGCTTAAATGCGACGTCTGCCAACTAACCAATCTTTTCCATGCCGAGAAAAAAATAAACCATTCAGTATGTGTGGCAAACCTCATCATTAAATTTAAGATCTAAAATGATTTTTTTTTTCAAACAACCACCTTTTATATTAGGACATAGAAAACTTGCTAAAAAGAGTGGAAGATTAATTCTTCGCAGAATACTTCACGGCACAAAGTTTTGGTAAAATGTCAGCAATGGATATGTACGCATATTGTATAGACAGACACTCAGTCATTAAACTGATGTAAATCACAAGATTTGCAACGTGACTGTCGTCCGTAGGCGTTTATTATAGACTTGTGATGGACATAATTAAATGTCTGTTAAGTGCGCACTTAAATTGGCAGTTATTATTAAAATAATGGGGACATAAAGTAAACAAGTTATCGCGATATTTTCACAATTACAAATACAATGAGACATGTATGCGTGTAGATTTTAGCGTCCTGGATCTCTTTTTCTTTTAGTGGTAAAAAGGAATAAATTCTTCTACTTATTTTTAGTAAATTTTAATACCGCACAGAAAAGTGCAGAAATAAGTGCAGAGTTCGTCGGTAGCCTGAAGGTAGAGTCTCGGCCTCTTGAACAAGGGGTCCGCGGTTCGATCCCAGGTGCCAGCAAACTCCCCTTTCACGACACAAGCTTTTAGCTTACTGTGGAAGGTGTATAAAGTTGTATTTGGGTTTATAACAGAACCCAGATATATCTTTTTTTTTTTAAAAAAAAAGAAGTTCTATGACCATGATAATGGTTGTGCGCTTTTTAGCTGCCACCACGCATTTAAAATCGTTCCTGAAAAATATTCGATTTTATGTTCAGGGGCAAGCTTTTAGCTTACTGTGGAAGGTGTATAAAGTTGTATTTGGGTTTAACACAAAACCCAGATATATCTTTTTCAAAAAAAAAAGTTCTTTATCTTTTGAATCAATCAAATCACCTCATTTCCGAATTTTTTTAAGATTACTTAAAAAATCCGACGAATTTTTTTTTTTTGTATTACTAAAAAAACTCCATACAACCTGATTTTATTGTCATCGGAATTATTTATTATGAAAGATTATTGTTAATAATATTCATAACATAACGGCATTCCCTACAAATGGAGCGGCGGTCATTTGATCAACTGCAAGCAACACACATATGCAAGTTGTCATATTTTTATTTTATTTTATTTTACATACATTTACAGCTATAAACTTTTCTACAAAAAATATTTGTGCCAATTAAAACCTTGTATACCTCTTTCTAACGAGACACTTGAAAACTAAGAGAAAAGAGTGGAAAAAACTATTCTTTACACAAGAGAATTTAGAAATTATACAAAACAAATACTCTAATATTTTATTAATAAATTGAGTATTCAAATTTTTGTGTTTTCCGACCTAGTCTCCATTTATGTAACAATTTTAGACAACGTTGTAACAGAAGATGGTATATTCTTTACATTATTAACGACTGCAGCGCATAGCGTTAATAATTATTATTATTTAACGCTAAAATAACATAAAATAATAATATGGTGTACACAACTAGTATTAATAGTACTACTAATAAAATTAAGTGTTGGCAATTTAACGCTTCAGTTAAACACAACTGGAAAAATATGATACGTAAAGAATACACGCCAACGTATACAGCAGTGTGCCGTGAGCCGAATACAAGTGTGCCGCAGTCAAATACAAAGTATCGTTTTTTTTTTTATATTTTTCATTATGTATTTAATACACATGACAAATTATTTTTCATGATATTGTATACAATGATTATTATAACTAAATAATTTTTCAACAGTCCCCCAGCGCCTGGTGCCAACAGCTGTTGAAAACTGCGTATTGTGCTTTGTAATACACACTATGGCCGCACCGAATTAGTCTTTTGGTCGGCCGCGGTAATTTTTTTTCTAGGAAGAATTTTGGTGTGCCGCTGGTTTCTAGGAAGAATTTCGGTGTGCCGTAGATGAGAAAAGTTTGCTGAGCACTGGTATAGAGTATGATATACGTTACATAAAATAATATTTATGTTGGATGTTCTTTCATCTTCAATTTATGTAGTTATTTTTGTACATATAAACATATATAGTAATTAATAACATACAAGTTTAATTTTATTTGCTCTATGTAATAATTGGAATGTATATTTACAGTGCTGTATCTTCCACACAAGTCAAAAAACCGGGGTTTCCAAGTTTAAGAATAAAATGAAAATATAGAATACACTAATCAATTCAATTATTTTAAATATTGTTCACGTGTATCGTGTGTAAGTAAGTGAATTCGATGCGATTTCGTCAGAAGCATTAAACAACCCTGGCTACGTGCAATAGAACTGCAAGCATTGTTTCTAATGAGGCTTATTTTTTTCTTGTCTCGTTCAACTTTTTTCAACGCACAGTATTCGACCGGCGCTCTTCTTGTTTTATACAAAATATTGTTACTTTTATAATAATATTACTTTGATTTTTATTGCTAATGATAGAGGTAAGTACCTTTATTTGTTTATTTTTATTTTACTTTTACTTTATTCTTCACTGTACATTATTTGAAATCAATACAAAGTGTCATCAAAATATCTGTTATACAATTCAATGTACCTACAGAGGGCGAGTTTATCGCAAGAATCTATGGATAAAAGCATGGGTTGTCACAATATTCCAACGACACGTGATGAACGCATCGAATCCCATACGATTATCAAAGTTAGCGTTGTTGGCAGCTCTCGGCTCTTGATGGGTGAACCTTGTGTAGTGATATTGAGGCATTTTTTTTCTTATAATACAACTTTTTAGATGAAATGGAACCATTGCTTTATTACTTTAATTCGGATAAATGGAAGTCCCCAGACTTCTGCGCTATCCGGGTGGTCGGTGGGTCTCCTTCAATATTACTTTAATTAATATTCAATAATTAATTAAAAACATATGATATTAATAATTAATATCATATGTTTTTTTTAAGTTAATACTTTTGGATTAGTTGGAAGAGATCGCGCCTTTGCGATAAACTCGCCCTCTGTATATTGATTGTATTTAATTTGAATGTATACCTTTTATGTAATTGTTTTTTATCAATGTACAGTAAAGAATGAATAAATAAATAAATAAAAATATTGAGGATAGCTAGTATGAAAACTTCAGATAAGCCATTGGTATAATTGTTATGATAGGTATATAGCGAGCTTAATACATCTGCTACGTGTGGCTTTATTCTAGAAAAAAATGAAGTTTTGAGGAGAAAGGCTGACGGCTTTCATATCTAAAAGATAAATCTCTCTCTCACTTTTTTTTACACTTTCCTATACACAGATATCAGGTTAGCTGGCGGACTTATCACTTACGTAATTTCTTCCAAACAACCAGTGCTGTCTCAATTTTGCTGTGAGAGTTATTTTCCAAACCCTGGTTGCGAAAATTCTTTACGAAACCCCGCGACCTAGCTGGGAATAGAACCCAGGACCTCAATGATGCAAGTCGACTGCGATAGCCGTTGCACCACGTGGCCGGTTTGTTGTTTTGTTTTGCTTAATCTCTTAAAATAATGTTTATTATAATAAAGGTACAAGTTGTTTAAATGGCGCAAATCAGATGAATTGGCTTTTAATTTTTTTTTAAGTCTTGTAATACAAGAGCAATGTTGAAAGGTGAAGTAATTTATTTATTATCGAGACGATAAAACAAGAAAAAAAATGTATTCCTTCTAAGATTTGTTACTTGTAAATGATCGCGCCTTTGGGATAAACTCGCTCTCTATACGAGATATTGATTGTATTTTATTTCAATTAATTTCTATAATAAATTGTATGTATATTGATAAATATACAGTAAAGAATGAGTAAATAAAAAGATTCATGTGATTTTACTGAACGGATTAAAATTACAAAGACTGCTTTGCAGCTTCGAGAGGTGATTTTTTGAGTTAGTTGGAAGAGATCGCGCCTTTGCGATAAACTCGCCCTCTGTGTGTTGATTATATCTAATTTGTATGCATTTTTCTATAAAAATGTATTTATTACAATGTACAGTAAAGAATGAATAAATGTATACGATTTACGTGATTTTACCGAAGGCATTAAAATAACACAAAGACTGCTTTGCAGCTTCGAGAGGTGATTTTTAAAGTTAGTTGGAAGAGATCGCGCCTTTGCGATAAACTCGCCCTCTGTGTATTGATTATATCTAATTTGTATGCATTTTTCTATAAAAATGTATTTATTACAATGTACAAAAAGAATGAATAAATGTATACGATTTACGTGATTTTACCGAAGGCATTAAAATAACACAAAGACTGCTTTGCAGCTTCGAGAGGTGATTTTTTGAGTTAGTTGGAAGAGATCGCGCCTTTGCGATAAACTCGCCCTCTGTGTATTGATTATATCTAATTTGTATGCATTTTTCTATAAAAATGTATTTATTACAATGTACAAAAAGAATGAATAAATTTATACGATTTACGTGATTTTACCGAAGGCATTAAAATAACACAAAGACTGCTTTGCAGCTTCGAGAGGTGATTTTTTTATTTTTGGGTTATTTATTTATTTATTCATTATAAGCACAAAACATATAATAAGTACATTATTATATAAAGTACAGAAAAAAGGTAAATCTTTCAGAGATCAGCAATTATCCAACACCATACGCAACAATTGGATTGATTGTATATATTTGAATGCATTTTTCTATAAAATTGTATATATTGTGATCAATGTACAGTAAAGAATGAAAAAATAAATAAATAAACTTTGAGTGTTTTTGTGTGAATAGATAAACAGGAAAAAAATAAAAATAAATGATGTGTCAACTTTCTCCTCGATTATGAATAAGGTGACATTCAAACTTAAGACGTAATAAAAAAATATTGACAAGGAATCTGGATGACTCAGTAGCGCATGTCGTATAAGAGTGATAGATTGATAGGTACTTATAATAATATTGGATGATAATCTTCTCCTTACTTCAGAACAAAGAACGATAATATTATTTTTGAACACAATAATTCATTATTTCATACTAATGTAGCATACACCAGTTTTAAGAGTTGTTTTGTTATAGTTAAAAATAATTTATAGTGTCCGGGGGAAATATGAGTTAGCCCAACATAAATTTAAAGTGCATTTATGTGTTTGTTAAAAAAAATGTTACGTTGAGTTATAAATGCTCTTACTGCTCTTAAATGAGTAGTATAATTGAGTTTAAGATTAGAATCATCGAGATATTATAAACACAATATACCAGCAGGGTTACTCTTGACACAATATAGGGCCAATTCTGAATCTTAATGAACTAACTAACTAAAAAGTTGATTAATATTAGTTATTATAGAGTATTCAGCATTAGTTATGAACTATAAACAACTATAAACACGAGAACCACCAAGTGCAAACGGTAAAATCTATGGGACAAACTAATATTAGTCAGTGATGCCGCAATACAAAATGTTTTTCACGTTCCGATTTATACTTGACAACAATTTAATAGTTGTCGCTCGTGAAAATTGTGAAATGTCAGATTTGCCGATATATTTTGGCGTTCGTATTTCCGTCGGTGGTGGTGTAATTTTATAATTTATACATGCTAATAGTTGCGAGGGCCCTAGAAATATAAATTTTTACTTTTAATTGAAAAAAACAACTTAACACTTCCAAAATATAGCAATATTCTGCGGCAAAATGATAGCAACTAATAATATTCGCACATTAAAAGTCGCGAATAAAATTCTGCCAAATCCAACTTATTTTAGTCGTCGGCTGTCAACTGAAATTTCATTCTGAATACGAAATCCATAGATTCTCGAAATTTATAGTTGTACTAGGGTGTCAAAATGAACTAAAGAACTAAATTAGTACGGAAAACTGTGAATACGAATTAGAACTAATTATCATGACTCAACTATCTCCTCAGACTTAGTTGACTTAGTTAGTGCAACTAAACTATTTTATGATTCAGAATTGGCCATAATCTAATTACGATCTTAATCTTGTCTTTATAATAGTCCTGAGCGAAGTGACTATAGTCAAAAATACGTGCATGCCAATCCCGCGGTAGCTGAGGATAGTCGTTTTCAACATTTACATGAGAATTGTGGTTGTTTTATGTGATATAGCTTCAAGAATGTATGAATTAATAAATTGTGATATTTATCAATTTTTACGAAAGATATATTTCATTCATACACAAGTTAGTTATAAGACTAACAAAAATTAGTATGATGCGTCGATATAGGAACATCACGTTTTTAGCAAATAAGCAGTATGTATTGTTAATTACTCAATTGCCGATTTAAAAATGCTTTATAAAGGTTTCATAATAATCTTAAACCTCGATCCTAATAATCTTAAACCTCGATCATAATAATCTTAAAATAATCTAAAAACAATATTTTATTTACATATACCTATGTATTTACATACCTATCTGAAGAAATCACTTTTCTTCTCTTACAAATTATATGTCTTCTCTTAAAATGTGTCTTCTAACATTAATCATAGTTTGAAAAAAATTACATGCAACTACACAGAAAAACATTTTTTATTAAAAGTTATTACATAATCAGTGAAGAATAAAATAAATAAATAATAAATAAATAAATATAATATTTTTTTATAAATTAAACTAACAATAGCTTTGAAATACAAACGCTTATAAAAAAAATTATCAAAGTAAATAATATTATCTAGAAAATTCCTAAATTAAAATAGATTATTTTATGGGAGATTTTTAAGCCGTGTAGCGCTGGATATTTAAGTTTATTTCACACAGAATTGCATGACAGTTTTCTTCAGCTGTCACTATTCAATTAAATTTTATTTGTGTTTACGACACGTCGCATTGATAGGGTAACCAGAGAAAACCCAAATGATAAAATAACACTTACATAAATTCAGATTTCGTCTTTTTTTTCATCATAAATTATCTATTTATTTATTCACTTTTTACTGTAAATTGATTACAAACAATTACATAGAAGGTATACATTCAAATAAGATACAATCATTACACAGAGGGCGAGTTTATCGTAGGCACGATCTCTTCCAATCAACCTCTTCATTATTTATCTATACCATCACAGCTACTCTTGAAGTGAAGTAGTCAGCAAATTAATTTATTTAATAAATGTAATGTCCTCTCTGTGATAACAAAAAAAAAGACATTCGGAATGGGTAGGATACGTAATCTATGCAGAATGGAAGATTTTTAGGTTAATGTCTTGACATGATGGTTAACGCATATCCCCCATTTAGAGAACATCTAAAAATTTACAGAACAGAGTCTTATTCTATGGTCATGGGGGTAGAAAAGTGTTACACGGACGTTGGGGTGTGTCTCACAGACCCATTCATTATTAATCAATTATTCCAATACCTTATAATTAATAAAGTTAAAATTTATTCGTGTTTAGTTTTTAAGTTATTTATGTACGTAAGTGAAACACAAATATCATATTATATTATGTTTTAATCATATTTATTAGGGAATTAAAACAGAACGACAAATATCAACAAAATCATTCTTTTCGTCGTTCGGCCTCTTCTAGATCAATTTTTTACTAGGTACCTACAAAAACCACAAATAAAATACATTGAACTATATATCAGCAACTTAAATTGTAAGCGAAAACAAAAAAAAAACAAATGAAAAAGAATAAATACTCCTTAAATAATTAAAATAATATGTGTATAAAAAATCGCGCGAAATTATTACACTAACTGCGGTCTCACATACCTTTTTCAATTTTGTGCACGCGTAACTTTCACTACGGCTATCGCACGTTTAATTTGTTACCTGCGACACATAGAACAACTCAACAGCTCCAGCTATTGAAAAAAAAACGGCAACATCGCACGCATATTAACCAAACTAGAAGCGAAATAAAATGTGACGGGTCTCACAGACCCAACCCCCATGACGCCGGGTTAAGAATCAGATATCAGCTGATATATCTTCAATTTGGCTATGAGTTGCCACTCACCTTATTTATTCCTTATTTTTATGGTATATAAGAGGCGATATGTTTATTACATGCACTAAATCTATTACATATCCCATTAATGAAAGAAGCGAAAAAAACATTCGAAAGTTGAAAACACAAACAAATGAAACCTGAAAACGTGGTTCAACTATCAAAATTATCTCTGGCCTACATAGTACATGATACATTAATATCACGATACGTCACCATATTGTTTTATTGTACAAAAAACAATACAACACACGGACACAAATAATATACAAGTGTCGTTCTATATTTGAATCTGTCTCCGCGGCTCGCCATTGGCTGTAACGTTGTAATAATGACGCGTCGTGTCATCAGTGCTGTGACGTCATAAAACGTCTCACTGACATTTTGAACACCAAGCGGCGGCAGTTTTTTTTTTATTGTAAAGCAGAAATTATTTCGATAATTAAATCATTGTTTTAGATACAATGGCGCAAGGCAATCAATAGGTTTTTGTTTCATATATTGGAATATTTTTTTTCCAATTATAGATACCCGAAGCACATCTCGCGACAAGATGGGTTGCAGATTCAAGTCCCGTCCCGGACACTACCAAATGAGGAGACGTTGTCTTTTCTAAGCCTTATATGGTAGCTTTGTATGTTAATTAATATAGGTATGTGACATTATACAATGGTTACTTATTGTAAAAATAACTCGATAGTTAAGTATTATTCTTTGCTAGTTCAGTGAAAGAATTTTTAAAAAAACATGCGAAAATATAAGTTTATTTCTCATTATTCAGGTTATTAGTAAATATATACAAAATGTTACGAGTTCAGCATTTTTTGTTCTCCGTGTACCTATTATTTTACTTGGATAAACAATTTATATCAACCAGAAATAATAAAGAGAGGCTGTACAGGCATTTAATAAATTTATAATAATGAAAATTTAAACCGTGTTTTGAACATGTATGTTTGTATGAGGCATATTATAATTTAATTAAAATATTGATAAATTGCGGTCAATAATAAAATTTAAAATATAACAAGATAACAGGCACTATGTTTACAAAGGAAAAGTCTACAATGCTAAAGGCGTATCTGTTTTCATTTTCAACTTAAATTTACAAAATGAAAAAAAATATATCAGTTTTTGTGTTACGTAAAATGATGAAAACATTGATAAAATCTATTTGTTCAACAAAGCTATGAACGGAAAACATTTTTAATTAATCACACGATGATTCCAATAGACTACATACATAATATGTACGAAATAGAGTTTGCTTATCAATAACAAATAGAAGCTCGTTACTTTAATGAATTTTTGTAATAATTGCACACAGTTTACTTTGTGTTCGCATTTAGAGCAATTTTTAATAATAGTACCTGCTAGGTAAAAAAGCTTTGAAATAGAAATAAACAAATGTTCACTCTGCTTAAGTCTACGGAATAAAAAAGGTATGCTATTTTTCGTTATTATTGACCGAAGGTAGGTACTTGTTGAAAGTCAATTTCAAGATGAATTGAAAAAGACACAATATTTAGTAATCTTCCAAATATCTATATTAACTTCGCTTACTATTATAGTATTCGGAGATTTTCGACTCCATCATCATGCGATTGGAAAAAAGATGATGATGGAGTCGAGATTCTCCGAATACAAGTAAGCGAAGTTAATAAAGTCACTTCGAAAATAACTAAATACTATGTTTTTTTTTTAATTAATCCCATCCTATTTTTGTTTACGGGTTTTCTAGTCTCCTGTAAAACGTATCTTTTTGTAAAACACCACGCATAAGACTTTAAACAGTGTCCTTTTCAATTAAATCGAATCTAAAATCTATAAGAAATACCTATACTATACAATGCTATACTATCGCTTATCCCACAAACGAGGTAAGCCAGCATATAATAAACGTGCAAACTGTCGTCTACGTGCCAATAAAAGTCGCCTACATGACATTCAGGATGGGCGGCAAGATGATTTATTTATTTATTTTTTCTTTTTGCACATAATCATTATATAACAGTGTTAACAAACGATATAAAATTTAAAATACTAGGACAATATGCAGTGGCGAGATTATCACTATAAAGTGATTTTTGACATCTAATCACGAATGATGATGATACCCCCGATGGTAAATGTTTTACTTCTTATGACACGGTGAGGACAGTCTATATATTCACTTAACTCGTTCATCCATTCGTCGGTCATTCCTTCTCCCGGTAGCACAGGGTATAAACCAGCATGTAACATTCAATTAAGTCACCCTTCCCCACGACATTCCTTCCGCTCTGATGAATAATCAGAGACGTACGGGTCGTCGGAGCCCTTATGAATGAAAGAACAATGTTCCCTTAGTGTATAAATGTGGTTCTCCAACTAAGATGTCTGTTACGAGAGTTTTCATTTATCTAACTACCTATACCATTACGACATCTCCCACTTATAGAGTAGCGAGTGGCTAATGACGTGTAGATAATAAACATGAAAATTGCCCTCTTAAGGTGTCTGCCCACTACACCGTACCATACCATGACCGTCATGGTGCGGTGTAGTGGGCAGACACCTTTACGGGCGATAAAAAAAATAAGATATTTTGCATAGATGATGATGGAGGTGCAGAGTGATTATCACTTTTTGCAATGCCATTGCTGATGCGGAATGCATGTAATGAGAATGACCTAATGATGGCAAACGACAAAGCGATATACGTCGCTGCATACTGGAGTGGCAAGGTCTAAAGTTCGGGCCCGAAAAGTTGTAGTAGCATCCCATGTAGATGCCATGCCTCATGCCCTCATCGCATTGAACGAGGCGTGTTTATGTGGGCAGGTCGCCTGGATTAAGTTCCTGATCACCACTTTCTGTGTGACGAATATTTGATATCAGTAAATCGAAAACCTCATCGCCGAATTCAAGATGTTTAATGTATTTTTGTGATGTCTAACGAAAACCTCTCTTTAACAAAATATTTGAAAACTTACAGAAAAGAGTTTGTGACCTATTCTTTGCCAAGGATGTCACAAGAGTTCATAATATGGTGTCTAATAATCAATACAATATCGACACTTCTGGATACGGTTTAAGAATGCTGATACTTTTTACGTAGCAAGAGTTACGATGAATAAAACCTATAGCCACAATTCTGTAACTTTTAAGTATTGTAGGTATACGAGATCGTAGCAAAACTACAATATATCAAAAGATGTCATTTTTCAGTATGACTCATTACATTATGGCTACTCGCATGTTTGTTGATTTATTATTTTATCTGTATTTATTTTTGTAAAAAGAGGTGTTAATCAGGGTAGGCGAAAGTAGGACACTCCTTAAAAAATCAGCATGCAACGAGCAAACTGAATTGGATACAATAGCAGGCACCCAGGTCTGCTTATCACGTTTACGGAGGGTAAGACCGAAGGCAGAAATTAACGGTAGAATCCGACCAAGAAACACCTAAACCTTTGGATCAAGTGGACATGAACTGTGACACATACGTACAAATATAAAGTTTGGGTAGATGGCGCTCTTGTAGCTGCCTGAACCCATAATAATTAAACATGGATTGAGAGCACGACGTGTGACTGTGGAGAGGAACAAGACACTGGACACCTCCTGACATGCCCAATGGCTCCCAAACAGTGTCACTGGGAGGAATTCGTGGGGCGAACTCACCTGGGGGGAGCTGCAAGAGAGGCCGTTGCTTTCTGGGAGGGAATGGGAGTGTAGATGTGGATTTGGTGTTTTTATTGTTTGTCGTTGCTGACCGACACGAAAAGAAGTAGAATGAATTGATTTTGTATATTTTTGCATTCCGACTAGAATACAGTGTATTTTATTAAATTATATTGTTTTTAGTGTTTACTGTGCTAAAGTTAAAATGTTATATTGGAAAAATAGATTCTAAATCTATTCAAATTTTGTGACAATAATATTTAACCAAATTTGTATTGTGAAAATAGTAAAGAATAAATTATAATGTGAAATATTAGTGTAAATCCACCCTTGAGATGACTCGAATCATGAAAGCGGCTCAATATAAATTATCCAACAACAATACGTAGGATTGAAAAGATTAGCAGAAAAAAGGAAGGAATGGGGAAGAAAATTCATTCATTCAAACAAGGTCATTGTGTTCATAAGTCACATTGTCCAAAATTCTACATAGTGTAGTTTTGCTCCTATATAAAGATGGTTATGATACGTTTTTAAATACATAGATAGTACAAGTTGTTGTTATTATTATTTTTATACAATTTTGGCACCCTGCCAGAAATATTTCCGTGCGCCTTGTCACTATGTCAACGATACTAGGGCCGCCTCTGGCACGTACAAATACACACAAACAAACACGAAAATATATAATTTTATACATTGTATTTATAGTGTAATATTTGTGTGTGTGTCACTTTAAAAACAAGTTAATAACTGACCAAATTCCAACAATTTAATTTGTGTTAGTTCACAGAGTATAATGAAAAGTCTATCGTTTTATTTTTGTAAGGTTTTAAATATTCTGCCTAAGGCAAGCATTTTTAGAATGCTGCTATTTGTAATTTTTAGAACGTTGCTATTTGTAATTTTTAGAATGTTACTATTTGTAATTTTTAGAATGTTGCTATTTGTAATTTTTAGAGTGACGCTATTTGTAATTTTTAGAATGTTGCTATTTGTAATTTTTAGAATGTTGCTATTTGTAATTTTTAGAATGTTGCTATTTGTAATTTTTAGAATGTTGCTAATTGTAATTTTTAGAATGTTGCTATTTGTAATTTTTAGAATGTTGCTATTTCTAATTTTTAGAATGTTGCTAATTGTAATTTTTAGAATGTTGCTATTTGTAATTTTTAGAATGTTGCTATTTCTAATTTTTCAAGTGTCCCGTAAAAGGCAGGTGCTCATAAAACATCATTACTAAATATTGAAACATATTAAATTCAGAATTGATGAGGTATTTATTCCACCCAGCCTAAATGTTTCTTCTGTATTTGGCACGTTGAGGAAATATGTATGTTTATAGCATACAATTAGTTCAATGATTAGTCCACTTGAAGGAAAATCGTGAAAGTATAAATGAATGAGATATAAGATATCCAAAATTAGGATAGGTTAGTTGACAGAGATCGCGCCCTTGCAATAAACTGGCTTTCTGCATATTGATTGTATTAAACTGATGTATTTCGTATTTCATTAATTATTTAATATAATCTGTTTTATGTTAATATGACGTGGTTAGATGGAAGAAATCCCTAGGTATATAGTGATAATCTCGCCACTGCACATCATCACAATTTTCCTTATGTATACTGCTCTGTTGATTTTGTTATGTGAATGATGATGTGCAAGAAGAATAAAATAAATACATCGATTTTCATAGGCACTCGAAAACTTGAGAAAAAAAGAGTGGGAGATTTATTCTTTACCGATGCACTTGCAATATTCTCATATTTCTACAACTAGGTACTACACCATCACGGCGTATCCCACAAGTGGAGTAGCCATCAGACCTGCTGCATGAATAAGCTTGCTCTCCGCACTCTTCACGCTTTCAATCGGGCAGCCAAGGACTACTTTATTACACAAAAATGACATATAATTATTTCCTAGTCCTTTTTCTAACCTGTTCTTCTCCTTTGTCCCTTCATTTAATTTTTTTTTATGAATGTTCCATGAAATTGGGTAAGTTGAAAGAATTTGCACCTCTGCGATAAACTCGCCCTGCGTATATTGATTGTATTTGATACTAATGTATTTTTGAGTAAATTTAATTGTGATCAATGTACAGTAAATAAATAATAAATAAATAAATACGCAAGCTTAGACTTGTTTTGTATTGTCTGTGTCAATTGATTAGTGTCCAATAGTTTGCGGCATAAAAACAAACTAAGTTGATTTCTCCTCATACCAGCAAATAATGCTGTCTGGAGAACTTATAATGATTTTGAATGGAATATTGATTGGTGTTTGGGTTGTTATAAATTTATTTTTCATCTAAATAAAGTATCTATCTATCTATTCCCTCACGCCGCATCCGAAGTGGATTTCTCTTACTCAACACAGGCCGTTCTTGACAATTTGATCTACGTGATCAAACACGTAGTTCTCGGACGCCCGCGCTTCCCCACACTCCTTGTATATTATCCACTTTGACATTCTTTCCCCTTCCATTTGTTACACATATCCAAACCATCGTAATTTATTAACACGCACTCCTCTTGCATCTGTAGGTCTAGTCAAAATACATTTAAACGTTACGTTTTCGTTTCGTTTTCGTTCAAACAAGACGAGGTTGCGAGAACGCGTCAATTTTCGTAGCTAAAATACACAAGTAGCTATACGAAAATTGACGCGTTCTCGCAACCTCGTCTTGTTTGAACGAAAACGTAACGCTTAAATGTGTTTTGACTAGGTCTACAGCTCATTTTCTTAATATCCTCATATCTCACTCATTGTCTAAAACTCTAAATAAAGTTTATATTACTTATTTATTTATTTAAAGCTCATATTTATTTATTTCGAAATTAATAAGCTATTACAGTTGAGTTTTCGAGTAGACATTATACACTGTCAATATTATTATGGCACACCTGTCTCTACAATGTAAAACTATTTACTCTCTTTACTTTAATAATAATATAATATATATATCTATCTACAATCATTTATTTATAGTTGTAATATTACGTGTAATATTACGTGTACAATCTGTAACAGTATGACTATTACAGTATCTTTGATCTTCTTTGATGCAATAAACTTGCAATAATTTTACACTTTACAAAATATTACATGCACATGGTTCTTTCGTTGGCAACATATAAAATATTGGATATGATTTGAAAGAACAATATTATAAAATAAACGTATTAATAGTGAATACAAAATATTCCTAATTATTTCATTCTTCACTCGCAGTTTGATTTAATAACTAAATATTTATTCCATATAAGAATAAGTCAAAGATTTTCAAAATAGATCTCAAACAAAGAAATTTCATAAATATTATATATAAATTACTAGCTGACCCGGCAAGCGTTGTTTTGCCATATATAAGTATTATTTCTAGAGTATTAATATCGCTCGTATTATGAAATAGGAGTTGATAGTAGAAAATTTAGGGTTGTATGTATTTGTTAATGCCTCAACATAAAATGTTGTTATGCTGTAAGATAATAGAAATAGCTGATAAAAATTCAACGTACTTTCAATAAACAATTATTGGGAATAAAATTAATTATATAGGCAAATAACTAAGTAGCTATATTTAATTTCGTGGGAACAAATAGAATGGTATGCAAAATTCATGTTTTGGATGTCATTAATTAGTAATTCTGACAGAGACTTTCAGGAATGAAATCGGAAACCCGAGTTTTTTCTACATAGTATTCAAAAATCGATTTTGACCGTAATAAATAAAGTTTTAAATAAACACTGAATTTAGCTCGAAAATCAAGATAGCAAAAAATGAGAATACTGAGAATTTTGGGATAGCGAACGACTAGGCCACACACATCGGCGTTCAGTGGCGTAACTATGGGTTGTGTTCCAAACCCTCGGGTACTTGTTCAAGTAAAGTAAATGAATTAGAAGAAAAACACGGTAGTGGATATTATTTAATGTAGAAAAAGATAGCATTTATTTTGTTCATTTGTTTGGTTATCTATTTTAGTCTCAATAAATCGTTTTACACGGAGAGAGGTCAGTGAAGCGGACTTAAGATTCATTAATGGCGAAAATACAAAGGGGAAAAGAAAAAAATTGGTAATCGAAATCAAAGTATATATATATTTATATCTTTTCATTAAAAATAAAATTAAATTAAAAAAAAAATGTACATCGATAAAAGGGCGGAGTCTATTTTTGGGCGACCGCGGATGGAAGCCACTGATAAAACGAAGGGCGGAACGCCTTAAGATAATTTCTAAGAAAAAAATCTTTAGGGAAGGGGGTGCAAAGCAGTGGCGTCGGGAGTATGCTGCATGAGAAAAAAAAAAAGGTTATTTAAACGGAAGAAAAAAAAAAATGTAAGTAAAGTTGGGAAAGGAAATTATATCATATTATAGGCAATGTGAAGTTATTATCAGGACACTTAAATTTTTTATATTAATTGAATGTTTATTTTTTTTTTTTTTTTTGGCTTTTATCGGTGGGTCACATACTATTTGTGAGATCGAGAATTTCTTTTGTGGAATGATGAATTACATAAAAGTAAATTGAGCTGGAATATTAAGTGAACGTAGGAGAAATATATAGATAAGTGGTTAGCAAGAATAACATTCACGAGGCGCCTATGGACAATATTGGCGGGGGGTTGCAAGTCAATCTAACGCACGATTGGCCGGCGCAGGCGAGACAAGGATCTATGATAGATCCCGGGCGAGCGATAGAGATGGAGGTACTAAGGGTGGGATCGCCAGCGTCGTATGCGCCGGTCGGCCATCTTGGATCTATGGGTGACAAGGACAGATAGCCTGTTTCTCGCATGAAGGAAGGAGATGAATTTAATAGGGGTGGGTTTTGAAAGAACGAGAGGTGATTAGCGGAATAGGGGATGTCCATGAGATAAAGCGAGATGGCTAGCACGCGAAACAGCTGAGGGTTGCCTATTTAAGATTGCGAAAAGCTAAATTAAGAAATAATCACGAGAGAGATAGATTACGAGATTGAGATCGAGTGCGCGCGGATATATAGATTACGCGATTAAAGTTGGAGAGATTACGGGAGTTTGCGATTGTTGATTATTGATTTTTCACGAAGAGATCAGTTTAAGGGTCTTTGTATTGAACTCGAGAGTGTGCGAATATAGACGAGTTCAAAATTACAGATTTTGATTTAGTGATATTAAGAAATAAAAGAGAACTGTTCTTGTTAATTTTATTTAATTGTTAATTTTATCTAAATAAAAAAAAAAAAGATATTTGAATTTGAAGTTATATCATTACTAGTGATAATTAAATTAAATTCGATAATAGAACTGAACGTGTCAGTAATTTGTCAGTGGTATAATAAATATTGCCCTTAACGAGGAATTACGATAGTGTATAATTTTCGCGACATGAACAATAACAATATTTTGGTGAATAAATTAGATTGGTTATAATATCGGATAATAATAGTGAAACAACATAAGTACCTACGTGTGAATAGTTATATAAATATAATACAGACCATTCTGAGTTGTCTTGTCACTAAAATTCATCATAACAATTACGCAATTAGGGTAATCTAGCGCCAGTGAGATGGCGAATAATACACTAATTAAATAATTAGAAATTGATAGACGATATATCGTACGTGGACTTTGTAATCTGTGTGAACATTGGTCACGGGATAATAGTTGAAGTTTGGGAGTGAATATTGAACTAACGAAGTTAATTTTATCGCCAGGACCTTCGACTTTGAATATAATATGTGATAGCGGCAGAAACTCCTTTGGACTTCTACCAGTGACCGATAATTAATCGGTTCGAGCACGGATACCTGGAAGCACTTGGTCGGTGAGCGAGAATTTGCATAATAATTATAATATCCCGCCATTCATAATTGTTAGAGGAACAGACAGGGGAACGTCTATGCAGAAAATCAATTTGAATTAAAACACACCTAAGGACGAGAAAGCATGCTGTATTGCTTAACCGAATTTTATTTTTGTGTCTTAATTTTAGGATACCTATGTTAATAGTATTGATTTCCTTTGTGTAAATTGATAATACCTATGTTTTTATTTTTTTTTATTTATGAATTGACGAGTTGCCTCCATGTAAAGGCATTTTTGTTAGGATATACATATCTAGTTGAAATTTATATGGTGTGTTGATTTAAGGCTTTTATGAATTTGTGATTTACCGTAAATTTTTTTGATACATTTTGGTTGTTGATTCAATGCTCATTTTAATTTTTTTTATTTTGTTTTGTGCTTTATTTTTATTGGATGAACTTTATATTTGATGTATTTTACTAGAATAAATGTGAGTTATATCAATCTCAATCAGGGTTTACATTGAGTAGTGAGTTGATAACCCTTCACTTTCCCTCTGTTATTAGGCGCAGGCCTAAAATAGAAGTCTAAAGAGAGAGAATATATAGATAATAAGTTTTGATCAGTACCTAGAACTCCCTGGAAAAAGGAGAGACTGAGCTAGCCGTGGTGGAACCGGGAAGAGGTAGCCAGCGAGGAATAGGTACGTATCAATGTTAAAAAAAAAATTGACCAAAAATTAATATTAAAAAAATTCGGGGTGAAACACACTTAACTTTTAGGGGTATGAAAAATAGATGTTGGCTGATTCTCAGACTTACCCGATAAGCATACAAAATTTCATCAAATAAGTCCAGCCGTTTCGGAGGAGTATGATAACAAACACCGTGATACGAGAATTTTAACACTAACACTTGATCTGACCATAACAGCTTTTGCCCAAGGCGATCTCAACAGATATAAAACAAAACAAATTCCAAAAAAATGAGAAAAAGAAAGAGAAAAAAAAGCACAAAAGATACATTATCATAAAGAAACAACAGAATCAAAAGAGAGTCTCTATCCTGGCGATAAAGTCATTGTATGTTAGTTATGTTGAAAATATCAGCATGAACATCCAAATTATTAAATAATTTTAAAGCCTTGTCGACAGGAGAATTTGGAATTATTTTTGTTATGCCTGTGGGTAAAAAAGCATATGCTGTCGATAACAATTGTACGATATTGGGACGTAGATACTAAACGTAGATATGTTGTATTCAAGGCATCATTTTTCGAAAGAAAACAAAACATACGCACAAATAATAAAGATAAGTATTTTGATCTTGTTACTAATATACGCTTGAATAGCGACACGTATGCCTCAAGCGGCGCGCTCCACTAACTAAGTTGACAGTTTCAATTTCAAACAAATTAGTACGGGGGAGTTTTGATCGACCTGTAAATTGTGTTATTTAATCACAAACAAAGCTTAAAATGATGTGTTTTCCGCATAATTGTGTATCATTATAATCATAAGTAAAAGTGCGTAGTTTTTGTTTTCCCTTAAAACAAGGAATCAAAGAAAAAATGGTTAAAACACACTATATATTTGACAGAGTCATCGTTTTTATAAAACTTTATTATTTTTGATTTTTGTAAATATATCATATCTTTTTATTTATACCATCAACCACAAACGGGGTAACCAGTAAATTAACGTTGCTTGTAACGAACACATAAATTATCATGAAAAAGCTAGGTTTTAAATGACCGCAATTTTAGACGTTTTTAGGCATATTCAGTTATTTTTTATCCCTTTTTCAATGAAAACAGATCTAATGTAGAACTTCAGAGCCCTATTAACCTAATAGACCATTAAAGGTCACGTGGTCTTGTCTATGGATTTGCTTTTGCTTGGGGGGCAAACAGTAAGATTGCGCAAATCATCCTTGTAGGATGTTATGCCATAAGAGAAAAAAAAGAAAGTCAGACGACAAAATAATAACAAAATCGACACTGACAGTTTTTTTTATTATTAGGTATTCTTTAGGCGTTCCACCTAATATTACACCGTAATCGTCTGTTGTGTTGGGATGCCTGATGCCCCTCAATGATTTTTCTGTGACGTCATCCTTTAATGGTCTATGCTTAATTAGTTTCTGCTTTTTAGCATCCCCCATTTGTATAGGAAAAGATCACTAAAATAGTTACGTGGAGGTGGAGCAAACGCAAACGTCAGATGACAACACACATTTCAAGCGTATATCAGTACGTAGGTACTGCATACATATTTTGATTGGAGTATAAGTAAATTACTAAGTAGACCATATAAATATATCTCATAGATAGACTATAATATTGTATCGTTTTAATATTAATTATTATATATACAACTGCATCTGCGAGTCGGAACTTAACGGGTCAAGGTATGTCTGCTGGTATTTAATAGGTTAATTATTGTTGCCAGACTGTTTCATTTATGTTCAGTTAATAATTAATTTCTCTGCCTATCTCTCTATATCATTATGCCTTCTCTTGCATATTGCATTTATTGATTTATTCATGAAATATACGGCTTACGCCTTTTTACCATCACCATGAAAAAGAAAATTATGCTGTCTAAAATTACAAAAATTAAATCAATCAATTAAAAACAAAATAAAAGCACACATAATTAATTACTAGGTACATCATACCCTATCAACAAATACAAATAGGCATGTATTTAGAGTTAGCTCAGACAGATGGTGTTTGCCAACCAAACATAGGGATGCAACAGTACTATGGTCGGGTATATTTAATGCCTTTAAAACATACAGTATTGAAGGGGAAAATTGAGGGACGCCGAGGTCCCGGTAGGAGACAGATGTCCTGGCTGCGAAACATAAGGGAGTGGACCGGCATCCGAAGTGTGGAAGAGCTGTTCCGAGCAGCGCAGGACAGGGACAAGTTCGACGAGGTGATCGCCAACGTTGGGGGGACCCGACAAGGCACTTGAAGAAGAAGAAGAATACATACAGTAGGTTTTCCTCCCCGTGCCAATAAAAAGTAAAACATTTCAAAACCTACCTATCTATACCATCATAGCCTATCCAACAATAGGGGTAGCCAGAAGAACGGCTGCATGTAATAAACTTTAATAATATTTTGGGTTATTTGGAAGAGATCGCGCCTTTGCTATAAACTCGCCCTTTGTATATTGATTGTATTTAATTTGAATGTATAACTTCTATGGAAGTGTTTGTAATCAATGTGTAGTAAATAATGAATAAATAAATAAATAAACATGCAAGTTGTCTTCTCCGTTCTTACAAAAAATTTAGACATTCAGGATGGGTGGTAAACCTCATCGCTGAATTTAAGATGTAAAATGCCTTTATTTTATGGAACACCAGCCTTTTACAGGACACACGGAAAGTTACGGAAAAGAGTGTAAAACCAATTCATTGCCGGGTTATACGAATACCCGCTTTCCCAAATATACCATACACTCGAAAACTTACGGAAAAAAGTGTCCATGAAAAATATTCAAACCAAACCTAGATCAATTTTGTTTTATTGTAGAAATCATTTTCTCTACCTATCTCATCAAGGCATATCCCACAAGTGGGGAAACCAGTAGATCAGCCGCATGCAAAACATGCAATTTATCCTCTCTGTGCCAAAAGAAAGAAATACACTTCTATCTTAAAAAGAAATCCAACGAGGGTTCAAAATTTATATGACTGAATTTATAAAGTTGTAAAGGAAAGTTAAATTGTAACACTCCAAGGAGAGTTAACCCGTCGAGACCCTATGTCTTTAATCCTACATAATCTTTTAATAATTGACTGCGCTTTACAAAATCATACTATTGAAACATTGGGTACTTATTTGAAAATTATATGATTTATCTTAGTTTGGGTCTAGCTCGATCTGTGTGTGAATTGTCTATGTATGTATGTATGTTAAAAAGATAAAAAAAAGAAAACCTAAGAAAAGTTGAATTATATTTGCAGGGCGAAGTTCAAATGGCTTTAAGGCTCTTTATACCACTTTTATGAGACATAGTTAGTGTTTTTTATTACTTATTTATTTAACTTAGAGAATCTATCTATCTATATATTCCATCAAGGCATTTCCCACAAGCGGGGTAACCAGTGGATTAACTGTATGCAGTGAACATAAAGATTATCGAGTAAAAATTAGAGTATGCCTTCACAATACAACATGCATAGACAATTCACACAGATCTAGCTAATCTCAAACTAAGATGAATCTTGTATTATGGGTAGGTACTAATGCGACGATACACATAAACACAATGAACTAAACACATATACATGTGACGCCCAGACCCAGGACAATTTGAAAAATGTCATTGTTCATTTTGTCCTGACCGGGAATCAAATCTGAGACCTCGTGACCTCCGCGCTACACCGGTCGAAAGGTAGATGTATTTTTTTTATTAAAAACCAAAGATGTAATTTTCCATAGAAGGCATTGCTTTCGTCATTGCTTAAAAACAACCGTGGGGGCTTAGGTACATTTTGACAAATACACTCAAATAGTGATGAAGTACATCACCCATTTTGAAATTTTTATTTTTATTGAATAATGAGGTCGAACTGTATGTTTATTGCATGCAATTAATCTACTTATGTAGATGTGAATAAAAAGAATGAAATGAAATCATGCTTTATAAATATAAAATAATAAAAAACATTTTATTTATTTATTTATTTATAATAATACATACGGCTTACGCCTTTAATACATAGTAATAAACAACAATTGTACAACACCACCATCGTATCAAATTAAAATCAAAACAAAAATAAAATATACTGCATCACTTCAAATTATAAAAATAAAAATTAAACACATTGTGTCACATAAACCACATAATAAAATTACAACATATCAACAGCATCATGTCAAATCATAAAAAAAAACTGTATCATATCTAACCATAAAATAAAGAAAATTTTTAAGAAAACTGTCTTCAACTTGTATTGGCAAAATCAAAAATATTCTTGTTATATTATAGAATAATATTTAAGGCAAAGAAATCGTTTTAAATTCTTGGAACAATTTTTTGGCCTCTTCAAACTGTTACTGAAGAATATCTATCTGTTACGAATACGTTATATTAAAAAAAAATCAATACATACCATTATTCCAGATTTTGTATAATCTCACCTACTTTTTATTTTTATTATTATTATTCTGTGCCAATGCCAGGAATGGGGAATTTTTGGCACAGAATTTAATAGGAATAGCAGCGCGTGTCGTGGTTCAAAGTACGCGATGATATTTCATTTGTGGGACGCCTTGCAAAGCGTGCTTTAAAATTTTATACAGCATGAAAACTAAAATCAAAGTATAAAATATAATTAAGTATGTTTCTAGATATGAATGTATGTACATTACAATCTCTCTCCTCTTAATATAATATGTACAGATGATAAGGAAAGAAAAACATGTTATTAAGAGAAGGACGAAGGGCCGTAAAACGGTGCTAAGAAACGAATCATTCAATTATCAAAGACTATATTATCAAAATACCCCAAAGATTACCTTACACTGTATTAAACCGTTAATATATTATCACAACCTAATATATTGTTTACATATTATAATACATTATAAAATGTGTACACTTGTAAATAGGGCGATATATTAATACATTCTTAGCCTGGATTGTTTTTTTTATGTATATATGTACTAGCTGACCCGGCAAACGTTGTTTTGCCATATACTAATATCGCTATTAAAAAAATAGGGGTTGATGGTAGAAGGGTGAAAATTAAGGGCTATATGTATTGTTGAATGCCTCACCATAAAAAATAAAAATAAAAAAATCGTCCAAAAAATAAAATAAAAAAAATTGGGGTGGACCACCCTTAACTTTTAGGGGTATGAAAAATAGATGTTGACCAATTTTCAGACCTACCCTATAAGCACACAAAATTTCATCAACTATAGTCCAGCCGTTTCGGATGAGTATGATAACAAATTCCGTGACATGAGAATTTTATATATTAGATATTATCTGTAGTGTACTATTGATGATAAATAAATAAATATAGATAAGTTAATATACGCATTATCCCGTGGAGCACCCGGTAAAGAATTGGTCTCCCACTCTTCTGCGTAAGTTTTCGAGTGTCCTGTAAAAGGCAGGTGTTCGAAAAAATTAAGACATTTTACATCTTAAATTCAGCGATGAGGCTTGCCACCCATCCTGAATGTCTCGATTTTATATTGGCACGAAGAGGACAGTTTGCATGTTTCTTACATGCAGCTGATCTGCTGGCTACCCCACTTGTGGGATATGCCGTGATGGTATAGTAGTAATATACGTATAGATCCACATAATTGGTTATACCTATAATTTATTATTTATTTATTAAAACAATAAACGGCAAAAGCCTTTTACATGATAGATCTCAATTCAATACAACATACAAATATTAACAAATTATTTAAAGACTCTTAAAAATTTTGAATCCAACAAAAAAAAGACATATACCTATATATAAAAACAATGATAAAATATTTAAAAATAGTATATATAAATTGAATAACTATTGACTTGTATTTGTGTTGAACTATTATTGCTGAATTCAGAAACTATTTCTTCTGACATTCTAGACAAAAGTCGTGGCAGAGCCAATGATCAGCAGAATCTTTAAAAAATCTCTGCAGAAATCTCTACTTAAGCATAAATTAAACTTCGTTGCTCAATATTGAGGGCGTCAAATGTCGTATACGTGACATTTCTTAATCCATAGTTTCTACTATGGACTACTACATTGAGATAAAACAAAAACTACCCTTAAAACTTACTAAACATAAGTTTGATCTTACTCTAAGCTCTTTTTATTTTCGGCATACATTTTTTCAGTTGAACAATGACCTGAAAAAATATTCCCTTTAGGGGGTTGATATCAGGAAAGAATAAAAAAACTTTTCACATTGAGCAATCAGAATGGGATACCAGGCGGATACTAAACACTTAAGAGTTAAAAAAATCACCCGTTTCATATTATGAATCTAAGAATTGAAATTAAAATAAATGATTACTCTCGACGCTATGTTATTCTACATAGAATTTTATTAAGAAAAGTTATACTAATAATACGATCTTCACTTATCTAACCAAGTGTCTTCAAAATCGTTATACAATATAATTTTATTATTATTATTAAAAGGACAACATATTCTACTGGGATTATTACAGCCTTCAACCAATGCGATCCCAGAGAAAACAATCAAACATTTACAATAGTGTTTCCAATCTCCTTACAAATTCACCTTTGTTTTGTGGAATATTTCCACATTCTGAGAAATGTTATTGAACAGTCGAATTGCCTTTGCTATTGGTGACTTTATGAGAATTTTCGTCCAGTTTGTAGGTAGGTTGAACAGCATATTATGCTGACGTGAGCGACTATACAACTACACTATTTTGTATGATATTTCTCTCTCTCTCTCTCTCTCTCTCTCTCTGTGGTTTCAATCGTGTGAATTGGTTTGCAACAAAGTCTTCAATGCCCTGTACAACGCTTTCTGCTGTTCGTACGATCCGCAACTCATAACCTCGAGGTATTCTCAGCGTGGGCGCACTTTATGATTTATCCCCTCAACCGTTCCTTCTATATATTATTTCTTGTAGAAGGTTCTCGTGACGCAATATTAAGTGTCCAATCCATCTGACGTGTCTTTCTAAGATGGTCTTGAACAGGTGTTTTTTTCTTTGGTTCTATTAAGAACACAAGATTATAAATAAAAGTCGCTTACTAATAAATAGTCAAGTACTAGTTTCGTGAACGTGAAAATAGTGCTTAAGAAAATTTTGGGATGAGTTTACTGACGAGATATCCGGCCGTTGCTGTCTGCCTCAAGGTTTTGTTGTTACTGTTGGTTCAAGGCTTTCCCTATCATCGCATTCAAGCTATTAAGCAATCACTAGGGAGAAATATTTCAAGCAATTCACCGAAAACGCTTTACCGCAGTTTATATAAGTATTTTGTGTAAAAATGAAGTGCTAAATTTTATATCTGTATTAACTTTTCAGTATTTATTACTTTAAACCTCCATGCAGTACCCTTTGCAATGAAGGCAGAAAGGGTAAAACAAACGAAATATAAAAATAAAAAAAATAATAGTCATTTGATCATAATTATTGAGTTTAAATTACAATACAGTCTTTGTTTTATTATAATCCAAAAAGATGTTTACGCTTTTTCATAGCCTCTCTTACAGACAGATACACTCATTCGCTCACATGTCCAAATCATCGTAATTCATTTACTAATACATTCTATCCAAACACATCTCTCATATCCGTTTATTCTCCTTATAGGTTTAGTGGCTAACACACTCGCCTTACATGCGAGGGGTCGTAAGTTCAATGCCGAGGTGGACTGAATATTTTGGTTTGCTTTTGGATTTGAAACTAATACTAATTTAAACCTAGTGTGATTAACTTCCACATTTTTAAGAAAGTTAAAAATCTAGTATCTTACACATGAATTATGATTAAAAAATAATTAAGCATTAATTCATACTGAGCTGGCTGTGAATAGACTTACTGAGCCCAATAGAGCCGGTAAGTCTAACTTCTATGAGAGGGCTTTTGACGTGGAATCGCCTACCGGTTCCATTGAGAAAATATCAGACTGTCACCAGCTTCAGAAGCAAGTTGAAGACTGCACTCTTCATCGGCGCCCTTGAAACTGTCTAGGGACTGTTAAACGGCGTCAAAACAAAATCATCCAGAATCATCATCATCATTACGGTATTTCACACAACCAATGGACAAGGTGGAAGTAATGAACATAAAGATTTCCTCCTTATACCATAATTATAAAGATGAGACACTCAGGATGAGTGGCGGAACAAGCAATTTTAAAACTTTTCTGTCGGTATAATTTTATCGGGAAATAGATAAAAAAAGAAACCATCTACAGTAGTTAATGGAAGGCAGTATTAAGTTCGTATAGGTAGTATTAGTAGGAGTCGATATAATATTGACCGTGTGAAAAATTACCGTTTTATTGCCTCGGGTGAGGTTAGCGAAATGTTGTTTCCCCTTCTGATCTAACACACGTTTAATATACTTAACACTTATGTGTTATATACCTTATACTATCAACAATTGTCGATATTATATTCCATCGACATATTGCAAACATAGAATAGAAACATAGTATCAACTCTCTAAGAATTCATGTTCCAAAATTAATATAATAATAATGAAAATTTGACTATTTTTATACCGCTGTATTGTGATAATATCACTCTAAAGGCACTTCATAGAATCAACATCTACGTCTATTTTTAAAATTACAAAGCATCAATTAAAACAAAATTGTCAGAAAGATTATTTTGTTGACAAATTTGAAATATTACACTAATGTAAACACAATCTTTTTGAGGAATCGTTTTACACACAAAAAACATTTGCTATTTCATTCCATGTAATATGTATTAATATACCATAGCAGTTTCATGCACACTTATCGTAAGTATTGTACATCATATTATCCTTTACATAAATTCATTATTTCATTCCATGTAATATGTATTAATATACCATAGCAGTTTCATGCACACTTATCGTAAGTATTGTACATCATATTATCCTTTACATAAATTCATTATTTAACAATAGTCCATTTGTGTCGTTGAGTTTCGACATCCGTTATAACACATTTTTGTGATTTGGAGAAATTCGATAAAAACTGATATACAAGTAGATATTAAACGTACTTTCCTAAAATTAAACAAGTTTGTTAATTATAAAATTGATACAACAGTTCAATTTTAAAATAAATTCTGCTATTGAATGCAAAATAAGTTGTGATAATTGTGATGATATAATAATTACCCAAAGCATTACTCGATGCATCCACATTTCAAATCCCTTCAACCAGTTCATTATACTTATATTGAGATCATTGACCGAGCCCTTGAGATGGATGCTCCATTAAACAGCGCAGAATAATTAATCATCCAATATACATACATTGATGTCCCATTTGGCTTCTATTATTGATAATAAAAACATATGAATAGAATCCGTCGAAAAATAGAATCCGTCCACAGCGAATCAATTTCCAATAGTTTTTTTATCAATGAATTATAATTACTTTCTTATCAACACGGGCTTCTCCCAATTTTCTTTTGTTTAAATCCTATAAATACTGTTTGTCTCTGTATCTTATTTCACTTTTTACTAATCGCCTGATGATGGAGTCGAGAGTCTCCGAATACTAGTACGTGAAGTTAATAAAAGTCATTTGGAAGTTAACCATATACTGTGTTTTTTTTAACTTTATCTTAAAAAATATGTTTGAAATTTTCACTAGTTACTTGGTCATAGTGACCTAGGTTTCGACAAAATAAAGGAACTAGTTAAATATTGAAATATATTTTTATGTGGTTTTAAATAGATGGTGGAGTTTTACAAAAGAAATACCGAGAAAATACTATATTTAAATTTATTATACTAAACGTAAATACTTTTGCTAACGGTAAATTATACTGCGGTATTAACAACAGCCGTGTTTACCGAAGGCTCGTCGTATTGATACCGATAATGTTTACCAAAGCTTTACTGCCGAGTTTGTTTACCAAAGTTACTCCTATAGACAAATAATAAAAGTTACTATATATAATATTATATACCATACTCATTATCATTGATACTATAGGATAAAGACTTAATGACCCTTCAGAGGATATTATTTGCTATTGGTTTTTGCGAGATTTTATTTTTTATATGTATAAAAGAAAAATTCAATATTTTCACCCCATAACGAAATGTAAAGCAGTCAAATGTTTAACATTTAAAGGAAATTATGGAAATTGAAAATATGAAGGTTTGTAACAGACTTATAAGGGAGAAATGTGGAATGAATGTTGGTGTAATAACAAAGATGAATGCAAATAAGTAACGATGGTTTGGGCATGTGGAATGAATAAATATAAGGACAGAATGATCAAGAAAACATATTAGTAGCTACGAAGAATGGTGGTCGGAGACGCGGTGGTTCGAGGATCAAATGGCAAGATAATATTATAAATCTGATCCTCTTGGACGGACACGTGTTTAGCGCATTTTGAATAGGAGAGCGTGAATGAGAAATTTTGTGACAGTAAGTAATGGAAGCAAAAGGTGTTTGCAAAGATAGGACACGTAATACAAACAAAATGTGGTGATTTTTATGAAAAGGTGTACTTCTAATATATGGACCATCAATATATTCCGAATCAACACCTCTTCTTCTTCTTTCTGTGCCATGTAAGTCCCCCCGACGTTGGCTATCACTCCGAATTAACACTAGCATATTTTTATATTATGCATTTACAATGAGGAAATCGTAAGAAAAATGAACGAATCTTTTTGAACCAACTCTTATTTAAGACTGATTGATATGAAATAATATCGACCGTAATATTTGATTGGTCGCATTACCAATTTTCATTAAAATGATTTTAACACACTGTATAATTTCCAAATTAAATTTATTCACCTCAAACGTTTTCGTCAAGGCTTCTACTTGGCATCATCAGGTAGAAGCCTTGGCGAAAATTAAACTAATTAGTCCTCCTGATGATGCCAAGTAGAAGCCTTGGCGAAAACGTTTGAGGTGAATAAATTTAATTTGGAAATTATGCAGTGTTTAAAATCATTTTAATTATAATGAATTTCCAAAGTGTTAACACAAAAACATTTGATTTATTACCAATTTTCCCTTGAATTTTCGTTTCAACTAACAAGTATTTAGTTATATATAATCAAATTCAGATTAAAATACAATTAAATTACCTCTTGAAAGAACTGTTTCCTTGGATCTGATACATCTTCAGCATTTGCTGCAGTTTCACTGTTCATTTTAGCTACGTACCGGTGCATGCAAAAAATCACTTTGTACAAATCTTAAATCAAATACCAAATCTTCACAAAACTAACTGTTGACAAAACAAAGCAAATCGTTGTTGCTCAATTGTGAAAGTGTTGATCAATTATTTTATACTTATTTTCCATCCACTTATTTGTGAATGATAAATTATAGTAGGTATTTTTTTATATATTGAATAATACCTATGATTAATTTTGAAAAAAAAAAATTAAACAATATTATGTTTAAGTTTTCACAACGAACGAAAATTTTTTCACCCTTCAATATTATTGTAAATCCAAAAAAAATATTTCTTAGAAATGTCTTTCATTTTATGAAGACGAACATGTTTTCAATAGATTTTTTTTTTCGAATTAAATATTTAGTGACCAAAACACTTTACTATTTTTTACATTTGTTAAACAGTAAATTCAATGTCCATGTTAATCAAGTTTCTTTTTTATCTTTTAGTTTGGAAACAATTTATCAGACAGAAACTCCAAAATGCATGTCTCTGAATTAAAATTTGGTAAAACTTTTAACTTTTGTATTTTTTTTTACAATTAACAACATGGTTTTGTACCTCAACTTTCAATTGTTTTTCAACGATTGAGGTACAATATTTTCTATCTATCTGTTCAAATTGAGGCGGCAGCTTTAACAAGGACTGATGGACTCATGACAAAATTTTTGGAGAATGTATATGTGAAAATATCCTGAATTATGTGCACTGGCAAATTGTCATAGAGAAATCTTGATTCGTTATGCAAATACACATTTTTTTTTAAAGATGTACATTTGCTGATGATAGATGATTGTTTCGTGAAAGGGGAGTTTGCCGGCACCTGGGATCTAACAGCGCACCTCTCGTGCATGAGGCCGAAACTCTACCTCCAGGCTACCGACGAACTAAATATTCATTTGAAGTGTAATAGATTTTGATTTTGTCGGAATTGCAATAACAATGTTAGTTGAAAATGTTTTTACTTTGATAAAATTTTTGTTCGGAATGTATTTATCTGAATAATGAATAGTGAATACTACAATATAATCATGGCGTATCCCACAATTGGGGCAGCCAGCATACCAGTCACACGTAATAAACATGCAAGCTTTCCTGTCTGTGACTAAAGAAAACATAATTATGAATAATTAAGTTTAATGAATCTGGTCATATAACGTTACTTATATTGAAGGATACGGATACAAAACTGAAATAGATTTTTTTGTTCACCGTCGTTAAATATAACAGTGTTAACACTACAATATTGTTTACAAAATACTGAGATGAAATGCAGTAACGAGATTATAAAAATGCTTTAATTTCTTCCATGTAACCTCAAGCTTATAATACCTGTATCTCAAAACGCTTTTCTGGTTTATGTGCTATTATTCTAGCTACAGCTTAAAATATTGTTTTAACACTACATGTATGTATACACTATTAAACTATTTGGTGGGAGTAATTTGATGTTTTAGCGTTATTTTGTTACTAAATTGATTTTTAATTTACAGCCAAAATGTTGTGGAAGGAAATGATTGGACTGTTTTAATATTCTTTAATGTATCTACGTCAGATACAAGCGTACTATATCCGATGATTCATATTTAATATTAATTCGTGCTATAAAAATTCTGATGACGTTTCTCTTTGCTGAGGGTTTTGGATAAAAGATTCACAATAAAACACACAAGAGTTCGTCGGTAGCCTGAAGGTAGAGTCTCGGCCTTCAGAACAAGGGGTCCGTGGTTCGATCCCAGGCACAAGCTTTTAGCTTAGTGTGAAAGGTGTATAATAATAATAATAATAATAATCTGGACAATTTATTGAGCGCCGTTTTGTGGTACAAACCACCGCAAGGGCGCATTTTCAGTTTTTTTTTTAATTTATTTATTGGTTGTATTTGGGTTTATAACAAACCCAGATATATCTTTTTAAAAAAAAAGTCCCTTTGAGCACCCTAAAAGCACATTTGAAGTCATAGCACAAGAAAACACTGTGTGGCTCTATCTATTTTTATCTATGCCACAACATTTCCCACGCACGGGGTTGCCAGTAGACAAACCAAATGTAGTAATAAGCATACAGATTGCCATTTCTGAAATATTCCGAATAGTTGGCATGCTTTTCGCTGTATTTGAGATATCGAATGTCTTATTCGTGATATTTTATGAATACCTGTCTCTTACAGCAGTGTTCCGCAACCTTTTCTCATCTACGGCACACCAAAATTCTTCCTAGAACTCCGCGGCACACCAAAATTCTCCCAAGAAATCCGCGGCACACCAAAAGCTCAAATATATAGGTATTTAATTCATACACAAATTTTACGAGATGAAAAGATGACGAAGAGAGTGATATTTTATGAATACCTGTCTCTTATAGCAGTGTTCCGCAACCTTTTCTCATCTACGGCACACCAAAATTCGTCCTAGAACTCCGCGGCACACCAAAATTCTCCCAAGAAATCCGCGGCACACCAAAGCTCAAATATATAGGTATTTAATTCATACACAAATTTTACAAGATGTGAAGCCAATGGATGATGAAAAGATGACGAAGAGAGTGTATTAACTGAAAGAGTGAATGGGAGAAAGCGCAAACGTTCGAGATCTACGTGGTTTGAAAACTTGCATCAAATTTTCAAAGATGGATACACGTTGAGTAAAAGAAGTTGGCGTACACGTATAAGAAATTATTGGATAAATGAAGAGGAAGCAAAAAGATATACGAAGGAAAAGATCTTTTAGGCGTTCCATCCTATCTGCCTCCCTACATCTGTAAAGTAGTTAAACTTTTAAAAGTGTACACAACTAAACCTGATGAAAAATTTCCAAGGTGGATTGAAGCGGACACTCTTGTTCCAAATTAAAAACAAAAAAAGAACAAATATAAACAAACGAGCATCGAAATATTATAAAATGAGCTGGTATAGTAATATTTTTATCAATAAAAAATCAATCAAATGATATTTAAATAAACGAACGTTTTCAAAACGATATGTTCTATTTTGTGTAGTAGATATACCTATCTATGGTGAAATATATTCATGAATAATTAATTTATAATATGCAATATGAATAAAATATTATGACGTACAAACATACATTAATATCAATACATATCTATATCAGAATTATACAATAATAAAAATAGTCATGTTGAGAAATATATATATTTTATATAATTTGGGTTAGTTGGAAGATATCGCGCTTCTGCGATAAACTCGCCCGTTGCATAAAATTATGTAGAAAGTTGTAATGATATCAATCCTTCTATATGGCTGTGAGTCTTGGCACTAAACCAAGGCTCAAGACCGGAAGATACAAAGCTTTGAAAACAAGTGTCTTAGAAGGATGTTGGATGTCAGATGGTATGAACATGTCACAAATGATGCTGTGCGCCGGCACACCCGGCAGAGATCTGTAATCTCCGTAATACTGGAGAGACGATGGTCCTGGCTGGGACATGTTTTGAGAATGCCCAATGATAGTTGGCCAAAAAGAGCTCTGTTCTTCCGTCCGCAAGGGTTCCGTCGGTCCGGGCGTCCCTCTTTCATAATACACCGTTCCTTTGACAACGACATCAGAGCGTATGGAATGTCGTGGAAAGAGGTGACGCCATTGGCACAGAGACGCTCTGAATGGATGAGGCTGGTTTTTGCCCTGTGCTCCCGAGAGGAGCGTTGAAGGCGATGAATTGAATTGAAATAATTATGTCATGTTTTTTATAATGTGTCCGTACCATTATAATCTGTTTTCGATTATTTTTTCGGTGATGGGAGCGACTTAAGAAACTACCACGGATATGGACATTTCTCAAACATGTCCACAATTGCCAGGAACCTGAAAGAGGCAGAGTTGCGTTTGGAGGATGCAGGGGAGCGGAAAACTTAAGTATTTCTTTAAGAAATTATTTAATCTATTCACATGTATTTAATTTTACCGTTTATAGATTCCTTTTCACGATATAAGCATATTTTTTTTTAGATTCACAATATAATATATTGAACACCCATCAATCGATTTTATTACCATTAGTATCGGTGCTAAGTAATGACTATACGTGGTATATTTCAGTAGTAGCCATTAGCCATTATCGACAACAATATATAGGATATTACATATTATATATAACTACATATACACAAATTTAAATAGCCATCGACCACATACATAACTTACTGATATTAAAGCAACATTTAGGAAATTTGCTTTAAAAGTTGAACCAGAAAATTTGACAAGTACTCGTAGATTGTATTGAAAGTGAATTAAACGGAAAATTGATGACCTGTGTTGATTGTAATATATATAACTATAGACATGTTTAGAACAAGTGAATGAGTATGTGTATTTGGGAAGTATGTTTGCGAGGGATGGAAGATACGACAAGGACATCGCAAGAATAAAAGTCGCCGGTGCTAGAGTGAATGGTGCACTTCGACCCATTGTTAGAAACAGCAATGTGTCGAACGAGGCTAAAATGCTGGTGCACAATACCATTCTGGTGCCGACACTTATGAATGCAAGTGAAACGTAGACGTGGTTGAAGAAGGACGAGAGTGGAATAAATGCCGTAGAGATGCGTTCACTAAGAATGGTTGGTAAAACATTGCGGGATAGAGTGAAGAATCAGGATATCAGGAGAATGAGCGGATGCGAGAAGAGTGTTGTGGATAGAATGCGTGTAAATAAGTTACGATGGTTTGGACATGTTGAGCGAATGCAAGATGAAAGAATGACGAAGAGGATGTATTTGTCTGAAAGAGGAGGTGTGAGGAAGCGCGGACGGCCAAGAACCACGTGGCTTGAGCACGTGGATCAAATCCTAAAGGACGGCCGCGTGTTGGGTAAGAGAAATCGGCGAACATGTATGAGAAACTGGATGAATGTGGAGGAAGCGAAAGGAGTTTGTAAGGATAGATCTATATGGCGTTCTGTTCTCTCTGCCTACCCCTCCTGGGACACGGCGTGAGGGTATAGATAGATAGATATGTATAATAGTGCTTAACTCTTGCGGTGAAATGATAAAATAAAGACTATGTATGTATGTGTTTCTCTGTAAAAACAAAATAATTTTATTAACAATGCATACTTTGAAAAAGATAGTAAATAATAATAAGATATGTAAATTTAACACATGAAACTACCACATAAAGCTTAGAAAAGACGGGACTTGAACCCGCGACACTAATTTTTCGCAAGGAGTGCTTTGTCCAATTAAGCTACCAGACGACTTGCCGAAAGCTCCGATATTCTCTCTTATAAACCCCGATGACAGCTTCATGTAATAATAAAATAAAATAATAACGGAGAGTATTAAAAGCGCCATCTTTGTGCCATAGCACCTCGATGACGCTGTACATGATAATGTTCTATCATTATGTATAGGTATTGTTCTGATAGCTTGAATGGAGAAAACACTCCTCGAGAAAAAGAAGGGTTGTGAGTTCAAGTCCTGTCCGGGGCAGTACCGAATAAGATAGGAGGACGACATGGCATGTTTATTCATTTATTACATGCAATCAATCAATTAAGCATGTCTATTACATCCAGTAATGGGGTATGCTGTGATGTTATAGTAATAGTTAAAGATTCTCTATCACTGATTCCATTTGAATTTAGTTCGGATTATAGAGTAATAAAAAATATCCGAAATGGCCTACTCAGTTTTTAATTGAGACGATTTTAAAATAGTTTATCTCTGTTAAGAGTTTTTAAACTTATTATTCAACTTTTAAAACGACATTTTCTGCTTTTGACTTCACATGAGCAACTTTTTTTGTTGCAATGTCATATTAAACCTATTTGGGACAGTTCGCTGTTGGCCGCTTCGCAAAAATTGGATTTAAAATTGCTGCAGAATTTCAGTTCAAAATTAACAATTGAGTTAATTTTTCTGCTTAATGGTTCGTATGACCTTTGCAGCTGTTTTTACAAATGTTTTAGAGTCTCCTGAATTAGGCAAACTTACTAAATTTCACCATTTTACATTATTACTTGAAACAACAATTATTTAAAGTGAGCTTTGAGACTAGGAACTAGTGAGCTTTGTCCGTGGACACCAAAATTGATCGCTCAAGCCAGCCTAGAGAGAATTCAAAGCGTTGGGATACCTATCTTACTTTTTCAGATTGGATATTGCACAGTGTCACAATGTATAAACATGGTTCTCCAATCAAGATATCTGATTGATTTTATACTTAAATATACGATAGAAGTTCTTCATTGTGTTTATTTTATACAAAAAATTCGCAGATTTCCTAAACACAGATGTCAGTATAGCTGGTGGACTGGTATGATATAAATAATTTCTTCCAGACAATCTATGCTGTCTCAATTCTGCTGAGACAATTCTTCTTCAACAACAAAAAGCTCGTTATGGGAGTAAATTAAAACAAAATATAAAATCAATACGCTGAACAAACTGTAAATGGAACATTGCTTGCTATTAAGTATAAATACAAATTTATTTATCATTTATATAGCATCTGAAAAAAATGCAAAGCATTTTAAGTTATGTACATATAGAAAATATAAATTCTGATTTTATGTTTAGTAAATACAACCTTAAAGCTTATTAAGCTCGTATTTGGAATACGAAAGAGTGGAGAAAATAAAAGTAGAAAAATAAAGATTACATATACATAAATATGTAGGCAAATACATAAGTACAACTCTAATGCTGTATGCAAAAGAGTTTGTTTTTTTCAGTAAATACAGAAACAGGTACTTACGTACGAGTTATACTATTTTCTATATTTTTGAATTGTGTTATGAAGTAATATTTCAAGTAAAACCAATTCTTTATTTGAAATATGTATGTGAGTTTATGTTATAACACCAAATACAACTGTATACATACACCTTTCGCAGTAAGCTTAAAGCTTGCGTCGTGAAAGGGGAGGTTGCCGGCAATTGTCATCGAACTGCAAACCTCTAGTGCATGACGCCTAAACTCTACCTCCAAACTACCGACGAACTCAATATTCATTTGATGTGTCGATTTTGATTACAAGCCGAATTCCAACAACAAAAATAATATGGTCAATAAATAAATAATAAACTTTGTATCTGACTATTAAAAAGCTGAAATATTGCAACTCTATCTACTTATTAGGAATTTTAACAACTTTATTTGATTATGTGATTTGATACATTGTTGCATAACACATTTATAATAATATTGTTGGAATTATTTCAGTAAATACATACAGTGTGACATTTTTCTCTACATCATGTGAATCAAATATAAAATTATAATAACATTAAGCCTATTTAACTAATTGCAGAATAATTATATTTTCATAACTTTATTTCACATTGTGTAAATTTTATTTTAATATTAAGTAGGTATATTTTATACAGTGCTGTACTCACGGCAACAGCAATAGAGTGTAAGCGATGTTCACAATTATGGGATAACGAATAAATTCTTTCTTTTATACCCGGCTATGTTATATACTTTGGTGCATTTTGATGACGATTGATTAATTTATTTATTTATTCTTTGCTGCACATTGATTACAATTTTTTTTTGCATAGAAATACAATTATTTGGAATAAAATCAATATATAGAGGGCAAGTTTTTAATAGCTGCTAATAGAAAAAATCAGAATGACTATATCGTAGGACAATATTTATCCATCCATCTCATACTCTTTGTGCTAATAAAATATAAGTCATTCATGATGGGAGCCATACATCATGGATATATTGAAGATTTTAAATGAAGATTTTAAACGTAGATTTTAAACGTGATGTTTTACGAGTTCTTGCCAAATACAATTGATACTCAAAAACTCAAAGAAAAGTGTGGGAGAACTCAAAAATAATCGCCCTCAAGCAATATCTTACGTCCCGCACGTCCCTTTCTCACAATACATTGTTCATAACAAGACAACGATAGCTGAGCGCTTGAAATGTCGTGGGAAGAATGACTCAACTATCGCAAAGATGCTCTGAAGTCTGAATAGAGAAGGTTAGTTTCCGCCCGTACTTCCGGGGGGAGCCTTAAAGGTCGATTAATTGATTTCCAAAATGAGTGACTGCAGACTGAACGTATATAGATTTTTTTGAGATGACTTTTTGTCCACTATCAATTATACGGAACGAGAACACTTTATGTGAGTGGACACTCTGTATATTGTGTATATGTTGCAACTAGATAGTTAAATAAGCCAATTAACTGAATGGCTAGAGGGGGTTGGTTAAAAATTGGCATTCAATTAAATAATAAACAAAGTTTAGCCAGATTATTTAAATACTACTACTACATCAATACCATTATGGCATTTGCCACAAGTGGGGTAGCTATCAGACTATCAAAATATATGTTTAACATACAAGTTTTCCTCTCCATGCCAACTAAAAACCAACAACCGTGTTATTTGGAAGACATCGTATTCTAGCGATAAACTTGCCCTCTGCACATTGAATAACTGATATTATTATAATACTTTGTATTGATTTGAAATAATGTTACCTATGTACAGTGAATAAAATAAATAAATAAAAAATTAAGACTTTCAAAATGGGCACAAACCTTATCGCTGGGTTTAAGATGTATTTTTTATTTTATTTTTCCAAATACTTCTTTCACAGAACACTCAAAAACTTACTAGGGAGACCAATTACCCACGGAACAATGTGAAATAATCAAACTAAATTTCAACAATCGGGCTAGCATCAGTTTGGCGCGTCATTGTGATTCAACGCAACGACTAGGCAGTCAGTAGAATGCAGAATGCCGGCATTTAATTAATCGCCTAGCCATTCCGTCATCTGACTTATTCGGTTATCAAGCAGCGACATACATATACACAATAAGCACACAAAGTCAGATATATGCATGATGTTTGCATTTAAAAGCTGCACCATGCATCACTATGTAGGTAGGTAGGTAGGCAGGCACCACAGGCATAGAGAGACGACATATCGTGAATATATAATTACTTACCCGTATACTAATTAATGCAAAACTTAACCTACTTTCCGATGACACACATAGGAAAATATTACTTATCGGACGACAACGGTTCTTGGTGAAATTCATTTTATTTATTAATTTTTCGTGTAGAAATGCAGAAAACCAAACTAGCTGGTTCTGTAAGAAGCGTATAGCACGTGGAGATGCGTCAAATATACTTATTCTCTGTAGTACACGCGACAGGGCACAATGGACACTCCAACAAGTGCGGCATGATCTAAGCTGCGCCACAATCACACGCTCGCTGGGAAGCCCCACTTATTATTTATTACTAATTCTATTTATCACTTGTCCTGTAAAAATTAAATCTTTTATTTATTACTTAGTTTATTTATTAGCTATCTATGTAAAAATCTTTAAAAAAGTGACAAACAGCAGTTTGACAATGACTTTATAAGTCGAAACCAGGTCACTGCTCATTAAAATCTTTTAAGTAAAACTAAAAACAATTATGTTTTTTCTATTTATAAATAAGTTATACAATTTATATCAGTTATACGATATGCGTCAAATGTATTATTGTCACTAAGCTGTGGGCGGAGGATCCGCAAATAAGCGAACCTTTCCTAGCCAAAGAACACCTTGCTTCAGGAGGCGATCTAGACTATAGGACATGTAAAACCCTCGACTGAGATCTGGTGTAGGAAACTGCCGCGACAATAGAGAACGATGGGGATTCCTACAGGACGAATCCGGAGCATGTGACTGTGGTGCAGCACAGACTATGCCACACTTGTTGGAGTGTCCATTGTGCCCTGTCACATGCACTATGGAGGATATTTTGACGCATCTCCACAGGCTGTGCGTTTTGCACAGTACTGGAGATCAGTTTGATAAATACTAAGCTGTTTTTTAACAAGTGAAGCGACTTCGAGAGGGGGCAAGAACAGCACTTGAAAAATAAGAGAATTCGAACATTTTGCAAATACACTTTTATTTACAGAACGCTCGATGAGTTACAGAAAAGAATGGGATGCCTATTATGTTCCAAAATCAATACTTTAAATTTAAAAGATATAATATATAATTATTGATAACAATGGAAAGATAAAATCTTGAAAAAAAGCAATTCTTAACCAAATTTCCTTTCAAATAAATACAATGAATTTAATCAATATCGTAATATCTGCCAACATTTTTGTATTTGAAGAGTAAATCGATTTCTCAAGCTGATTGTAAATTTTTTTGTCAGTTTTCTTCGTTAAATCAACATTTGGAGTATTTACCATTCTGAGAATTTAATCAAACAGATTTTTCTTAATATATTTTTTTACACAAACATCCGTACTCACAAAACATTATGAAGCAACAGTGAGAACGGCAATGAGGTTTGTCACACATTCTGAATGTCTTAATTTTTTATTGGCACAAAGAAGACAGCTTGCATGGTTTTCGGTGCGACTGGTCTGCTGGCTACTCCATATGTGGGTCTCAAGATGGGATCTGCTACGTCAGCCGGGTCCCCAGCCCACTGACGTGGTAGGATCGGAGATGCCAACACTGGCATAGTGGTAAACTAGAGAGAATTAAAATGTTAATAAATCGTCACCTAAACGGATAAATAGGAGTCCTTGGACTTCTGCAATATCCGAGAAATAAAGTTATTTCAACATGCTGGCTACTCCACTTGAAGGATAAACTGTGATTTTATAGTAGTAGTAGTAGTAGCAGAAGTAGAGAATGGAGAAATCGGTTCGTTGCCTATGGAAATCATAAGTCAAGGGTGGCCAGCCCGCGCCCCGTGGGCCTCATGCGGCTCGTTGGGTGTCTACTTGTTGCCCGTGAAGCGTATGGACACTTTTTTTAATAATGGTTGGTACAAATACCCGTTACTTTTTGAAAGAAGTATTTTGAGAAAATACTCTTAACTAAAACCAAGGAGATTCGAAACATTTCAAATTCCTATACCATTTTGAATATTTGGCGACGGGGGATAGAAATTTTAAAGCAAAGTCAAATTATGAAATGTTCCACATATGGAGTATATTGTTGTGCGGACCGGTAGGAAATCTCATTTCCAAAATTTGGCACGGCTGCTGAAAAGGTTGGCCACCCACGCAGTAAGTGATCAATTTAACCAGTCTATTCGTAACCGTTGAAACACCTTTCTCACTTCTTTCGATTGTATTTTGAATAATGTTACGCTGTTTTTGTTTTCATTCACAATTTGAAAACATTGTTTTCTAATTGTGATGTCTAAGCTATTCCGTGTTTGTGAATACCCACGGATTCATGAGGACAAAGACCTTTTCTATGTGTACATAACACATTAATTAATCACGTATAACATTATACAAAAATATTTGAAATGTATTATTTTTACATTTTATATTATATAACCACAGAGTAATGACTCGTTCACATCATCATATCAAATTGATTAAGTATGTTTATAGCTGGGAATAAAATATTTTAATATGTGTATTAAAATGTATTTTGATAAATATGTATAATAATTATGTGAAACATTGAAAGATGTCTATAAATAAATCAATGTTTTAATCAATGTATTAATAAATCGATTTACAATAAATATTTTTAATGAAACAAGAATATTGGACCGACAGAGAACTCCTGTTGGATGTGAAAGTGCGCAAGATCTCATATCTGGGTCATATAATGCGTGGAGAAAAGTACCACATTCTGCGTTTGATTGTGACAGGCAAGATAGAGGGACGTCGAGGGGCTGGCAGAAGGCAGACATCGTGGCAGATAACGAGATTGGACTGGAATGAGAGGTGTGGAGGAGTTATTCCAGACAGCGTAGGACCGAGACGCCTATGCCAGAGTGATTACCAACGTCGGGGGGACCTGACAGGGCATCTACAGAAAAAGAATGAATGATACAAGATAATATAGTTATTTCACTGCTGACTTTGCTGATTAATTTGCGAATCGAATTTCAAGAGCTTCCGCTCTCATCGTCAGGCAAAAGTAAAGCGGAAGCTCTTGAAAGCTGGCTTGCAAATGAATCCTAAAAGTCTACAGTGGAATAACTATATTTCTTGTTACATTAATAATTATTTATTTGTTTTAATTTAAACATCCACAAAGAACCGAAGGTGGATAAATTAAACATTACCGATGTATTTATATTGTTCCGTGGAGCACCCGGCAGAGAATTGGTCTTCCTCTCTTTTCCGTAAGTTTTCGACTGTCCTTCAAAAGGTAGGAAATAGAGACATTTTACATCTGGATTAACCACCCATTCTGAGTGTCTTGATTTTTTGCAGACACGGAGAGGACATTTTGCATGCATCTATAATGAGAGAGATGAATGTAGAAATCGATGTGTGATATGAAATTATTTTGGTCGCACTATTTGATAGGTCGCATTAAAAAAAATTCCTTTAAATTTCTAGGCTATGCTACAAAGTTCATTAGTTATATTATGGTATTTTGATCATTCGTTCCGAGAGATATATAGACTATAATTGCATAGAGCAATGGAATATATAATACTTAACAAATATCGTTCAAATTTAGTGTTACATGTTTTAAAACAGGTTTTATTTCAAATACACAAGTGCAAGTACCAATAAAAAATTGGGCTAAGCATTTTTACTTGTACTTGTTAACAAAGATATTTCGATACAATTCTAGTTCTACACTAGAACATACTAGAATGGTAAAGAAAGTTACCAAAACTATAATTATGTACTTACACAATTCAATAAACTATAGATACTTTATTTTAAATTTTTGGACAAAGACTGAATGTCTGCTGATCAAACATATCTTTCTGTTGTAATTTTCAAATTGATACTATATAATTTTTAAAATGGGCGTGGATGTTGATCCAAGATAATGCAAAGTGCCCTTAAAGTGATATTATCATAATACGGCGCTATATACATACATATACATATTCAAATTTTATTTATTTATTTATTATTACACAACTTATATTTCGATACATTTATATTGATATTTTATTATAGTTAACAATAAACATTTCGTATTCCCCAAACAGCAATGAAATGCTGGTATGAGGGGAGGATGTAATTCTAAAACTCAAGCACAAAATGTCTTCTCACAAAAATTGCTTCTTACATCTTCTCCCCAAAGCACGAGCTATGCTCAATTTTGGGGAGTAATTGTATTAGAAAAATAAATGTATTGTGTTTTTTGTTCGATTATTGTAAAATGATATTGTGTTTAATAAACTATTATTATTATATTATTATTATTATTATAATTGTCTCTCTTCGGCTTCTTAGTATGTAGTTTTTCAAATATTTCTTAAATTGATCAATATTATTCAGTCGCTTTATATTATCTGGTAGTGAATTGAACAATCCAATAGCTGTATATAAAGAACTATTTCTCTCTCTGTTCGTTCTAGGATTAGGTATCAGGTCGGATATCTCTTGCTGTCCTTGTATTTCTTGAGTGTACAAATATAAATATAAATTCCTCAAATTCGTTTATTTCTTCAAATGAGCATATACAATCAAATTGTCATATTATTATTGAATTCAACTGATTTAAAAAAATACGGTTTATGCTAAAATATATTGTCTAGAGGTATTTGGTTTGTTCCTTCAGTGAGGACCACCACGGGACAGCGCTCGGTGAGAAGAACTACAATGCTATCCCCAAACACATGAACCCGGGCGATAGATGCTTTATGGGGTGTTCACATTTGGCGAATATCGCCAGGCGAATTTCAAAATATAACGTCAGGCGAAAAAACAAAATTCGCCGTACGCCCATTGATCGTCACACCTGTTCACACAGTCCACCGATTTAGAAACGATCTGTCAGATGCGCTTTGATTTTGACACTGTTTTCAAAATGGCGGACGTCGAGATGGAGATCGCGAAGTGTTTATTTTTAGTCGAAAATGTTATAGTAGAGGTTATAAGGCGCCTTTTAATTAAGGAAACAAACGCCACAAACCAACAACAAAGATAACAGCTGTCACGAAGCGGGAAACATTGTAAAATTTATAGGTTATAAAGTCTTTACCATAGATACAAACGACGCGCACATCTGCGCATGCGCGAATCGTTCAATCGGCCGAAAAGTTGGAAGGTGGTCAACTCGAGACGATATCGTTTCTACTGGTTTTTTATCGTTTCAGACTAGCTGTCATTTTGTTCACACGGTTCAAATGGCTGGCGATATTTTGGTGCCTGACGATATTCGCCAAAGTGAGAACACCACATTAGTCGGCGATTAAAGGCCTAGTGGTTCAGTGCGAGTTGAGAAGAAGCAAAAAGGAAAGTATTTTTTATCGTGCTGTATGACTCTTTTGTATAATTTAATATCGCATGACTTCTTTATGTTATTTATGGGGGATGCATTGTGTGATTGCGTGATCTCTTTGTGTTGTTTGTGGCGGCTCGCCTCGATGCAGACATTTTGTCTAATGAGGCTACTACGGTTGACGTTTGCATAGTCCTGCTTGTTCAGGCACGCATGTGCACCTGCATTCTCTATTTGATGGTGAAGTGTATTTTTATTTTATTTATATATTTTTTTTTTAAAATGTTATATGCTTTAAAAACATTTGTATTTTATGCTGATCGAGTGCGTATAATGATGCGTAAAAGGGGATGGTAAAATTTTAATTAATAGGTAATAGAGGTTAATATAGTGAATGCTTATTACAGTATAAATTTATTCCTTTATCTTTATTAATATCTTGGTGTACAAAAGTTATACAATGATGACAGAAATAACAAAATTAACTATTATTCAATAAAACAAAATATACATATATAACATAACAAAATATTGTAATTCATTAACGAATTTATTTAATACACATTTTTGTGAATTTCACACACATTAACGCATTAAATTTTGACAATTACATAATAGATATTTAAAATTGGTCATCTTCATTTATTTGATCATCGATATTAAGTGAAAGACACGTCAGAGGGTATTCCCGACGCGGATCTTATTTAATAAGATCTTAAAAATACAAAATGATAAATTGCCTATAAAAGACAAGTGTTGGTAAAATGGCAAACCAGCCATGAAAAAATTACGACATTCATTCTAAATTTTTTGTTGGCGTGGAGAGGACAACTTGCATGTTTATTATATGCAGCTGCTTTACTGGCTACCCCACTTGTAGGATATGCCGTGATGTTATAGTATAGTATATAAGCTTATTAGTTTCTGATATGCCGTAACTGGCAAGAGGCCAAGAGGAAGGTCAAAGCGCAGATGGCGTAAAGTAGTGAGACAAGACATGCAGAACTGCGATGTTTCCCATGACGATGCATTCGACAGGACCAAGTGGCGAAATAAAACAAGAAAAGCAGACTCCACCACCATGTGGGACTAATAAGTGTCCAAGGAGAAAAAGAAGTTTCTGATATACCGTGATAGTAGATGTGTATGTAGTAACAAAAAGATTTTAGGCTATAAATGACGGCGTCTAGAGTAACTCTTTGTTATAATTCGATGTATGATGACCACATTAAGTGATAGTAAAAGTAATAAAAACATCGTAGACGCCAGTTTTTTTTTTAATTTCTTTGGCGAGTGGCAAAGTTGTGAATAAACAAACTGTAAAAATCACAAAATTTAGAATAAGCTAATAAAATAAATTCTGTGAATTCCTGTATACGTAGATTCATATGGAACTTATTTTCTAGAGGTTAAGCATTTATCCTGAATTATTTGTTTTTGTACTATATAGGAAACTTTAGGTTACTAACATATTTTTATTAAAATATAAGTTCTATACTGAAAATATTTTAATCCAATTAATAAGGTAGTTACTGTACTTTAGTTTTGATAATTATATATTTATTTTAGCAGATTTCAATAAATAAAATGTCCTCTTGCCCCCACACACTCAGAAGTCAAATTTTTTTATTTTGGAAATAAATTGTATCCCCCCAAAAATGAGTGATTTGACATCTAGAAAATAATGAGTTCAAAAACAAACATAAAATAACACTACGCCGCCGTATAACATCAATTAACAAAAACGTTTTTTACGCATTTACTTGTTCGTAATACCTACATATGAGCCAGGCCACCCATTCTGAATATCTAATTATATTTTAACAGGTACAGACAGGAAAATCTGTATGTTTATTACATATAATTATTCCTCTGTAAGTCCCATTTTCGGGAAATGCTAAAATAGTATAGTTAATCTTCTTTTTCTCCTTTGGCACTTATTAGTCCCACATGGTGGTGGGGTCTGCCTTTCTTGTTTTATTTCACCACTTGGTTATGTTGAGTGCATCCTCATGGGAAACATCGCAGTCCGGCATGTCTTGTCTTACAATTTCACGCCATCTGCGCTTTGGTTTTCCTTTTGGCCTCTTGCCGATAACCTCGATATATTGCACTTTACTGCCTACATACTCAGGTGGTCTCCTAGCCACAAGGTCACGTATCATCGCAATCTGCTCTCCTGTATTTTATCTGAAATATCCTGCACACCCAGATTCCCACATAGTATTTATATATGGACAATTCGCAAAGCGCCGTTTACTCATAAAATGACCTTAAGGGCGCCATATACCGCATCCATCACCCAAAACTCCAAGCTTTAAAAAGGTGCGTCTTCAGCCCTCTTTTAAAGCTCTCTCCATTCACCTCCTCTAATATGTACAGTAAATATATAAATTTTTTTTCATCTATCTACTTGACATCTCCTTACTGTATCAAAATAATTGTTCTTGACATTTATCAAACCTTTGTTGACATTTACACTCTCACCACAATGTTTTGACTTTTCTAATTGTTTTGTTTTGACTCATTTTATAATTGTTATAGTTTGATTTCCAATAGTATTGTTTCTTCGCCAGTTGTTGTTCTGTTCCAACTGTGTTGTAAATGAGAATTATGTTTGTTTTTGTTTTACATTTTTAACATGTAAAAGGCTCACGCCGTGGATTTATGTATGTATAAATAAAATAAAATAAATCTATAAATTACAAAATTGCACAATCGTCACACTGTCAGTCTGTTGTTTAATGGAGAATCGCAACGTGTTTTCGTTTGAGTTATGAGAAAAATAGCTTATGTATATATTTTTTCATCATATATTCATACCCTATGTCGCTGAAATCTATTTTTAATAGACTTCGGTTGATATTGCGTCTAACACACATAGATATTAACACACAACTATATCTATTAATACTTTTACAAACACATATGAATTTGTCTTTGTTGTGGTATTCATAATAATTATATGATTGCATGTATTTTTTTTGTATGCGGAACTCCATATTGAACCCGTAATAGAAGATCGAGGTCATATTCCTACGATGACACATGTTTGAGACACTAACATATTTTTTTAAATACATTTTTATATTCCATATAAAATTATACAAATTCTTAAGATCACGCCGTGTCCCAAGTGGGATAGGCAGAGAGAACGGAACGCCAAACAGATCAATCTTACAACATTCCTTCGCTTCCTCCACATTCATACAGTTTCTCATACACGCACATCAATTCCTCTTACTCAACACGCGGCCGTCCTTGAAAATTTGATCCACGTGATCAAGCCACGTGGTTCTCGGACGCCCGCGTTTCCTCACACCCTTTCTTTCAGACACGTATATCCTATTTGTCATGTCTATGAAATGATTCTGTTTTCTAACACTCATACTAGCTGAGAAACTTGTTCATTGAAATATTAATTAAAACCCTCAAAATGTGGGGGTGCTGTTTATGGTTTTACCATGAATTGTGTTAGAAACAGCCCCTATGACTTTAACTTAACAAATTATTTGTGACTTAAGTACTTCGTGGAATTCTATTGAAAATTATGTTTTTTTAAACAAATAAAAATATACTACTGTATTTCACATTTATTGATTCATTTGAATAAAAACGTTTTAGAAATAACTGTTTTATTTGCAGATATTTTTTTACTCTATATAACCTTTACATTTTGTTGAAGCATTGTAGTTAATTGGATGCTAAAGAAAATTTAACCAACCTAAATGCTAGTTCAGGATCACCCACAGGGCACATCGAAATATCGGGTATTGCTGACATTGTGGTTTGTATGATATTGTTTTTTTATTGGCATTTAAGTACAGTTGATAGCTTTATTTACTAGAGCTTTATGAGTTGTTATTACCTATTACCTATTTGGGTTAGTTGGAAGAGATCGCGCCTTTGCGATAAACTCGCCCTCTGTATATTGATTGTATTTAATTTGAATGTACCTATACCTTTTATGTAATTGTTTTTAATCTACTAATTTTAAATAACCGTTATGCGACCTGTGAAAGAGATGGATGTTGGTGTCGAGCTGAATGGGTTTCAGGTGAATGCATTGATGTACGCAGATGATTTGGTGTTAATGGCTGAGAGTGAAAGGGACTTACAAGTGATTGTTACGTGTGTGTATGATAGTTGCAATTTGAATGGTTTGAAAATGAATGTTATGAAGACGAAAGTTCTAGTGTTTGAAAGAGAGAATGAAAAAACGATTTGGGAGATCAAAGTTGGTGACGAATGTTTGGAGCAAGTAAGTGAGTATGTATATTTGGGAAGTATGTTTGCGAGGGATCCACCAGATTCTTATTTTCCAGATACAATACTACATATTAGAAGAATGAGTGGATGCAAGAAAAGTGTTGTGGCCAGAATGCGCGTGAATAAACTACAGTGGTTTGGACATGTTGAACGAATGAACGAGATAAGAATGACAAAGAGGATATACTTGTCTGAAAGAAAAGGTGTGAGGAAGCGCGGACGTCCGAGAACCACGTGGCTTGATCACGTGGATCAAATTCTCAAGAACGGCCGCGTGTTGAGTAAGAGGAATCGACGTGCATGTATGAGAAACTGTATGAATGTGGAGGAAGCGAAGGAAGTGTGTAAAGATAGATCTGTGTGGCGTTCCGTTCTCTCTGCCTACCCCACTTGGGATACGGCGTGAGGGAATAGTATAGTATAGTATAGATTTATCACATATTTTTATTTATGTGGTATCTGCTTTGAAAATAAACCACTCTTATTGTTCCTTAACATTGTTCTTGGAAACACAGCGAAGAAAAGAAGCGATTTATTTCCAGTTGAACTATAATTCTTCAAACTTTTTTCGTGATTCTCTTAATGCTTTAGGTCGTTATTATAGGAACAGGGCAGTATGAAAAAGTGTCATCTAGGTCAACATCTAGGAAACCTTGTGGACAAAAGGACGATGATGCTCTTTACTCACATTACCCTTATAATTCTTGGAAGCAGAGGATGAAAACAAACATGAACCATTGAGAGATTTTTTCGGCAATTGATCTAATTTTACTTCTTTAACCTCTGATAAGAGATCGCGCCTTTGCGATAAACTCGCCCTCTGTATATTGATTGTATTTAATTTGAATGTATACCTTTTATGTAATTGTTTTTTATCAATATACAGTAAAGAATGAATAAATAAAAATAAATAAATATGTTTGTCAATATAAAATTAAAACGCTGTAAAAATCAAAAGTCAAGAATATAACTGTTTTTCTTTTAAAGGATTTTTGACGACCAGGAAAACTATATTTCGTTTTACACCGTATACAATTTAGCATCAACAAATGCAAATTCATCATAAATACCTTTCCATAACACAGAAAGTACCACATATATGTTTATTAAATGTAACATTCCTTCTCTGTCTAGTATGGAGAAAACATTAAGAACGCATTAAAACCTCAACGCTGAATTCATAACTTTAAATATATTAATGAAAATAAGTTAAGTTTCATTTGTTTTTTACAGGATAGTTAATTTCTTTGTAGTCCCATTCAATTCCAGAACTCCGCAATGTTAATCCACTTTCTAAAATTGGGGTCACCAATAAACTACCAATATTTTAACAAACAAGATTATATTATTCAAGTAAGATCCATATTTGTACAAAGGTTTCCACAGGATACTTAAACAATTTGAATGTGAAATTCAAAATTCAATACCAAAGCTACGAAATTCAAATCTTAAATTCATTGTCTTTCCTAAATTGAGGCTACCAACAAACTACCAACACTAATTACTACGTTCAAAATTCTACTACGCAAATAATTATGATACCTAAACACACACCTACCTACACAATTTTTACAATATTTCAAACAAAAGATGAATCTGGGTACGAAATAAACCCAAATACACCCAAAACACACCTCACAGTACATAATAAGCAATATGTTGCGTCGTGAAGGTGGAGTAAGTCGTCAGCAGCGTGTGGAATCGAACCTGGGTCCCTGGATTGAAAGCCCGAAACTCTACCTTCAAGCTACCGACAACTTCATATTTTAAATTCAAATCTAAATACATTTGTTTCTATCTACAAACTATCTTTATGTCAATAAACATACGTACATTTAAAATACATGATCGCTAAAATAATTAAAAATACTTTTATTATAATAGATACGTGAATGAACAGAATTTTAATAATTATTTAACCACAGCAAATTTACTTAAACAAAATATATCAAATCAAACGTTATTCGATGAATAAAATAATCTAATTTTATTTCAATCAATCTAAGAAAGACACAAGAAAAACGTTATTGTTTTGTTTTATTAAAAAAAAAAACGAACAACAACACGAAACAAAAGACAAAAGCTTATACTAGTTGTATGTAGTGGCAGTGATAGAACAGAAGACGAATTTGAATAGCCTGCGCAATATGGCGATAACCGTTTTCAAAAAAAATATATAGATGTGTACACAATAATAATATAAAACAGATAACAAAACTCACAAAAACATTTATAAATTAGAAATATTTTAGAATTTTTGGAACTTATCTAGTTTTAATGAACGCATAAATACTTGATATTATTGAACTATTTTTATGTAGATATGTAGTATTCAACCTGGAGAACAAGAATCCGTCGCACAATTGTGGATTTTTTAAGCACAACAATAAATATTTGCATTTTTCGTATGCCCTTGACGTATCACAAGTATCCTATAAATATCGGGGGCCATGTTGAAATTTGCACAGAGAAATGGTTCATTGTTACCAACATAACAAAAACAATGTTTACTGGACAAAATACAACGGAAGTCAAAATTAGACAATGGGGAAAAAAGTCAAAATAATGAAATGGGAAAATTATTACAATTTATTAAATTGAAAATAGACATACCTCATATTATTATTATAAATCCTTTTTCTTATATACTGTATTTGTGTTGTTAGGTAGTCTGGTGCTAATATATGCAAAAACACATTTAATAAGTTGACTGATTGCGGGTTAGGTTTGTTAGGTAGTACGGTGCTAATATATGCAAAAACACATTTATTACGTTGACTGATTGCGGGTTAGGTTTGTTAGGTAGTACGGTGCTAATATATGCAAAAACACATTTATTACGTTGACTGATTGCGGGTTAGGTTTGTTAGGTAGTACGGTGCTAATATATGCAAAACACATTTATTACGTTGACTGATTGCTGGTTAGGTTTGTTAGGTAGTACGGTGCTAATATATGCAAAAACACATTTATTACGTTGACTGATTGCGGGTTAGGTTTGTTAGGTAGTACGGTGCTAATATATGCAAAAACACATTTATTACGTTGACTGATTGCGGGTTAGGTTTGTTAGGTAGTACGGTGCTAATATATGCAAAACACATTTATTACGTTGACTGATTGCTGGTTAGGTTTGTTAGGTAGTACGGTGCTAATATATGCAAAAACACATTTATTACGTTGACTGATTGCTGGTTAGGTTTGTTAGGTAGTACGGTGCTAATATATGCAAAAACACATTTATTACGTTGACTGATTGCGGGTTAGGTTTGTTAGGTAGTACGGTGCTAATATATGCAAAAACACATTTATTACTTTAATTTTATAAAATTAGTGATATATATGGTATTTATGGATTTAATTAATTTTTTTATTGAAAATTTATCATTTTTCTCTATGGTATGCATTGTTTTTGTCATATTGGTAATCCTGCAATTCATTTCCTATATTTTTGTGTCAACATGGCGTCAGATACTTGTTTTGATTGTGATGTGTAAATCGTGTGCAAAATATGCAAATAATTAATTTTGTGTGCGTTAAATCATCTTATTTTGGATGGATTATCATTTCTCAGGTAGAAAACTACATATTCACATAAATATAACTTGAAAATTCATAATAATTTTTTTGAATAGTTCATCTAGTCTAGATATTTACCGAATTTTTCTACAATAATGTTAATTTCTATCTGTTGTCTATGACAGAATAAATGAAAAAGAATGATTCAAGTTTTTTGTTTCAATGTTGTAGAGAATATACATCTTTACCTCATCCGCCGGTTTATTTGTCATTATATTCACATATTACATCAAAAAACTGCACTAAATTAAATTTAAAAAATACACTAAATATTAAAATCTATCATTAATGTAATAAAAACACACACAACCCGTATTAAAAAAATCGATTTAAATTGTATTTTATCAATATTAGTTATTTTATTATTTAAAATTACATAGAAATAACTTGTATGAATTAACCCGTCTAACACGTCCAAACGCTTTCAAAGCTTTCGTCGAACTGTTTAGAATTAGTTACACGCGAGGAAAAGTGTATCAACGTAACGAGATGATAAAGAAAATCGTACAGGTAAAATAGTACACACGACTCGAAAGGAAACTAGTAAATATACTAAACAAACAGTGTTATCAGTGTATTAGCTTTGAACATTTTTATACAGTGTTCCGCAATGTTTTTGTTTGTGTATAGGATTGCTGTTCGTTTTCTTGGTTTTCACCTACGTACGGTTTTAGGTTTTTCATTGTTAGTTTGTCTAGTATGAAAATGTTCTGCGCGCGCATTGCGAAGGTATCTATGGTAAAATGGCAACGTTGCGCAGGGTTTAAACCTTTAACTGTTTTTTTTTTGCAATGAAGGGATAGTTTTGGTGTTGCCAGAATCGAAAACACTTTCGCCAAAATTAATAGATTTTCGCCACCGTATGAAAATTATCTCGAAACAACATGTAATAAATAAATTGTAAGCATAACTCTTAAATAATAATATATAATTAGTTCCTATTCCTTGTAGGAAATACAATGATGGTACAAATAAAAAAAAATCAAAAAGTACTCAGATTTACAAAAACAATAATAAAGTAACAATGATTTATGCCAATAGTTGGCATTATTTAAGCTCAAAATTAATAATCTTATTTTGTTGTAATAGTTAAGCATTTATTGAGTCACCATAACTGTAAGTTAGCCCTCCCCCCCTTCTCTTCAATCCATTAACTCTACTACGTGTTGGGTGTGTGTCAAATACATATATATAAAATAAAGTGGTGTTAGTTACACAATTTATAACTCAAGAATGGCTGTATCGATTTGAATGATCTCTGATTAATTGTTGGATTCTTCTCCGCCCCGAATAGCAGATAGGTTATTAAAATATCTTACAAATTCACGGGAAGAAAAATTACGAAGAAAATTTTTTACGCCATACATTTTTAATTTCAATAAAAAATGTATAATGGAGAATTATGCAAAATCAACGATAAAGTTTTTTTATAGATTGGCCTATTTATAGAATAATTTTTCTATACACTTTCAAATTAGAATCGTTAGCCATACACTTAAACATCTGTGGTTCTGATATTTCAATTTTGAAATATCATGGAGAAATTTTATAAATTTAAAATGAATAGGTATCTACCTAAGAAAATAAATTAGTACCTACATAATTATATTACGTACAGCAGATAATTTGTAAACAAATCTGAGTTAAGTATAATTGTTCAACATAAATGAATTTTATCTTTTTACACTATACGATGACACACTTGGACAATTACGGTAGTTTGTAAAGAGATAAATAATATTAATCATTCATTGATTCTTAGGTGGTACGAAGTTCGCTGGGTCAGCTAATATTAGTATAATTTTTGTTTTTCTCCATTACTATGTATTATTGATAGTATTACGTATAGGTATATTTGCTTTATAGGTATGTGTCAGTGTGACGTGGTTAGATGGACAAAATCACTGGATAGTGATAATCTCGTCTCTGCATATCGTCCAAGTATTTTAAATTTTATATTGTTTTGTTAACACTGTTATATAATGACAATGTACCTACAATAGAATAAAACAAACAAATTAATAAATAAGTGTTGACTAGAAGTGCTGACTATGCGCCCTTGAAGTGAATATATTCCACAAAACGGCGCACTATAAATTGTCTAGTTATTATTATCTCATATCTCATTTATTAAACAAAACAATATTAGATTCTACATTTGAACACAATATAAGATTAACAATAAAATTTAAATAAAACATTAAATAACAAAAACCATAAAATATTTAAATAAATTTAGGTATATATATTATTTAGAGTTGATTCTTCCATGATGTTCTATGAAATAGTACAATCATGGGCAGAGATGTGCAAAATACTTTCAAAAAAGTATTTAAATACAAAATACAAATACTTTTGAATTTTTGTATTTCAAATACAAAATACTAAATACTTTTTCAAAATGGTATTTAAATACAAAATACAAAATACGTATTTTCAAAATACTTTTTTAAAATACCTTTTTAAAATACTTTTTACAAATAGTCGAACAAGGTGTAAGACAAAAGTATTTAATATTTAAACCATTGATGAATGAAAAAGAAATTAAAAACTGGACAAAAGTATACATAAATGGAGAAATAAATAAATAATATAAATAAATATATTTATTTCAAAAGTAGGTACACAATACAATATTATTTTCAATAAACAATGAAAAACAATCACAATAATATTACAACTACCTCCCTATTAGAGATATCTCGTGTATAGGGAGGGAGTATAAACCAATTAAAACACACCTATTAAACATTATATACTTTTTCATTTACTTATATTTATCTATTTATATACCCATTATAACCTACACATTATAACTATACTTAACTATATCATCTCACCATCCATCATTCACAAAGACTCACCAACACATACCACAACTCATTCTAACCCAAAAACACACCATCCAACACACACACACACACACACACCCTCACACACCCACACAAACACACACACACACACACACACACACACACACACACACATATCTATCAGAAAAAATAAACCAAAAATACAAGACATGCAAAATTTCACTTCTTATAAATCATTTCCCACCCTAGAATCACATCACTATCAATCGCATTTCACATTGTATTCATATTTGTCTTTACAACATATTCCTTTACACATCCCCTGAACCTCTCATAACAAAGAACGGATCGCACTTCACTGGGTAGTTCATTGAAATGTTTTATTCCTAGGTATGAATAGTGCCGCTGTGCTATATCCTTCCTGCACAACGGTATGGGCAATTTATTTATTAGTCTTAAGACTCTACTGTTTGATATTTCTCGTCTCACAGGAGAAGTCCTATGTTCCTTGAACACCTGAAGTATCGCAGACCGCACGTATAAGCTGTCGACCGTTAAAACTTTTGCCTCTGAATATAGCTCTCTCGACGGGTAGTCAATGGGCTTCTTAAACATTATTTTTAATAACAGCCTTTGAGCTATACACAGTGGTGCCAAGTTGGTCGGATATGCTCCCCCCCAGCCAATGATACCATACTGGATCACTGACTGAGAAAGGGTTGACATGATTCGATATAGCATTGCTTGCAGACAATTGATGAATGCCATTGATGAATGAACAAGACAAGAGTATACATAAATGGAGAAAGGGTTGACATGATTCGATATAGCATTGCTTGCAGACAATGAGGATGAGCCTTAGGAAGAACTGTCAAAATAGAAAAAAAATTTAATTAAGTCATGATAAAATGTACGGTTGTTAGAAGAGATAAGCCGAAAATTGTCATAAATGGATTGAGTATCATCAAGCAGGTAAGAGAATTCCTGACTTGGGCTGCAAAATAAATCAGAATGGATAATCCAAATCTGAAATCGTATGGACTACTGTAACATCATATTATATACAGGACTGCTCCAGACTCTTCCTTATCGTCTTCAGATGGTTTTTGACCCTTAGCAGGAATCGGTATTTTAGGCAACGTAACTGAAATCGGGGGTCAAAAATGACCCCAACAGAGTTGTTAGGTATCATATTCACACCATCAACATATTTTTAATTTTTCGTTTAATTTATTATTAAACAACTTATTAACTAAACTATTAACAATTTTTATTACACATTTTACCATAAACTATATAGTTTTTAGCAAAATCAACTTCTGTCTAATTATTTTGACAGTATCAACTACAGAAGCTTTTATTCATTAAATAAATAAAAATAACATAAAAACATTTACTTTTATCGCTTTCTTATATGAACATTTAACAAAAAAACAGGAACTTCTCTTGAGATCAACTCAAACAAAAAAAAAACAACCTAAAACAAAACTCCTCTTATAAGTCTTACATTTGGTAGGTACATGTGATATTTTTGGCACTATGTTTTTTATATATAAAAAGTAAGCACTTGCTACACTTTAGGGAACCTTTCAGGTCCTTTTTACGATGACATAAATAACACCTTATTCTCTTACGGTTATTTGTTTGAGTGGCATTAGTAGCTACGTCTTCTTCTACTTGATGTTCTTAAAAAAAATACCATTCTTGTTTTTAGGTCTAACAAAAAAAAAATATGTTTTTTGTACAAAAGGCATGACTAATTCGATACCATTTTTTTTATATATTTAGATCTCTTTAGACGCTTTTCTGGCTTTCACGCCTTCCAAAAAACGTAACAAAAATACAACCATTCCCGGACTCGGGGGTCATTTTTGACCCCACATGTGTACATACCTCCACAGAAAAAAAATCGACCATTGCACAAATGCAAATAAATAATTTCATTTCATAAATTTAACATTAATTATACAATTTTTTTTCACTACAACAACAAAAATATTAATGAGTTTCCCAAATGTAATTATTGTAATTTTTATTATAAAAATTATTTATTTTATAGTTACAAATTTGAAAGACACTCACTGTATTGATTTATCTTTCTGCTATCCCATATTATGTAATGATACCAAATTTTTGGATATTTAATAAAATATGAGTGTTCATTTGTGTATATAGTCTAGTTTGTGTGTGTTAAACTACTACATCATTATTTTATTGATGATGCACTCCTAGTAATCTAATAAATTCTCTCATTAGGTTTAATGATTTAGATAGGCATATATAATTAATAAATTAATATCATTAGTAATTTTGTAAATAAAAACTGTCTTTCCGAATAGAAAAACCATTCATAAAACATTAGGTGTATTCATTTAAAACTCAATGTAATTTTCAGGTTTAATTTTCACAGTACATTTCTAAGAAGATTAGTTCTTCGGGCTAGTTGGATGACATCGCATTTTAGTGATAAACTCGCCCTCTGTACATTGAATTGTATAACTGATATTTTTATGATACTTTGTATGGATTTCAAATATTGTAACCAATGTACAGTGAAGAATAAAAAAAAAGAAGAACTCTGAAAAACAAAAGATGAGAAAAGATTGTTAGCAAAAAAACTATGATTGAATTAAATATGAAATATTATATTTTGACAAAAATAATCTGGCTATAGATTTTCGTACTTTCACCACTTCTTATTCTGTGAAAAAATTTGTATTCATTATTTTTTTATCAAAATTATATTTGGTTTTGGTTCCAGTGTATTTCTACTTTATGTTTTTCTTAGCAAGTAAGGTAATGGCAGGTATGGTAATGGAAAGTAATAATATACAAAAGCAAAAGCATAGAGTAAATAATGAGTAAAAGTGCTTTACTAAACATAGATGCATATAAATCTTTCATATTTTCAATATGTCAAAAAATACAATTGAAAATTACTTCACCAGACCAAAACACCCAGTTTTAAAACCAAAAATAGTACTTTTTCATATCTAATTTTTTTTTTTTTTTATCTAGATTCTATTTGGAAAGGATTTCTATGTTTTAATTAAGATAAATACGAATTTAATTATTAAAATATTGTCTGTGATATGAGATTACAAATACGTTTTGTAATAGTTTGTTTAAAGGGTACATTATCTAGAAATATTAGAGCGACGCAAGTTCGTCACCAGCTGCACCCCATGACGTTATGAGATTACGTAAGCGCCCAAGATTGCAGGGCCTAAGTCTTCAATGTTATTACTTAGAATTGTGTCGTTGGGGTCATTTTTGACCCCCGATTCCAGCTAAGGGTTAATGTTGCCTCCGGATCATTTACAGAGAGAATAAGAGCTGCCACATAACTTCACTACTAAGAAGTCTACACCAACTGAGAGTCCTAGAGATACTGGTGTTTAAACTGTATCTCACTGTCCACAAGGCAGCACACCACCCACTGAGCTGTTCCGCTGACGAAAATGTGTGGCGAAGGCTGTGCTCAGCTTCTTAAACTCGTTGAACTCAAAAGGGCAAATACCTCTAAATTTGCAGAAAAAAGAAACAAAGTTGCAGCGTCATCTGCCTGGAATAGATTGCCTTCAGACAAAATTGAAAATGCTACCATTCAGGAGAAATCACAGCGCCCTTGAAATGGCCATGGATCATTAAACGGCGTCATGTATAATTTGTTCAATCATCATTATTATGTGTGTATATCTCAAACATGGAGTACTCTAATGGAAACGTTGTATTTGTAATTCAACAAATTGGCAAAAAAAGCTTGCGTACGCGCATATCAATTAATGGCAGAATTTTGTTTCAAACAATAAAAAGGTATTTTGTAAAAGTATTTTGTGTAAAATACAAAATACTCAAAAAAAGTATTTCAAATAAAATACAAAATACTTTTTACAAAAAGGTATTTGAAATACAAAATACAAATACGTATTTTGTATTTTGTATTTGTATTTTAAATACTTTTATTTCAAATACGTCACATCTCTGATCATGGGAGATCAATTACAGAGCTACAGGGACAAAAACCTTCTTACTATCCTGGTGGACGATAGAAGTACCTACGGCCTTCTGCATGCTGTATTTGAGCCTGTCATCTACTCCCAGTTATTATTAGAAAAAAACATTAATTATTAATAAACTTATGTTCTGTGTTGATAATACATTGTTTCACCGCTTATCAATTGATATTTAAGTAGCAGGAAAATGATGAAAATCGAGATTTGATTCAAATTTCTTATAAAGTGATCAATTCTTGGAAGATGTTAAAATGATAACTCTGTGGGATAATTTTCCCAAAAAAGTAAGTGATTTGATTAAATCTCCATTTTCATCACTTTCCTGCAACGTGACTAAAATTACGCGGTCGTTTAAAAATTGAAGTCTATTTAAAAAAAGTTTACAAATATTTGAATCCAAAAACTGTCAAGTATATAAATATAAAACCATTTGACAACGACATCAGACGTTAGGAAGATTAAGTGATAAATGGACGAGGCTGGTCTCTGTGCAGTGCTCCAAAGAGGAACATCAAAAAACAAATAAGGAGAATAATTGCAATTATTTCAAACTTTTCCTGCTATTTTATATCAGAAATTAATCTTAATCCCATGCGCAGACTCCGAGAACAACAGGACACAGTCCTAACTAAAGCAGAAGAAGAAGAAATTAATCTTAGAATAATCAGAAGAAAAAAACGATAAAATTTCTCCAAAAGTGGCGTAAATTTCTATGCGTGCAACACTAGAATAATAAGAACACCGTCTAAACACAAAGACTGCTACCTCCACATTTTCGTGATGTTGTTACGTAATACTTATTAGGGATTAACTTTACCGTGAAATTGTTCTGAGGAATATTCGCGGAATATAGCGATGAAAACATAATTACTTGGAAAATGAAGTTGCCTGCAAAAACATATACATATAACTTCACTAAACATAATATAGGTACAGTCGTATTCATAAACATGGAATAACTACTGATAATCCGAATATTAGACCTGATTAAATGATACATTGCTCCTGCTATTTTATAATTGGCCAAAAATACGCGCATACCGATCGCGCGATAGCGGTAGAGCGGTGTTTTTGACCATAGTCCCTTCGTACGTCGTATGATTTAGATTAAGATCGTATTAAGGTTGTATCGAGAGTAAGCCTGCTGTTCTAAAGGCAGCATCACTCATATATTGGGTGCAATGCCATAGAGAGAGAGAGAGAGAATGATCTGTGGGCCTAGTCAAAACACATTTTAGCGTTACGTTTTCGTTTTGTTTTCGTTCGAATACAGACGAGGTTGCGAGAAAGAGTCGATTTGAGCTACGAAAATTGACACTTTCTCGCCACGTCGTCTGTATTTGAACGAAAACGTAACGCTAAAATGTGTTTTGACTACGGACTACTGTTCTATAGAATCCAAAACATTTCCAAACACTCCCTCACTTGGTGAAAACTTGTGTGATGAAGGTGGAGTGGATCGATAAATTTTTGATGGTAGGTACCTATATAAGTAATAACAAATTGTTTTTTGTGAGTAGTATTTTTTTCGTTTAGTCGAGGTTAAATTTAAACGCGTCTAACTATCCAAGTCTAAATATGTATTATCTTAATAACTTAGGCTGAAAATTTATAAATATACCTGGAATTAATTAATTTTAAGTAAATAACATCTTTTTCATCTTTGCCCTTTAACTCTCCTCTAGAAACGGTATCTCCCAAAATCGGGATGAGGTAGCTAGCAGACTAATTCCATATTATAATGAACTAACAGTTTGTCATATCCGTGTTGTTAAAAACAACAACAAAAAACATTGAGAATATGGCTTACCTCATCACTGCTAAGTTGATTGTTCTCTAATGGTGATATTCATTGGATTATAATAATAATAATAAATAATAATAATAATAATTTATTAAACATAAATATCACTTACAATAATTGAACAATAAAATAATACTATTTTTTTTTCTAATACAATTTCTCCCCAAAATTGAGCGTAGCTCGTGCTTTGGGGAGAAGTATCTATATATCTATATAGCTATTATATCATTGTAGCTAGCAGACTTATTCCATATTATAATGAACTAACAGTTTGTCATATCCGTGTTGTTAAAAACAAAAAACATTGAGAATATGGCTTACCTCATCACTGCTAAGTTGAATATTCTCTAATGGTGATATTCATTGGATTATATTATTATTATACTGTACAATAAATGACCCCTTAATAAACTCGTGTTTTAAGCTTATTTATAGTCAACTTTCATGTAGCTATATTATTTAATATTTTAATCATTAAATCCATGCTATCGTTTGTCTAACAGATTATTGTTAAATATCACAATGGTCACAATTTTGTGAAATATATAAAATAACTTCGCAAAAAAAACTTTACATTTAATTGCGGCAGCTTATAGCAAAAAAATCAATGTGGATTTGTAAGTTTAAGCCAAGCATAAGATCTTTTAAGTTGGCACACAGCTTAATTACTTTATTAAGGGTATGAGACTCTTTATAGTTTTGTAATTCAGGGCATATTAAAAGTCTTGTCAGAGCTCGATTCAAAAAACTTTTTTTATTGATTTAAATATTAAATTGTAAAACAAGGAGCTAAGAAAAGCTCTTGAATTATGGGATAGTAAGAATAACAATTTATATTTTGTACTTGTTTTAGATTAATAATTAAGACCAAGCAAAGTTAAATACCAGAAGTCAAAAGTTTGTTCTAAACAATTGCACTTAAGTTATGAAATGGCCCTATATAATATATTGATTATATTCAGCAAATGTAATACCTACTGAATCAAAACACATTTAAGCGTCACGTTTTTGTTCAAATGTAGACGACGTTGCGAGAACGTGTCAATTTTGCCTGGTCAAAACACATTTAAGCGTTTGCTTTGCGTAACACTTAAATGTGTTTTGACTAGGCCTACTGTACTGTGCATAATTATTGAATGTAACCAGTGTATTCATTGCATACAATTGTTATAAATATGATAATATAATTGTAGTATCTATAGTTATGTATATCGAGATAGACGATATTCGAAAACTTTCTTGTATTCGAGAGTCAAGAAAGTATTCGTAAGGAAAGTTGCGTGTAGTCAACAGAAATGAGTCAGTTAAAAATTATACGTAAAATCAAAAATGAGTGACGTTTGGCTTACTTTAATTCCTCTCAAAACTTGTAAATTTTAATCCATAAAACCGAACAAAACATTTTTAAAAATTAATAACGTAAAATCTTAATTGCCGCTAATTTATAAATGGCGAGACATGTACATATATATTGTACTGGAACTAAGAAGAAAAAATAACATTTAAAATAAGCACATATGTAACAAAATACTTAAGCTAAAAACTAAACACGCTAGCAATAATACAAAAAAAAAAAACACTAGGTAAATCGATCGAATGTTTTAACATTGTTTTTATTATTTTATTTCATGTAACACCTTACATCACCCATGCTATATTTTTTTTTTATTTGGTAATGAGAAGCATTTGAAGGACCATCTTTTATCATTAATTTTTAACATAGAATAAAGTTTTTGAGAGAATTGTTCTTCCGAAATGAATAAAAGTTATTTTTATTCATCCAGAAATATTGATCTTTGAGCGGTGGCTCAACAGATTATTTCAATCTTGACTGATAATCTATAAGTTTTCATTTGACACTATCTTGAAGAAAATATAATAAAAATATTTAGTGGCTCCGTAAACCTTTTGGTTCGCTTGCCGTCTTTCAAGAGCTTTTGTCTTATCGTCAGGTTGATGCGAAATCATTTCAATTTGAAACTCTTTCTATAACAACACAATTTTTATGGAATAATGTCTCTTGATAATCAGGAGAGCGTTAACACTTTAAAGCCGTCTCGCGATCAATAAAACCATTTAAGATACGTATTTTACTTGTATTAAAATTAACAAGATCTTCCACCTTGTTCACTTAAAAAGAATGATCTTCTGATTAAAATATTGAGACAAAAACCTTACAAGTGTTCTAAAATATACAAAATATTGTGAAAAAATACAAAACAAAAACATTGTGTAATTATTACATGTATATGTGTGTCACAGGGTGTCAATATTTGTCGTTAAATTCTCGCGAAAAATAAAAAAAATATATATTATTACATACTTTGTATTAACAAAGCTATCAAAAATGATTAGTGGGTTTTGAATGTAGGTAGTATGTCGATAATATAATGTTAGTACAGTAGTGTACCTAGGGTAGTATTCGCCAATATTAGTGTACTCTTGCTTGTATGATATTGAATATATAACAACGAAATGCGCGCGCAGCCAAAGAATGTATATGTTATACATTTTTATACTAGATATATATACTTGGTGGTATTATGTCTAATATAAATAGGTATACCTACATATAATAATACCTAATCTGTAGTAGTGTGTTTAGAAATAATGTTTCAAGACACAAAAAGGAAAAAATGTACTACATTTCAAATATTTATTTGTTTATTCATTCTTTACCATACATTGATCACAGTAGGTATAATTTTAAAGAAAAATACATTCAAATTAGATATTATAATCAATATATAAAGGGGGAGTTTATCACAAATGCCCGATCTCTTCCAACTCATCCAAATTTTTAACATTTTTTTTTCTTTCAGCGAGAGGACATACCTACTAATCTGTTTAATTCATCAGTGGTAAGGTAAGGACTGGTACGGACCCATCCTGAATCCCTTGCAAAATACAGATAATCATAAAACATCGCAAATAAGGGATTTTCGTCTATACCATCACAACATCCATCACAAGTATGGTAGCTTTATTTAACATTAAGGGTTTTCCCACCACTTTTCCCTGGATGTTTTAAGAGCTGAGCTCCTATATCATCCAAACTCAACGAAACAAAAGAAAAATTCAAAGGGAGGGCTCAGGATTTGCCTTAAGGGCTCCCCCCGACAAAATCCTCCCCTAAACCACAACCCTTAATGTCCCTTGGAGGAGATACTCACTACAAGGCACTACTCACTACTTAAATATTCTTACAAACTATGTTCTTACAGTTACCTACGTATTGCTACGTACTAAAATATGGTAGCTAGTGGACTGATTGCAATTAACATACATGCTTGTCCTCTCCTTTATATCAATACAATATAAAGCATTAAGGATGGGAGATCAAGGGCCGTAGAGAGGTCAGAGACTGAACTGGGGTCAGAACTGTGGGGAAGCTGTTTGGGACAGGGAAGCTTTCTCCCAAATGCTCATAAACTTTGTGGGGACCCGGCAGGACAAGTGAAGGAGAAGAAAGATTAATAGTTTATCTACAACTACTGAAGTGAAGATGTAAAATGTTTAATTAGTGATGTTTTATGAATCATCATCATCATCATCATCGCCCTCAACGCTCCTCTCGGGAGCACAGGGCAGAAACCAGCCTCCTCCATTCAGAGCGTCTCTGTGCCAATTGCGTCACCTCTTCCCACGACATTCCTTGCGCTCTGATATCGTTGTCATAGGAACGGTGTATTGTGAAAGAGGGACGCCCGGGCCGACGGAACCCCTGCGGACGGAAAAACAGTGCTCTTTTTGGCCAACTATCATTGGGCATTCTCAAAACATGTCCCAGCCAGGACCATCGTCTCTCTTGTATTACGGAGATTACAGGTCTCTGCTGGGTGCGCCGGCGCACAGCATCATTTGTAACATGTTCATACCATCTGACATCCAAAATCCTTCTAAGACACTTGTTTTCAAAGCTTAGTATCTTCCGCTCTTGAGCCTTGGTTAAGTGCCAAGACTCGCAGCCATATAGAAGGATTGGGATGATGCACGCATTGAACAAGCGACATTTTGTCCTGATGCTGAGTTTTATGAATACCTGCTTTTATTTAAAAAAAAAAAAGAGATGTATCTGAGTTTTTGTTATAAACCCAAAATACAACCTTATACACTTTTCACAGTAAGCTAAAAGTTTGTGTCGTGAAAGGGGAGTTTGCCGGCACCAGGGATCGAACCGCGAAGCTCACGTTCATGAGGCCGAGACTACCTTCAGGCTACCGACTAACTCGGCACTCTTTTAACAAGGCACTCAAAGAATAGATCTCCCACTTTTTTCTATAAATTTTCGATTGTCCTGTCAATGGGAGGTGTTCAAAAAATTATAAGATGATTTGCATCTAAAATTCGGCGGTGATGAGGCATGTCACCCTTTCTGAATGTTCGATTTTTTTATTACATGTATTTGGTCCAATGTCTACTTTTCTTGTGGGATATGCCGTAATGGTTTAGTATTTATCCGCTTTAAGTTTATGTGGCTTAACACATTATCCATAACGCAATCCATTTAATAAGGCTTTTATACCATTATACAAAGTAATATGTGACAGCGAGTTTCCGTCAGTATGATGTAGGCAGCGCTGAAGAAAGGATGGCTTTACTAATGAATAAAAATTTGTCGCAATTGTAATACAGTATTTCGAACTCGTCAAATATAAAAAACTCGTCATTGTTTATAAACCAATAGCAATAATAATATTACTACTACTACACCATCACGGCATAGTTCATAAGTGGGGTAGCCAGCAGACAACCTATGTATTAAATTTGAATATATTTTTTTAAAAAAAAAGGTCTACTACTACTGTATCACGGCTTATCCCACAAGTGGGGTAGTCAGCAGACAACCTGAATACTATATAATATTATTAAATTTGAATGTATTTTTTAAAAAAAAGATGTTTCTGAGTTTTTGTTATAAACCCAAAAAACAACCTTATACACTTTTCACAGTAAGCTAAGAGCTTTTGTCGTGAAAAGGGAGTTTGCCGGCACCTGGCATCTAACCGTATACCTTCTATGGAACTGTTTGTTATCAATGCATAGTAAATAATTAATTAATAAATAAATAAACATGCAAGTTGTCCTCTCCGTGCCAACAAAAATTAGGACGTTCAGGATGGGTGGCAATTCTCATCGCTGAATCAATAAAGATGTAAAATGTTTTTTTTTACTAAGGACATCTGCCTTTTAGAGGATACCTACTCGAAAACTTACGGAAAAGAGTGAAAGACCAATTCTTTGATGGTAGGTGCTCAACGGCGCAACAGCCAACTATCAAAAAGATCCAATATATCTATCTACGTCATCACACAGTATTATCCTTAAAGAGTGGTAGAGCTAGTAGAGTAACTGCTTATTATAAACATTCAACGAAGAGTATTAATTTATTTATTGATTCTTTACTGTACATTGAATAGAAGCCATTGTACACAAAAATATATTTATATAAAATACAATCAATGAATATCTCCCGTGGACCACCCGGTAAAGAATTGGTCTCCCACTCTTCTGCGTAAGTTTTCGAGTGTCCTGTAAAAGGCAGGTGTTCGAAAAAATTAAGACATTATACATCTTAAATTCAGCGATGAGGTTTGCCACCCATCCTGAATCTCTTGATTTTATATTGGCACGAAGAGGACAGTTTGCATGTTTCTTACATGCAGCTGATCTGCTGGCTACCCTACTTGTGGGATATGCCGTGGTGGTATAGTAGTAGTAGTAGTAGTACAATCAATGAATAAAGGGCATACATAAATGTTATAAGTTACTACTATAACCTCACGCCGTGCCCCAAGTAGGGTAGGCAGAAAAAACGGAACGCCATATAATAGATCTATCATACAATTTCTCAACACACGGCCGTCCTTCAGAATTTGATCCACGTGGATCTCGGACGCCCGCGCTTCCCCCTTCTTTCAGACAAGTATATTCTTTTTGTCATCCTTTGTAATTGAAAATGTTACATGTTGCTTTTATAATAGCATTTTTTCATAGAAAGATGAAAATTTAGGGCTGTTTGTATTTTTGAATGTCTCACCATAAAAAAAATTAAAATAAAAAATAATGTCCAAAAAATAAAAATAAAAACGGGTTAGACCACCCTTACCTTTAAGGGGTATGAAAAATACATGTTGGCTGATTCTCAGACCTACCCGATAAGCACACAAAATTTCATCAAAATCGGTCAAGCCGTTTCGGAGGAGTATAATAAGAAATACCGTGACACGAGAATTTTATATATTAGATTATATACATGCAGTTGTTCCGCTGGCTACTCCACATGTGCAAAATGATGGTATGTATGAATGTATGAAGATACTTTTTCGCAATATATCACTATAAGACATAAAAATCAGCAATGAAGTAGATATACTAAGGCACGAATTTAAAATACCCATATGACGTAAACAAATGAACAACATAAGTACACACTTAAACACTGACGTCACAGCTTTAAGCTGTTCGACAAAGTAAAGCACATTATAATATAGTGTAAGAATTTAGCAAGTAAAATCAAATAACATCTAACTCCATATTAAGCCTAACTACTTTAGTATGGAAAGAAGCAATACAGTCAGTTCACATAACCTAACCTAACTTTAATAATATATATCAGTGTTTCCCAACCTTCTTCTCGTCGCGAACCAAAAGTAATATCCAACAGAATTTGGCGAACCCCCTATGTAGTCGTTAATGATAGACAAAAAAACAATAAAATTTTCTTTATATGCTGCATGAGATATAGGCAGTATGCAAACGTTCGAAACAACAGCGTGCAATCTGCATTGCATTTGGTGTGCTTTTTTTTAAAAAAAAATGTGTTTTTGTTTTTTTTTTCCTTTTATTTTTCTTGGGCCATTTAAAATCCCGCCATTACCCTTTTATTTTCGCGAAACCCCTTTGTAGACATAGCGAACCCCCAGGGGTTCGCGAACCACCGGTTGGGAAACACTGATATAGATCATTGGCGTGCTTTCAACACGCGTGAAAAAATACCGCATGCCTACAATGCTGTGCTTTTCATACATGTTAAATACTATCGCATGCATCGCATTATTTTGTCTGTTTTGGATTTTCTTGTTTTTATATTTTATATTTTATATTATTTTTCACTACCAATTTTGCTTTATTTGTATATATTTCATCTAATTTGTCTTGTTTTATTTTATTTCTATTTTTTGTTGTTGTATTACTTATTATTTGTTATGAGCAAAAGTACGTGTAAAAAATAATGAAACTATCCCTCAAAGCACGAGCTCTGCTCATATTTGAGGGAATTAATTGTTTTGCTTACTGTATAATTATAAGTAAATGATTGTTGTTGTAAGTTGTGTAATTATCAATTAATAAATATATTTGAATATTTGAATTTGAATTTGAATGCCTTTCCAATATTGTACCTTTGCATTACTGCCAAAAAATTGAAGTTTATCTCCCTATTCCGTTACAGATTTTCTCATATACTTCGTATATTGTATAATTCCTTTACAAAATGAAAAGATAAGATAATAAATAAATAAAATAAAATAATCTTTATTGGACATTTTTTATATGGTACAATTGGCGGGTTTATTGCCTGCAGGCAATTTCTAACTGCCAACCAGTTCTGGACCAGTCAAAACACATTTCTGGACCAGAAAATCGACGACGTTGCGAGAAGTGTCAACTTTCGTAGCTAGTATTCACAAGTATTGTGTATTTTAGCTAAGAAAATTGACATTTTCTCGCAACGTCGTCGTCGTTTTTCGAACGAAAACGTAACGCTAAATGTGTTCTGTCTACGGCCCCAGTTAAATTAAGGATCTTTGCTGATCCACATAATATCAAATAAATATTTTGTCAACATATTCTGCAATTGACTATTTGATCCTGTAAATATCGTAAAAATAAAATATCAAACTCTATAAACTGAAAACAAAACAACAAAAAAAATATCTTGGTAAGTTTTTTTGTCTACGACTAAATATTATTTGTCACAAAAGCTCGACCTATATTATAAAAATCTAGTTACGCCACTGGTATAGATACTTTAGTATGAAAAAGTACTTTATGCCATAACTATGGCGAAAGGCATAGTATTTAATAGGTATTGAATGCATTATCTAACAATCGTGAACATATTACAACAACAATAGCTAAAGGGGTGTCAAGAAGGGTGGCATCGAATCATTGAAAAATAATTTATGTATATAACTATTATCAAAATCTCTCTATTTATTATTTGAGAGTTTTTTGTAACATTCAAAACAAATGTCATTTAATGTCTTCCATACACGATACCAATTTATTTTTCCTCCCAACCACTCAACAATTGGCAACAAGAGATGCTTGTATAAAAAATAAGGACGTTATAAAAAAAACTTTTGTTGTTTTTAAATGATGAATAATTTATAATTTTATTTATATACATATGTGTCAATATGATGTGATAAGATGGACGAAATCACTAAATATGTTGAAATAACTTTATTTGTCGGATATTTCAGGAGTCCAAGGACTCCTATCTATCCGTTTAGGTGACAATTTATTTATATTTCAACTCTCATAGTGATAATTTTACCAAACATTAGTTAGTTATAAAAATAATATCAATATTCAATATATTACGTCTATCAAAGTATTCAATATATTGGCCATACGCTATAATGAAAGAAAACTCGATTTTTCTTTGCCATCATTGACATCCATATTTCCAGCATTAGATATACCTACATTAAAGTTTCATATATGGTGATAGGCTGGCATGAATAATAATAACAGCGATATTTATATAAAACAAACAATTTGCAAAGTGTAACGGCCCAACTAGCAAAATTGTGGTCGAGAAAACGTCGCTACACATGTTATATAACTGTCATATAAACGTCTATATGACCCGAAAAGGGCCCAAATAATATAACTTTTTAATCGTATAGTGGTTGTGTTATGGTTTATTGATGACTAATTATAGTTACATAGTCGTCGAGTAGTGGTGACAGCGCGACTAAAATCGTTGTATAATGGTCTCTTCCATACATCTATGCGACTATTTCGTTACGTAAATGTCGTAAAAAGGTGAATTATTCGTGTTATACGACATTCATCCAACAGTATATACAGAAAGTGACAGGATCGAGTGACAAAACAAAAGATAGGTAATTTTCATATTAAAATATAATATTAAGTTAACAGATAGAGTATAAATTTAGTTGAACTCTTCATCAATACATGCGCTGTGTCGAATATTACTATACCCACTCTTAATTTATTTTGGGAATTTATTTTTTTCGTCAACTATGGGTATATTTATGTTATAATAATAATGCCCCTTTCAAATTTGTCAGCAATAAGGAATGTGAAATTGATTATTAATTATAATATCTAACGAAAATTCCGCCATCTTTCTGAAGTTATGCAGCGACTTCTAATCGACGACAATATAACGACATGTCATATAAACAAACGTTTACATAACTTATTTATCATCGCCATTTTGCCCAAAATATTATGGTTATATTATGGTGGTTCGGAACCTTTTACACGATTATGACTCGTATAAAAGTCGTTTAAATGAAACTTATATGACTATTTTATCTATTTGGTGACGTTTATATAACTGAAACGTTTACTCGACTAAAAGGTTATATATTGATGTTATATAAAGGTTTTCCTGACACCAATATACGATTAGTTGTATTAATTAGTTGAATACACGTTTACTCGACGTTTTTATTTGACTTTAAGACTATATAACTTAATCGTCGAATGATAACTTCTTTACGACGTCGTAGTTACGGAAACACTTTAATATAACAGTTAAAGGACTTAAGATCGTATAATTTTATTGTTATATAACCTTTTTGCTAGTTGGGGGGGCTATACCTTGACCCGTTGTAATGTAACGGAAAATACTACCAACTCGTACATACGTCATTACATATCATTAGTGAAGTAATGTAATGTATAGCAATAATAATATAATGCACTGCTATTTGTATCAAGGGCCTACTCAGGAATTATTCTTTTTATAGGGTGAAAAACCCGAAGCTGAAAGTGAATACGCCTGTTAACATTTTTCATCTTGTGCTTTTACTGCCATATCATGTTCTCTGTTGTCTATGGTTTCACATATTTTAAAACAATATTTATAGGTAGTTATTTAAAAGAAATGAAAACGATTACAAAATAATTATGTAAATGTTGATGATTTTTACGTTTAATTCTAGATCAAGGATTATAGGGCCATATAAACGGAAAAACTTGTTTATGGTGTTTCATGGAAAGAAGCTTTCATCAAAAATATTTCGGGTGGTAATCGTTTAGATCCGTTATTCCGAATGTTCACTGAAAATGGAACATTTGTTCGCACTTTCCGCTTTCAATTAACTATCCTGGATAATTTCTCAAAGTGATGCATGTAAAAGCCCCTTTACACGTCGTAATATTTTACGAATACTTTACAATTGAATTACAGTCTGAATTTATTTAGGCAAACTAGTACGTAGTAAAAACGCAACTGTAAGTTAATTTTAAGTTATTTTGTAAAACAGTGGAGTCAGTGAACATTAACGGTTGTATTTAATTTTAGGAAGGGGTTTGTTGAGGATAGCTCCTCAGGCGAACCTTGAGTCTTTCCTTAAGAAGAATTTGCATGAAGATTATGGATGACATAGGAACTGAAATTCCTGCAACATCCATGGGTGAGGGACGGTGCAACCCAAATGTGTTTACAAATTGAAAACTGGAAAAATAATGGAAAGAGATAGAAGCCTGTTTAGTAATCTCCTTTTCCACATTTCTAATGCAATGATCTCGTTGTAATACGGCAAGGAACGCTGTAATGCAAAACATAATATATTGAATATTATGTTACTGTTGTGTGTTAATGTGGATTTTTTTTTATATAAACGAGCTTGCTGCTTTTTCTTTAGGGACACAGAAATTCACCCTTTATTTGAAAATACATATATAATACACATACGTACACGTAAGGGGTTAACACAAACACAAAATTAAATTTATACGACCTTCAACTGCCTATCAAAAGACAAACTATCAAAATAATTCGAAATCGTAAAACTGTACGTGTGTTTGTTTGTGTATTCTATTCCACACATAAGTGTGGGGTAAAAAGTAACGAATGTGAGTTTTTGGCCACCTTCATGACTTTGTGGGCTACCAAGGAATTTAAAATCAATATTATTTGAACATGCATGATGTAGACACGCTTAATTGGGGGGTTAGCCTGACCGGATCAATGTGTCCTTTTTTTCTTATTTTATGAATGTTTTGTCAACTCTCTGTGTGTGTCTCTGTAGAATAAATAAATAAATAAATACAATGCAAATAGACAAATACATCATAATAGACCCGATTTAGTATTACATGATAAACGTAATAAAATAACGTACCTAATACATATCGCTGTCCCAAATACACATAATATACAAACAACCGTCGCAGAAAAAATACGTAAATATACAGAACTAGCAGGAGAAATTAAAAATATTTGGCATTCTAGATCCGTTTATATAATACCTTTAGTCATGTCAGCTACAGGGGTAACTCCGAAATCTTTAATAAATAATTTACAAAAATTAGATATACCGGTTAATTTGTATATTAAAATTCAAAAATCTATTATGATAAACACTTGTAATATTGTAAAAAAGTTTTTGAACACAGATATTTCAGGCACAATGCTGGTATTTTGATCCCGCGTTTTGAGCCTAATCCTTTGATATCCTGTATATCTGGATAGGTGAATTTTTCCCGGCATTAGACTGTTAAGTTTTTGTGTGACCATGACTGATCATATGGAGACTTATCTGGTTGTATAGTGCTGAGAAGTGTGGATGGCAATTCTGCCGCCGCGTAAAAAAAAAAAATAATGTATATATTCAGTGCTTATGTTCAGATTTGTTTCAGTACTGACCACTCCAAAGCTTTGTTTCCTTGACCATGGTATGTAATGCTTACATATCCAAGAAACAAGACATATTGTGTTGATTTAACTACGCTTCTATACCATCACGACATATTCTACAAGTGGAGTAACTAGCAGACCGCAGTAACAGCAGCTGCATATAATAACCATACATGCTGTCTTCTCCGTGGCAATATGAAATCAAGACATTCAGGATTATCAAAATCACTGAATTTAGGACGTAAAATGTCTTCTTTTTTTCGAACGCCTGCCTTTTACAGGACACTGAAAAACTTACGGAGAAGAGTGGGTGACTAATCCTTTACTGGATGCTCTACGGCAGTATTTCCCAAACTATGGGTCGCGACCCACCGGTGAGTCGCGAGCGAATATTGAGTGGGCCCCGACCGAGCATTAAGTAGTCCCATGACTCGCTACTTGAAAATCTGAGCATTGGCAATATTTATGACCTCTTTTCTCTAAGACAGCTAAAAGGTGGGTTCCAAGATTGGCAATTTTTGTTAGATGGATCGGAGTCCAGTCAACTTTGGGAACCACTGCTCTACCGGATAATGTTGTGTTGCATTTAATAATGTTCAAAAATACATTATTTCAATAAATGTCCATACTCACGACCAAAAGTGTAAAATATCTTCTAAGCATAACTCATAATGCTATTTTTATCAGGTGATAATTCTAGTTTGAGCCATGCTCACAGAAACTAGTATTTTGCCATAACATAATAAATGTTGTATACTTTCTACAACCAAACATCAGAAGCACGTTCACATTATAATATATAGAGTTACTGTGATTGATGTGAAGGCCGTTAATGAAGATGATGGCAAAGCATAACACCTTGCATAATATACATAAACACATACATATATACTTGTACGTTGACATGAATACAACATTACTTTAATGTACGTAAATTTAACACATGAAACTATCATTTATAAGGGTTAAAAAAGACAACGTCACCTTGTTTGGTAGTACCCTGGACGAGACATGAACCCGAAACCCATCATTAACCCGAGGTGTGCTTTGTGCAATGGATTGATCGATATTATGGATAAACTTGATGACTTAAGTTGACAAACTGTTATTTAGTCGTTAACTATTAAACCACTTATGATATTTCAATGTGTAAAACGAGTTTGAGAGAAACTCCTGAATTGCTCTATATATGCAACCTCTTTAACATATTTAATAATATTTACAATTGAAATCTTCGAAGAGTAACAAAATATTTTTTAGAAATAAACTTCCGTTAGACCTTAAAATCTTAAGCTACAAAGCTATTTATCACCACATATTTCGTTAATACATAAATATTTCATACTTCATCTCCTTATTATGTTATTCTCAGAAACAAATTGATATACGATATACCTACCACGTTTACAAACAGTACGTAGTATCACTTCAGAGAATTTCTCCAGTTCAATAGAAAAGCCTATCTATAACAGAACATTGCTTTATATAGTATAATTTGTATGGTAGAGATAAAATGTATTGTTGAGTTTCAAGAATTATCAGATTTCATTGAAATATACATTAACATTACTTCTGTTTTCTGAGAAAAGCTCTTTGTGTTGATTCTAGCTTGTTCAGTGAAAAGCTAAAACGATTTGAATGCTTATATTTAATAATGTCAAGAAAAGAAATTTTTTTCATAGTTTTTTGATGGCCTGAACGAATCTTTTTTATAGTAAACTTTTCCTTTATCAGTGAAATCAGATCATGAAGAATGCCATGGAAAGAGATTGACGTATAATCGCTATTCTGAATGTTGAAAGCTCATATTTACCCTGTCCCATGGAGCACCCAATGATGAATTGGTCTCCCACTCTTTTTCGTAAGTTTTGAGTTTCCTATAAAAAGCAGATGTTCGAAAAAATAAAGACTTTTTATTTACATCTTAAATTCAGTGATGAGGTTTGCCGCCCATCCTGAATGTCTTAATTTTTTGTTGGCATAGAGAGGACTGCTTGTGTGTTTATTACATGCAGCTGATCTGCTGGCTACTCCACTTGTGGTATATGCCGTGATGCTATAGTAGTAGTACTCGTAGTAGTATTTTTTCGGTAATATTGAGATATCCAAAATATTGAAATTTACTCAGTTAAAAGCAAAGTCCCTGAAATGGGACAGATCTAATCGAACTGAGCTTTAATTGAATTCTCTGATTGTGCATGCTGTAGACACTCTTAATTGGGGAACTGGCCATATCTTATTGTATGTTTGTAATTTATGTATTGTGTTGTCAGTTTTCTGTGAGTGTCTCTATAAAATTTAAAAATATAAAAATATAATAATTAGTTTTTTGTAGAAGTTTTCAAGTGCGTGAGTTTATGAAATTATTGCTATTTTTCTTCCAAATTACTCAGCGTTTGTTTACGTTCATATTTATTTTTACACATAAGTATGCATGTTTTATTATTTTTTATTTTTTTATTTCATAACAATGGGTACAAAACAGACAGTAAAAACAAATTTAAATGTAGATTAAAAGGCAATCTTTAAGAGGTGTCTGCTATAACTAAAAAAAAGAGATAGCATTCCGGTTGTCTTGACATTCCTATATAGTCCATTTGGCTTACAAATTGATTCATCAATTCATCACACTGGCACACCACATTAAGTTTTTTAATACACAAAATTATTAAAAACAGTGATCAACCACTAATCAAAATATTAGCAGCAAGACCAGCAGGGTTACTCTTGACAAAACTAAACACGATCTTAATCTAGTCTTGATCTTGATCATACGACGCACGAAGGGACTATAGTCAAAAATACCGCGCTACCGCTAACGCGCGATCGGTTTGCGTGTATTTTTGGCCAATAGTCACTTCGTTCGTCGTATGATCAAGATGAAGACTAGATTAAGATCGTGTTTAGTTTTATCAAGAGTAGCCCTGCAGTTCATTCCACTTGTCTGCTAGAGTGTAAAATAAGAACTCTTTTTAAATACGACTTAGTTGAAAAAGGGTCAATAATTTTGCATTTGAACCTTTCCATATATTATGATGACCTCATTCGCAATCTGAGAACTTTGAAAAGATCAATAGAAATGAGTTTTAGTATAGTAACCTAACTACGTCATGATATAAAATATAACATGTTAGTGTGTATGTATGTTTGTGATCTCAGTTTCATTATAAGCTCGCCCAAATAATGAACAATAGGTAGGTAGTAGTCATGTTAAATACAGATTAAGATTAATACCCGGAGTTGCTTAAAAGAAGGTATGTATATTGTCATGGTATTTCGTAAAAAAGATTTGGCAATAAGAAAACTATTTGAATTAATTAGAAAATCCTTATATTTTTAAAATCCAATGAAAAATGAAAACTATATTAACATTATTAATCTAAAATAAAAGAAACTTTGTATTTTCCACTAGAATAATTTTAATTAGAGTTAGAACGTTTTCGGAACTACTTTTTCCATCATCAGTAACAATAATAAACATAAATTATTTTCAAGGACTGTCAATGTTGTGGTGAAGGTGAAGGAGTGGTGGGCGGGGGTAGGGGTAGAGTATAAAGAAGCATAGACAAGAGTGAAGATGATATGGGTGGAATATGGATATTTATAATGTTTTCATTCTTTATGCAGCAATTATTTATTTCTTATGATTCCAATATATCCAACTTTCTTCCTTTGTCACAGTTATTAATCAATTCTATGTTATCCATTCCAAAGGTGTGTCCTGTATCTCTCGAATGTTCAGCTATTTCACTGTTAATTGTAATATTTTTTACTGCTTTATCCAAATTCTACCCATATCATCTCCACTCTTGTCTATGCTTCTTTATACTCCACCCCTGCCCCCGTCCACCACTCTTTCACCTTCACCACAACATTGACTGTCCTTGAAAATAATTTATGTTTAGTATTGTTACTGATGATGGAACAAGTAGTTCCGAAAACGTTTTAACTCTAATTAAAGTTATTCTAGTGGAAAAAACAAAGTTTCTTTTGTTTTAAATTAATAATAAATATGGAATTCCACAGTATTAATCACGAAACATTCGAAAAACTATATTTAACGTTTATATGAAAAACATCTTGGCGTCATAAAAATATACATTCAGGAAAAATGGCGAATTTTACTACTGAATATAATAATATTTCAAAAACGTCTTATAAACAAAGTTTTACAAATATCTATGATTTATGTTCTTTATTTTTTTTTTTATAAGATAATGAGATTGTAATAATAATATTTGATGGATATATTACCATTAACTAAATATGTTAAAATATTTTAATGGTCTATCTCAGTGATATGTTACAACTAGATTCGCAATGTCATACAAATATTCTCTAAAAATGTGTACCCACCTGTCGAGGTACAATACCTGAGTAATATATATTCATCTCTTTTCTTATGTATATCTCTATCTACAGGCCTTTGTCTTCTGTAATAATACCCATGCTCATATTGTCTATCTCTTGTTATCTACAAACAATTTATATGTGTGTCACTTTTTTTCAAACTGACAATGGGTATTGTCGAACTTCAGCAAGTACTGCAAGTAGTATTGTTTAAAAAGGTGTATTACTTTTGTACCCACTATCGACATATTCCATATCAATAACATCATTCTTTTTACAAATTACATGTTCCCTAGATTTGTTGGCAAATTTCAAACTTGATGAAGTGCTCGCTATCTCAAAACGTTCATCAAAAAGTCAAACCATTTCTATGTTATCATTTAAGCACAATGCGACATTTTTACTTGATGACATTTAATCCAACGACACTGAGACGACAAGCTGTCACGGAAGTTCTAAACAAACTAAATAAAAATTGCGGCATCAAGGACCGCAAAGAGATTTTATTGATGTTACATGTTTGAGATTCATATTGCAAATCAAGGTATAACATATCACTGGTCTATCTACATCATCATCGCCCTCAACGCTCCTCTCGGGAGCACAGGGCAGAAACCAGCCTCCTCCATTCAGAGCGTCTCTGTGCCAATTGCGTCACTCTTCCCACGACATTCCTTGCGACATACATCCTGATTACTCGTAAATAGGTGTTTTGTCTTTGAAAATAGAATAGAATTGAATCTACATACATTGATATCTTAAGCGGGACGTACACAGAGTTTGTAAGGAAAATTGAAGGTATCTTTATTGTAGTTATGTTGTTGTCTGGATATTGTTAGGTTTCTTTTTGGATCGCATTGGTCTTCAGCTGTAATGATCCTTATGAGAATCGTCTTATTGTCAGTAATAATAATAATAAAACAATAATAACAGATAGACAAATGCATCATAATAGACCCGATTTAGTATTACATGAAAAACGTAATAAAATAACGTACCAAATAGACATCGCTGTCCCAAATACACATAATATATAAACAACCGTCGCAGAAAAAATACGTAAATATACAGAACTAGCAGGAGAAATAAAAAATATTTGGCATTCTAGGTCCGTTTATATAATACCTTTAGTCATGTCAGCTACAGGGGTAACTCCGAAATCTTTAATAAATAATTTACAAAAATTAGATTTACCGGTTAATTTGTACATTAAAATTCAAAAATCTTTTATAATAAACACTTGTTATATTGTAAAAAAGTTTTTGAACACAGATATTTCAGGCACAATGCTGGTATTTTGATCCCGCGTTTTGAGCCTAATCCTTTGATATCCTGTATATCTGGATAGGTGAATTTTTCCCGGCATTAGACTGATTAAGTTTTTGTGTGATCATGACTGATCATATGGAGACTTATCTGGTTGTATAATGCTGAGAAGTGTGGATGGCAATTCTGCCGCCGCGTAAAAAAAAATATTTGATGCATATATAACCATTAATTAAATATGTTAAAATATTTTAATGGTCTATCTACATACATCCTGATTACTCGTAAATAGGTGTTTGGTCTTTGAAAATAGAATAGAATAGAATCTACATACATTGATATCTTAAGCGGGACGTACACAGAGTTTGTAAGGTATCTTTATTGTAGGTTGTTGTCTGGATATTGTTAGGTTTCTTTTTGGATCGCATTGGTCTTCACTCTTCAGCTGTAATGATCCTTGTGAGAATCGTCTTATTGTCAGTAATAATAATAATAATAATAATGTGCATTTTTACTTAGTTGGGAATCCGTGTTTTGGTATATTTTTCATTATTTTGACTGTTTTTTTTATATATGATTATGTGTCTATTACTAACAATACAATATTAGTTAAATACTCCTAAACTTTAAGGTCTTAAACATTTTTTTAATGCTAATGACCATATCTAGAAAATCATTTTCCACGTTATGGAATTTTCTTTACAGCTGCCCTGTGGTGCTTGCCCATTTTAATATATTCAACATTGAATTTATTAAGTCTTGATAGTTGAAGTCTTACCCCGTGAATGGGGTAACCAGCGGACTAAGTAATGCATGGAATAAAAATGCAAATAGTCTTGTTTATGCCAATAAAAAAGAAGGCATTCAGGATATTATGATGCATGCCTCATTGCTGAATTGTACATATCAATTGTCTTATACGTGATTTTTACGAATACCTGTCTTTGACAGGACACTTGAAAACTTACAGAAAAGATTAGGTAAAAGAAAAAGGGTTAGTTGGAAGAGATCGTGGCTTTGTGATAAACTCGCCCTCTGTATATTGATTGTATTTTATTTGAATGTTTATCTTCTATGTAATTGTTTTTAATCAATGTACAGTAAAGAATGAATAAATAAATAAATAAATAAAAGACGTTTTCCCTCTGGGGACTCTGAAACGTAAATTCGTGATTGCTTAGTTCATTTGACATCGCAATAGATGATTCGCTATTGGCGCAGACTACCTCTAAACGGAGAAAGCCCGATTTGAGAAAAATACTAAAAAGCGGATGACAAAAACGAGACTAGTCCATACTAAACAGAATTTGAGTATACATTCATATAATCATATTCAAATATTAATAAATTTATTAATACCTTACTCAAAATGCTTTCAGAGAACAACAATTAGATTTTATACAATTATACAACTCACAAAATATACTACTCACTAAATATACAATATTACAATACAACTCACAAAACTGAACAAATCATTATGCATACATTTATAGAAAAGCTTATCTGTCAGTTTGTATATTATAAACATGTTTAACAAAGTGTTTGAATTTGGAATAGATTTATTTTCATAATGAAAACTTCTCTTTTAATACATTTTATCTTATCGTTTAAAACTATGAAACTTTTCATACGTCCTGAAGCATTTTGCATCGGTGAATAAATTTCCGAATTTAAGTTGCATTGAAATAAATTAATAATGTACCAACATTAAAATATACTTCATCATCTTTCTGTATCATAATTTCAGGGACATTCAACATTTTCAATTCAGCGATGAGGTATCCCACCCATTATGAGCTATATTAATTTTAGTTTAAAACTGAGTCTAATGCTTGATATTAAGCGTTTTGCGAGCCTATTATATTTTTTTATTTAAATAACTACTCTACTATATTATCACGGCATAATAATAATCGGATTATTTATATGTGGCGCCGTTTAATGATCCGTGACCATCTCAAGGGCGCCGTGACTTCTCCCGAACAGTAGTGTTTTCAACTTGGTTCTAAATGTGGTTGTGGGCTGATTCACCCTCAGATCTGTGGGCAGTCTGTTCCAGGCGGATGGCGCGGCGGCTCTGAAGCTCCTTTCTACAAATTTGGAGGTGTTCGCCATATTGGGTTTCACGAGTTTGTTGACAGTAGAAGAGGCCGAGCGCAGCGGTCGTCTCGGAGTTTCGTCAACGGAACAGAGTTCGGTTAGACATGTGGGTGCCGTGCCGCATAAGTCCTTGTGGACAGTGAGACACAATTTAAACTCCACTCTCTCTGGGACCCTCAGCCAATGTAGATCTTTTATTTATTTATTTATTTATTTTATTCTTCACTGTACATTGGTTACAATATTACATAATGAAATAGTGGCATAAAAATAACAATTATAAATTCAATGTACAGAGGGCGAGTTTATCGCTAAAATGCGATGTCTTCCCACTAACCCGGTAACTAAAATTAAAATAAAATAAAAAAAAACACATGCATACATATATATACACCCTTACATATCAACAGTCATAAAAGAAATAAAAATACAACACAAAGTAAATAAAAGAAAAGAAAAAGAACACATGCAAGCAACATTGCACTTACGGACACATAATAATAAAAGTATAACATATTAAATTGCAGCGTGCACATGCATAGGGAAAGGGAAAAGGATGGATTTTAGTAGTGGAGTGATGTGGCAACGCTTGTTCTCTCTGTAGATAGTCCTGGCGGCAGCATTAAAAGCCATCTGGAGGCGATTGAGAAGAGTCTGGGGCAGTCCTGTGTATATGATGTTGCAGTAATCCAGACGAGAGATGACAAAGGAGGTGATCAGACTTTTTACTGCATCTACAGATAGATTACCCCACACCACAAATAGGGTAGCCAGCAAACATACTGCATGTTATAAACTTGCAGACTATTGAATCCGTGCCACTAAAAAAAATCAGGATGGGTGGCAGGCCTCATCGCTGAGTTATAGATCTGCCTTTTACAGGACGCTCGAAAATTTAAGACCAATTATTTTTCATGGATTCCACGATATAAGAATCTGGATTTGGAATTAACCCAAATATACTCAGACACCCTCATAGTAAAGAATATGATTGTGTTGTGAAAATGTAGTAAATCAGCAGAAAATAAATTAAATAAAAAAACATATGCAATCAAATAATTTTTATCACAGAAAATAGAATTGAATCAAAAACATGTTTGTATTTTTTAGGATGTTAAATTGGCCTATGTAATCTCATACAACGATTTTTTGTAAAAAAATCTACGATATTATAGAAATACTATTACATACGGATGTCAGTATAGCTAGTGGACTTATCACTTTTTCAGACGACCAGTGCTGTCTCGATTCTTCTGAGAGAGTGTTTCTCAAAACCCTGCATGCGAATAATCCTTTTGAATACGTCGCGACCCAGAAGGGGATCGAATCAACATCCATAAAAATAATTTCTCGTTCAATGCCGGGTATCTCAAATAATCATTGCATAAAACTGTTGAACAATAAGGTAGGTACCTATAATGTGACTCGAAGGGTATTACAAGATTTTTTTTTCGGTCACCAATTTAACCTGCATCGCGTGCGGGCTTATCGCAAAAAATAACCAACCAAGTGCCACCATAAAATAATAATATAACTTTAATACCTACCTACTCTAATAACGCAATTGTTTATGGTACTGTAACAAAATTATAATAAAGAACAACTATAAGACAATAAAAATATAAAATTCTACTACTAAAACAATTACAACAATTTTGTTTTATATATATGAGAAGTTTCGACGCAGTCACATCAATTCTAGAAACATTAAAACAGAAAAACGGAATGTTTTTTTTATTTATAGACCAACGGTTCTTGATGTAAGTAAATTATAAAAAGATATTATTTGTTTAATGTAACATATTTTTTGTAAAAGGCATTAGCCGTTTATTTCATAAGTATAAATCGATGACAAAACCAATCAGAAACCTCGATTGGAGAACCAAGTCTACACAATGCAACATTGTGTAAAATCTAATCGGAAGAAGTGAGACATGGTTCTCCAATCGAGGTTTCTGATTGGTTTTATCATCTGTACCCAAATCCGGTAAAACCATAAAAAAAATAGTAAATATTCTAAACATTTATAAATCGATGGCTTAGAGCACAGTGGGCCTAGTCAAAACACATTTAAGCGTTACGTTTTCGTTTCGTTTTCGTTCAAACAAGACGAGGTTGCGAGAACGCGTCAATTTTCGGAGCTACTTGTGTATTTTAACTCCGAAAATTGACGCGTTCTTGCAACGTCGTCCGCGTTCGCCACAGAGGGATTTTACAGAGGGGCATTTTGAAACTTTAACTATTGCATTGTTTATGAATTTCAAGACTTAATTAATAAATTATCATAATCTAATCACTGATCTATTATTTACAACTTTATGAGTTCGTCGGTAGCCTGGAGGTAGAGTCTCGGCCTTATGAACATGAGATCCGGGGTTCGATCCCAGGTGCCGGCAAACTCCCCTTTCACACAAGCTTTTAGGTTAATGTGAAAGGTGTATAAGGTTGTATTTGGGTTTATAACAAAACCCAGATATATCTTTTTTTAAAAAAAAAAAACTTGTAAAACAAATAATGTTTGAGATCTTAATATAATCTTAGATTAAAAGATTAGATCTTAATTCAAATCTAGTGGGCCATAAGAAGAAGAAGATAGAGAAACAATATAAAAATATAAACTTTCCCATGAGAGATAAGCTCATAATAGGGATGGTCAAGCATGTTATAATAAATTTGATGTAGACTGTCTTATATAAATATCTTCAGCATATGCCCTTATTTGATATCGGGCAAAACCACAGAAAACCAATATCAGAGATGTCAATTTTTAATAGAGATTTCTGCCTTTAGAGTTAAGATTGACCATTCAGAAGCATTCGAAACCGGGTCGCAAATTTATAAAGTCACAAAAATGAAGGTTTTCGCAAAACCTCACTTTATCACAATTATTATTACCATCTGGAATTCAGCGAGGAGGTATGCTACCCATACAGAATGTTTTAACTTTCATTGTTATAAACATGTAGTTAGTTGACTAGCTTTGCTGCTTGTAGGAGACGCCGTGATGGTATGAATAATAAATAAATTAATCCAATTGATCACTTTTCGTTTCCATTAGGTATTGTTAGTGTTGTGGAATTCTCAAGAAATAATTTTTTGAGAAATTTCCCGAGAAATTTCTCGGTAAATTTCTCGAAGTAGAGAATTTTCGGAGATTTTTTTATTTAACAGTATAATAATAATAATAAATACTTTATTCAATCAATCAATGTACAAATGTTGAGACAATTCATCACCGATTAATTATGGAAACAAAAAATGTTAGGTACCTACATAGAAAAAAGTGCTAATAACTGATTGATGTTTGACACCCCACATACCCATATTTAAGTTAAAAAAAAATTGCAGGTACGTACATGGAAAAAAGTGTTGAAAATCTCTGATTTGGGCTTTAATAAGCCCCACAAATTTTTGGATCAATCAGGTTGGCTGCGAAGTGTAATGGACGACAGGTCATAATACCACTAAGAAAAATTATCGAGAACGAGAAATTTCTCCGGAGAATTTTCTCTTCTCACATCACTAGGTACTGTCATAAAATTCCTAGCCCATACTCTTTTACTCAATATGCGCTCAACACTGGTTTTTATGATCTTTCCATTTAATTTTCATACAACTACGTTTCCAAACATCATTCCTTTCAGCTATATATATTTTCTTTGTCATTCTGTCCTCATTATTTTTTTAGACTTGACCCAAACCACCATAATATTTTATTCACATTCATTCATACTTCACTTTTCATTCCATAATCTTAACGAACCACATCCAATTGAACACATCAAAAATAACAATAGTTAAATAATGACTTTTTTTATTTTCTACAAACCACTATAGTTCTTTTGTTCATTTTTTAATACTAACTATTTCGTGAAACTTTTCATTCGATTGAAAGAAACGGTAAAAATTTGACCTTACGATAAATAAAATCACCTTAGAAACAGCGATAGTTATGAAATAATAATAGAACTATGCAACAACGTAACAAGCCACAACATTGAAACGAAAAATAAGTTGGTGTTACTTACTGCTAGCCTTCTTCTCTCCACTGCTGGATATAGGCATCTTCAAAACTTTTACACACTCGAGCAACACGATACCAATGTTTTCTCATCATCTGGACAATATCGTCAACCCATCTATTTTGAGGTCTTCCTACACTTCTTTTGTCCTCCCACGGCCTCCTTTCAAGAATTCTGAAGAAGAAATCCACCTGCTATCCTCTCGTCTTACCACATGACCAGCCCATTGCCATTTCAACTTGGAGACTTTATCAACAATGTCGACGACTTTTGTCTTTTGTCGGGTGGTTTCATTTCTTAATATTTTGTCTATCAAGCTAATACCTAGCATTTGTCACTTCATGGCCACATTATTATTAGTATTATTGTTTTTTTTTAGTTGGTGTTAATACATCTTCAATGCAGCTATGAGGTATGTCATGCCCCTTTTATGTCTTAATTTTTTATTGACTTGGAGAAGAAAAAAAGACAGGTTGAATGTTTATTGTATGTTGGTAGTCTGCTGGCTACCCCATTTGTGGAATACGCGGTGATAGTATACGTAGTAATCTCATGATTCAGAGGAGGTCGGCCGGTGTGGCGCGGAGGTAACGCTCTTGCCTTTGAGTCACGAGGTCCCGGGTTCGATTCCCGGCCAGGGCAAAGTGAAGAATGACCTTTTTCAAATTGTCCTGGGTCTGGGTGTTACATGTATATGTGTGTAGTGCATTGTATATGTGTGTATCGTCGTGTTAGTACCCATAATACAAGATTCATCTTAGTTTGGGACTAGCTCGATCTGTGTGAATTCTCTATGTATGTATTATATAACCGGTAATCTAATATTAGTCTGGGACTTTTAATCTTCGGTTCTATTTCTTCCGTTGCTGACTTATTTCACCTTCATATTCCTTGATATGAGAATGTTTGGGGTTTATTTGACGTTTTCTGGAAAAGCTTGCCTCTAGGTAATAAGCACGCCTATTGTATATATGTATGATTACATCAATAAAAAGTTTATGATTTTACTATTACTGCTACTACCCTACCATGGCATATCCCACAAGTAGGGTAGCCAGCAGACCAGACGTATGCATTAAACATGCAAACTGTCTTCTTCGTGCCAACAAAACACAAAGGATTGACAATGTCCTTGTAAGACGAAAGAGGTCTCTCTCTATTGAGGTCTCTCTCTAAATACAATATATCTAGTAGAAAAAACATTTGTTCACTTCAAACATAAAGACAATCAGGATAAGTGGCAAACCTAATCGCTGAATTTAAGATGAAAAAATGTCTTTGTTTTTATTATTTGGAACCCAGATTCAACATAATAATAAATATATGAACTCAAAACTTGATGCTATTATATATATACTATACCCTCACACCGCATCCCTAGTGGGGTAGACAGAAAGTAGAAATATACTTCTTTCGCTTTTTCTACATCCATATAATTTCTCATACCTGCACGTTGATTTATTTTAAAGAGATAGGTATCTAGTCTGTTTATTTTTTATTTTTCAAATCCTTTTAATATAGGTAATACAAAACATCGACTATCTCAGTTCATGACTTGTGTGACTTGATACTTTTTCGCACTACATTATCCATTTTTATATCTTTGTACAATAGAAAGAAAGTGCAGTGCGGCCTTGGATAAAATAAATGATTCTATATAGTTAGAACCTCATAATGAGGGGTTAGGTTACTTTCGTATTATTTGCAATATAATATTTTTCACCTTAGTACATACCTGAACAAGACAGACGAATGATTAACTATTAATATAAACTATTTTAACCTTAATAAACGTTATAAGTTTAGACAAAATACATAAGTAACACTTTATATTTAAACTCAATAAGTATTCTAAATTTATTTTAATTTCACTCAACGAAGATCTTTTGTCTCTATAATAGGCGTATGTATATGCAATAGACACTAAGGTCATGTTTTGAGAAAGTCCAATGATTATTCAAATACAAATTTACATACATAAGTAACACTCTAAATTTAAACTCAATAAGTATTCTAAATTTAAAATTAATTTTAATTTCACTTAACGAAGATCTTTTGTCTCTATAATAGGTGTATGTATATGCAATAGACAATAAGGTCATGTTTTGAGAAAGTCCAATGATTATTCAAATACAAATTTCTTTATTAATGAAAAATCATTTAACTTATATTTGAGAGATATATATTATCCGGTAATTAAAAAAATGTTGGTGTTGCTGCCCTTCTAGATACAATGAACCTGTATTGGGGCAAATTAGTCAAAAAAATTACTGTTTTTTGATAAAGTGAGGCTTAAAAAAAGGCAACAGAACAATACTTACTCATGAAACATGAAATAAGAGAGAAATTCGAGACCCTTGGAAAGCACACCACTCGAAAAGGGTAGGTTGTGGGTTCAAGTCTAGGTAACTACACCAAATAGGGTATCATTTAATTTTCTAAGTCTTAGATATGTGATATTTTCATATGTTAATTTGACCATCTCGTCTATGATTCTTCTTATATACAAACAGATTTTTTCCGTCTTTTTATATAGTATATGTATAAGCCTGGACGTTAGAGCCAAAGAAATACAGAAAATAATCGTATTTTGCGCATACCTTCAAGCGTTCATTGACATTTTGAATACTGGTGAAGTAAATGTTGACCTCGTATAAATTTCTCAATAAATGTTCATAAATCTTTATTATTATTCGCTGACATAAATTTTACTATAAACGTTCCTAAATATAATATACAAATTAGGAGATACTTCATGCGTACAATTCCGTTACATACGGAAAAATATTTTGACCGCCATGTTTTCGTGCTAACGGAATCCATCGTATACAAAATGTTGAGTTTTTAGAAATTTTCAAAAACTGATTTCAATAAATTCCCAATAAATATTATATAAGTAGGTACTTAGGCGTGTAAAAAATTCAAATAAATCATTTTAAATATTGGTGAAGTAAACGTTGAACATTGATTTATGCAAATAAATTTTCAAGAATATTTTAAATGTTGACGTGATATAAAGTTAACGGTAATAAATGTTCCTAAATTTATTATTATTATAAATGTTGACTTACCTCTTTCTCGCTGACGTTGTCCACATTATTATTGTTCCCATTTGTTAAGGCACTGTTTTCCATTATGAAGGTCATCAGAATCTTGGAAAAACTTTGTATAAAAATATCACTTGATGATTAAATTTAATTAATTTGTTAATCTTAAGTAATTTTTCGTTATTAATTTTCCAAAACTTCCGCGTAACTTTCGAATGGAATTTCAATATTTCATTATTTTAATAATAATTTTAATTACATTTCATTTTAATTTTTAATAAATTTTATTTCATTTTTAATTTAATTAATTTAAGTTCAAATTATTTTTATTATGAAATTTCGTTATCTAATGCATACATTTTGTTGTTATTTATTTCGTTATAAATTGTTATAGGTTATTTTAATCACAAATTTTTTCTACGCCATATAAACTTTAATTAATTAAAATTTAAATATATCATATATTTGGTGTTATTATTTACTTAATTCACAACAATTATTGCTAGTGGTTAATTAAAATTTATTATTGCTTAATTGAGATTGATAATATAAATTTTTTTATAAAATTGAAAAATGATTTTGCTAAACACAGTTTTTCCACTCATTTTTACATTTTTTATCTGTAAAATTATATGGAAAAGTCCATGATATTAAATCATTTCACTCGTTTAATTATTATTATTATTTATTATGGTTTCATTTAAACTCTTGTTCCAATTTCAAACTCACAGAACGTGTTGCAATGTTTCATTCCATTTTCAAATGACCACTTAAACCACTACCACTACAACCATAATATTATGTATAGTTATTCGGTTCACAATACATTCACAACATATTATTTTGCGGTATTTTGTTATTACGTCAACTCGCACATACATACACACAACCAAGATTCCTATTTTGAACTATTTACACTTATGCAATTTAAACTATAGAACATCTATTAACAATTTCATGTACAGAACATTCTAGTTCCTGTGAAATTCGAAAAATTGTTTTCACCAATTTGAAATTTTATTGATTCTATATTTGAAATATCGAAGAAGTTGTGTAAGAATGTAATAAGGTTCAAAAATCATAAGCATCATAAAAAAAATATTAAAAACTTACGGTGGATAAAAGATTTTAAATGTATAAATAATCTAATGAGATAGTTAGAAAAATAATACATTAAGATACATTGAAGGACCCACCGACCACCCGGATAGCGCAGAAGTCTGAGGACTTCCATTTATCCGAAATTCTACACTTAACAAATCTTGTCCACAACGGAGGCGCCATAGTGGGCAGCCTGAAGGGCTGGCCGGCCAAAACCTCCGTGTGAAATCTTTTGACTAAACTCCTTCGATGTACCTCTATACGAGAGAAGCAAACAACATATATGAAACAAAACAAAATAAAAGTATACAAAAACATTCTTAATAATACATTAATTGTATATATTCTCATTAATATTCTTATGTCTTTTTGTGACTTTTTATGTCTGTTATATACTTTTGTACATGTACAAAGCTGACGCCGTATATTTTTTATTTATTAAAAAAAAAAATAACAATAATATTAATTGTATTACTCGTGGTAAGATGGAAGAAATCACTACTATAGTGATAATCTCGCCATTGCATATCATCACATTTTTTTATATACATAAATAATGAATTAATTGATTTTAATATCATGTAAATAATGATGTGCGAAAAAAATAAAGTAAATAAATATTTTCTATTGATTCGGTTTGTTGTCAATATTTATTTTTACTTGTTTTTTATTTATTTTTTACATCTTAAATTCAGCAATGAGGTTTGCCACCCATCCTAAATGTCTTGATTTTATATTGGCACGAAGAGGACAGTTTGCATGTTTCTTACATGCAGCTGATCTGCTGGCTACCCCACTTGTGGGATATGCCGTGATGGTATAGTATAGTATTTATTTTTACTTTTATTTTTTTACTTTCTTATTCTGTATTTTAATTTTATTGTCTTTTTACAAAACAGTTATTACTACATCTAATATAATTTTAATAACCCAATATATTTAAATCTGACAATCGATTATTTTAAATTTTACCAATTGATCTGAAATATTCAGACTTTGTCTTAATATTTAAGTGATATTTAAAAAAAAAATCTACTACTACTACTACACTATCACGGCATATCCCACAAGTGGGGTAGCCAGCAGATCAGCTGCATGTAAGAAACATGCAAACTGTCCTTTTCGTGCCAATATAAAATCAAGACATTCAGGATGGGTGGCAAGCCTCATCGCTGAATTTAAGATGTCAAATGTCTTCATTTTTTCGAACACCTGCCTTCTACAGGACACTCGAAAACTTACGCAGAAGAGTGGGAGACCAATTCTTTACCGGGTGCTCCACGGAAAAAAAAAATCCCATCATCTGTAAAGCTTGATGTTTTTATTTGATTGAAATTAAAATATCCAAAAGCCTCTTTTAAAACATTAGTGTGAACCGGGCTATGGTCATAAATCAATAATCAATGTATAAATTTAGTTTCTATTTTTGGTTAATAATGATTTACAATTCTCAAAAAATGACCCAGCCAGGAACAATGTTGTATTTCCTGCATCACGTATTTAAAAATAACTATTACAGAAACTTGTACAAATTATTCAAATTTTTCAATAATGTTAACTACCTACTTATCCGAAGTTGAATAATTCTTGGTACTAATAGGAATTCATCACGAATTTGTTATTACCTTTATTTTTAATATTATAATATCTAAGTATAACCCGAAAGTAACCCCCACATTAATATTTCAAATCGTTCGTATTTATTATTTAAAAGATCACGGAATCCCGTTTCTTGAGGGACGATTTGTACCAAATTCTATATATGTACATATGTTTAGAATGTATCATAATATAATTTTAAGACATTAATTTATGTAATAATAAATCTAAAATTAAAATCGTGTCGAGAGAACCTTCCCTGGTTTTAACATCTTTCACGTATCTGTCTCTCTATCTATACCATCACGGTGAATTTTAAATATGCAAGCTGTCCTCTCCGTGCTGATAAAAAAAAATAAGACGTTCAGGATGGGTGGCAAATATCATCGCTGTCTTCTTGTTAAAAAAAAAAAGTAAGACATATCAAATAATAGCTGTTTATTTGTATTTTATTAATAAAATAAAATAAAAATAAGTTAAACTATTTCTCAAAAAAATGTATAGGTATAATATTTATAAATCATCTGCCAACCCAATTCTACAGACTTCCAAGAAGTGCAATATTTTAGTTCGGCACTTGGTTAATTATTGTAATTCAAAAACTTTTTACATAAACGGCATATCCATTATAATAATTTCCGAAGCTAAGTAGGGTATAAAACTAGTTGAAATAAAATTTTAAACTTTTTATTTGGCATCATTTGTTTTATTTTAACCTCGTTTATTTTAGAAACATTATCGTTTGTCAATTTTTAATGTGCGTACATTTAATATTTAATTGTTTAGTACATCAACTTATATCGTACAGGCTAGAAATTGAAAGGAAAAAATTGTAATGCGACCAGATATATTTTGCGACCAAAAACATTGAACGATTTTTTTAATTTCAAAGGTTCTTTTATGGCTTTTTAAGGATTATAGGATGTGTAATATATAAGTTCAAGTAGAAAAGATATAATTACCATCTTAAGGATATTAAGTGAAACAGTATAGTAATAATATTCTTATTATTAATTTTGGAACATGGTTTCTGAGACAATTAGTCCTGCGTTACTACTAGTCTACAACATAAAGGTCAATGTTTTAGTAGTATGCAATTTATAAAACAGAAAAATATACCCGAATAGATTCATTTAAAAATTAAAGTGAAAATTTATATCATCACGGCATATTTCACAAGACAGTGGTGTAGCCAGCATTGAAGAGAGACCCTCCTCACACCCGGATATCTCAGGAGTCGTTAACTCCTACTTATCCGCACATTCAAATCAAAATTGTACTCACGACGGCCAAAACCGCCGTCGTGAAGACAATTTTGATTTGAATGTGCGGATAAGTAGGAGTTAACGACTAATTGTCTTCACGACGGCCAAAACCGCCGTCGTGAAGACAATTTTGATTTGAATGTGCGGATAAGTAGGAGTTAACGACTAATTGTCTTCACGACGGCCAAAACCGCCGTCGTGAAGACAATTTTGATTTGAATGTGCGGATAAGTAGGAGTTAACGACTAATTGTCTTCACGACGGCCAAAACCGCCGTCGTGAAGACAATTTTGATTTGAATGTGCGGATAAGTAGGAGTTAACGACTAATTGTCTTCACGACGGCCAAAACCGCCGTCGTGGGAATCTTTTATACTACTTTTCTCTTCAATGTACCTTTTGGGCGGTAATAATGTTAATTGAAGACAATACAATATACCTTCATATAAGTAAAAAAAAAGACAAAAATAAACAAAATAATATTGTGTTGTGTTCGTCGGTAGCCTGGAGGTAGAGTCTCGGCCTCGTGAACATGGGGTCGGTGGTTCGATACCAGGTGCCGGCAAACTCCCCTTTCACGACACAAGCTTTTAGTAGCTTACTGTGAAAGGTGTATAAGGTTGTATTTGGGTTTATAACAAACAAAACCCAGATATATCTTTTTAAAAAAAGAAAAAAAAAAAAATACTTCTGTGGTGCAGCCAGCAGACTAATTTCATGCTATTATATTATAATGAACATAGATCTTCCAAAACTAACAATAAGCTAATAATAAACGTACGCCGTTTCACTCCATTACATTAAGATGGTAAATACAAATCTCCAATACAAAAATATTGTACATCCTTCATACCTGACAAAATCAAAAAAAGGAAAGTTTTTGAACCAACACTTATTTAATACTGATTTAACACTTACCTACTTATTTATAATACTTCGTCGCTCGGCGTTCAATACCGCGAATGTAACAATTACAAAATTTTACAGGAGGCCGAATAAACTGAATAAAATTACGGCATCACCCGAATGCATATTCGCGGTCTTGTTTCATACGGCATTCTAGCAGTTTGGACAATATTTAGGGAATGTTTTGTATACACAATCGCGTATTTTAACATTCTATACCGTTATTAAAAAAAAAACAATTTCACTTAAATTGTCGAATTCGCGGTATTGAACGCCGAGCGATGACTTGATTTGTTATTAATGACTTGTGTTTTGAGCACTAGTGTGATGATTGAGTGAGCGAACGAGGCTGTGTTTATGTATAGGCATGTTAAGATGACCGGAATGTTAGGTACCTATGTTTTTTAAATTAATTGTGGCGCATGGTGTTGGATGATAGCTGATCTCTGAAAGATTTACCTCTTTTTGTACTTAATATAATATGTAGTTATTGTCTGTTTTGTGCTTATAAGGAATAAATAAATTAATTAATATGAAATTATTCTGGCCGCACGATTTGATTGGCCGCAATAGCATTTTTTGTTTTGAATCTCTAGTCTAAATTTTACAAAATCTTTGATTCAATATAATATGCTCTAACATGACACAATATAAAACAAATGCCCTTAACCTTGAACTGTACTGACTATATTATACTCATGATACACTTGTGTTATGTTATGTTTTAACACCTCTGTGTCAGTAATGCCGGTATAGTAAGTACTATAGTGTCGTAAACTTTATGGTTGCTCTGTTCATACCCATAAAACAAAAAGGGTTCAAAACAGAAGAACGCTACACGCATAGAACAACGTGAACAACATGGAAAATTAAATTAATATAAGTATGTACAGTTGAGGTACAGTTTTTTCTGTATTTTTGTTTAAAAAAAGTATACCAACTCTGCTAATTGATTCATAGGTATTTTGATGTTTGAAAATCTGTATTTTTATTCAGTTTTTATTGTTGACTTTTAAGTTTTATTTAACTATACAATTCACTTTTAAAATGTAATTTCATCACCGTCGCGTCGTATATTGTGATTGTGACGATTTCCGATACAAAACTGTATGTTAAAAAGGAACTATTTTATGGTGAATGCTTCAAAAAAACTAAAAATGGAGTTTTTTTTGTCTCTGCTAACTTTAAGATGTTTTATATGCAATGTTTTACGGATGCCTTTTACAGTAAACTTAAAAATCTAAATATAAAAGTAAGAGACATTATCTATTCCGGATACCCCATGATTATCGTTATTTCAAGATACCTAGTATTTAAAAAATAATAGATATGTGAAAATGTCCACAAGATATTCTTAATCTCAAAATTTGGTTCTGTGTTTGCTGTTTGGTTATTTGATTTACTTTAATTTAATGATATATTATTTTGTTTAATTGTCACTGTTATACCTATAAATTGTATGTATAATTATGTATTTTGTCATGTTATAGGCTTATGCCGTGAATTTTTGTAAAAGAAAATAAAATTACGCGATGACCCAAGCATATAGAGCATTTTTTGTTTTTCCGATGATTAGAGCGACTTTTTTTAAAAACTAGCCTACGATCAAGTTTAAGTTTTGGAGGGGTAGAGTTTTTTTTTGTATATTATGTGAAATAAATTTAAATAGATTAATTTTTTGGAAAACCGGTACATATTTCCGTGGTGTTAATTCCCGATTATATAAAAAAAAGTCGTAGCTCATTTATTATTTAAAGCCACGTGACTAGCGATGCAGATTAATTGGCAACAATCACGCCATCTGCTATTTCAGTTAAGTACTAAGTATTAAACATTAGCTAGTGATGGGACTGAATATTCGGCCATTTATCTTATCTAGTTTTCCAGAAATTTTATATAGATGTTTACTTAATAATTTATTTATTACAGTATATTGATTAAAAACAATTTCAGAGAAAAATATATTCCAATTAATTTATCGAAGACAAGTTAATTTCGTTTTTTTTTTAAATAAACAGTGATCTTCACTTAGCTGAAAATTTATCAGACGGTTTTCAATATAAGATAAATATAAAATCAAAATAAGATAAATAATTCTCCCCAAAGCACGAGCTACGCTCAATTTTGGGGAGTAATTGTATTAGGAAAAAAAATGTATTATTTTATTGTTTGATTATTTTAAATGATATTTGTTTAAACTATTATTAAACTATTATTAATAATTCAGTAGTTTAAAGATTTCGGTAAATAGTAACCAACCAAATAGTATCTGCAGGGCTACTCTTGACACAATCTAAATACAATCTTAATCTAGTCTTGATCTAAAATCATACGACGCGCGAAAGGACTGTAGTAAAAATAAATATACCACGCTACCGCTACCGTGAGATCGGTATGTACGTAGTTTTGACTAATAGTAGTCACTTCGTGCGTCTAATGATTAAGATTAAGATCGTATTTGAATTTTGTCCAGAGTAACTGGCAAGAGAGTTAAGCTAAAAGAAAACCGGTTAGTTTTTCGTTTGATCTCTACTATTATTAGTGTAGTGTCTGGTTTACTCTGTAGAATTACATACAAACAATTGAATGATTATATATTGATTTTTTTTCAAAAGAAAACAATTTCAATGACAAACAATAGTACAGTAGCACATAACGTACTGTACTCAATAAAAAATCTATACGTAGCAGCAGTTAAAATAATCCTACAACTAATCTTAATAAATACATTTTATTCCATGTATGTTTGTACATATATTCGAGTTTTATTTGTTGCAATGTACAATTGTTACATTTATCAGTTTACTTTAAAAAAAAAAAATAAAAAAAAAAAATAAACATTATACATATTAAATTCTCCCATATGGTTTACCACTTGCAAAGCTGAGAGGACAGCTTGCATGTTTGTTACATGCGGCTGATCTGCAAGCTGTGCTGGCATGGTAATAGAAGCATTATACAACAAAATTTTTCACAGATTCTGATAATTTATTTTACTTAATTCGAATGCATTTTTCTATAAAATGTTATGTACCTATGTATTGTGATCAATGTACAGTAAAGAATAAAAAATAAAATGAAATAAAGAATTTCTGGAAATAGGAAATGTCTGGCCGAACCGGAAACAATACAACACATAGTTTCGGGTTGTTCTACTCTTGCTCAAACTGAATATACTAATAGACATAATCATGTCGCAAAAATAATTCATCAAAATTTAGCAATAAAACATAATCTATTAAAAAATATAATACCTTATTATAAATACAACCCGGAACCGGTTTTAGAAAATCAAAATTACAGGTTCTATTATGATAAAACAATAATAACAGATAGACAAATACATCATAATAGACCCGATTTAGTATTACATGATAAACGTAAGAAAATAACGTACCTAATAGACATCGCTGTCCCAAATACACATAATATACAAACAACCGTCGCAGAAAAAATACGTAAATATACAGAACTAGCAGGAGAAATAAAAAATATTTGGCATTCTAGGTCCGTTTATATAATACCTTTAGTCATGTCAGCTACAGGGGTAACTCCGAAATCTTTAATAAATAATTTACAAAAATTAGATTTACCGGTTAATTTGTACATTAAAATTCAAAAATCTATTATAATAAACACTTGTAATATTGTAAAAAAGTTTTTGAACACAGAACCCGCGTTCTGAGCCTAATGCTTTGATATCCTGTATATCTGGATAGGTGAATTTTTCCCGGCATTAGACTGTTAAGTTTTTGTGTGACCATGACTGATCATATAGAAACTTACCTGGTTGTATAATGCTGAGAAGTGTGGATGGCAATTCTGCCGCCGCGTATAAAAAAAGTATCGGAATTAACTTTGTAACACTAACTTCACTTTAAATTATCAAATAAAATAAAATAAATATTTATTATTTTGTTTTATGTTGCTGTTGAGTAAGATTAACGCACGACCGGTTTCGCGGACTTCGAGTTCGCATGATGCTGATCTATAGCAGGGCTTCTTAAACTGTGAGACCCGTCAACGTTTCCAATTATATATATGTGAAATGAATGGGTACGTATTCTTTAATCCTTATTTTATTTACATTGTAAAATAGTGCGATATTACATCTACATCTCCGGTTAATATATATTTCATTATATGGAGGAGGGGGTCGTTTAAAATTTCCTAAGCTTGAAGGGGGTCGCTATATAAAAAAGTTTAAGAAGCCCTGATCTATAGTATAGATCAGCACCTGATGAGGCGAACTCGGAGTCCGCGAAACCGGTCGCGCGTTAGTCCTACTCAACAGTAACATAAAACAAAATAAAAAATATTTATTTTATTCTATTTGATAATTTAAAATAAAGAATTTGCATGAAGAGTATGGATGACATAGAAACTGAAATTCCTGTATGGCTGAGGGGGAATGTAACTAAAAATATTAAGAGGACATTGATTCTTCTATTACGTCACATATTTACGTAGGTACATATATAATATATATTATCACAGCTTGGAGATAGAAGAGAGTATTGAGCTAGTACAGTAATGTATAGTACTAATACTTAATATTTAGCCGAATGTGAATTTACAGTTATGTCTTTGTTATGAAACGGTGCGTAACTAATTATTGTCGTGTTAATATTAATTACATAGAAAAGTGATCACTCCATACGTTTTTAAGTATATTATGTAGTTTGAAAGCGATCACGTATATTGCTTACTAGTATAATAACAGGGAATCCCCAGTGAAGATTTCTTCTATTTTTTGCAAGTTTACGAGTATTCTTTTAGAGGCAGGTACTCGTATTTTAAAAAAATTGAGTTCAGGATTGGTAGAAATCAGCTTTGTCATTGCTGAATAAATTGTTAAAAACGTTATTATTTTTATTATTGGACATTATTAATGTGCCGTTTACGTGCGAAAGCACCTCAAGGACACTGTACAATTTATAAATTCTAGGACATTACATCCACGTCATATGAGTGATTATTAGTGAAGATGATGTCTGAAAAGCTTTTAATAACAATTCAAGTAAAAATTAACAGTGTTTTTGTTTTGTATATTATTATTTTCTAAAAAAAAATGTTAAAAAACGTCGTTGTTTCAAAAAAATTGTTTGAGAAATTTTGTTTTGTATAAAAATAGAACAACATTGTGACACCCCAATAATATTATCTACTAAATATTTGGAAATATTTGTTGATATTTATATTTGTTTACTCTCTCTGAAATTCTGTATCATGCTCTCCCTAAAGGAAGTTCACATATGTACATAATGTGTACCATGTACAACATACCTACCTAGCTAATACCTATTCAAATAGGTTAGGTGAGTAGAATTAACTGGAATGATTAGTCTAGAGTGGTTCAAAATACGATTTTGAAGGTGATGTTTTGTGAATATATATCTGTCTTTTACAGCACACTAGAAAATTTACAGGAAAGAATGAGTGAGCTATTTAATTCTGAGGACTCCAAATTCCCTCTTATTAGTTATCTGGTTAAAAAAGAAGTTATAAAGAACATGTAGACAAATATAAATATCAACGAACGTTTTCAAATATTTAGTAGATAATATTGGCGTGTCGCAATGTTGGTCTATTTTTATACAAGACTAAATTTCTCAGACAAATTTTTTGAAACAATGACGTTTTTTAACAATTTGTTCAGCAATCATAAAGCTGGTAAATTTTAAATGCTCATTTTTTTAGGATACTAAGGTTATTATGTTTAAAATATTAGAATGCATTAGTATGACCGCTGGCTACCGTAACTAAGGGAAAAATTGATTGACGAGGCTTCTGAAAAACCCATTTTGATTATTTTATTTTTCATGGTATAAATATCTGCGGTATATTATGTATCTTTAAAATAAGCAGTTTATCACAGGCTACGTTTGTTTTATTTTATATATTATGTTAGCATATGTATATCTCGTTGGCTACCCCAGTCATGGCTAATTTCATGATGATTTAAATGAACGCAGTACGGTCCAAATCATTATTTTTTGACAAAACACGAAATGAAAGCATAATATTAATTCTAAAAACACCAATTTTCACACACAAGTTTTTGGTTTAAAAGACAATTTTGAAAAAAAATATGAATAAATTAGAAAACTACAAAAAAATATTAGAATATCACTAAATTATCTGGCTGGTTGTCAGAAGTTGCCTCAAGGCAATAAACCTGCCATTTGTACTATATTATGTTATACAATAAAGTTTTTTATTATTATTATTTGTTTTAAATTAAAATAAAAACAAAACAATTATGAAATAATTTAAATCAATTCTCAATTGTTAAAAATTTAGAAAACACTGTTGAAAAATTTAACAAAACACCTATACCAAAAAACTATTTTTTTTCACTTAATATTTATTTAATTTTTAGCGTTAATTTTTGACTTTTTATTGCCAACTGAAATTAATTTTATTTAATTTGTAGCACTTTAAATATTTTAATAAATAAATTAAAAAATGACCGTTGGAACATTCTTACACAATTTCTTCGGTAATCGAATACAAAATCATAACAGTACTATTATCGTCCATAGATGACAACAGATAAAAGATGCATAGAATATTATAAGCAATTACTTTATCCGAATATAATTCTAATTTTAAAATTTGTCGCTTGTCAATAAATATAATAGTTGTAATGGAGGGAAAATGACAACATAGATAATAATATTATTATTAAAAGATTGGTGTCTATGGCTAGACGCGATTGGTTACAACTAACTGATTGAAGAAGGAATAACAACATTACTTGAATTTAGAAGGAAATTTTTGAAATAAGGGAAGTTCTTGCGTATTGCGTCACCGCTATTGCGCAGAATCACACACAACGAACACAGAAGTTCTCACTACAACTCACAAATGTTAGGAATGTATCATACGGGAGGAAATTGGAAAAATCTCAACTACCTATTCGATTTAATTCCACAGCTACCCAAAGTGTTACTTGTACTTTGCTCTGTATATTCGACGTGTAGTGAGACTTGACTGCCAAACAAAAAACTTTGTACAAACTGTGCTTGTATGATAGATGAATGAATGAACAAAATTAATGATTTTAGATAATTAATATGTTGATTCGTTTTTAAATTTGTTTTCAAATTTATTATTTTATTTCAATTATTGTATTAATGATAAATTTTGTGTTCCGTAAAGTATCCACGTGTATTTTGTAATATTTTTTTTAATGCCTTTAGCGAAATTATTTTAAAATAAATAAAGAATATAACCGAAATGCTTTAATAAAAACTAAATAGCTGAATTTAAAAGATAGAACTGAATTAATTCTTAGTCCATTCGGGGTGTAGAAAATGTTTTTTTTTCTCTTTCTTTTTATGGTTTCTTATGATATTATTCTCAATAATCCACCTTGAGCATATTAATCCCCCTCCCACTCCCTCCTCTTCATACATGTAGGTATGTATTGATTGGATATTTTTAAATGGTGTTATTTTTTTCTACTTTATCATAAAATATTATGTATTGTGTGTTGCTTTGTGTGTGTGGGTATATAATATTTTCTTATTTTCAAAACATAAATTAAGTAAGTATGTGCACCATTATTTTAATTTCTATTTCACTCTTACTTGATTGGTCATTTGAAATCACCTCAAGGCAATGAAATCACTATTTGTACCATTTTATGTTATGGAACAGAGTTTATTATATTTTGTTTTTTTTTTGAAATTCGAATTTGACATTTTTATTACCAATAAAAAATGAACTTTAATGAAATTTTTTAAACTCGCCCATTGCACAAAATTGCATATAGTTCAAATTTTTTTATTTTTTATGCTGATTTTTTTGTGCAATAATGATTTTAATTATTATTATTATCTTTAAAATGAACATCAAACCGTTAAAATGAATTTATTAATGTTTAAATTATTAATTTCCTAAATATATTTTTTAATAAAGTCACTAGGAAGTTAACTACATACAGTGTTTTTTTTTTCAATTTATCTTAAATTTATTTTCAACTTTTTCTTCTTGCAGTCAGAGAACACTAATATCTGCGTAGGTACACATTTTTAAAATTCGCCTGACAGGTGATTCCGTATACACGATACAGTTATACATTGTAACACATTAATTAATAATTAGGGCAAACAAAACAACATGTACATTAGTACGTCTAGTACTTATTATTACGTATTTATTAATTATTATATACCTGCGTTAGGTATATGTATAGGTAAAGCCTCCTGGTAGTTAATCACAGCTAAAAGGGGGGAATAATAATAATAATAAAAAACTTTATTGTACAAAATATTTGGATACAAATAATAAGGATACATGGTATAAACGAATAATTTTGCACAATGGGCGAGTTTATCGCAGGGACGCGATATCTTCCAACTAACCCAAATTATTTTTCATGATATCAGTAAATTGCTTTTATGTTTTTTTTTAAATTTCGTTTTATACTAGCTGACCCGGCAAACGTTGTTTTGCCTATTCATTAACAAAAAATAGTGGTTGATGGTAGAAGGGTGAAAATTTAGGGCTGTATGTATTTTTTAATGCCTCTCCATAAAAAAATAAAAATAAAAAATTTTGTCCGAAAAAATAAAAAAAAATCGAGGTGGGCCACCCTTAAATTTTAGGGGTATGAAAAATAGATGATGGCCGATTCTCAGACCTACCCGACAAGCATACAAAATTTCATCAAAATCGGTCCAGCCGTTTCGAAAGAGTATGATAACAAACACCGTGACACGAGAATTTTATATATTAGATTAAAATATGCCAATGTCCCCTTGAGTATCCGACATTTTACGTAAGTTAAGGAAATGCCTTTGTTTATTTATTGTTTGTTATGTATGTATTGTAAATGTATTTGCTTCTCTCGGCTAGAGGGACATCGAAGGATTGTAATCAAAAGATTCCACACGCGGAAGTGATGGTGGTTTGGTGGTTTTTAGGTCGGCCAGCCCCTCAGGCTGCCCGCTATGGCGCCTCCTGTGTGAACAAGATTTGTGTAGTGTAAAATTCGGATAAATGGAAGTCCCCAGACTTCTACGGTATCCGGGTGGTCGATGGGTCTCCTTCAATGCGTCTTCGACATAGAATAACTGTAGCATAGCAATAGTATAACTGTAGAATAGCCCGTAGACAATTTGTACTTGGCGATCGCCTACAAACGAATTTTCGTCAATAATTGCAACAATAACGCATAATTATACGGTACGTGTAGGTAGATTGTCGAAAAGTTCGCCAGTAGACGATCGCTAAGTACAAATTGTCTACGGGCTCACACCCACTCTTTTCTTTATGCTTTCAAGCATCCTAAGATATTTAACAACTTCAATTTAGCTGATGAGATATATTACCACCCATCCTGAACGAACTTTTGTTGGTAGGTACATTAAAAAGAGACCCACCGCACATCCGAATATTTCAGAATTCGTAGACTCCTATTTATCCGAACTTTCAAACCAAAATTGTCCTCACGGGCGGGTCTGCATTGGGTAGGTCTGAAGGGACGGTCGGCTAATTTTATAAGCACAGAGAAAACGACTTGTAGATTGAGTCATAGACTAGAACATGTAAGTCATCCTTATTTTTTTAAAGTCGAGAACGACTTGGATGAGTCGCGATGTTCTGAGGGTGACATTCAGAATGAGTGGCACACCTCATCGGTGAACTGAAAAAGTTAAATGTCTTAAAACGTGATGTTTTATTTCATCATCATTCATCATCGCCCTCAACGCTCCTCTCGGGAGCACAGGGCAGAAACCAGCCTCCTCCATTCAGAGCGTTTCTGTGCCAATTGCGTCACCTCTTTCCACGACATTCCTTGCGCTCTGATATCGTTGTCATAGGAACGGTGTATTGTGAAAGATGGATGCCCGGGCCGACGGAACCCCTGCGGACGGAAGAACAGTGCTCTTTTTGGCCAACTATCATTAGGCATTCTCAAAACATGTCCCAGCCAGGACCATCGTCTCTCCTGTATTACGAAGATTACAGGTCTCTGCTGGGTGCGCCGGCGCACAGCATCATTTGTAACATGTTCATACCATTTGACATCCAAAATCCTTCTAAGACACCTGTTTTCAAAGCTTAGTATCTTCCGCTCCTGAGCCTTAGTTAAGTGCCAAGACTCACAGCCATATAGAAGGATTGGGATGATGCACAAAATATTAGGGCATCAAAATTATTTTTTTCATTTATTTATAAGTTGTTAAACACAAAATATAAATAAATGAAGAAAAAAAATTCATCTTTTTACATTTCATATTTTATCTCACGTGACAACACCCAACTCTTTATATCGCGTTATTTTAGCAATATAAACATGGTATAAATTTATTTTTACAAATTATTATAATTAAAATCGCATATAAATTAATTTAGCACACAGACACTTTCATATACCTACTCTTAATTTGAGTTTATTTCATAATTATTATAATCATTATTTCAGAAATAACACTAACTTTTATTTTACCCGCCGTCTTCTATAGAGTTCGATAGTGTACTGAAACTCACAAGTAAATATTTTTTGTACATAGACAACTAAGTAGGTACCTGTTTAGTATATTATACTTGCCAACACGTTGTCAAAATGAAGCGTGGTAATCCCTATAGTGGAAAACTTCTGTCATCCTGTACATTGCAATGGCGAAAATTTTACAAAAATTTCAATCGCACCATGTTTTTAAATCTTATGTTAAGTAAAAAAATGCTATCTTCTAACTCAGTATCCGTTCCCTAGCCCCCCCCCCCCTCCTCTGATCCATAATGATATGAGTTCGATTCTCGACCAGGACATAAGAAACGATATACTGCAGAACGGACATACGTATTTTCGTTCTACGATAATTAAAATATTTAAATTCGTTTACACGCAAATCTAATACAAGTGATACCAATTTCGAATCCTCGAAAATTTGTGCATCTATTGTGAGCATTGTCGTGCGTGTGTCGTGAGCATTGTTGGCGAAATATCAGGTGAATTGCATAATTTGACATATGATAAAATATTATTGTCACAACTACAGCTGAAAACACCACATACTGAGAGTTCATTGTAAAATAGTGGTGGGCAACAAATTGTGTAGTATACTTTTTTGCCAAAGTTCTACTAAACTATCTGAATATAATGGATAGCGATCCAAGTGGATTAATACACATCTCAAATGACTCTCCGCATGACTATGTCAGTAATGCAAAACAAAACTTGGAAGTTATAAACACTGTTCTAGTAGCTGACAAGAGCCGTTTAAATAACGATCTGAGGGGTCAAGTCATGAGTGCGTCAACAAACCTGCAAGCAGATATAGCACACATGGCAATCATAATGGCCGCCTTACAGGCGGAAAATTCACAATTGAAGATGTCCATCCTAGAACTAACTAATCGTGGAACTACGGGTTCTCCTGATAGAAGAAAAATAGCCGTGACTAATACGGCTACTTCTCCTATTTTAGTTTCCCAACAATCTAGTGTAAATACTGAGATCATAACAGATGTCAATAAGCCACCCCAAGCCATATATTCATCTGAAACGCTTCCTGCCAATATACCTTTTATGCCAGTTCAAAATTCTGTTTCCTACGCATCGGTTTTGACTGGAGAAAAACCTGGACGTGGAGAGGCAAGACAGCAGAGGTGGAAGCAAAGAAAAATTATTAGAGGACAGGGTGAAGCGGATACTGAGTTGGTAGCAGTTGAACCTCGGAAATTTATTCACGCATTTTCATTTGAACAGAATACATCAGAAGAACAGGTCAAAGCATATATGAAAAGAAAAAGACCTAACAAAAGTGATGATATAATTGTTGAGAAGATTGTAAGCAAAGGACTGCATGCATCATTCAAAATTACTGTACCGGCGAGTATATTTGAAGAGTGGATGAAAGGAGACATGTGGCCCCCAAATACTGGAATAAATGAGTGGACATTTCGGAGGGGACGAAAAATCCCAGCGTCCACTGCCTAGGTGTCCCATTATTAGGAGTACATTTTGCACGTACGCAAATGTGAGGGGATTGAATACTAAAACGCATGAATTTAAATGTAACCTTCTGACACAAGAACCGGATATTATTGCTTTAACTGAAACCTGGCTTTCACCTGGAGTCTTGAATGCTGAACTCTTCGATGAGCGTTTCACTGTTTTCCGGAAAGATAGGACAACCAGAGGAGGCGGTGTGGCTCTAGGTGTCAATTCAAGACAATTATTAAGTGCAAAAAGACTACATTACCTTGAAACTGATGGAGAAGACCTATGGGTGAAGATTGGGTTCAAGCACGTTACTATTTATGTTTGTGTTGTGTATTTTCCTCCTAGTACTGACAAAGATAAATTCTCTACATTTTATCAAAAAATTGAAAGTTGTAGTAGTAGACTTATTGATAAAAATATCTTAATTCTCGGAGATTTTAATCTCCACTCTTGTAATTATCCTGTAAGTGAACATGCCTATTTTCTAAATTTTTTTAATCTAAGCCAACATAATCAGGTTCAAAATCAGAATAACAGAGTTTTGGATCTTGTATATACTAATATGGCAAATTCATGCATTGATGTTAGAAAGCAGGAGCTCCCACTCGTAGCTGAGGATGTTCATCATCCTGCTATTGAAATTGAACTAAAATTAAGTAGAAGCAACAATCACAAAGAGAGGGAGACTGCAACTGACAACAGTGCTATGAGGTGGAAATTTAATAATTCTAACATCCCAATATTCAATGATTTTGTAGCTAATTGTTCATGGTCGGAAGTTTATGCAGCAGTTAATGTAGATGATGCTGTGGATATATTTTATAGAATATTGTATGACGCATTAGACCAATTTTTTGGAGCTGACGCTAATAATAACCCTGTACTGTATCCTAGGTGGTTTTCTGGTCAGTTAATTTACAACATTAGAAAAAAACACATGTATCACAAATTCTGGAAACAAACCCAATCATCTTATGCCTACGACAAGTTTAGCGAACTAAGAAAATCTGTAAAGAAGGGAATTCGCGATTGTTATTTGCGGTATATTGAATTAAGTGAAGAAAATATTAGGAACAATCCCAAGCGATTCTGGAATTTTGTCAAGAATAAAAGGGGTATAGACCAATTGCCGGTGTGTTTAAATTCACGGGAAATAGTTTATACTAAGCCACAAGACATAGCCAACGGTTTCGCAAATTTTTTCTCTTCGGTTTTTAGTCAACGAAGCACTTTTCGGATGCAGAACACTGTAGGTAGTACTTTGTGTGATATTGATAGTGTAACCGACCAAGATATTAAATACAGTTTAAGAAAACTTAAGCCAAAGTCCTCATCTGGCCCGGATATGATACCATCGTTTCTATTTAAGGAAATCGGAATGAACTTGGTTGGTGTTTTGAAGCACATTTTTAATCTTTCTCTAACAACTGGGCAATTTCCAAAGCCCTGGAAAATGACAAAGGTAACACCGATTCATAAAAAAGGGGACGTGTTCGAAATTTCTAATTATAGGCCCATAGCAATCTTGTCTTCTCCCGCAAAACTGCTGGAAATGATTATTCATAAGAAGATTTGGGATAGTTGTGGACACCAAATAGTAGACGAGCAACATGGTTTTCGACCAGCCAGATCAACGAATACAAATCTTATGAGTTTTCTAACTTTTGTTACAAAACATCTAGACAGACGGGTTCAAGTAGACGTAAACTACAATGACTTCGAAAAGGCGTTCGATAGAGTTGACCACAGTATTCTGTTAGCTAAGTTGGACGAATTTGGACTATCGACAAACTTTGTGGCATATTTGGCAGATTATCTACAAGACCGCTGTCAATATGTATTTTATAGAGGCTTTAAATCCGATGTTTACCCTTCGCTTTCAGGTGTGCCACAGGGATCTAATTTGGGGCCACTTTTATTCTCAATCTTTATTAATGACATCGGAAAAGTCATTAAAAATTCTAACTACTTACTCTACGCTGATGACTTGAAGGTATTTCGTGAGATAGAATCAGAAAATGATGCAATACTGCTGCAAAGCGACATAGATGCCATCTATTCATGGTCCTTAAAGAATAATCTTTTATTCAGTATACAAAAGTGTAATATGATGACTTATACAAGATCTCGCGAACCGCTTAAATACTCATATAAAATGGGAGGAATGTCGTTGTGTCAAATAGAAGAAACTAAAGATTTGGGCATTGTATTCACGGCAGATCTTTCATTTAAAAAACACATCACGGAAACCACGGACAGAGCTTTCAAGGTGCTAGGTTTCGTAATGAGAAATTCAGTACACTTTAAAAACGGTAACACCTTGCGTATATTATACGAATCACTTGTGCGCTCTATTCTAGAATCAGGTTCCCTTATTTGGAGTCCAAATGAAATTACTTATGTACTGCAAATTGAAAAAGTTCAAAAGCGTTTTTTGCGACACTTGTACCGAGTCGAATGTGGTTACTATCCTTACCTTTACCCCTCATTATTTATCATGGGTTGTATGGGGTTCACAACGTTGGAAAAAAGGCGTAAGGAGTATCATTGTAGACATTTCTTTAAATTGTTACATGGAATAGTACAAAATCCCGCAATTCTCGCCGAATTAAATTTTTACGTACCAAACTCATACTGTCGATCGCGTACACATGTACTATTTTATCCTCCACAGGGCAGGACCAATCTAGTGGCTAACTCTCCAGTAGGTAGAGCAGTGCAATATCTTAACGAAGTAGCACCTCACATTGATATTTTTGGTATATCATATCAGGAATTTATTAAGCATGTAGACATCCACTTGTAATGTTTTATTTTATTATTATTATATTTTTTTTATCATTATTATTATAATTAATTATTATGGTGCATAATAATTATATTATGTGAAGATTTTTTTTTTTTATTTGATTTTTATATAAGCATGTAAACGCTTTAATATGTTTTTTTCTTGCTGTTAATTATGTCGGATCGGGTACATGGTCTACTAAAACCGAAGTGAGCCTTGCCCATCACTAGTAATTTAATTAACAAGTAGCGTGACGTAGTATGGGTGGATCTGATTGGGTAGTGGCCTTGTGCCCGGTCTGAAAAATAACATGGTGATTGTTTTTTTTTTTATCTATTGATGTTTTTTGAGTTAACTTTATTTATTGGTTTTTTAAATGGTGTTTGAAATATTGTGTAGTGTTTTTACAGAATATTGTAAGTTATTTTTTTTATTAATGGGTTATATTCGTATGGTTGTTATTTTAGATTCTTAGATTCATATTTGTTTATGATTGTTATATGTTGTCCACTGTCCAGCAATTAGGTTTCACAACTGTCAAGCTGGCAGTGGTATATTTTATTCAAATAAAATAAAATAAAATAAAATAATCCCTACCACATTTTGGGTGTGTGTCAAATATTATTTTATTTGTTTTTTTTCTTTTGTTGTGTATTATCATCATCATCATCATCATCGCCCTCAACGCTCCTCTCGGGAGCACAGGTTGTTGTGTATTAATGTTTTGTATATTTTTTTTGTAAGTAAATTTGTTTTTACTAGGTTTATCTCAATGTGTCATGTTTAGATGAAAGAATGAAAGAATGTTATGAAGACGAAAGTTCTAGTGTTTGAAAGAGAGAATGAAAAAACGATTTGCGAGATCAAAGTTGGTGACGAATGTTTGGAGCAAGTAAGTGAGTATGTATATTTGGGAAGTATGTTTGCGAGGGATGGAAGATGCGATAGGGACATTGAAAGAAGGAAAGTGGCCGGTGCTAGAGTGAACGGTGCACTTCGACCCATTGTCAGCAATGGCAATGTGTCGAACATGGCTAAAATGCTGGTGCACAATACCATTCTGGTACCGTCACTTACGTATGCAAGCGAGACATGGACGTGGCTGAAGAAGGACGAAAGTGGAATAAATGCAGTGGAGATGCGATCGTTAAGAAGAATGGTTGGTAAAACGCTGCGTGATAGAGTGAAGAATGAGGATATTAGAAGAATGAGCGGATGCAAGAAGAGTGTTGTGGACAGAATGCGCGTGAATAAACTACGGTGGTTTGGACACGTTGAACGAATGAACGAAGTAAGAATGACAAAGAGGATATACTTGTCTGAAAGAAAAGGTGTGAGGAAGCGCGGACGTCCGAGAACCACGTGGCTTGATCACGTGGATCAAATTCTCAAGGACGGCTGCGTGTTGAGTAAGAGGAATCGACGTGCATGTATGAGAAACTGTATGAATGTGGAGGAAGCGAAGGAAGTCTGTAAAGATAGATCTGTGTGGCGTTCCGTTCTCTCTGCCTACCCCACTTGGGATACGGCGTGAGGGTATAGTATAGTATAGTATAGTATAGATGAAAGAAATCACTTTATAGTGATAATCTCGCCACTGCACATCGTCCTAGTTTTTAAAATTTTATATTATTTGTTAAATCAGCAGTACAAAATAGGTGTTCGAAATATTTAAGACGTTTTGCATTTTAAATTCAGCGATGGGTTTTGCCACCATTCCTGATAATCTTTATATTTTTGTTGGAATGCAAAGGATAGCTTGCATGTTTATTTGTTCAACTGGTCTGCTGGCTTCCCTCTTCTTATCTTCTATCTATCTATATCTGTATCCCATCACGGCATCTCTTATAAATGAAGTAACCAGTATAATAAACACATTAAACAAATATACAGATCATCCTCTCTGTGCCAATAAATATTATGACACTCTAAATGTAAGGCATACCTCATCGCTGAATTGAAGTTATTAAATGTCTTATGGGCTGTTCACATTTGGCGAATATCGCCAGGCGAATTTCAAAATATATCGCCAGGCGAAAAAACAAAATTCACCGGACATCCATTGATCGTCACACCTGTTCACACAGTCCACCGATATAGAAACGATCTGTCAGATGCGCTTTAATTTTGACATTTTTGACATCACATTTGACGTTTTCAAAATGGCGGACTTCGAGATGGAGATCGCGAAGTGTTTATTTTTAGTCAAAAATGTTATAGTAGAGGCTATAAGGCGCCTTTTAATTAAGGAAACAAACGCCACAAACCAACAACAAAGATAATATAATATGATATTTTCTATGTTAATTTGTATTATTGTAAGCAATGTACAGTGAGGAATAAAATAAATGAATAAATAAATAATAATAGCTGTCACAAAGCGGGAAACATTATAAAATTTATAGGTTATAAAGTTTTTACCATAGATACGAACGCTGCGCACATCTGCGCATGCGCAAATCGTTCAATCGGCCGGAAAAGTTGGAAGGTGGTCAACTCGAGACGATATCGTTTCTACTGGTTTTTATCGTTTCAGACTAGCTGTCATTTTGTTCACACGGTTCAAGTGGCTGGGCATATTTTGGTGCTCTGACGATATTCGCCAAAGTGAGAACACCACATTATTGGTGATGTTTTATGAATGCTGACGTTTACAGGACACTAAAAAATTACAGTAAACAGTGAAAAAACAGGGAACTTCACGATTTTTACTAACATTTTGAAAATAAAACATAATATATACGAAGTTTGAGTCTACTTAGAAACTCCCATCGATTTTATATCAATTGCAAGTTGACATCCAGAAACTTTCATCCTCAGCTTTAGGCTACAAAAGCGGCCAACAATTCAGTTAGTCTACTGTCTTTTCATACATATTGTTACAAAATATTTTTTTTCTTGAATCAAATTTAGGATGAATGTATATAAAACAAAAAATCTCTTGTAATTTTCAATTTGAACATACCTATATTTATTTTATTCTTCACTGTACATTGGTTCTATTTCAACATTATATGAGTATACCCTCCTTTACACGAGAATTGTCTCTATTAGGAGGATGTTTAGATTTAAGTTTTAATAATAATAATAAACACTTTATTGTCAAAAATATATTTATAAAGGCCTACATATTGCCCTCCTGAGATTGGAGAATAGACCCCCATATCTCATAGGTGACATTTATCAATCGAGATTGGAGAATAGGGCCCCAGGACGCCAAAATATGCCCAGCCACTTGAACCGTGTGAACAAAATGACAGCTAGTCTGAAACGATAAAAACCAGTAGAAAGGACATCGTCTCAAGTTTACCACCTTTCAATATTTTAATTTGGTGGAGCGATTCGCGCATGCGTAGATGTGCGCGGTATCTGTATCTATGGTAAAAACTTCATAACCTATAAATTTTAAAATGTTTCCCGCTTTGTGACAGCTATTATTATTTATTTATTCATTTATTTTATTCTTCACTGTACATTGCTTACAATAATACAAATTAACATAGAAAATATCATATTATATTATCTTTGTTGTTGGTTTGTGGCGTTTGTTTCCTTAATTAAAAGGCGCCTTATAGCCTCTACTATAACATTTTTGACTAAAAATAAACACTTCGCGATCTCCATCTCGAAGTCCGCCATTTTGAAAACGTCAAATGTGATGTCAAAAATGTCAAAATCAAAGCGCATCTGACAGATCGTTTCTATATCGGTGGACTGTGTGAACAGGTGTGACGATCAATGGGTGTCCGGCGAATTTTGTTTTTTCGCCTGGCGATATATTTTGCATTTCGCCTGACGATATTCGTCAAAATGTGAACACCCCATAAGCGATGTCTTCCAACTAACTCGGTATTTAATTAACTAATTTTCAAAACCAATTATCAAATTTAAATTTATTTTTACAACGTTATATAAAATCCTTCTTCTTCTTTATCTTTATCTTTTTCTTCTTCTAAACCTCATGGTATATGTTTGCAGAGCTGTCTTACTACTACATGAACTTCTAACTCCATCCATTCCATCTTTGGTGATCTTCCGAGTCGACAAAGGTGAGCTTCAAAATGTTAAAAGAAAATCGTGATAACTGTATCAATACCTACTACATTTAGATTATGTCTCTGTGCAAATTGGGTAAATTAAAACAATAGTTTATTTTTCCAATAGATTATAGAAAAAGACGTCTTTCGACTTATCAGTTCATTATCAATCCCTGTAGTATCTTCCACAAGTGAGGTAATCAGCGAACTAACTGCATGTAATGAATATACAAATTTTCCTTTCCATAGCATAAAATAAGACATTCAGAAAGGGTTTCATGTCTCTCAAAGAGTTTAAGACATAAAATCACTTTATTTTTTTGAACAACTGCCTTTTACAGGACACTCGAATACTTACGAATAAAAAAGAGAGACCAATTCTTCGCCAGGCGCTCCACGGAATAAAGATAAAAGAAATTAATATGCTTAGGTATATCATGAAAGTAGAGCAGGCAGTGGAATGAATCGACCCTGGGATCTTTTGATTCACAGTCCAAGACTAAGCCATCAGTCTACCAGCAGTCGCTACATTTTTTTTACTTCCTTATTTACATGGTGATAAAATTTCTAACTAAAAATGTTACAAAAAGCTTACAACATTTTGATCGTCGAATCTTTTAAGAGTGTACATATGTATTTGTAAGTAAGAACTCACTCCATACAGTGTTGGTAAAATGTTGTACTTACATACTTAGGGGAAGATTGGCACCATTCGTACAGGGGGAAGATTCGTACAGTCACTACTACGGCTTGTTAGAACAGCGTATTTATTACGACTTTGCGTGTGTGAGTAGTCCTAGACGGCCGCCAGTTGTCCGTTAAGTTAGCAGTCAGTGCTGCCGCTGCGAACGACACGGGAGGACGTGCCGTGTTTTTGTACGCTCAAAGTAAATATTCTGTCGATGTTTTTGGATGTTTTGTACTTAAGTGAAGTGTGATATTGTATTGGATTATTGCTCATTGGTAAGTAACAAAGATCACGATAATAATAATCTATATATTTTGTGGGTTTTCCCAAATGATTTATGTGTAGATAAAAATCTTTTATTTTTGACCTTTGGGGCAGGTTCGTACGCCTATCCAGGGGCACATTCGTACGCGTACGAATGTGCCCCCTATCACAATCCATATTAATAAGTTTATTTTTATTTCAGAAAATTTGCAAAAATGGTGCGGAATTACAAGAAGAAAGAGACTAGGTCCACATTAATAAATGAAGAAAATATGACTTCTGCAATAAAAGATGTTTTGGAAGGAAAATTGTCTTACAGAAAAGCAGCGGATAAATATAACATTAAGGCCTCAACTTTGGAGAGTCGGGTAAAGAAAATAAAAGGTAAACCTAATAATACTGACACGAGCCGTTCATATCAGTCTAAATTTACAAGTTACCAAGTATTTTCTACTGAAGAAGAGTCACAATTAAACAGATACATTGAAAAAAGTTCGAAAATGCATTACGGGCTCACACTATTACAAGTCAGGAAGCTGGCATATGATTATGCTAAAGCTTTGAAATGTAAATATCCACCAAAATGGGATGAAACTAATTTGGCTGGTATAGATTGGATTCATGGATTTCGAAAGAGAAATAGTAGTTTAAGTTTGAGAAAACCAGAAAATACAAGTAATGCCAGATCTTTTGCATTCAATAAAACACTCGTAAATGAGTTTTATTGTAATTTAAAAACTGTATATGAAAGGTACAAATTCACTGCAGATCGTATATTTAATTTTGATGAGTCTGGCATATCGACAGTGTTAGACACTCCAAAAGTGTTAGCTGCAAAGACACAAAAACAAGTCGGGCAAATAGTGTCTGCAGAAAGAGGTGAACTAGTCACATTTGGCGGCATTATCTCAGCAAGCGGAAACACAATTCCGCCACTATTTGTATTTCCAAGAGTACATTACAAAGGTTACTTTATGGAAGGAGCTCCTGAAGGTAGTATTGGGGCAACAAATAGAACTGGCTGGATCAATTCCGAGATATTTCTAGACGTTTTAAAACATATAAACAAACATACGCTGAGTACTAAAGAAAATCCAATCCTTTTACTGTGCGACAATCATGAAAGTCACATTAGTTTGCCAGCGATTAACTATGCACGAGATAATGGCATAATTTATTTGTCATTCCCCCCACACACATCTCACAAGCTTCAACCGTTAGATGTTGGAGTGTTTGGGCCATTTAAATCCAAATTGAAGACAGCCTTCAATGACTGGCACGTGACAAATGCAGGGAAGACAATCACCATTTACAATATTCCGAAAATTGCCAAGATAGCATACTTTGAAGCTTTTACTGCTAAGAATATCATAAGTGCGTTCACTTCGCCAGGCATTTGGCCTTTCAATCAATTGGCTTTCAGTGATGAAGATTTTTCACCAATTGAAGTGTACACATCCAGCAACGCAAACATTGATTGTCCTGCTCAGAAACCAGAAAATACCAACACAACTAATAATCAACCAACGCAAGAACCTCTAAATAATGATAACGACACAACTGGAACTTTGGCTTCTTCTAAAAAGTTACTACAAAATATTCACACAGAAGCAGCTTCATCTACTCAGGCACATCCACTAGTAAGCGCTGAAACAACTTACCTAAATTCTGCATTGGGAATTGAGGCGACGCAGAAAACGCCTCCTCGAGTAGTTGGAGTTCAGTATCAGATTTCTGAGTCACAAGAAATACCAAGTCCTATTACACCAGCAATGGTTCGGCCTTATCCTACAGCTGAGAAAAAGAAAAAAACAACGATGGGAAGGCAACCAGGAAAGTCCAGAATTTACACTGATACGCCGGAAAAAAATAGGCTGGAAGATTTGCAAAATGCGAAGCAATTGAAAAAAACAGAGCAGGAAAGAAAAGCGAAAGCGAGAGAGATGAAACGCACTTTAAAAATTGCTGCACACTCCAAGCCAAAAAAATCAAAAAAGAAAGAAGAAAGCAGTGATTCGGAATCTGAAAATTCTGAGGTTAGTTTACAGGAGAGTTCGACATCATTAGTAGATTATTCTGATGACAATGAAGGTGAAGATTTTGATGCTACTGTGAGACCCGAAAATATTAAGGACAACTCTTTTGTTTTAGTCAAATTTGCAAAAAAAAAGTCTATTATCTATTACGTAGCAAAAGTTATGAGCCATTATTCTGAAACGGAATTTAAGGTCTCGTTTTTAAGAAAAAATCCAGGGCTATCCTGCTCGTTTGTGTTTCCTAATATTGAAGACGAACATGGCGTGGACATTTCTGATGTCGCTTTGATTCTTCCTAACCCGAAATCTCCAGGAGCCCCTACAGCCAGGACATCTAAATTATACAAATTTCCTATAGATTTCTCACGATTTAGTGTGCAATAATTAGTTATTAAGACTTGGTTTATCTTGTTTTTATTACTAATGCACCAAATAACTAAAATATTAATCTCTTGTTGACTGTTTAGTTATTAGTGTAGTCTAAAATATGTTGTGTTTTTTCTCCTAATTGTGTTTTTTTTTCTAAGAAATGTATGTTTGGTTGATAGGAGGTTTAATTGTTCAGTTTATCACATCATTGTTCAGTTTATTACATAATAATTCTTTCATTGTTCTTTTCAATAAATACGATTTTTGATAATTATTTTGCTGTTTTATTTAACCTGTACGAATGTTCCCCTACCCATGTACGAATGTACCCCTCTGGTGGGGCAGATTCGGACATATGCCAACTTTTACTAAAATTCAATCCATTCGTTTATTTTATAAGTTATTGTCTTCCAACTTTTTTATTAAGAAGCTAAATGTGTGCAGAATGTTATAATAAATGATTGAGCAATCTATCTTTAATACAAAAATTTTTAAAAATCAAACTCTAAAAAGTGTACGAATGGTGCCAATCTTCCCCTACTGTGTTTTATAATTTTTTTCTTCGGCCTGCCGCATAGCTGAATGCGCCCATTCCATTGAGCCACCCAGAAAGCCATGTTATACTTTACTAACTATACTATTTCGTATATATGTACGTATACACCGATACATACATATAACTAACCGCTTTCATACTAAATACAAACATAAAAAGTTGGACCGAAATATCTCGGATGTAAGAAGATTTTATAATTAATTGAATGTCTCATTCTTTGTGTTTTTAATCATACTATACCCTATTACCCGAGTAGGCAGAGAGAACAAAACATCATATTTATAATGCCACAAGGATAATATAGTACATATTCGTTTCATCAGTCAAATTTTTACCTTGATTTTTTTATGAAACCTAATCAAACGCATAGATTATCTCACCGAAGACATTTTGTTTTTATTTGTTTGTTTTATATATTCTTCTATTCTTTTGGAATACAGTATTAGTAATGTGTCGTTAACTAATTTAACAAAATTCACTGGCTTGTAAACCTTCCAATATTTGTGTAAGGTATACTTACCATACACATAATCAGTAAAATTAAATAAATATAAAATCTTGATTAATTAGACATTTTTCACTTCCTCAGCGTTCATACAATATCTCGTAGGTATAGCCAAGCCGATTTTTTACTCAACACGCGGCCATTTTCAAGAATTTGACCCACGTGATCACGTCACATTCTCAACATTCTGCGCTTCTTTCACCCCATCTTTTGGATAAATATGCTATCTTCATCATCCTTTCGTGTAATTTTTAATTTTGAGAATATTTTTTTAAAATTTATTTAACCATAAAAATATAACAAAAACATTTTTTTACATACTTAATTTCCTTTTAGATCTCACCCGGCGAAGCTGTATATTGCAAGATTGTGTCCAGATGGCGGTCTATACAAAATATAAACATTTAAAATCATAATGTTACTCTATGAAACTAACTTAACATATATAAATATATATATACTATACTATACTATACCCTCACGCCATGTCCCAGGAGGGGTAGGCAGAGAGAACGGAACGCCATATAGATCTATCCTTACATAATTCTTTCGCTTCCTCTACATTCATCTAGTTTCTCATACATGCACGCCGATTTCTCTTACTCAGCACGCGTCCGTCCTTAAGAATTTGGTCCACGTGATCAAGCCACGTGGTTCTTGGACGTCCGCGCTTCCTCACACCCCTTCTTTCAGATAAATACATCCTCTTCGTCATCCTTTCATCTTGCATTCGCTCAACATGTCCAAACCATCTCAACTTGTTTACACGCATTCTGTCCACAACACTCCTCTCACATCCGCTCATTCTCCTGATGTCCTCATTCTTCACTCTATCTCGCAACGTTTTACCAACCATTCTTCTCAGTGAACGCATCTCCATAGCATTTATTCCACTCTCATCCTTTTTCAACCACGTCCAAGTTTCGCTTGCATACATAAGTGTCGGTACCAGAATGGTATTGTGCACTAGCATTTTTGCCATGTTCGACACACTGCTATTGCTAACAATGGGTCGAAGTGCACCATTCACTCTAGCATCGGCGACTATCACACACACATATATCACATTTCGAACTTAAGCAGAAAACACATTCAACAAATTATGTGGACAATAAGAACAAAATTACCTTTAAAATTTATTTTGTATGTAGGTTTACTGGAAGATTTTGCCTCAAGGCAATATGTACGCCTTTTGTGAAATTTATTTTTGACAATAAAGTATTTATTATTATTATTATTATTTTTAACCAATTTATTGAAGAATATACTGTAAAAAATATTCCTTTAATCCTTTCTTAAAAACATGAGTTGTAACATTCCTCAACTCAAATTTGTTAGAATTTTAGTTCTAGTATTTTATATCAACCATTTTGGTTTCGCCTAACTTTACTACCTCATAATATATATGTACGTTAAATCTACAATATCTTTATATGTACGTATGTATGATAATATTTTGACCATACCATCCCTGCCCTCATACACAAATACAACTAACATACTATACAGTCATGTTTCATGTATGAAATTTTTGGCATACAAACACAAATATATATATTATTATTATTATACTACTACTACGTACTAGTCTATTCAGCGAAACGGTGACAATATAATATTATTTTTTTTAAACATTATACACGAGCCTTTTACACGTAGAACAAGATAAGTGTGACGCAAAACAATATAAAAAACATTATAAATAATCACATGCATTATTAAACCACAAGTTAAAATTAATACAAAAATAATATAATAATAATTTGTGAAATATTGTCAAAAGTCGATGGAATAAATAGGTCTATAATAATTAGTCAAGTTCTGCCCATAGATTTTTATTTATAATACCTAGATAGAGTACTCGTATGTATTTTCATTGCAATAAAGTGAGGCACCAGTTTTCGGCACATTTGACAAATCGGTTGGCAAAAAGAAGTGTGGTAAATCGCTAAAAACGTTGACGAGAACTTCTAAAAATGTCCAATTACGTTTATATAAATGTAATAATTATATATTTTTATAAAAATGCGAGAAATAATTTATAAAATGTAGGATACACCACACGATTTCGCCAACCGTTCTGTCAAAAGTTCATTGATCTTTTGCCTCACTTTTGTAAACGAGTCAGGGTTCTAGGTTTCGAATGGATTTCGAATCGAATTCTGTGGTTCTGCCTTGTGCTCCCGAGGGGAGTGTTAATGCACGAGATGATGATGATTACCTAATCTGAAAAAAAAACTGAAAAAAGAAATAAGTTCAATTTTATAAGAAAATAATTTTCTTATAGTCCATGATATCTACATACTATATAATATATATATGTAACACTCCCTCATAGGGATACAAATAGACTAATTGACTTATTGATGAGGTAAATATAGTTATTTACGACAGCATTCTTTAATCCATTTCTGTGAGAGTTATGCTACTTGTCTGTTAGTTACCCTGAATATTTATATTTTAATTACCTTAGTAGTCTGTTAGTTACGTTTATTTATTTATTATCGGATCACTTATATTGCGCTGTTTTTGTAATGAAATCACTTCAAGAGCGCATTTACAATATTATTTGTCACTTTTATTTATTTTTATTACTTTTAAAATACAAATCATGCAAACTATTTTTATTGTCACAAATTTCAGGTATTAGATTTAATTTTATTAAAATGTATCACTTAATTTTAAGAAACAAACACAAAAAACAAAACTATCAAATAAAAAACACTTAATTTTGGTCGGAAAATAAAAATAAAATAAAAACTTAATTGATAAACTATTATGTTTAATTAAAAAATTGGAGAAGTTATGGGTTCAGTCAGCTACAAGAGCGCCATCTACCCAAAACTAAAACGTTACTTGCTTCTTTGAATTACCCGAATTTTCTTGGCAGACTGCAATGTCGTGTGCTTCGTAAGAACTACGACATTAGGTAGGCACTGCGTAGAAGTGAAATATCTCCACACCCTAGATACCCTTAAAAACCGAGACTCCATCAAATATTTGGGACTAGAAGGCTTGCTTTAAATTAAATGGATAATATCAAATTGGCAAAGTACAATCGATGTTAAAGATTTCGTACAGAAGCAGACCACATCTGATAACTAGGTACTTAATATAAATACCACAATTTTCTATTAGTTACATTTGAAAAATAACAAATTATTTTTTCTTTTAATTTCTTTATTATTCCTAATTCTCCGTGGAGCACCCTGAAAAGAATTGCTCTCCCACTTTTTTCCGTAAGTTTTTTAGTATCCTCTGAGGCAAATGTTAAAAAATAAAGACATTTTACATCTTGAATACAGCAATAAGGTTTGCCACCCATCCTATGTCTCAATTCTTTGATGGAACGAAGAGGACGGCTTGCATGTTTATAGCATGCGACTGGTTTGCTGGCTGCCCCGCTTATGGGATATGCTGTGATGGGAAAGTAGTAGTAGTTTCTTTATTGTCCTACTTATCTATCTGTTGTCTGTTAGTTACCCTTACTTGTATATGATAAAAAAGAAAAACAACTGAATTTCTTCGTTTCAATGCGCGTATTATTTATATTTTAATACAATGTGAAACAAAGGCGCAAGATTTTTACAATGAAGATGTAATAAATAATGTTTCATTTGCATACTACATTAATAAAATCACATTACTCATATTACATACAAAAGTGTATGTGATACTAAACCTACTATGTATTTTATCTTAGTTTGAGATCTCTATCTCTGTGAATTGTCTATATTATGTAGGTACTATAGTAGGCGGAGTATGGCATATCTCTCGTATGTATTATGTTACATAATATCATATTGCTGACCTCCGATAGATTACCTTTTTATCTGCACTAAGTTATCGTCTGTTTTGTGCCCTTTGTTAAGAAATAAAATAAATATATTTGAGTTTATTTTATTTATTTATTAAATTAAAATATAAATATAGCTTTAAATAAAATACATAATATACAAAATTTTAAGAAATAACATATAATTAAATCAATAAATATACTCCCCAAGCAGTAAAGAAAACTTACTGATATTAGGGGAATAAAACATTTTACAACAATATTATTGTATGTATACCTACTTATTACTAAATTCTTAAGGTCTAAAACCAAACAAAAGGAACTAAGTAGAACATATTACTTACTCTAGATCATGCTTGTCCCAAAACACTTTGAGATGCGGCCCAAACGCAAATTATAAAAATATTTAAATTTGCTTATTTCTACTAAAAAAATAATGTTTGCAATATTTTTCATTTTTGCAATGTTTTTAATCGATTTGCTTGTTCAACAAAAGCAAATCCATCCATCACATTAATTTTACATAGGTATATATGTATAATATATACATTTTTATACATAATGTTCATTTATAATTTTATACATATATATCTAATTCAAATAAAAAAGTTATTTTATTTTAATAGAATCTTATTATATTAAAAGAAGTTATTTTATTTTAATAGAACTACATATAGGTATATAGTTAATTTTATTTCCATTTGTTGAAAAAATACTTATGTGCGGCTCAACATATATTTTTTTTTGCAATGTGGCCCTCGTATGGTCAAAGTTTAGACACCCATGTTAGAGATAATTATAATTATACCCTATTTAAATTTTAGATTAAGATTACTATATTATAATATTATATATCTCGCTAGATTCTAGCGCGTAATAATAAGAATAACTAGATAACTTATTTAAGATGCGCCGTTCTGTGGAAAAACCACCGCAAGGGCCTATTCAAGAATCATAACACCTACTGAACAATAGAGTCTTTAACCTCGCCTTGAACACCTCCACACTCTCCAGAGTCCGCAAATCATAGAGAATTCCACAGCAACGGACCAGCCACACAGAAGGCACGATCAACATAGTTGGCCAGACCCCCCCCCCCCCCACTCGACACCACAAGTCTATTGACAGAGTCTGTGTTAGCAGACCATAGTGTTGAAAGGCCAATCGAGGACGGGTGAAAATAGAAACATATACGTGCAGGAGCCAAGGAGTTTAATTGCCGACTAATATGAAAATTGTTACATAGAACAAATGCATCGCTACATAGTATATAACAGTATTACAAGTAAACATATGTACCCAATTTAGCTAGTTTATAATAAACATTTTTTATGTGATTTAACACTTAGTGATTTTTGCCTCTCCGTTGCCTCCTCAGAAATGCAGAACTCCGAGATGTACACTGGTGCCATACCATGTAATGCCTTGATCACAGTCAATAAGATTTTAAATTCTCTACTCTTTTTCTATGTATGTCTATAATATATTATAATTATTTTGTACTCTTAACATGAAAAATTGTTCTGGGGAGTTCATTATATTCAGTATAAGTAACTTAGTTGAGATCACAATCGTTAAATTTTATCTAGTATAATCTAAATCTGAATTCTATTGAGGAAATCAGTTGTTCATTCTTAGAAGACATTCTACTATTAATCGAACAATTTTACCCAGTTTTAATTAAACCTATATTTACCAAAACCTACTTTCTGTTTTCCACTATTAAAGAGTCCTTGGCAGCAGTCCTGGTGAACTTTACAACATTCCTTATGTCCTTATAACTGTACTTAAATATTACTCCCTAAAGCTTCCACAAAGCTCTGCAAATTACTCCATAAATTATCTGCACATAATTATGTGTTAGGTTATAAGGTATTGTATTTCATGAGGAAAAGTATTTAGCATTTATTTTTATTTTCATGATATTTTATTAAAATTGGGTGCTTTAAGCACTTATAGATTTTTAAATTAAGGTTACTTGCTTACTTACTGATAGCCTTCATCTCCCCACTGCTAGATAAAGGCCTCTTCAAAACACTGTACATGGTTTTGAGCAACATAACGAACTCAGTTTTTCCTACAACTTTTTAGGTCTTTTTATTTATTTATTTATTATATTCTTTTGCATATTCATAATTATTACAAAATCAACAGAGCAGTTTAAATAAAAAAATATGATGATATGCAGTGGCGAGATTATCACTATATAGTGATTTATTCCATCTAACCACGTGTCCTTATATTTCTTTTGTTCTTAAATGGTTTCCGCTCCAGAATTTTAGATGTACATCCATTATCCTCTCTTCGAATTATGTGACCAACCCATTGCCACTGTAGATTAGAGATTTTAGTTTGGAAACTAAGATTGTCGAAGAAATGTTGATGAGGAAATTTTTGTCCACTTTAATAAAGCAAAAAAAAAATCAAAACTGATTTATTTAAAATGATTTGACATAATTCCAGATTGTAAGTACGTATTGTGCCCTGTCACATGCACTATGGAGGATATTTTTGACGCATCTCCACCTGCTGTGCGTTTTGCACAGTACTGGAGATCAGTTTGGTTGGTTTTTTTCTGGGTTTCGACACGATAAATAAATAATTAGTAGTTGTTCACATTTTATAAAAATAAAATAGGTTTTCAACCCTGTTTATTCTCAATTTGAGAGTTTTATAAAAGGTAGGTTTTCAGAGAAGGTACAATTTTGAATTCTATAAAAAGCAGTTTATAATGAGAGATCCATTGTGTTCTGTGAACTTCAAGATATTTAAATTTAATGTAGGTATACACTAAAATTATTGGTTTCAAATGACACAAACAGGTCTAATACTCAAAATAATATCAATTTAATTTAATATGCTGCTTTATGTAACTGTAAGACATTACTTTTTATTTTATTTAGGGGATAACCTTGAGGAAATGAAATGTGACGAGGCTGCATTTATTAACAATAATTATTAATATTTGAATGCATTAAGGGTTAATAGTTTACATTGTTTATAGTGATGGGGGAATATAGGTACTTTTCAATATTGTTTCTTTAGCCTTATCAATCACGTTATTAATGCAGGATCGATCTTATAATGGACAATTTAATTTTCGTTATTTACCAAATTTACTGAAAATAATACTTATAAATAATTAAATTGGTCTATCTATGTATATGCAGTATATTTATACTAAGACGACACGACGAGGTGATCAGGAGACAAACCATGAGATAATCATACTTAATAATATGTTAGAACAATATCTACACGTGAAGCTGTCATTGTAATTTATGAGAGAGAATTTTGAAGCCTTCGATATGTTTCCTGATAAAGCACACGGGTTCAAATCACGTTCAGAGCACTACCAAATAATGTGGCGTTGTCTTTGCTAAACCTTACATAGCAGTGTTTCGTGTATTAAATTTTATAAACGTGCTGACGCTGTCGTCCTCTCCGAGGCAGTTAAAAAATAAGACCCTCAGAATGTGTGGCATACTTCATCGATGTATTCTTTGACGGAAACTCAACGGGAATTCATTTTAAAAGATTTTTTTTAAACCTTTGAATATATTCCGTCATAACCAGTGGTCCTCCAACTGTTATTAATAATTAAACATAATGTTAATCTAAATCAAATCCAAAATGGATACCAATAAAACTGTAGGTAAGTGCACATAATTATACCTACACATTAAATTTATATTAAAATAAGCATCATTACTTATATTCAATGATAATAGGTATTTGCCCTAAAATCTATTTCATGCAATAGAACATTTCAACATCTGCATCACATTACAATATTATAACATGGCTTGGCACAGTGCCTAAACCCTGAAAAAGTTATAAAAAAACTAATAAACTATTGTCTATGCTCAATTGACATCAAACATTTTCCCGCCTATTCTTATAAGAACAATACTATTATCTGCATAATATAGTTGATTTTGATTGCTGATTTATAATACATAAAATTTTTAGTTAAACTAAGTACTGTTACACCCGTAATTTGTGTTATTATGGAAGAAAGTATTACTTTTTTCCATACCTACAAATATTATTATTATCGACACAAATCTTGGAAAACGGTTTATAATTTTCGTACACGCAATTGTATTTTTCTCTCTTGTTTTGGTATTTTATTCCAGCAAAACAATATATTATTTGAATTTGGAATCGATATACTTAGGGATGTTCTGCGGTACACTAATAAAACATGTTTACAAAGGTATGTGGACAACGTTTTAAGTCACTATTTTTATGGTCTTACAATTAAAATAATAAAATTTAAATAATACCTATATACCTACGCGTATTGATTTACACGTACATAATTAACATAGTAATATAACATGTATAGATAATTCACACCGATCGAGCTAGTCCCAAGGTATTGCTTGTATTTAAGGGTATTAGCGCGATGATACACATTTATTTACAAAGCATTGAACACATTTGTATATAACAGTAACGCCTAAAACAATTCGTAAAATGTAATTCTTCATTAATTTTCCTTTTGCGCATATATTACATATCTTCTGCGGAATCACATTTTTGAAGAATAATATTATTTTTGACATAAAGAATATTTTGACAACTGTAAAATTAAAATAGCTTGAATATATTATAATCGAAAAAAAAATTGTTTATTAATCCATAAGGTTGGTTATAATATAATACATATAGATAGATATACCTGCGCTAATATAGTCGTGATAAATAATCATCTACAATAGTTCCCCCAATTTTATTATCGGCTACATCATACCATTTTTTTAAGTTCAAGGGTAAAATTCTAGATTCAGTATTCAGCGTAATTTACTGCTAAGGTTATTATAACTGTCATGCCCATCCCTAGAAAATGACGCGCATGCGCCTTACACAATCAATATTCCAAACCATGTTGCAAGCCTGAACAAGTGTCATTTTTAAATTCTTGGTTATTATTTAAATTTTGTAATAATTAATTTTTCTTCAATGTAATTTTTCAAGTATTATTTTTTATTCAATTTTTCTCAATGTTTCTGAGAGGGCGTTTCTAAATCATGTGGACTAATAAATAAGTTGATATTTTGATATTTTTAAGGTTTGCAACACCGTATGGTCCTGTCAAGTATTTAGCGCTTTGCTTTGCGTTATCGTGTTTCAGCGTAGTGAGTCACTGTAAATTTTTGAGAGTACATTAACATATTTTTTTGATAAATACCATCAGTGCCGAGTATAATTATTTCAGTATATATTAAATAATGGATAGAAGAAAATTGTCCACGGCTGGAGACAGTCTTTATCAAATATTGGCCGTGCCAAAAACGGCAAATGCGGACGATGTCAAAAAGGCGTATAGGAAACTTGCATTAAAATACCATCCTGACAAAAACCCCAACAATCCAGAAGCGGCGGAAAAGTTCAAAGATATAAACAGAGCTAATACTATTCTGAGCGATGCGACCAAAAGGAATATTTACGATAATTACGGCTCGCTGGGTTTATACATCGCCGAACAGTTTGGTGAAGAAAACGTAAACGCGTACTTTGTTGTAACATCGACATGGTGCAAAGCGCTGTTTATAGGTTGCGGTATCCTCACAGGATGTTACTTCTGTTGTTGTCTGTGTTGTTGCTGCAATTGCTGTTGCGGAAAGTGCAAGCCTAGGACGCCTGAAGAGGCGGGAGATTACCATACGTTGGAGCGAGATGATTCCGATCCAATAGCCGTAACATCCCAGCCTGGAAGTGAGCCCAGACCTGCACCGCCCAAATCAGATGCTACCAGTATTCCCATAGCCATGCCAGCTCCAGGAGAGAGCACTAACCTAAACACAGGTGGGGTAAACTATGGTATTCAACATTAGGTAGACTAGACTACAATCCTTTAAAACACATTAATATAACAATAATTACTATACACTCACAATGTTAGCTATATTATATTATTATAATGAAGTCTTATGTCTATTGTTAATGACTTATAGTTGATATTATAAAAAGATTACCCATCATCTGTATGTAAAGATACATATTGTTATAAAACAATATTTTTACAACATTCCTTGCATAAGATAACAGTTTTTTTTTATGTAAATGTGTTGTATTTGTCATAAAAAATTATCTATATCTGTAAGTAAGGTAGCCAGTAGACCAATTGCATGTAATAAACAAGTCTTCCTCTCTGTGCTAATAAGAAGTATAAGATTCAGAATGGGTGGCATACCCCATCACTGTTAAATTGAAAATGTGTGAAGAAAAGAGTGTGAAATCTTTTCTTTGTCAGATACTCCACAGAATAAATGAAAAATTATTGTCCACTAAAATTTCATCAACTACATAATTAATTGTTTCTATTTTTTTTATCACTTACATTTGTCACATCATAACCGAATACAAGCAAGCCGCAACTGTTACAAATTGTACCACAAAAAAAAATTATATTTTAGAATTTGACCGACTTGAGAATGTTGTAGAGCTGGTGGGGGTTCGTGGGACAAATATTTTTTTATTACGAATATAACATATTTACATCAAAGAGTTTTATTACCTTGTGGATGGAATATTGTAAAAAATTACTTAATATATACTACACTTGATATTTTAGCTACTGAAAATAGCTTTCCCACTAAATTATTCATTGCTTCATCATGAAGTCTTTTTATCATTATTGTCTGTGGTTATTTGGTGTAAAGAAAATCATAAAATATTGTATTTATTGTATTAACTCTACTATTTAAGTTATGTACCTTGTTATTGTCTATGTGTTTCATTCTATGTTGACAGGTTAGAACATAATTTCAAATTAGAATAGACGGAATTTCATTGTTCCGTAAACCATAAACAAAAGTAATGCAATGTAGTGCCATAGCAAGCACATAATTTGATCAGTTGTTTATGTCCCAAATGTTTTGTTCATTACATACATATTTTTTATGTATAAAATTTACCAATTATCACTCATTTAAGTATTTAAAACTTCGATTAAACATTGCATATCTTCCAAACATACAACAAACATATTTGCATATCTTCCTATGATACAATTATGCCTAAAATTATCTGCCCGTGTCACTTTTCTTCCACTAGATTATCCTGTATTCATATTACTGTGCATCAATTGTTTCAAAGAACAATTTAAATCTCTAAGTTCCAAATTTAAAAAAGGCTGCGAGTCAAATCTCTCATTATAATTTTGAGGCATGCAACATATTAATTTCTATTAGTCAGTCCATTAAGAGAGAAGAAAAGAGAGATATAACCCTTCATTCGATGCATTCGTCGAAATGACGAAAAGAAAAATAATAAAAACGATTCCATTCCTTTCTTTTGTATATATTTTCAACAGGATGAATATATATACTGTTCGGTCTATGTGTGGATGCAGCTATAGACTCTTTCAAATGTTTTATTTAGTGAAGTGTAGGCGAAAGAAATAATTTATAAATAGAATTTGACTTTTGTGACTGCAGTAACAAAGTTGTGTTGCAGCCAGCGTGTTGTGCGCATATCTATTTTTTTTATTAAAAAAGAATAAACGTTAATGTACAATTACAGTGGGGAGGAAGAAGACGTGTTTATCACGGATTATGCATATTATTATCAATTTTTTATTTATATTTTATCTACATTTAATATTCAAGATTGGTTAGAGTTTTCATATACAAATATGAAGCAGTGTGACTGAACGGTTGATATCATATTTTTATGTTTAAATTAAATCAATTTCGATTGAAAATGAAGATATTTTACATCTTAAATTCAGCGATGAGGTTAACTTCTCATCCTGAATGTCTTTTTGGCACGGCTGATCTGCTGGCTATCTCATTTTTGTGGGATATGCCATGATGGTATTGTAGTAGTAGTGGTACCAGTGATTTTCACATATCCTCTTTCGTTAACCCATTTCGTGAGCTTTACTGCCGAATACGAGATGTTTTCCTCTCGGGTTCGAATGTCAACCATAATAAAATATTACTCAGTATATATCATGGTTAGGAATGGTTAGGAATGTGAATTGGTTAATAAAATTTTAACACTGAAATATGAGACATATATAAAGAAAATTATGTCAAGAATTGAGATATTCTTAAGTTGCAAGATATTTATCTTATCTCAATAATGTATTGTAAAATCATTTGAACTTTGATATCGCTTTAAAATAGCTAATTAACAAGCTAGTATTAAGTCTATAAAATTATGTCAAGAATTGAGATATTCTTAAGTTGCAAGATATTTATCTTATCTCAATAATGTATTGTAAAATCATTTGAACTTTGATATCGCTTTAAAATAGCTAATTAACAAGCTAGTATTAAGTCTATAAAATTATGTCAAGAATTGAGATATTCTTAAGTTGCAAGATATTTATCTTATCTCAATAATGTATTGTAAAATCATTTGAACTTTGATATCGCTTTAAAATAGCTAATTAACAAGCTAGTATTAAGTCTATAAAATTATGTCAAGAATTGAGATATTCTTAAGTTGCAAGATATTTATCTTATCTCAATAATGTATTGTAAAATCATTTGAACTTTGATATCGCTTTAAAATAGCTAATTAACAAGCTAGTATTAAGTCTATAAAATTATGTCAAGAATTGAGATATTCTTAAGTTGCAAGATATTTATCTTATCTCAATAATGTATTGTAAAATCATTTGAACTTTGATATCACTTTAAAATAGCTAATTAACAAGCTAGTATTAAGTCTATAAAATGCACATTGGTTTTTAGTATTCAGTGAGTTAATTCAATTTTTGTTGGCATGAAGAGGACTGCTAGCATTTTTATTACATGCAGATAGTCTGCTGGCTACCCCACTTGTGGGATATAATGTCACGATATAGAGAGAGTTAATTTGATCATAATTTTTTTTTAAGGCCAGTAGCTTGATGGTAAAGTCACAGACTATCAATTGAGAGATCCCAGATTCAATTTCTCCCGCTGCCAACCCACTCTACCTTTACGAAACAAGCATTTTGCATACGGTGAAGTTGTTTGGAGTATATTCGGGTTTATCGTAAACCATTTCAAGATTTTGCTGATATTTTTTTTTGTTTTTTTAATCGTCCAAGGAAAAATCATCAATATACTATTTACCAGAAATATTAATAATTTTTCATTTAAAAGACAGGTTATTAAGGAAAAGAATTAACAAAATGTGCACCCCGTGGAGCACCCGGTAAAGAATTGGTCTCCCACTCTTCTGCGTAAGTTTTCGAGTGTCCTGTAAAAGGCAGGTGTTCGAAAAAATTAAGACATTATACATCTTAAATTCAGCGATGAGGTTTGCCACCCATCCTGAATGTCTTGATTTTATATTGGCACGAAGAGGACAGTTTGCATGTTTCTTAAATGCAGCTGATCTGCTGGCTACCCCACTTGTGGGATATGCCGTGATGGTATAGTAGATAGTAGTAGATTAACAAAATATATCATGTTCCCATACAATGTTTTCAAAATTTAATTAGCCTCAGCTATAAGCAGTCAACAAACGCATAAAACCGTGTAAATATTAAAGCAAAATCTACACATGAAGCTGTCATTGAAGTTTATAAAAAAAATCAAAATCTTTGGTATGTCGCACGGTAACTGAATTGGACAAAACACACCTACGAAAAATAATGGGTTGCGGGTTCAACTTCCATTAAGGGCACCACCTAAAAAGGTGACATTGTCTGTTCTAAGACTTAAATGATTATTTTGTGTATTAAATTTGCATATGTGTGGTTTGGAATCGGAAGAGGACAAAACCAAAAATAGTTTTTTTTTTGTTAGCTAAGTCTGTAGATTGTTGTCAATCTTGGTGTCAAGATTTATAAAATTGCATTTTCCAAAACAGTTGAAGCTCACAAAATTTATATGAAAAATAGAGAAATATGAAGTTTATTTTGAAAACAGTCAAAATGTAATTTTTTACAAATGGGTATGTCCGATTTCAATCCCGAGTCAAACATACGTAACCTAATACAATGATTGAATGTAAAAATAACTTTAACGTAAGACACATTTAATTTGATTACTTCAAACTTTATATTTTTGTTGATTGATCGACACACATTGCCCTCTTTAATTTCTAGTATCACTGTAATTTATTTGAAATTGATTCACCACTAAAACTAATTATCGTAATCAAAGATTCTATATAACTGACGTAGTTGATTCTCTATAACTGATGCATAAAATTTCCTTGCCCTTATCAATACTATAATCATCATTCAATATCTATAAGGTACATTTTAACCTATCATGCTCCATTGAGTTTATATATTTTTTTTAGAGTAATTTCAAGATTTGTTTTGTGAGAATCTTTCTTACGGGCTGTTTCACCACCTCTGGATAAAGTTCTAGATAACTATCCTTAGGATAAATTTATCTACAAGATAAACTGAAGCAAGCGTTTCACCACCTACAGATTTCTTACGGATTGTTATCCGCCAGATAGCAGTGGCAACGTTGTAATTTCTTGCGTTTGTTGCATGAATGTATGCACGTAGGTAGGAATATATCGTTCGTTGCCTAGGAATATATCTAGGCAACGCACATGTAAACAAATTTTGACAGTTTAACACTATCTAAGACTTATCCGCTGGATAACTTATCTAGACCTTTATCGATAGGATAGCGCTGTCAGGGAGTCGTGAAACGCATTTTTCGTTTTATCCGTTAGATTTGTGTTGGATTGGCTATCCGGCACTTAATCCAGAGGTGGTGAAACATCCCGTTATACAGCTACTCCTGTCCACTACTGAACATTAGTCTCCCCGTATCAAGTTTTAGTTGAAAAAAGACAGATTATTCTTTTTGATGAAGACTTGTAGTATATTTCAGACTTTACATGCTCTGTCAAGGATTGGATTAAGTGACTATCTCAAACGGCACTAAAAACAAGATCAAAATGACTCGTAATAATACAATACTTGGCAACAATTTTAAGGGCATCATCTTAAGACTGCAAATTTATTTATTTATTAACACAATAAATGGACAAAACAGTCTTTATAGTAAAGTAACATTAAACATACTTAAACAAAAACAATTAACATACAACAATAAGCAATGAAAACTTAAAGCTACAGAGGACTCCCAATGGAAAGCATGTACTTCCCAGCAAATACGCACACATGAGTCAAAATTGCAAATTAAAAGCAAAAATACACAAAAGAGCTGACCCATTCTTTACCGAGAACTTTACGGTTTAATCTTATAAAATGGTTTGGGACTAATAAAGTCCTCTAGAAATATAATTATTTATTTTGTTTTGACAAGAAACAAAATATGCATGATGGCTTGAATGAGTTAAATATAGTCTGATAAGAAAATATTACTGCTTATCTGTACTGTGTAAAGAGATATGTGCTAACCGTTTTAAAATAAGGACCCTAGTACCTCTTTTATCAATCTATCTATCTAGACACTTCAATCAGTGGTGTAACAACATTTGTACAAAGTTGCTTTTTGTAACTTACAACTATGCAAACAAATCCATCTTTCTATCTATACTATCACAGCATCTCCCACATGTGAGCTAGCCGGCGCACTAACTGCATGTAATAAACATACATGTAGTCCTCTTTGCGCCATTAAAAAAATGAGACATTCAGGATAGGTGACATGCTTCATCGCTACTCCATCAGCGCCGGATCAACCGCATTTTGCGCTTGGTTCAAATATATATACTGCGCCCCCCCCCCCAAACTTTTTTGCAAAAAATATTTTCATATCTTAGCAAAACTGTATAACACGCAAAAAATAAGTAGTTACATTTCTTATTTGCCACTTTTACAATATGTAATTAGTATCTTATAAAATGTTATGTATCAACCTAACACTATGTTTATTGATATACTTAGGTGAAACATATTTAGTATTTTGATATTAAAAAAATTCCCTCAAATACAAGACATTGTTAAATATGATGAAAAACAACAACAAAATCAAATATTATACTATTATTTCAGTACTTTCTTACTTGCGATGTACTCGTATGGAAGTAAATATAGCTACCTACATATTCAGGTATTTCATATAAAAATTTAAAAAAAAAAGTTGAAGAAAACTACTACCACACACATAACCTCGAATATAGACACATTAGGTTTTAAATCTCTTGACTGTTCCTTTTATTTGTAAAGGCTGATACAGCCGTTTATATGTAAATAAATAAAATAACTATTTTAATCAATATTGTAATATATGCCCATAATAACATACCTAATGGTTGCAATATTTTTAATAATTATCTTAGTACTATCACTACGATATTATAATTTATAATCTACGCATATTAAAGCATACGTACCTATTGCGTTGCGACTACGAAGCGAATTTCATACATTTCATTCGGGTACATTCGTATACACTTCGGTGCATCTTGTCTAAATACGAAGGTAATTCGTGTTCTGACGAACATCCAGTGATGTTATACATCACTAATTCACTAGGTTGAGTCGATCCGATGAGCGCTCCTTAGACTAAGTAATGTTTATTCATAATCAACCAAACCACAGATTATTTACGCTAGGTAATATTTATATTTCTGGTTTTTATTTGAAAAATCATAGCGCCCCTTTTGAATGTATTAGTGAGAATCTATGTAGGGCGCGCTTTGGTTGTGTTGGACGACCGCTGGTTCAGTAGGTAATTATTATTATTTCATTCTATAGTATTACTTGGTTGTATAAGACAGCGAAATGTTTAAAAGGCGCGTTGTATGTATTAGTGAGAATCTATGTGGAAGCGTTGAGGAAGTATTAGTGGCCTAGTGAGACGCAAGGAACAATATTTATTATTCTTCTTCTTATTTCATTTTACGGCAATGCACCCGCAATCGAGTGAATTATGAACAATATTTATTATTACATATTTCATTTTATTACTCGGTTGTAGGAGCTAGTAAAAAAACGGAGATAAAAGATTTGGACCTTTATTATGTATGGAAAAGTTAGAGTACGTAACATTCAAAATTCTTTGAACTCAAATGTGTATATTATAAGTCGATAATGATTAGGCATTAGAGCGTGTAACTTTTCGCGGGAATTTCAAAAATATGTTCTCTTATAAAACCGATACATTTTGTGATATGTGTAACTTTGTATGCAAGCGGAAGTACTTTTTATATTATTTATTTATAAAATCTCTGGTTACAACTAAAACTAGAGTTAATCTACGTAGCGCCTTTTACTTTATGCGCCCTGGTGGGCCGAACCATTTGAACCTATGGTAGATCCGGCGCTGTACTCCATCAAAGATTTTTATGTCTTATTATTATTATTATCCTAAATATGTCACCCTGCAATGAAACCATAACAGTTTTTGACCAAGGCGATCTCAAGCAGGAAAAAAAAACAGTGCAAAATCCAAAAAGGTTGAGAGGAAAAAACATCACAAAAGAGACACCATTAAAAAGAAACAACGGGATATGGGATGTTAGCTACTTTTGGTAGCAGTGATGACTTATCCCACCCATTCCGAATATCTTATTTTTTTATATGTATGTGTGCATGTTGGATCTATTCGGCACCGTTTAATGGAGCGTCCGTCTCAAAAGCGCGGGCACGGAGATGACAACTTGAATGTTGATTACAGCTGCTGATAGTCTGCTGCTGTATTCCACTTGTGGAATATGGAATAAAACAGAAAGAATAAAAGATTGACAAAGAAAAAATTGTTGGCTTCGCTCATTTGTTAAATGTGTACCAGGCTATTGAAAAATAAGATATTGACTTATATTTATACTAAAGATGCAACGAATATTTGGCAACTATTCGGTATTCTGCCTATTTGGTAACATTTTTACTATTCGGCCAAATACCGAATATTTAGTCTATTATTCGGTATTTGGCCGAATAGTTTGAATGTAAAACTGGAAGGAACTAATAGCTTGTAGATTTTTGCTATTTCATTGTCAGCTGCAGATGCATAATTATTAATCCTCAAATATCTAATTAATTAATTCAATTTGATATGGAATGAAACAACATAATATTATTAATATTGGAACACCAAAATTTTGGAAAAATGTACCACGCTGCAAGTCTAGTAAATATGTCTATGATATATCTACATGAAGATGCATGGTCGGGAGTACCGCACGCTCTCACCATTGTTTTGCCGAATATTCAGTTATTCAGCACACGATCTTGCATGATATTCGGTATTGAGCAAATATACTATTTGTTGCATCTCTAATTTGTACCGGTCGGTCGTACTGATGTCGGACCACTTTGTTAAATGTTGTCAATACTGAGAAAGTTATTGACATACTTTTTCCGGAGGCGCTATTTTCACCCATTTTTTTTTTTTTGTATACAAACAAAAATATTCCGCGAAAAAGTGGTTATTTCTACCCAAAGTACATACCAACCACAGATAACAGATACCAACTATTTGTTTGACGTTTATACTGTCATTAGACTTGTGTGACGTTTTGTTAGTAATTTCTAACTAATTCGTGTTTTAACTTTATTTTGTTTATATTAATGGATATTTTTATTAACAAATATTGCTGTCTAGACAAAAATATAAAATGAATTATATCAACATGGGCGGCAAAAAGAAAACCTGACAAAAGCCGGAAAGAAATGTTTTATGCCATAGATTAACCATAGAGTAGTGCTTTCACAGTTTTTGTATCATTTAGGAAAAGGACAGAAATATAGAAATATATTTATTTACCTCGGGTTGTTTATGGTAAAAAAAAAAAAATGGGTAGAAATAACCTCAGCCTACTTTTTCAAGTCACAGATTGTTATCTATTGTACTTCAGTTATTATTAGCGCAGGCATTTGTTCTGTGACTTAAGTGCTCATTCTGAGGGTTCGTCGTATCTATATCAAAGGTTTCGTCATTTGCAATGCAACCTACAATTTTTTTTTATCGTAACAAGGGGCATCTACAAAAGCCGATTGAAACATCGGGGCTTAGTTAAATACACTTAGTATTATTGTCTGCATTTATTAATGATTTTTTTGTAATGCAGTATATTATAAGAATTTCCTAATGTTTGTAATAATTGTACAATTAATTATTTTACACATATTGTTATCGAGTATTTTAGATTATATCTACATCTATTTTATCATTAATATTTTCTTGTTGTTATAATACAGTTGAATGTAAAAAGAAACAGTTTTTTGATTTTTAAAATTTTTACTGTTTTCTTTATCTCTCTGGAGGCAACTGTTTCCTCAAATTCTTTTCTCTAAATTGTTCTATGTTCCTAATTCAAATTATTGTTCTGTTTCTTTATTCTTGTAGATTGATGTCAGAGGCAGTGTTAAATTGTTTGTAAGATGTATATCGATAGACATTTTGCAATCACTTTAGAGTTGCCTGGTAACCTTGAGAGTTCCAGACGTTAAGTTCCAGACCATGTTCCAGATTCAAGAAATCTTGGGGTTGTATCATCAACCCGCTGCCGACTTACTCCATTTTTAAGACACAAGTATGTCGCTTTATGTGCGGGTGTTTGGGATGCTTTCGGGTTTATCACAAAACCAGATTTATCTTTTCAAATAAAAAATGTATAATATAAATTGCTTAAAGGGTAGAAAGAGACACTCTTACCAACTCCACCATTCTCTCAATGTATCTTACATCGGTTCTTCGCAATGGGTTACTGTACTCATTGCTGTTAAGCATTTTTGTCCAGTGATTGCAGTACATCTCTCGAGATACATCTTGCACATGTGTTTAAGACCTACCGGGTATGATATTCCTTACTTCACGAGAAAAATAAAATATTTCATTAACTTGTTTGTTTGTTTGTCTTGTTGATTGTATATTGTCTATGTCATTTTAATCTAGATAATATTTACAAAATTGAATTTGTTATTTAAGTTTTTGTATATTAACCATAAATGTATTTAGATATCTGTCCATGCGCCAGTTAAACATCAGAGATGTTAAAAATAATATCTTCCATTGTGTCTGTTGTGTGTTGTGACTGTACACTGAGAATACTACTACTGTAAACATTGTGACAATGAATGGATTGTTCAGTATCATAGGGCAATTTCCACAGATTGGCTTTATTCATGTTTGCCCCGATTTAAAGTCAACTAGATATTATTTACTTAATATTGTTGCTTCGTTTGTTTTGTTAAATAATGAATCTCCCTCATATCTCATTTGTTTTAATATAATATAGTTAAAATGAAATATAATTATAATTGCCTCGTTTATTCAATACTACTATTGTAAAAATACTTACTTTTTATTATTGATTTACCAATGTAATTTTCCCTATTATTATATTGCAATTATGTGTCATATTTAACCCCATTTATATAGTGTTATGTGCCTCCTCTTTATTAATACTATTATTATTATTATATTAGTCCTATTTTTCGTAAACCTCTGTTATAAGTTGTTATATTTTATCCCATTTTTTTAAACAGTTATTGTAAGCTGTCATAATTTTCCCTGTTTTTATAATATAATTTTATTATATCTGCCCCGTTCTGATAACTTATTATAAGTTGTATTATAATTATTGGTCTTATAATTGTGTATATTGGGGCTAACATTATGATTATTGCTATTATAATCATAACAGCCTTACGAGTCATAATTTGTTGTAAGATTTTGTGAGGCGTAGGCCTCCTCCTCGTACGTATTATAATTAAAATTTAACTATTATATGTTTAGTTATTATTATTATATAATTGTAAGTCATATCTGTTAGATTATAACGGCCTCAAAAAGCCACGCATTAAATAAGCTTAAATAATCAACGTTAAATGTATCTTAATATGTTAAATATATTATATACAATGGACAATATTGTATTTTGGTCTTAAAAGCACCAAGTTTTTTGTTTGTTCTTTAATTTATTCGGCTTGTAAAGATGATTGGAAATGGTCTGGTTATTTAAATAATAGATTAGTGAATAACAATGAATGAATATTGTTTGTTATAATCATCTAGATCATCATTGAATGATCAAAATGGGTCATTGTGTAGTCCTGAATTTTTTTTTCTTCATTAGTTAAATTTAATCTTTAAAAAATTAAATTCTTTTTAAATTTAGACTTTATATTAATCAACAGAAAATTGTTTTAACAACATTTTTAGATTGTCATAATTAATGTTTTTTTGTGTAAAAATTATGTTGTATTACTCACATTGATGTCGTCCAGTGACGATATATTTATATTTTAACTATTTTTATTTATTGTTTAACGAAAAATAGTTAAATGTATTTATTTTGATTATTATTAAATGTAACGACATTAAATCAATTATTCTAAAATGCCCCATTTTATAAATGAATACAAAAATGTGTTTATTGTAATATTAATTATCTATATAGCTTATTTTTAATCTTGTAACTTTAAGTATACATTATATTATACATATACAATTGTTAACATTTTTCACATTAAAAAAGAAGAAAGTGTCTGAAACATATTTTGTCACTAAATGCTATGTAAAAAAAATGCGTATATCGCTGCCCGATAGTTAGATTGGCCAATTAATTAAATGACTAGACGGTTAGTTAAATGCCGAGCGCAGGGAATGTCGTGGGACGAGGTGACGCAATTGGTACAGAGTCGTTCTGAGTGGAGGTTAGTTTCTGCCCTGTGCTCCCGAGAGGAGCGTTGAGGGCAATGATGATACCACTAACTGAAAACTTGAAGAAACGAGCGAGAGACGTATTCTTTTGAGTTTCTCGCCAGACACAATATGTTTCGAAGGCTTTCCTGAAAAGTGATTTAAGAAAAAATTTAATTAAAGAATTTTAACCAATGCCACAAATTATACAAAAATTTTAATGTCTTCTTGTATGTAATCACTTTTCACATATATATTTTTTAATGGAAATGTTTACCTTAAGAATTATCTGTATGTGACATTTATGTATGAACGAAATGTCCTCTCTGCACCAAAATGAAATGAAAGACGTTAGGAAAGATGTATTAAACCGCTTAAATACTGTGTTATTGTATAACATGATCAATTTGTATAAATAAAAGTGTTTTTCCCATCACCTTCCTGCAAAACATATTTTTTCATATTGCACTGTTTGTACAATGAGAATATGTAACTCTATTCTGAATAGAAGATAATTGTTCCCTCCTTGTGTTCCTAAAAGGAACATCAAGGTTCGTTTCCTCTACGGCTGAAATTTTTTTAGTTCAAAGCAAATCTTTATGCTTTGTGTTATTAATTATGTGACGTTGCACATTCAAAACGGGTCATGTGAATTTTATTAAAATTCTGATATGCTGGGAATAAACTACAGTTATGACATTAAAAACATTATTTATTTATATCAAGTAACAGAAATCAATGTTTAGATATTATGAATAAACAGTTTAAACAATGATTTTGATGTGGTAATAAACAGTTCTTTTCGAGTAACACAAAATTTTGTTAATCTGACATGACCCATTTTCAATGTGCAACAATGAATAAAATTAATTTTTGTTAGTGTGTATAATATATATATATATATGTATACATACGTACATATGATAATTATATACAATTAAAACAATCCTATAATTATATATTTTTTTCCATTACTAGACTCTTATATATACATAAATATAAATCGTGTTGAAAATGTATTTAAAAAAAATTGTCTGTTTCTCACTATATATTATTAATTGTTCTATTCAAATATACACAATTATTCATCATTCATAATGTCTTTCATTTGCACGCACCTCCCCTTTTCCCTATTATTTTCCCCTTCATTTAGGTCAGCATTTTTTTCATCATTCAACCCTGTAAATTATTAGAATTATATTTGCCCTGTAAATGAGTTCATTAGTAGTATTATATTCACCCCGTAAATGAGTTCATTAGTAGTATTATATTTGCCTGTAAATGAGTTCATTAGTATTATGTTTGCCCCGTAAATGAGTTCATTATATTTATTTATTTATTTATTCATTCTTTACTGTACATTAATTAAAAACAATTACATAAAAGGTATACATTCAAATTAAATACAATCAAACCCCGTAAATGAGTTCATTAGTAGTATTATATTTGCCTGTAAATGAGTTCATTAGTATTATAATTGAGCCATAAGTTAATTCCTTACAATTATGATTACCCCATAAATGAAGTCATTAGAATTTATTATAATTGCCCAATAAATGATTTTACTAGAATTATAATTTTCCTAGTTTTTTACTGTGTTATATTTATTTTATGGTCCAGTATTATATTTTGTTTCTTTTTAATCATTCATTCATCATTTAGCTACCCAGTAAATGAATTCATTAGAATCAAAATTGCTTCATAAATTCTTGTTGCATTTATGTAGTCCAGTAGCATTTGTTTTATATCATTCGCCTCATTATTCAATTCATAGTAGATTATAATCTCTCAATTTACTCAGTAATATTATCGTTAAACACATTTAATTTTTATATTATAAGATCAGTCTTAACATTTAATTTAATTATATAAACGACATGCCTTTAGATTTGTTTAAAAAATCATACAGAAGTATTTATTTTCTATTTTAATAAATTCAAATTAAGTATTGTAGACTAATGAACATTTATTCTTAAAATAGATTCATAATTTTATAATTATAATTGCCTCATATAAAGAGTCCTAGAGTTTATAATCATTGCCTAGTATGTTAGACATATTAGTATATAAATAACATAATTTATTAAGTTTGTAACCGCTTCATATGTTGAGCACTAGTATTTATAATTGCCTCATACGTTGAACACTAGCGTTTACATTTGCCCCAAATGTTGAGCCTCGGTATTTATGATTGCCTCATACATTGAACACTAGCATTTATATTTGCCCCAAATGTTGAGCCTCAGTATTTATGATTGCCTCATAAGTTGAGCCATAGTAATTAATAATTGCCTAGTTAAGTAACTTCATTCTCTGAAGAACTTTGGAACTTAAATAGAATATGAAGAAAAGTGGAGATATCACCGTACAACAGGATAAGACAAAGAATAAAGTAAATTGTCAATTGCCAAAGATTACAATGTACAAAACAAGTGTGGCGTAGATAAAGAAAAAATCAAATTTAAAGAATGTAACCAAAAATTTACGGAGTTTTTTTTGCTGAATTTTACTAACCATTTTTACTAAGATTGTTAGACTAGTTTCACTAGACATTTTTGGCTATTTTACTGAATTGGTATTTTATTCTGAACATTGTTGACCTTTCACTGAACATGGTTAACCATTTTATTGAACATTAATGGTATTTTTTTACTATGTATTGTTAGACATTTCACTGAACATTATTAACCCATCTTTTAATGAGTATTATTGGCTATTTTTAATGAGTATTATTGACTATTTTTACTGAACATTGTTAGATATTTTTTACTAAGCATTATTGGCCTTTTTAACGAAAATTGTCAGACTTTTAAATGATCATTATTTACTGCTACAGATCATAGTTGGGTTTTCCTTACATTGTTAGATTATTATTTTTGCTGAACATTGTTGGCCTTTTTACAGAAAACTATTGGGCCTTTGTTAATCGTGTATTTTCTCTGTACCATTACTGTGCATGGATATTATTAATTTACTTTATTGTCATAGATAAGAAAAAATGTTGATAAGATAACTGGATATTTTGATAAGAGAAATACTAAAACTGTCAGTTTTTGTAACATGTCTCTGAGACATCAAGTATTTTTTATCAATATACGTATAGTATATAAAAAAATAAATTAAATAAAAAATGGATAAAAGAAAATATTCCACATCAGGCGATAGCCTTTATCAATTATTAAACATACCGAAAACGGCGACCGCTGATGATATAAAAAAATCATACAGAAAACTTGCTTTAAAACATCATCCGGACAAAAATCCAAATAATCCCGATGCAGCCGAGAAATTTAAAGAAATAAATAGGGCTAATACAATTCTAAGTGACGAAAGTAAACGAAAAATTTACGATGATTACGGATCACTGGGTATTTATGTGGCCGAACAATTGGGTGAAGACAGTGTTAAGACATATGTTATGCTTAATTCATGTTGGTTTAAAACCTTATTCATCACGTGCGGTGTATTAACTTTGGGTTATTTCTGTTGCTGCTTGTGTTGTTGTTTCTGTTGTTGCTGCGGGAAATGCGGCAACAAGGAGGAAGAAGATGAAATTATGACTCCGTCCGAACCCATTACCGTTCAACCTGGAAGTTCTTCTTCTTCAAGGCCTGTTATACAAGTACCGGCTACAGTGAATAAATCTTCTACTGCAACTGATAATACTTACACAAATCAGGATGTTTGTATACCCATTGCGATGCCACCGCCTGCTTCTGAAAATACAAACTTAAATCAAGGTGGGCGAACATTACAATATGATTAATACGGTGAGTTTTGTTTTATGTGGAGTCCCATAATAATTATGAAAGTATGCCGTCTTATAAATAAAGCGCACATCAATTTATGCTACTAACCAAAATGAATGTGTATTTTTTAATCTCATCTGTGGTTATCATACATTTTTTTATATTTGTTTTTTATTTCATCAATGGCATAAAGCCCTTTACGCAAAGGGCTTGCAATGATATTTCAATACAAACATATTATACATTTTATTAGTGACATACTATACCCTTACACCATATTCCAAGTGGGGTCGGAATAGACGATGGAATGCCATGTTCTTCTATCCTTATATACTGCCTTTGCTTCATTCACATAATTGCAGTTTTACCAGTAATAAAAACATTGGTAGTTTTTTTTTAAATTTGACCATTTGGAACAATTGAAAATATTAATTTTAAGAAATAATGATCAATTTAGGCTACCGATCAGAAAAAAGTTATCTATTTTTTTATTCGATCGGCTGTTAAAAATATCATCTTATTAATAAACTTAAATCAACTGGATGAAATTTTGAAATATGATATTCATTCAAGGTGGTTGGTAGCTTGATGGTAGAGTCTTAGACTTCCAATCGAAAGACACGGGTTCGATTCCACCCTCTGCCAACTTTCTTCATGTTCACAACTCAAGCATATTGCTTCCTGTGAAAGTATCTGGGTGTATTTGGCCTTATTTCAAATCCAGATTCTTCCCTTTTTTGTAATACTACTTGTAAGATGTGTATGTACAGTGTTTATTTTGTTTTATCTATTTAAACAATGAGGCATACCTCACATCCTGAATGTAGTCTTATCATTGAAGAGAGACCCACCTTGCACCCGGATATTTCATGAGTGATAGACCCCTATTTGTATACACATTCAAACCAAAATTGTCCTCTTTGGGCTGGCCAGTCAAAATCGAATGTAGTCTACTGGCCTAAATCGGATACAGTCTGCTTCCATCACACTCTTTCTTATTTATTTATTTTAATTTTGAATAATATGTGAGAAAGTACAGCTAAAACGTCAAAGCATTACATTCTTAAATATCTATACCATCACAGCATCTTCCACAAATAGGGTAACCAGCAAACCTGTTGTATGAAACAAACATACAAGTCGTCTTTGTCATACCTCTTTAATTTGCAATATAAATAGCAACAAAAACAAAAAGACCAGCAAAAATAACAAGAGAAAAGAGAGAACGAAATTATAATCCAAGAGAGTATAATTAACATATTTAATTTTCTACATAAAGGGATCTGATCAGATAAAACGGTTATCTCCCATTTCAGATCTCGAATGATTCAAGATCTCCCTTCTAAATGGCGCTTGAGAAAAAGCATTGATTATAATAGAGGGCATTGATTTTCTAGAAAATTTATCAATAATGCGAATGCAACATACCTACATACATTCATCTAAACAAATTAATATATATTTTTTAGATTAACCTGTGACTGAGTCACTGGTTTCTATACATGTATTATTCTGAGAGTTTTTTTTTTATCAAAAACAATTACTTAAAATTAGCTATAAATTGTTGATTTTATGGATAGTTTATTGTTTTGTTATCTGTTGTATTATCTCTGCACATAATCATAATGCCAAAGTCCTTATTCTATGTATGAAGATATTTTTCAGATATGGAATTAAATGTTTGGTAATTTTATGTTGTAACAGCCACATCCACACTGCACGTTTAGTGCAGCGAACAAGTTTTATCTCTCTTTTATTCTTGTTGTTGATATAGGAAAGAAAATATAAGAGATAAGATTAATAAGATTCTTTCTTCTTTCTTTCCCATGTAGATAAAGAGAGACAGAACCCTTCGTTTGCTGTGTTGCCGAGCAGTGTGTCCTGCGGCTTATAGAAATTATGTAGGCAATCTCTATTTTACCATTTCAAAAGTGTTAAACATTTTTATAAAATAATGTTTTTTGATGTATTGAAAATCAGATGGAACTTTATTATCTTTGTGAAATAAAAACTATGCCAGCTCATAGTGTTTTTTATGTTTAGTATTAAAGAGTAGGTTATTTGGAATGCTTTTCACGAAAATAAAACAACAACAAAAAAAATGTTAGTTGGATCGCTCTTACTCTCAAGCAGCGTAATTACCGTATTTGTACGGTAATTTCATTCCCCTCCCATACGGTAATTTAAAAACAAAATTTATTCAAAATGTACGGTAATTAATTTGGTATTGACATAAACAATCATCAGTAAATACCTGTTACATTGTAAAAAAGGTACCCTGAGAAAATATTGTGTAAGAAAACCGAGGAGTTTTTGAAATATTCCTAATTCCTATGCCATTTCGAAAATTTAGCGACGTGGGGGTAGAAATTTTAATATGAAACAGAATTGTGAGCAGTAAGATTTATGTCATGTTGGAGTGAAAATCGTATTTTTCCCATGTGTATGGTAATTCTATGGAATTTTTTTGGCAAAATGCAGGTAATTTTGGCCGCACAATCTGGCAAACCTGCTCTCAAGTGACGATTTGTTAACACAAGATTTGGCTTATTTATTAAAAACACACAATATTTTTATTCACATCAACAAGCAGTATTGCCAGTGGATTAACTGTGTGTAATAAATACACAAAGTTATCTCTTTGTATCATATAAATAAGAGACATTTAGGATGGAACTCATCGCTAAGTTGAAGATTTAAAATGTCTTACATATGTTGTTTTAAAATTGCTTGACTTTGTGACGTTTCTTTGCCGGGACTCTGCAGTACAGAATATTTTCAGTCAATTCATTTAAATAAAAATGGTGTGCCTTACACAATTAAATCTTATTCAATAACAGATAATAAAGGGATAAAAAAATTGTTCAAATTTTTTTCATATAGAAGTAGTTGTCCAACTATCCATACTTCTGCGTTTCCGAACTGTTGTTTTAAAAAAATCAAGTCTAACATAAAATATCTCAGAAGTAGCAGAGCATATTCTTATTGTTATTTTATTTTATGATATTATTGTTGTAAGATTCGACCCAGTTGTTGTTTAAAAATATGTAACCCAGTTTTTATAAGAAAAATATATAACCCAGTTTTTGTACTATGTTTTAATTTTTTTAAGATCAACCATATGAATTGTTGTAAAATGGTTAAAATGAATTTGAAACAAAAAAGTAAGTAGGTAAATTAGGCTCACAAATCACTTCCATGTATTGTTTTTATTCTGTATGTAAAAATGCTATATGAAAGTTGCATTTTTTGCTACACTTTTTGAAAAAATCCTACTTGCTACTTTTTGCTTTTACTATATAATAAATTTATTTTTGTTTTGCAATATGCTAACCCAGTTGTCGTACAAGTTTGCCAAACTCAGTATTTCTATAGAAATTGTATTAGATTTAAATGTATTAAAGCATAGTTATTATTTCTATTTTAAATAATATATTTATTTCTACACTTAGTATTACTATAATATAAAATCCATAACTGAACCCAGCTTTTGTACAAATAGAATAAACAAAGCTTCTATTAGCAAATAAATAATTGTAAGCACCTGTAAGTATTTAAAGTTATATTATAGAATATGCATTGTAACCCAGTTGAAAACTTTATTAAATGCCATATAACCCAGTCAATATACATGTTTTTGTTAACAGCTTAAATTATAATTATTTTTTAAAATATTAACTGACCAAACCCCAGTAATGTACAAAATTATTTTGAAATAAAACCCAGTTTATACACAAAATTAACAATTTAATGATATGTATGTATTTTACCAAAATAATGTATAAATTCAGTTCATGAAAAATTCTTTATCTGAGTTTTCACCTAAAACCAGTTTTTGTACTAAAATTTTATATATTTATTAAATAATATATTAATTATTGTCATCATATTTAATATATTATATTATATAGTTTAATATCATGTAAACCACACGAAACTCAGATTTTGAATAGAACATATTTAACTTTTTTTATACCTTAAATGGCTCAAAATTAATTAGTTTTATGTGTTTATTTTTTTGAAAATTGTAAAAGATTAAACCCAAAACACATTATTATTTGGTTACAAATTTGTTACATAGAATATGTTTTTCATTTGTTGTAGGAGCGGTGGAAAGATTCTAAATTTAAATTAAAAAAAAAAAACAAAAGATAATAAATAGAATTAATTCTACATCTTCTACTACATTTAAACATATAATCATAGATAATAAAAATATCTTCATAGGATATGTTTCATCGTATGCAACATACGCCTGCCATGTGTCATATTATATGTGAGAGCTTTGTCATATATATATTTGTATATCTATTAGATTATTTTTTATCTTTTTAGATTATATATCAGTATTTCTTCATTCTGTTTTTTATCTAACCAAATCTGTACTTTTATTTTACAATTCCATTATTCTCATGTAGTTTGAAATCATACATACAGACTTTTACAAATTTCATCCAATTTTACCCCATTTTTTGTAATTTTTTTTAAGCCCATATATACATATATTTTTATCATTTAGTCCCATTTTGTTGCATTACTAAGCTAGAAATCTTTCATCCAAATGCTCTCAAAAAATTCTTCTTGGATCCACATTTCAAAGGCTTCGAGGCAGTTTATTATATTAACTTCTACGCCTGTACACTGGTAAGTAAGACCGACCATACGTAACATTTGACCATCCTTTGTGTCAACTTTAGATTTATATCTTTGTCGCAAAGAAGATTTTTCATTCTATTAAAAGCTGTTTGTGTTGCTTCTATTCTGGATTTTATCTCAGTGTCAGGGTCTAATTTCTCAGTAATGATGCCTCCCAAGAACCTGAACTGTTTCACTCTATCAATACCAACACCCTTTAGTTCAAGATGGCCATTTGGATCACTTTCTCGGCTAAAACAATTCTTACATTGTGGCAATTACGGGTGCATTTGGATATATATTAACTAAATATGCCTCAAATTTTCCTGACTTAATCCAAATAATGCCCCAAATTTCCCAGATTCAATTCAAATAATGCCCCAAATTTCCCAGATTAAATTCAAATAAAACCCCGAATTTCCCAGACTTAATTCAAATTATGCCCCATAATTGTTGTACTTATCTTACTGAGTTTACAGAAATCAGAAATTCCATTTAATTTTACCCTGGTTTAATAATAGTAATTTGGTTTTGACTTACTTTGTAATTCAATATCAAAACTTTTGAATTTTTGTCTACTATTAATTATAAATTCATCCAAATCTGCCCCAAACTCTTAAAAACACTTAAACTTTAGCCCTATTTTTTTTTCTAAAGCATGATGATTATCATTAAGTAAAACTCATCTCATGCACAGTATTTTTATTTAATTCCTATATTTTAATCAAACCCAGTTGTTGTTTGATGTATTGACAAAACTAACTTTTATTTGGTTTATGCACAAAACCCAGTTTTTATTTAATTTGTCTACTTTTTGTGTTTTGTAGATTTGTTAAAAAAAAACTTTTTTGTAGTTAGATATTTTCAATTGTTTTTTTTTTGCAGTGTTGTGTGTTTTGTTGTTTGCACGAATTCTCTAGCAATTTTGAATGTTTTATTGGAATATTATATTATGAAGATCAAACAAAAGTTTGTACAAATGTACGGACTCAAATATTTATTAGATTATACATAAAATATGTAAATTCACCTTCGAATGTTTCTCTCGGGAACATATGGTGAAAATAAACCACTTCTACCCTAAGTGATTTTATACAAATTAACAACACCTTTTCCCACGACTTTCTAACTAATGAATATTTTTAATAGGAACAGTGCATTGTGAAAGAGGATCGTTTAGGCATTTATGTACTTTTTAGATTAAAAGCAGTGTCTTTTTGATAACTTTTGTTGCAGGAAATATAATTACAAAAAAAATCCTTTTATTTTTTTGTGGCACATACAAATAATCTCTTTCCTGTCCCGCTTGTGCGAGATGCCGTGATGGTATAGATTTTTTTGAACTATAATACATTTACCCACAACTCAACTTCCAGGGCAATATTATAGTAAAACTATTGCCCTCTAAAACTTGAAGATAATAATATAACAATTTATATAGCGCCGTATTGTGATTATATCACTTCAAGGGCGTTTTACAAACTTTTAAAAATTATAAAAACTTACGAAAAAGAGTCGGAAACCTATTCCTTGTAAGAGACGGAACTCAGCAGAACATGCAGAACGTATAGTGATGGTATAGATATAGATTAATTGTCTTCCGAGCACCAGCTCAAAAATAAAAAAGTGACATTCAGGATCGGGGGCATGCATTATTATCACTTAATTTAAATCAGTATAATGCGAAAAAAAAAGATGCCAGATTTCAACATGACACTTTACAGAAATAAAATGTTAAATAATCTATGGTGGTCGGTAGACTTATGGCAGAGTCTCTTACTTTCAATCCAGAGATTCGAGGTTCATTTCCACCCGTTGTCAGCCTACTCCACCTTCACGACGCAAGCATATCACTACTTAATCAAAGCATATCATTCAAATCCAGATTCATCTTTTTTACATCCTAATCCTATTTTTTTGGGACTCCACATTCATATAACATAAATTTTGTTTTGACTGTTCTCTTTTCTTTATTTTTTCAGATATGACCTTTGATTTGTTGGTGTTGATTCTGTTCTCATACATTTTTTTGAGCTCGTACAGTAATTTCATTTTCTACTGTGGAATATTTATAATGTGGAATGGATTTGTACATTTTATTAATTCGGGATTAAAATCGTTAGAAGATTCTTTAAATGATCAGCATATTTTAAAATAAACGTGTAGTATCACGCCGCTTCCATTGCAGGGTAGGCAGGAAGGATCAAACACTGCTTACTCTTATCCTTTTTGCTTCCATCACTGTCATGCAATTCCTCATACATCTGGTTCTCCTGTTAAATGAGCTCTGTCCTGTGAAATCTGTTTTATATTCTGATCTTGCCATTTAATCCTCTGATGGTCACGCCTCCGAGCACCATTTCTTCGAACCATATATATTTTTTTAGTCATTCTTTCCATATACCCAAACCAACATAATTCATTCACTTTCATTACATAAATACATATGGACAATTTGTAAAGCCCCGTTTACTCATAACATGAACTCAAGGGCGCCGTATACCGCGTCTATCATCCGAAACTCCCAGCAAAAAGATGCGTCTTCAGCCCTCTTTTAAAGCTCTCTCCATTCACCATTACTAAATGTATTGCAAAACCAATCACATAATCTCAATTGGAGAACCATGTTTACATAAGTTACGATAGTTTGGACATGTTGAGCGAGTACACGATAAAAGAATGGCGAAGAGGATGTATTCATCTGAAAGAAGGGATATAAGTCAGCGCGGACGTCCAAGAACTACGTGGCTTGAGTATGTGGATTAAATTCTAAAGGACGGCCACATATTGAGTGAGAAATTAGCATACATGTATGAGAAACTGGATGAATGTAGAGGAAGCAAAGGTAGTGTGTAGGAATATATCTATATGGCACTCTGTTCTCTCTGCCTACCCCACCTGGGACACGGCATGAGGGTATAGTTAGATAGAACAACATTGTACAAAATAACAATTAAACACTATTGAAACAATATATAGAAAGTTTACAAAAGGTTCACATATTATCTACTATGAGACAATGTCTTAACCTCAATAACCTTAATAGAGTGTTTAATGTACATAGTTTAAAGAGAAAGTGAATTTAGTGTAGATAAAATATATAAGACATTATCGTCATTATTGCAAGTCCCAATTTCTTGGATTGGTATGCAATAGGCCTGGTTTAACTTTAAAAAAAAAAACAGTTGACCTATCAAATCCATGATCCACATGTGTTTGATGTATCACATGTATACTCAAATTTTTACGTTTGACTGATTTTAAGTTAAGTTAGGGTTGGTCTGGTGTTATTTTATGCTACAGCACATTTATTGACAATTTTATGTTTGACTGATTTGTAGGTTAGGTTAGGGTTGGTCTGGTGTTATTTTATGCAAAAGCACATTTATTGACAATTATTTTTATGTTTGACTGATTTGTAGATTAGGTTAGGTTAAGTCTGGTATCATTTTATGCTACAAAATTCTGTATGAAAAATGCAAATAATTAACAAATTTGGGTGTCCATTGGAAAACTATATAATAACGCGAATACAAGTAATTTTTTCCAGGCTATAAGCCCGCCTTTTGATGCTTTCTGTAAACATAATATACTTGTATACATACTACATATTTTGCCAATAAAGTTTTTTTCATTCTAAAAATTCATAAATTTAATTTTGATGCATTTATCTTATTTGAAATTGTTTTTTTTATATATATATATATTTTAATGATCTTAAAGACACAGAATGTTTCTCTCGCAAGATTACGAAAGATAATAATAATAAAAATATTGCACAAAATATATTATACTAAGTACATAATTTGACAAAAAAATAACAGAACAGAAAAATTACATTATAAACTTGTAATTACTAATCTTACTAACATAATCATAGGTACAAATATAAAGCAAATAAGTTGCAAACAAACGAGGACTGTTTTTAAGTCTACAAGGTCTTTGACTGTCTGCAATACCCTCTTTCACAAAACACTATTACTATTATGAAATAGCAACATCAGGGCGTCAGGAATGACTAAAAAGAGGTGAGATCAGGCTATTGATCAAATATTGTGGTTTGACAATGAAGTGTAAAGTGAAAATTTTAAATATACTAAACCTAAAGGTGGAATATCTTTTTTTGTTTTACTCATAAATGCTTTTTCTTTTTGTTTGCAGGTGGTTCTCTGAAATACACATAACAGCTTTCTTCATAAAAATGTTATCACGCAGTCAATTCTTCAGTAATCCTATAGATTTATCATAAAAACATTGGCCATAGAGAAATATGATAGAACTAGTTCAGTATTTTATCATCAGATGGAGTTGGTGTCTGATTGTTTGATGCATAAATAATTAAAAAATCACCCATTTTCGTAGTATAAGATCTACCTATAATTTACATATATTGGATATGAGTTTTATTTGAGACATTGAGAGTAATAGTGTTTAAACCCCATTTTTTGTATATAGAAGAAATTCATTGAGTCCATAAATCTATTTTTGAAATAATTGACATAAAAGTTTTTCTTTCTCTTGTAACCGTGAACAAAATTGAAAAAGAAAACTGCAAAAACTCATCTAAATGATCGCATAAAAGTGTGTATGATATACCAAATGATATGGATAAACCTGTACTCACAAAAATTTATTTATTTATTCCTGGCATTATACAACAATATAAAATATTGAAATTATATGCAGTGGCGAGATTATCACTATGAAGTGCTCCATAACCTTCTTTGAATTTTCCAAATGACAGCTATTGTTTTTTGGTCAATTATGTACTAATAATAATTGATAGCCTTGAATAATTTTATTCGGGCGTAAAGTTGGAACAACTCTTATCTCTGTTTTTTGGGTAAATTGTCATTTAGTCAGGTGTAACAGTTGGAATAGTAATTATTCTGTGATCGTGAGTATGAGCATTATTATAACTTAATATCCCAAAAATTATAACTTAATATCCCAAAATTTTTAACTTAATATCCCAAAAATTATTACTTAATATCCCAAAAATTATAACATAATATCCCAAAACTTATAACTTAATATCCCAAAAATAATAACTTAATATCTCAAAAATTATAACTTAATATCCCAAAAATGGACTTGTGAATTTCTCCTATTATATAATATAAACGGGGGGTGGGCAAATTGGGGCAGTTGTTTCTAGGATTCTCGAAAATGGTAGGAAAGTAGATACAAAATATATGGAAAATTGTTATTGAAGTGACAAACTGCTCCCCTCGCCCCTAGGAGTTAAAAATGGGTACAAAAAAAATACTAGAATAAAGAGATCAGGAATTTCTATACTTAATAGAAATTTGACGACTAGGGGCGGAAGTTTGAAAAAAAATTCAAAATGTTCCACTCGCCCCTATTTTTGGAGAAAATCTTGACTTCACCCTTGCCTGTATAGCAACAATCTGGAATATTAATATATTTAAAAAATGTTTTCTTATACACTTAGTCTTCTGGTTAATTTTTTTTATATTACATTGAGTCATTGTTTTAATTTCATTATTTTGTTTATATATTTATGTTAAGTGTGTATTTCATTTTAATTTTATGTACCTAGATGTTATATTTGTATTTATTCTTATTTTGGCTTAATTGGCTAATATTTTGTAAATATTATTATAATTTAATTAGATTTATTATTTAAACTGTTAAGAATGGAAGTGGTTTGTTTCTAACCTATACTGCGGAAAGGTGAGAGTTGAAGGGCAATAGGGTTTTTTAATTTATTTTTGTGGCAAAAATGTATGTTTTGTACGTATGAAAAATACCTTGATGGTATATATAAATTAAAAGTGCTCTTTGGAGTGGATATTTCTGACGATACGATCAGAAGATAAAAGATTCAAATCATACTTCCATCTTTCTTACTATTCTATTCTATTCTTCTCAAGGCCATCCACTCGTTTGCGAGATCTTTCTTACTATATCCTTACAATGTAAGCATATTGCTTGATAATATTGTTAAAGAGTGTTTTAACTCTTTTGATTTGCAAATTTGCGTTCATATCAATTGCGTTGCGTTCAATTTGAGTTCGTCGGTAGCCTGGAGGTAGAGTCTCGGCCCCATGAACAAGGGGTCTGCGGTTCAATCCCTGATGCTAAAATAATACAATCAGCAAATTATCTGGTTACCCCAGTTGTGGGAAATTCTGGATATAAAAATCAAATTATGTTGTAAAATATATACGTCACTGCCCGATAGTTGAATTAGTCAATTAACTGAATGGCTAAGTGAAGAGTTGAACTCGTGAGTTGAATCCCGCAGAACGTTGAACGTTTAGTCCATCATTATCACCAACAAAATGGCTAGACATTTAGTTGACTTGGTAATTTAAGTGCGCAGGCGGGAACAGACACATACGCATAACCTCATCTTCCAATTAGTGTGCCTAAGTTTCTTGTATGCAGGTTTTTTTTTACAAAAAATCAATTTTCCAATACTTACTACTTTTATATTTATTTATTCTTTACTTTACATCGATTACAAACATTTTCGTAGAGAGATACATTCAAATTAAATAGAATCAATATACAGAGTGTGAGTTTATCATAGAATAAATCTATTCCAATCAACCCAATTTTTTATAGGTTTTTGATTATTTATATTTCCGACCTTTAAGAACATAATTTAAATTTTCTTATTTTATTCACATTAAAAGATTTATTCTTTCATAACTTTACACGTTTCTTTTTGTTATAAAAACCTTTCAGATATATTCTCCCAATTAATCTTAACATCACCAAAAAACTTTGACCTCAAAATAAACTATAGAATAAAGTTGTTGCAAGTTGGAATAAGCCACGGGATAATATTTTAACTTAGTGCAATTTGTCATTAGCCACGTCCACACTGCTCGGTGAACAAAGTATTCTGTCTCTTTTTTCTTCTCTTTGCACTATATAGAAAAGAAATGAAAAAGAAAATAAATAATTTTTCTTCTCTCTCATTTCCTATATTGACAGAGATAAAGAAAAAAAATAGACAGATTCCAATGTTTACTACATTCACCAAACAGTGTGGACGTGCCCATTGACAAACTATCATATTGATCATCGAGCGTGCATGACAAATTATATTGTATGAATGTTATTATTGATAAAAAATAGTTAATTGGCATTTTATTCAATCAATCTGTCTACTCTATGAGGGATATTGTAGAGGCTACAGGAAAGTTTATAATGTAACAAAGTTCAATTTTTAAACTGACTACGGTTCTTGGTGGAAGTTCATGATAAAATAATATAAATAAAACACTTTTTTTTGTATTTCCACGCTGACGTGATTAAAAAAGTCAATGTGGAAGTATTAAATATCGACTGTGCTCAGCACAAAGGATTTAAACCACATTGGTAAAATTTTTAAGGAGAAGCAAAAAACTGTCAAATTGTCAATTTGTCAACAATCAAAGAAAATGTCAAATTATTGTCATTATTATTTTACCATCTTTTTGTAATGTAGTTATTTTATTAAGTCATAAAAATTTAAGAGAAAATATTCAGGAATTATTAAGTTATAAGCAAAAAATTCAAAAAAATGTTGATTAAATCCTTTGTCCTGACAAACTTTAGCAACATGTTAAAGAGATATGTATGTCGCATGTTTGGAGTTATGTGGTTTGATGCCTTTTACCTCGCCGTAAATTATGTCTGGATGAAATTTTTTGGTGTTAATAATGAAACTCATGCTGTTTGAGTCCTTTATCCTATTGGATACTTGCAATTAAGTCCTAGCTAAATAAAACTATTTTGCTTTTTCTATAAAAACTAGACATTTGGGGATTGAATCCTTTTACCAGAATGTGTACAAGACACAAATGAATGACTTGAAAACATAAAACGACTTTTGCCAAAATTGAGGTTTGATGCCTTTGTCCTGAGCACAGTCGATATATAAGTGTTTTATTTTTATTAATTTGTCATAAAATTATCAGTTATATTATTCAATCAACAAAGGGTGGGTTATTTGCTAGTTTGGGTATCTCCTTTATTTCATCTCTTATGGGATATACAGAGAGAATAAAATGCCGGTTATTGTATGCAAGTATTCATTGATAAAAGATATTCATAAGAATTCATTTATAACCTAATTAGAATATATACAGTAGATGTATTGATTGTACTAAAACTTTAATAGATGATGTTCTACAGCCCGGTGGCAGCATCTTTGGGCTTTCAATCTCAAGGTTCAAAGTTCAAATCTTGTTGCTGACCTACTATTCTGCCTTCAGAACATAAGCATAATGTTGCTTAAAGTGAGGGTGATTAGGGGTGTTTTTTTATTTAGGTTCAAAAACCTAAATGGTTTTTTTTAATAGGTAATATTTAAAATTGTAGTAATAGGCATTTGCAAATTTTTATTCCTAATTGATTAGATTTTTTATGATTCTAGCAAAACTATTTAAGAATATTTATCTTAGTTTATAATTACATTTAATTAGTGAAAATTATTCATAATGTTGTCTTGTATAAATAAATTATTTTAAAATGCAAAGATATTTAGACAGTTTGTTAATTTATTAACAGAATGATTGTTTTGATGTTTATTTAGCAAAAAACAAATTGTTTAAGTTATACCACTTTTTTAATTAGTGTTTTTATTTACAGCAAGGGTGGCCAACCCGCGGCCCGTTGAAGCATATGCACAACATTTTTTTAAAAATAGGCAGGTGTTTGAAAAAATAAAGACATATTACGTCTCAAATTCAGCGATGAGGTTTGCTACCCATCTTGAATGTCTTAATTCTTTATTTGCACAAAGAAGACAGCCTTCATGTTAATTACATGCAGCTGTTCTGCTGGCTACCCCACTTGTGGGATATGCCGTGATGGTGTAAGTAAGTAAGTACTCGTTACTTTTTTGAAACAGGTATTTTGAGAAAATATTCTTAAAGAAAACCGAGGAGTTTTGAAACATTTCAAATTCCTTTACCATTTTGAAAATTTGGCGACGGGGGGGGGGTAGAAATTTTAAGATTAAGTAAAATTATCAAATGTTCCATATTGGAGTATATTGCTGTGTGGCCCGGTAGGAAATCTCATTCTGAAATTTGGCCCGGCTGCTGAAAAGGTTGGCCACCCATGATTTAGAGAGGACAAATTGTTTAAGTTTTACCACTTTTTTATTAGAGTTTATATTCAAAAATGGTAAAACTCAAACAACTTGTGTTTTTTTTTTCATTATTATTTAATACTAGCTTTAATTTCAGCCTTTTACATACATAGAATATCTAAAAGCTATTTCCATTCATAGAGGAAGATTCTATTTAAAATTATACTTGGATTTGCTAGGAGTTGTAGCCATCAAAAGGACTTGAAATTAATACAATAGATGGCAGTAGGTAAACAAAGTCAAGTAATTTTTCTCTCAGCTTGACGTAAGGAAGGTACTCAGTAAGGAAGTATTCAAGACAAGGTTAAATACCTTATTTAGGTAGTAACCAGTGTGGCACGGAGGAAACACTCTTCACGAGTCTGGGTGTTTGTTGGTAAACAAAATATATACGCATTGATTTTTTTAATTCCATAGATCGGTATCTAGAATTTTTTGCATAATCTATTTTAGTAAAAAAGTTTGCTTTTAATATTCCAGAAACAAAAATATTCAATATTTCTTTTATTTAATTTCTAATTGTTTGTGGTTTTAGTTGACTCAATATTCTGACTGGTGTGTCTCAGAATATTTAAATTTCAAGTTGTTGGCATAGGAACTGGGTGTGTGATATTAATCGATCTATTGTGAACAGGAAATTAAAAAGTAATTATGGTATTTTTTATTTTGGAATGGAATCAAACTGTCAAATGTCTTTGCATTAAATATAATTCACCAAATATAACTGTAATTATAATTGTGTAACTTCATATTTATAATATAATTTTCTTTTTATTTATTAAATATGATTTAAATTACAATATTAATAAATAGATAAATAAAACACATATGTATATTGAAATAAAGTGGTTTTTATTTCAGAAACAACAATTTTTATTTATTGTTATTTGTTTAAATCTAATGTTTCAGTGTGTTAACATTGCGAAATAACATTTTAAATAATTTAAAATATAAAATAACACTGTTTTTGTTTCACAAAAGTGCGTACAATTTGTACCACAAACACGCCTAACGCTTTTACCAACAGATTGGCATCGTCAGGCCTAAGTATAAACAACAACAATACTCAATTTTATACTCAGACCTGAAGATGCCAATTCATTGATGAAAGTGCTAAGCATGTTTTTGGTATACATTGTATATGGCAATCATATTTTAAACCACTCTAGATTAATCATTCCAATTGATCACACTCATAGTCAACCAGGTAGGTATGTTGTAAATGATACACATACATATGTGAACTTCCTTAAGGATGCACGAAACAGAGTCTCAATGCTTATGAATCGACTCAAGGCTTGGTTAAGAGTACTCTTTAAACCTAGGTAACATTCCCAATTCCTCTGTGTCATGCTTATCAAAGGTTCGAAATTTTTGAAATTTGTATAAAGTTTGTGTCAAAAAATTCATAACATACTTTACTATACTATACTATACCCTCACGCCGTGTCCCAAGTGGGGTAGGCAGAGAGAATGGAACGCCAAACAGATCTATCTTTACACACTTCCTTCACTTCCTCCACATTCATACAGTTTCTCATACATGCACGTCGGTTCCTCTTACTCAACACACGGCCATCCTTGAGAATTTGATCCACGTGTTCAAGTCACGTGGTTCTCGGACGCCCGCGTTTCCTCACACCCTTTCTTTCAGACAAGTACATTGCATATATTTTTGTGAAGCAAAAAAACCGTGTTGTTTTGTACTTGAAATTATTTATTATATGTTACATAGTTTATTCTGCGTCTAGATATTGCACAAATTACTTTATATGTGATAACTTGAATTATAAGTTGTAATTAAAGAAGTGTTGAAGGAAGTGATAAGTTGGGAAATAAGGCAACAACTAGAACAAGAACAATCCATGGGCCCTATTTTTGGAAAATGCAGAAATGAATTCTCCTGGACCCATAATAATTTTCATTGAGATATTTTGATTCCTTATGCTAATATCCCTTTTTCGTTTGTGTAAGATTGGTTTCAATATAATATTTAAAAAATATATATGAAAAGCATAAATTTGTATGTCGTTTAGAATGCCTACAACCTTGACAGACCATATCTCAGAATATATGAAATTGTGGTGGCAGCTACAAGGACAAAGCAAAAATAAATTCTATGAATCTCGTCAAGGCCCATGCAATTTTTTATTGACACATCTTAATTTGTTATGGAAATATCCCTTTTTTGTTTGTTTGAAAGATTGATTTCAATTTTATTAGAATCACAGTTTCAATTTTAGCTGCAAATGTTTTTACTCTGCAAAAATTTATATTTTGCAAGTATTTTTCTAAAAAACTTATATTAACTTGTCATATAATGTAAATATTATTGAAGGAGATACAATTGAAAACTTTAATTGGCTGTATCTGAAAATACCATTTTGGCGTATGGGCCCTTATTCTAGCAACGGGGGCAATTTACAAAAATATTTAGTTTTATGTATATCTCTTAAAAAAAATGTCTATCACATTGTCTAAATATAAATTATAAATGAAAAAAAATTATTACACTAGTATAGGAACAAAATATATCTATCTCTATGTGTTAAACAAATTGTTAAAATTCAATCTTATATAACATTTTAACCTATTCAATATAAATTAGTTTTAATATATTGATGTACAATATTTGGGTAAAATTTATTTTATTTATTTATTTTCTTCAATAGATACAACTTCAAAAATACAACTTTAACAATGAATAATACAGTTTGTGATTTACATCGGCAATTAAACAATAAATAATCATTTAATGGCCAATCTTTAATTTTTGTCTATTCAATAAAAAAAAAAATAGACAATATTGCATTAATTCATTAACAACAGTTTTAAAACAAAATTAGTCAACTTCTGAAATGTCGAATGATTTGTTTTCATCAAATATCATCTCAGTGAAATTGAGAGCTATGAAAACGGAAACATACCAGTGTTTTCCAAAAGCAGAATGCAAATTTTAAAAATTATTGAAAAAATTATTAAATTGTTTGGAAATTGATGAAATTACAGAAGACCAATCGGGCATCTCTATTGGAAAACCATGTTTATACAGTGTAACATGGTGCCAAATCCAATCAGAAGAAGTGAGAAATGATCTCAACACTTAGGAACTAGCTCTAGGCTGGCTTAAGTGATCACTTTCGTTTACCAATGTCGCCATTCTCGTGTGCTCAAATCCAGTTAAACAATAAAAGTTAATAAATATCCTTAACATAAATTACAGAATTTTTTGATCTAATTCCTTATTAAATAGTTAATCAATTTACAAATTGACTGACAATTCAAATGCGTTTTTTTTAGGTGAGTCATAGGGCTGTGCATTACCCATTAACGGGTTTATTAACTTTTCCAACGAAATTATTAACATAAAATATGTTTATGATTTACTTTATTATGTAATACAGTGGACCTTCAGTAATCCGACAAACTTTTTGCAGGGCGGTGTTGAACTATCGAATTTGTCGGATTATAGAGATATACTGCCTAAGACGTCTGGAATTTTTTACAAATGAGTACCTTGTAATCCGACAAATTACAAATCCAATGATAAGATTTTATATGTTATATACTCTGAAGTTTATTTAACCGCCCTACCTGCAGGTAAATTTCCAAGAAGTGGGCAAAAAATAATCACCTTTTTTTCATCAATCCCTACTAGTCATATACAGTAAGTAGGTAAGTACCTATAAGTCGTTAACAAGACCAAACACGTGTTGTCAAGGGCAAACAGACTAAATAAAGAAGTAGGTACGTAACAGGTAGATACAAGATACTGCGCGAGTCCCGCTCGGGTTGTAGTTTTGTAAACAAATTATTTTTTGTATGGACGAGCGTGTCTCGTTCTATCGCGCTACGGTGCGTCTTGTAGGCCCGAGACACGCTCGTTCATGTAGGTAAGGCGGTTAACATTAGCGAAGACTGTCAAAAAAATATTCAATAATATATTGTAACAGTCATGTCGGATTAGACAGGGGCCGGATTACCGGGGGTCCGCTGTATTCTCAAAAAAGTAATGAAAAAAAGAATAATGTTCATGGTTCAAATATAATTTATACCTTAAACACTATAAAAATATATATATTATCGTTTACTGAGCATATAACAAGTTAAACTTTTCATAAACTTTAAAAAAAATGGTAATGATTAACTGTAATGATGAACAATTAACTGTAAAAATGATTAAAAATGAACTTTCACAATTGTCACCGACAAAATAGAGTCTCTGATTAACTGTAACTTGCACAACATTTAAAAAATAATGAATTATCATTAACTGCATGATAACAAATAGTGGCACTCAACTCACGAGAAGTAAATAATGTTAAAATTTAAACTTCGCAAGCGCCAGATGTGGTTATATTAACAGTCCCTCTCACATCAGTAACGTCATCACCGACGACTTCAACAAAACTCTCTCTATCCATTTTTCTCAATTGTTTATAGTACTTAACTTTATCTTGATTGTAAACAATAAAATCGTGGGCTAAATCTGTCGCTTCGGAAAAGGCAGGCATGTTATCTTCTTCGCTATCGAAACCAACATTCTCTTCGCCTGAATTATCGTTTCGTTTTGAACTTTTATCCATATCTAAAATCTTTGCAAGAGATTCGTCTAAATATTTTTGATAACATTCGCTTCGTATCAAAGCTTTGAGCCCCTCTGGACTCATTTCCTTATGGTTGTGATTTTCGTCCCAATTGAAATTATCCTGCGAAATTTTTGGTGATAAATTCTTCATTCTGTAGCTGCCGTTGTTTTCTTGATTACCATTTTGATAATAGTTGTCGTTTTGTTGATTGTTTTTGCAAAAGTTTTGAAATTCATTAGAAGATATACCTGAAATATAATTACAAAATTAATGTAAAAATGTTCAAAAAATCTAAATTATAGATGATTAAGAGACAAGTGTTGCCGATAGAATGTTTGAAAAGAAGACAAAGAAAGTCTGATTAAAAAAAAAAACATTGGGATGTACCTCAATATAAGCTCAACTAACAAGTTGTGTAAAGTCTCTTAGTAAGAAACAGGAAAGGTGTTCCAATGTTTACAAATCAGCTTAGGATGGTTCAAGTGCAATTACCCATGGTATATTTCAATTTATAGTAAACTAATAGAAATAAGATTTTATTTAATACACTAGGCAACCCAGGCAGCTAGGACTGACTTATGGTATTTGAGAATCCCATGGATAAATACAATCAATGATTAAAATATTTATGAATAAAAAAGAAATCAAAAAATATAATTCATCTAGTAACAATAAATCCCTTTTTTACCATTTCAAACAGCCATCCGTAAATGTCCCTCTGATCCAATGAGAGAAGAAACGCAAATAAGATATATATTACAATGTGTTTATCATTTCACGCATTTAAGATTTATTCAAAAATTTAGAAACAGAATATTACCTGTCCCACCATAGCTCTGTCTTTGTTTCTTCGCACTTCTTCCTGTCCCCGTACTGCCCAAAAGTGAATCATTCTCGCTGTATCCTTCGCCTGAATTAATGTCTTCTGTAGCACTGTATATTGTATCCTCCACATTGTGAGGTGCATTTAATGTCTGCCACGCACCATCTGTCTTGGATTCATTGCTGGAAGATTCCGAGCCATCCGATTTGTTTGCACGACAGGAGAAGAAGGTAAATGTGATTATAGCCTAAAAAGTGAAAAGAAATATGTTTATATAGTTATAGTCTCTCATACATGGTCTGCAGTTTTACATGATTCTCAGATTTGAGAATATATTACATCTTAAAAAGATTTTGAACGTCAAATTGAAGGAGTAAGTACGTCACAGATTAGAAGCTTTTCTGTGATAAAAGTGTGGTGAAAAGACTGTCAAAATATGTTTTCTTTTGGTTATAAATAAATAAATTAATATGAGTATATTATAAACGATAATCATATAAGCTAAGATAGGTATTGTTTATATTATATCCATAAGGAGGAGCAGGTCGTAGAATAAGGAAGACCCTTGATAACCTGGTTGTCTACCATGAGAAGACATTTTAAGGTAATCAGAATTCAGGTTCCAAAATTAATATCAACTCAATAATTCGTAACGATAGATCGCTTCACAACCTTGGACTGACATTTGTTTTTAGACTGATTGATATGAATACTATTAAGACCCAAGGTCTAGTTAATTTTTACAAATTTTTCAATTGTGTTTCTAGTATATGTATAATAATTATGTCGCTGGTACTATTCTGGAACAAAAGTTTTTTTTCCTTCCTGTCTTCTAAAGAACTATAATTGTTACTTACTAAAACAAATGTAAATGAAGCCATAACAGTTGAGCAGATTGGGAAGCCATAACTCTTTAATAGTACACCACCCAGCGTTGGTCCCATCACTTCCCCTAGGGAATACATACAGCTCCATACTCCTGCTACAATACTGTACGTAGCAATGTTCTCACTGCAACCACCTTCTTCACTGAAACATACAAACACACATATAGCTATTTGGTTAAAATGACTATCGTAGAGTCACAGAAATTGAATAGGCCTCTCGCTCTTTTCTGTAAGTTTTACAGTGTCCTGTAAAGGTGGATGTTTGTGAAATATAACATATTATGAAAGTCATTGTTTAACATCTCCAATTTAGCAATGATGAGTTTTGCCACCCGTATCGAATGCCTTAATTTTTATGGTACAGAGAGAATGACATGTATGTTCGTTACATGCATTTGGTTCACTGACTGAAGAGGGGTGTGAGGAGTTGCGGGCGTCCGGAAACCACATGGCTTGATCATGTGGATCAAATTCTCAAGGACGACCATGTAAATAAGAGAAATAGAAGTGTGTATGAGACATTGTATGAATGTAGAAGAAGCAAAAGAAGTATGTAGAGATATATTTATATGGCGTTCAGTTTTTAAATACAATCTTATACACCTTTCACAGTAAGCTAAAAGCTTGTGTCGTGAAAGGTCGTAAAGTTCTCTCTGTTTACCCCCACTCCGGACACGTGGTGAGAGTATAATACAGTATAGTCCACTACACCGCTTGTAGGAAAGCCATAACAGTATGAATAGATGAATTCAAACCATTGCTAATAATTAATAAAATATTATATATTCTAATTCGTTTTGTAATATCTGTTCTGTAATTAGTGATGATGTACAACAAGAATAAATAAATAATTTAAATTTAATGATAGGTATCTATTTACGTATCTTGTTTTAACAACAGTTTATTGGAGAATATCTCTTAAAATTATGAAATAAAATGGGACAAAAAGACAATTGAGGTTTGAATATAGTTATGTTGTGTCCTCAACATTATAGAATACTTACATGGAACTGGTAAGGACACCCTGAAACGTTGGCAGAAGCGTAAGAGCTACTGATACACCCAGAATAGATAAACCTAGTAAATTCAACCAGAGGGAACTGGAAATAAGAAATCAAATTATTATATTACGAATCTTTGAAGCAATTGGATGTCGGGAACTGGATTTTACTTATTAGAAATATAGATGTTAATCATATTTTGAACCATTCTAGATTAATCATTCCAATTGAGAGTGTGATCAACTAGAATGATTAATCTAGTCTTTGCCTTTTTCGCTACGCTTCCTCACTTCCACCAGTAGGCTGTTTAAAAAAACATGTGCAAGGGGGTTTGTTTCTTCCTTTGTTTCAGAATGTGGAAATGAGTTAGGGAAGTGTCATTAAATAGCTCGTATCTCAAATTTTGCTCGTATTTCAAAGCAAAAAATCGTTGCTCAAAAAACTCGTATGTTGGGGCACTCGTATGTCAAGCTACCACTGTATTGTAAAAGATTGTCATCCTGATAGATTTTGTTTGTTATTTCAAAACACACCATGGATGAAAACATAGTTAACATTTTATAGGTACTCCAAAAACATGACCCATTTAGGGACAAGTCTTTTTTGTATGACAGCGACCACAGGGTTTTGTTGAAAGTATTGATGCACAGCATCATTGTATTTATACACTCCTTTATGGCAATCATTAAATGGTTATTCATTTCTGTACAGCAATAGCAGTATTTGTCACAACTTACCTGTTGAGGAATGGTAGTAGAGGTGAGGGTCCCAACAATAGCAGTCCCACTGTAGATAGTACCAGTCCCCAAACCATCATACACCAATGATTGTGGATTCTAAAAACGTAATCATATAATCAGTCTAACAATATATTGTATAGTATTTTGTTGCCAATAGCTGTGTCCAGATAGTAGGATGTGAACGTCAATCAATCTTCAATCATTCCGTGGCGATTCGGAGCATTCTCCGAAGAAATATTCGAATGAATGCTTTCATTTCCCATACTTATACGAGTTACGAAGGCATTTATTTAAATATTTCTTTAGAGAATGCTCCGAATTGTCACCGAATGATTGAAGATTGATTGACGTTCGCGTCCTACTATCTGGACGCAGCCATTGTCTTTGGGGCCTGAGATATATTGTGTAAAATATATGGGATACAAAATATAACGTATTTAGTACAACAATTTGCAATTGATAGAGTCATGAGAAAAGAGTGAATAATGAAAAATATTTGAATTTCAAAAAATACATCTATTTCAAAAATCAACCTGTCAGCCAGCCATCCCCATAACGGACTGGAGATTCCATAAAGTCCAGAGAATAGCAGAAATATAAGTCCCACTTGGTGTGCATCCAGATCAAACTGTCTGAGATGTGGTTCCAGTGTTGGATCCAAGAAGGCCCATGTGTTGGACATTATCACTATCACAATACTTGTAATGACCACAGCTGGCACCTTTACCACTTCCAGCAGAGATCCGCTGTTGTGAGGAATGGAGTAATCTGAAATAAATAATTTGTTGAGTATATTGTTGGATATTGTTGATTAGTATTCCCACATTCAGGCTCTGCCTGGTGAGATCTTTTGATGATGTTTCGCAGATATAATATATTTTATTCTTTATTACATTTTTCTGCTGTATTTATTGAATATTAAATTAAATATTGTAAGACTACGATAAATAAAATAAATAAAAAAAATTCTAATACTTAAATATTAATTTAAAAAAATGTTTGTGTAATATTTCTGCTTGGAATCATTGTGTGATGTGAGAAATATGTAAACTTTACGACAATTAATTAGAGATATGCACGCCAAGACAAAACTTCAATTCAACACATAATGTTTTGCGACATCTCCAAAACAGTACAGCAGTACATATATTTATTCTAGTGTGTGAGTCTACACTTAAATTTATAATTTATATAAATCTTTTTTGCACAAAAAATGTACCTACCTACATTACAAACAATGGAATAAAAAATTCATAAAAAGTATTTTTTTATTTTATTCAACACCGTTTTATTAGAATGTGGAATCTTATTGTACTTGAATTAATAATATTAAAGGACAAATTTATATTTTATGTAGAGGTTGTTACATTGGTCTGTTTCTTGGTGAATGGCTGTACCATTTCTTATAATAATAAACTTTGAGTGTTATTTACCATTTTGCACAGGCAATAGAAGAAAGTTGATGGGAATACTGAGAACCATGATGATGCCGAGGACATAGAATGGAAGACCAAATCCTCCTATCTTCCTAAACAAACACACTCCATATTAATCTCAATAAAAATACGTAAAGCTCCAATACGCAAAGCAAACACCAATTCAAAAAATTCAATGTTTTTCATATACTGTAAGTAGCACATATTTGTTTGCGGAATTAGTCAACAATCAGAGTGCTTTACAATTTTGATGCCGTATCTGGGAATATTATATTTTCAAGCTGTTGTCTTATAGAACTGGGTGATTGATTAGTATAATATTCATTTCAAAAAGGTGGTTGACAGCCACTTGATAGAATCTCAGACTTTTATTCTCAGACTCAGACATATTGCTTATTGCAAAATTATTCAGAGATGTTTTCGGGTAATACCAATAATTATAAATTCAGATTCATTGAAAGAAAATTAGGTAAGTAAATCAAAATTAATTAAAAATACAAAAACTTACAGAATAAAGTAGCCCCCCTATGGCAGGTCCCACAGACATCCCCAGACCTATGAATGTCTCCAGGATGCCCAATACGGAGCCAATGTTGTTGGGGAAAGTATTCACCACAAACACGTGACTCGCCATGGAGTATGCACTCGCTCCAAGTGCTTCTAAACCACGGATGAGGAAGCAATACGTGGTGAATGTCTCATAGTCTACTATGTATTCTAAAACACTGAAAGATATAACATTTTAGATACCAATAACTTTTCTATTTTCGAAGAGGAAACACTATGAAAGTTCATTTTTAAAATTTAGATAATAAAAAAATGAAACACTGTATAATTTTCACTAATTAATATATTCATTAGAAGCTTTTCGGACCTACGTCCGTCCATAAATAATTTATAATGTGCATAATAAAAATAAATACTTAAATAATTCTACACGATTCACTCACCCAAACAAAAGATTACAGAATCCCGCCACAAACATTCCCGACATCAACATAAACTTGGCCCCTACACTCGGCAACTGTAAAAATTAAAAAGAAATTTATTCAATAAATAATCACCCTGCATCCTTCAGAATATTACAATTATAAGAAATTCCTAAAGAGAAAGCCATTCTTACAATATATTTAAAGTCATACGTGAAAAATATGATCAATATAGTTTAAAGACAAATTCACACTAGTGCCAAAGAAATGTTCCATTTGTGATACAAAAAAATACAAAATGGCCTTCAATAGATATTTATATTCAACACTCAGACATATAAGTTGCCTACTCGGAATGTCTTCATCTGTAGTAAAGAAAGGAAACTATCGCTTTTGAAGCATTAATTGTTAGATACTATTTTAATTGCTCCCCTCATACCAGCTCTTAATGCATGTGCTGAATGGGGAACTAGATATTTGTGTGTTATATTATAAAAATAGACTTGTGTCATTTACTATATAATTGTAAAACTATATATTTTATTGAATAAAATTTTATTCCATTCTATTCAATTCCAATGTTAATTATTTCTAATTGTCCCTAGGCCCCTATTATGCAGGCACTTGGACTCGTCATGCATACATTTCATAACATTTATCAAAATTTCAAACAGCTGATGAAACAATCAAAGTTAAATAAAATATCAAATTATAGCATTTTTGTAGTCATGGATGTAAAGAGTACGGATCTACAACGGCAAATATTCAAATATATAAATAATTCAAACTGTAGAAAAGAAACAATTATATCACAAAAATAATAAAAAAATTCTATTCGCTTATCATTTCGTCAATTGAGTAAAATAATTTATCAACCAGATACAATTTCACCATTCTCTGGAAGATCAATACATCATCACACTTGATTTTATCTGGAAGTTTATTGTACAGTCTTACACATTAGAGATCAATAAATCTTTAAATTCAAAAACAAACCTTGTCAACAAGATAATAAATCATTATAAATCACCCCTTCTTACAATGTTTGCAATACCTAATATTAAATATACCTTTTGTTTTAGTATTATTTCGCTTGTCAATGACGGCAGCCACACAGCTGAATGCGAATGTCAACCATCGATCATCAAGCAAAAATCTTAAATCTTTCGGTGACAATTCAGAGCATTCTCGGAAGAAATATTCGAATGAATGCTTTCCTTACGTCTCATGGATGGGTAATGAAGGCATGCATTCAAATATTTCTTCGGGGAACGCTCCAAATTGTCGCCAAAAGATTTAAGATTTTTGCTTGATGATTGACGTTCACATCTAGCTGTGTGGACCAAGCTATTGGCAACAGTTTGCTGAAATCGATTGTGACTTATGTACAATCAAGTAACAAAAATGCATTGTAGAATACTCTTTAAAAACAATCAAAAAGAAAGAATGTTTCTTAAGATGTTCTCTCAAACATGGCTTTTACTTGTTTCTACAATTATTATTATGAGGTTTGGATATCAATAAATTTAAAAAAAAAATTTAAATCCTCCACCCAACTTCCCTCTGACTCATTCATCTTTCAACTTGACTAAATAGTACTACTATCTCTATTTATTTATAAGAAAACACAATATTTAATACATTATTACATTGCACATGTCATCTTCAACTATTGCACGTGAATTTTATCTCGATCTATGTACATTGCACAATAAACAAAAACATAACCATTATATTATCTAAATAGTTCTACTTAAATAACTAATAGTTCATAGGGCCTATGTCATGTGTCAATATTTTGTTGATATTTTAAATAATTATATCAGTACCTAATTATATTTGACTACTTGATATTGTAATTACAAATCAATGACTTGCCATTTGTAAAAATTATACAACTCAACATAAATTGGTTAATTTTATCATTCAATGAGGAAGTGATAATTATGAAACAGACATTAATAAAAGATAAAATTGTTTTATATACGCATGTATGTATGTTGGATGATTTATTCGGCTCCGTTTAATAGAGCATCCATCTCGGGTTCGATTCCCGGCCAGGGCAAAATGAAGAATGACCTTTTTCAAATTGTCCCGGGTCTGGGTGTTACATGTATATGTGTTCAGTGTATTGTATATATAGGTATCGTCATGTTAGTACCCATACTACAAGATTCAATCTTACTTTGGGACTAGCCCGATCTGTGTGAATTGTCTATAGATCTTATGTTATGTTATGTAAAAAGTTACTATTTTATAAACTATCAAATACAAAATTTAATGTGTTTCAGTATAAACTTTTTTGTAATGTGCAGAAAAGAACAAATAAAATTAATGAAAATGGTCTCATGATTTGTCATTTTGAAAACGAGTAATTGTCAAACATAAGCAGCATTCACATTAAGACTGTGAAAAAACTAATAAATGTTCTTTATCTCTTTCAAACTACATTTTATCAAAATATGAGTTTTGCTTTTACATACAGCTATAGACAAAGTTAGAGACCGAACATTTGTTCTCTCTTTTTCTTTTTCTATATTTAAAAAAGGAACAAAAGGTACAAAGATTGGTTTTTTTTTCATTTAGTTGCAGCTGACTTTATACTGACAAGAATGTGACATTAGCATTGAATAAATACAGCTACAAAGTATTGATTAATAAAAGGGTTTTTGAGGTGCTATTGGGTTTACAAATAACTTAGACATCTATTCTAGGAAATATTCACAATACTTAGAAACTTACAATTTTGCCAAATATTGGTGATGTAATAAACATAACCAACGCATAAAAACTGAAGACAAAACCGGATACAGAGTCTGACATTCCTTTCTCATTAGCTTCTCTTGGGAAGAATGGTGCCATAATGGACATGGAACAGAAACTCATAAAGTCCACAAGAGCTAAGGAAACCAGAGTCATCTTCTGATGATAGGTGAAACTTCTCAAAGCGCTGGGTTGCGGACGAGACTGGGTGCGAAGAAGCCTGAAAATGTTCAGCGTACTTTATAAATAACAAATGACATTCCTTTTTAAATTCTAATAATTAGATTGTTTCATATGTTTTTATTATCCAGGGCGCACCAATAGATCAGGCAACTTATTTGGATTGCTCACAAGCTCCACAAATTATTTATGAAATTGCTTTTTATTATTTTATAGATTAAGTTTTATGAATAGCCATCATTGGAAGACATTAAAAAACTTTTACAAAACAAAATGAGGAACTTATTCTTTATGTTGAAGAGTCCAAGGAGATGAAATACAAAGATAAATGGACATAAAATTTTATAAATGTGAACAATTTTATTACCTTTCTCTTAATAATATTATATCTGTTGTATTTAAGCTGTCATTTCTCGTTCTAGCACACCAACTTCGGCTTCTCAATGTCTTGCGATGATGTCTCACTTTTTGTGGTATAGCAGGTATAGACGAAGACGTTACAATAACTATATCATCTTCAGCAACACTTTCTCCTTTATCTTCCAAAATCTCAGTATCAGACTTGCAATCTCTTTCACTAAAACTATAATAATCATCTACTGGCAAAATACAAGTATTATCACCGACCTTAGAACTATTTATTGATAAACAAGAAGAAGAAGAAAATAAACAATTTCCATCAACATTTTGTTGTCCTTGTTGGTGTGTTGTCATATTTTCAAAACAACTGCTATCAATATTTGAATTTGAAACATTAGAACGATTTGGATCTAAATTTAAACAAACATTATTAGTAGTGGTAGAATTATTTTCTATGGTTTTACTATTATTATGATTATTACTATTAGCACTTTCTTTTAAATTTGGACCACATTCTTTTCTATGATGTTGTTCTTCATTGATTGAATGAATTAAAACTGTGACATTTTGTTCTTTATTTAAATCTTCCTTGCCCTGTTTCCTTTCTACATCTTGTGCAATGACGTGTTGTACATTATTTCCATTGGGAATATTTTTATTATGATTTTCTATATGACTCTCTTCTTTGCTTTCACCATCTTCAAAGAGTTTATGTCCTCCTTCAGCCATCTTTTTTATTCTTGCAACTTCAAAGACATTGACACATCTGGAAAAAGAGAAAATAAGTTAATAAAACATGTTATAACTGAATTTATTTGAAGAGATTTATTAACAATATAATCGAAACACCTATGCATAAAAGTTTTTATATTTATAGAAGTAAATTCGTAAATATTTCCTTTCCACAAAATATCCATACCCTTAAAGATAAAAAACTGTTAATACATATGTTTCTTCAGTCGATTTCTTTTATTGATTGTGTTATACAATAACAATCTTAGCAATATTCTCACAGGTGTGGAAGACAGCAAACTCACTTCCGGTAATAAACATAAAGATTATCTTCTCTGCGTCTAAAAAAACACTATAATCAAGATGGGTGGGATACCCCATCACTGCCAAATTAAAAATAAATTCACTGTGTCGGTGTTTAGGTAGTAGAATTCCATATCGAAATAATAAAACAAATGTTTTATTCTACTAATGGTTTATTATGTGAGAGAGACGTCTTTCGTCTGATGAGGACATTGTCAATCTGATTTTAAAAATACAACATCATTCATATATATAAAAATATTTACAATAACAATGATAAGAGAGTATAGTATAATATTATAATGAAGTATGTATCAGTAACTAATTCTAAGAAATCACTAATTACAATGCGAGAGGGAGAACAATATGTATATGTATTTGTGTGACAAGGACAAGCATAGTGTATTGTATTAATCTGGTTAATCCTATCTATTTGTAAATATTTTTATATATATGAATGATGTTGTATTTTTAAAATCAGATTGACAATGTCCTCATCAGACGAAAGACGTCTCTCTCACATAATAAACCATTAGTAGAATAAAACATTTGTTTTATTATTTCGTTAAAAATAAATGTCTTTCACGCGATGGGGTATAAATCTCATTGCATTTTTTTTTTTTTCAGAAAAACATCCCACCCATATTATGTATTATTTGTAGTGAAAAAATAATGATTTAATTATTTATATACATACAAGTATGGGTCAATTTATACTTTAGGTTATCCAATAGTATCCAGTTAAAAAATATATATTGATGATCATTGTTGTATTTATTTTTATTATCTTTCACTGTACACCGTTACAAGATATCATGGGGCATCCAGGTATGAGATGGGTGAGGGGTACAAATTGTATTTATAATATAATTTGTATTTGTAGTGATTTATTCCTGTACATAGTCGAATTTCATGGCATAATTATGCATTTACATTAAATTACAATCACTGGACGACAAGATGCACCCCCTCGCCCCCCATATGGCTTCTGTGCTATCTTGTTACGGTACATAGTGAAGGAAAATAAAAATAGTAAAATTATGATAATCAATATATATTTTCTAACTGGATACTGTTGGATAACCTATAGTAGAAATTACATGTACATATCTATATCATTTCGATTCACGTGCTTATAAATAATAGGCGGCTACTTGTTTCATTATATAATAGTAATTAGGTACTGAAGGAACGTGACGATATACGTGTTATGTAATTGAACATTATTGAATAACGCAATAAGAGATAGGTACCTTATGTACGAATGTGACCGAAACTCGATTTCCTACTATCGAAATCGAAATCAAATTTCGTTTTCAGATTCAGTTTCAGAAAATTCGAAATCTCATATATTTAGGTACGAAACTTATATTAAAATTCATGTTGCACCGTAAAACAGCGAGCTCATTACTAAGAAGGTGCGATAATAATAATTATACATGTATAATAGGGTACGTACTACACAGTATTCTAACAGAATTCCAATAAGATTTTTGTTTGTAAGATTTAAGTTCGTAACGAGGAATGGGAAAATGAAGATTGCGCGGTGGGAGAAATCTGATGCTCAACCCATTTCCAAAGAAATTCGATGGTATACCGCAACCTTAAAATAAGTAAACTTTTTATTTATTTCTAATAAATTAATATCGACTGAAAACTAGATGAGTTCCTACTCAAATTAAAATTGAATATGCCTATTACCACCACTGAACGCATCTTATTAATGTGGCAGCTACTCAGCTATCTAGTGAAGATGGTGGAAGTGACACAGTGTTTCACTTAATTTTTTTTTATTAAATCATGATTTTCAACATATAAAATGCTTGCACGAGGCCAAGGTAAGTTGCGATATTATATTATTCCGGGTTATATAGTTGGAAGATATCGTAATCAACCGATAAACTCGTTCACCAAATCATAGATCTGATTTTCATACTTGGTTATTTATTTATTCAACAAACACAATCATACAATAAATAGATACAAGTACCTAAGAAATAGGATTATCCAACTAAGTATCCTATAGACCTCTGTTCCATGATAATTAATCCTTTTGTTTCAACAAGATATAATTATTGTTATTGTAACTTATGTGTTGTAAAACATTCATTGATTCCATACAACTATACTATACCCTCACGCCGTATCCCAAGTGGGGTAGGCAGAGAGAACGGAACGCCACACAGATCTATCTTTACACACTTCCTTCGCTTCCTCCACATTCATACAGTTTCTCATACACGCACGTCAATTCCTCTTACTCAACACGCGGCCGTCCTTGAGAATTTGATCCACGTGATCAAGCCACGTGGTTCTCGGACGTCCGCGCTTCCTCACACCTTTTCTTTCAGACAAGTATATCCTCTTTGTCATTCTTACTTCGTTCATTCGTTCAACGTGTCCAAACCACCGTAGTTTATTCACGCGCATTCTGTCTACAACACTGATATGTATTTGCATACATGATACATATTTCCATACAAACGGATATGTATTTGAATTTCACCAAAATCGCCGCCAATATGTGGCTGAAACTAAACCCAATTTGACCGAAACTTACTTTAGCCGAAATGGGTAAGATATTTCGAGCTAGAAATAAGGCACCAACCTTGCGACATAGCGATTAAGTATTTATGATATATACTTAAGTACAAACTAAGTATTTGCCAAGATTATCTATTTCTTCAATTTATAACAATAATACTTATAGTTGAAGGCCATTTCTAGACCTTGCTCTGCAAAATATTATAATATACCTACCTATATCTATCTATCTATATTCTATACCAGTGTTCCGCAAACTTTTTGTGTTCAAGGTACACCTATCAAATCAAAAAAATTTAGAGGTACACCAGGGAAAAAAATCAATGACTTTTTAATATTTATTTATTACCTATCAATATACCTAATATGAAAAGATGTTTAGTGAGAAATGTGAGCCTGTTTAACTGAGCACAGGCGATCAAAATTTAGAGCAATCGTTGATAAGGCTGCTCTCATCTCTTCATTGATCGTCCTCAGGCGCTCTTTTTTTCGATTTAATAGTAGTGAGAGTTGAAAATTCCAATTAGCATAAGTAGGTTGTGGCAAATGGAAATAGAATCGCAACAGCACGCTTTGAAAGCAGTGGACACTCATTTTTTATATGCAGCCAAAAATATGCTACCTCTACTTCGGTAAATTTTAGTTTTAATGTCCGATCAGTTTTTAACTCCATGAATTCTTCCTGCTCGTTTATCGGTAAGTGTCCAAGGGAAATGTTATCCGAGAATGGATTTCGTACCCAGTCCATAGGTTGCAGGTCACACTTAGGAAAATAACAGTTCATTTTTTCTGCTAATAGCACCAAGTGTTTCACTATCAAAGCCTGCACTTTTTTCTGAAACGGCAGCCACGGTATTTGGAAACATTTCATTACTACCATTGACAGCGTGGCTGTTCCATAACACCAACTTAGCGCGAAAGCTTTCAATTTTGTCCGAAGACGTTAAAATATTAGAATTCCTGCCTTGCATTTTTCTGTTGAGCTCATTTAAATGAGCGAATATGTCCGCCAGATATGCAAGTTTTAGTACCCATTCTTCTTTTTTAAACACAGAAGCAAAATCTGAACCCTGCACCTCCAAAAACGACTGGGTCTCATTTTTTAGCTCGTAAATCCTTGCTTGCTTGTTTGCTCGTAATGACTTTTTTCCGCGGCACCAACTGATGACCACGGTACACCAGTGTGCCGCGGCACACGCTTTGCGGATCACTGTTCTATACCATCACGGCAAATGTGATGTGCACAGTGCGATATAGGCTGAACTGCTTCAAAATTACATGAATGGGGATGGCACTAGTGATGGGCAATAGTATCATATTTTACAATCGAAATAATCGAAGTCGTTCACAATTCACAATCGATATAAATAATTATATTTATTTTAATCTTCTTGCACATCATCATTCATAATTATAACAAAATCAACAGAGCAGTTTACATAAAAAAGATGTGATGATGTGCAGTGGCGAGATTATCACTGTATAGTGATTTCTTCCATCTAACCACGACTTCACTTGTAAAAAATAATCGATATATCGTACTATCGTACTATAAGTACTATCGATTATTTGTAGCGCGGTATGAATAACACAAAAACCGATTATTTTTTATTTTCGTGTCTAACGATAGTATCATATTCGGAATAACGAAGTACAAAAATATCGATTATTTTTCACGCGATATGAATAACACGAGAAACGATTATTTTGAAGTCGATTATTTTTGTGTCTTACGATAGTATTATAATAGGAATAACGACAAAATAACGTTAAAATAACGTAAAAAATATCGTCAACGAAACGTACGCATCAATTCTCCTCTCCTCTCCTCAAGTTCTCACACTTTAATTCGATATTATAATCGACTTGTGCATGTCGATTATAATATCGATGTTGTAATCGACTTATAATAATCGATTAAAATAATCTACTTGCTCCGATACTATCGAATAGTCGCGGTGTTCTTAACTATCGATATAATCGAATCGTATATCGATATATCGCCCATCACTAGATGGCACCGCGCTTAATATATGTTTTGAAAATTTACCAACAGGTTAATTACAAAAAGGGGCTATTGGGGCATATGACTTTTAAAAAGACTACAGTGGGGCATGGCATAAAGAAGGTTGGGAAACACTGGTGTAGATAGAGATAGAATACAGTTTTTTTCATATTTTGTTTCTGAATGAAAGCAGCTAGTTTCCTTTCTGGATTCACCAACTGTCCAGTCAGCCTTGATTTTGTAATACCTAGTTTAGTTTGTCCTCAAACCTTACTATTTTATTCAATAAAATAATTAATATATTAAGTTTATATTATTATGCCTACTTTGAGTGTATGTTGTTTCTTTATTATTTCTTATGTCACCTTGTCACGTGCACTGTATTGATTATATAATATCGAGTAGGTAGATGAAACAGACATATTATTATGCTTATTAATTGTACCTATACTACAATACTACCCAGGGCCCGATCTAGGGGGAGGAGGCGAGCCGGACAAATACCCACAACGGAACAAATCGATGCTTAGGATCGTGAGAATATTATTGAACAAACATAACATAACATTATAATATGACATAAAATTGATGACATTAGACATAAGATCGAACTAGTCTTAAACTAAGATATGAATCTTGGATTATGGGTACTAACACGACAATACACAATTATATACAATACACTAAATACATATAGGTACATGAAACACATAGACTCAGGACAAATTGAAAAAGGCCATTCTTCATTTTGTTCTGGTGGGGAATCGAACCCAGGACCACGAGCGTTACCTCCGCTCCACGCCGCCAGTCTACAAAACCGATTTGAAATTCCTACACTCTTTATAAAACTTGGTAATGGGGAGGGAGGGTAGAAATTTTAAATGTAAAGGAAATTATTAAATTTTGAAAATCGAGTCCTCAAAAAAATTGTCCTGGTGACGGAGGGGTAGAAATTTCGAGTGTTATGGAAATCCTCAAATTTCAGAATATGATACCTAAAAAAAGGTCCTCACTTGGAAAATTTATCAGTAATAGCCAATGGGGGGAATTGGAACTACGTACCCTACTCATGACTTATAAGGTGCCATTATAAAGAACGGTAAATATTATTTTTGCCCGTGCTGACTAAATAACTAGATCGGGCCCCTGCAACCACCTACATATTGTATTCACTTCAAAACATCGTCGCCGCACGCATAATTTGACTTATGTGAGCGCGCGATGCAAAACTACAACGCTACAAGTGCCGCACGAGCAAGAACGCATTTTATTACTTAATTATAATATATATATGTCAGCGTACACTCTGTACGCCTCTCTTCTTGGAGTGTATGCCTCTCGCAGCATCTCCATTGCAGTGCTCCAAGTGCTGACAGTGTCCTTGACACCTTGCCACCATAACGCAGCAACACCTTGTAAGAGGAGGGGCAGCTCTGCAAGTGCTTTACCATCAGGAATGTTCTCGCACTCCTTAAAAATGGATGAATTTCTGATAAATTCATCCACTGTGTGATGGTCTCGCTTGCCATCATACCTTGACGTGCATGTAGCGAAGCTACTATTCCAAAGAGACTTCAGCAGCGTCTGGAGGTCACTTGCGGACAGTGACATCTTGTTTTTTCCTTTGGTTGGTGCCGTCTTGAGAAATATACGAAGTCTTCAGACTTCAATTACTACACTTTATCACAGAACGCACTAATCCAAGTCAACACAAGTGTTGATAATAAATAATTCACAATTTCACTATTGTCCAATTCAGAATGTTCGCTATTGCGTAATACACTTATTATCAATAGGTATTCACATATCCCGTGGAGAACCCGGTAAAGAATTGGTCTCCCACTCTTTTCCATAAGTTTTCGAGTGTCCTGTAAAAGGCAGGTGTTCGAAAAAATAAGACATTTTACATCTTAAATTCAGCGATGAGGTTTGCCACCCATCCTGAATGTCTTGATTTTATATTGGCACGGAGAAGACAGCTTGCATATTTTATATGCAGCTGGTCTGCTGGCTACCCCACTTGTGGGATATGCCGTGATGGTATAGATAGATAGATTATAATATCCACAAGTGATAAAATGCCTTCGTACTCGTGCGGTATTTGCAGAGTTGTAGTTTTGCATCGCGCGCTCACATAAGTCAAATTATGCGTGCGGCGACGACATTTTAATACAATTACTGCAAGTGCCTGCATTTATTATGTAAACGGATTTCATTACTGTATTTTACTACGTATTTTATGCCATGGAGTCCCAGCAAGGAATAGGTCTTCCACTCTTTTCTATAAAATTTCCAGTATCCTGTATTTATTCATCGTGTCGAAACCCAGAAAAAAACAATCAAACTGATCTCCAATACTGTGCAAAACGCACAGCAGGTGGAGATGCGTCAAAAATATCCTCCATAGTGCATGTGACAGGGCACAATAGTAGTATAGCTTGGAACATTATTGCACAATAAGTGAGACATGGACGTGGTTGAAGAAGGACGAAAGTGGAATAAATTCAGTGGAGAAAAATGGTTGGTAAAACGCTGCGTGATAAAGTGAAGAATGAGGATATTAGAAGAATGGGCGAATGCAAAAAAGAGTATTGTAGACAGAATGCGCGTGAATAAGCTAAGGTGGTTTGGACATGTTGAACGAATGAACGAGGTAAGAATGACAAAGAGGATATACTTGTCTGAAAGAAAGCGTTATATTATACTCGCCTGTAAGGAAGCGCGGGCGTCTGAGAACCACGTGGCTTGATCACGTGAATCAAATTCTCAATGACGGCCGTGTGTTGAGTAAAAGGAACCGACGTGCGTGCATGAGAAACTGTAAGAATGTGGAGGAAGCGAAGAAAGTGTGTAAAGATAGATCTATTTGGCGTTCCGTTCACTCTGCCTACCCCACTTGGGACACCGCGTGAGGGTATAATATAGTATAGGTTAATAGTTAAAAGCCAAGTCTGGTTACTAACATTAATATTTTGAAAATTTCCAAATTTACTTTTTATAATGAAATAATTTTAAATTAACGTGATGACATTTGGTCAAAAAAACTCATTATGCAATCAAGTTCAAATGATAAACTCTTAACCCATTAGTAAATACTCAATCAATTTGTTTAGGTATTGGATTTTTATTAAACAGTAGACAGTTACCTACATAGTTAGAGTAGATTTATTTTATATACACGCTGAAATCATGTAGAGCAGTGGTTCCCAACACCTGGACCGCGGACCGTAACCGGATCGAACAAGGAACATTAAAATATTACCATTTTATTTATTGTGGTCCATTTCTCTCACTTTATATTACGTACCTATTTAAATTATCGGCCCGTGTGGCGCAGAGATAACGCTCTTGCCTTTGAGTCACCAGGTTCCGGGTTCGATTCCCGGCTAGGACAAAGTGAAGAATGACCTTTTTCAAATTGTCCTGGGTCTGGATGTTACATGTATAATATGTGTTTAGTGCATTGTATATGTGTGTATCGTCGCGTTAGTACCCATCATACGAGATTCATCTTTGTTTGGGACTAGCTCGATCAGTGTGAATTGTCTGTGTTTGTTGTTGTTATCACTTCATAATATTTTTTGGTGTAACTGTATTTTATTTTGAAGGAATATTTTAAGTATCATTAAATTAAAGCAATTATTTTTAACTTTTTTCCTTCTGAGAAGGCCTTGGCTTAAAGTTATGCTATTAAGGTCTTGGTGCAGGGAGAAGTTTTAAAAATAATAATATCAAAACAACCTCAAAGTCACCCATCAGTCGACAATACCCTCACCCTGTGGCCTGTATTACAAGTGGGGTAGGCAGAGAGAACGAAATGCCAAATATATCTATCCTTACATACTTCTTTCGCTTCTTCTATATTCATGCATTTCTCGTGCACGCATGCCGATTTCTCTTACTCAACACACGGCTGTCCTTGAGAATTTGATCAAGCCACATGATTCTTGGCTTGGTTATTCTTGATGGGTTAGTTGTAAGATTTATTTATTTATTTCAATTTTACAGGATACATACAGTTGATACAAAAAATACAATGGTCTATAACATATTTAGCAATAAGCAAACCAGTGAAGATATCGCGCTTCTGCGATAAACTCGCTTATTGCACAAAATTTATTTGTCTAGTTTAAATGGTTTACTTTCTTATGTTGTTTTTTTTGTGCGATAAATATTTTTATTATTATTGGATGCTCGCGATTCGTTTTTTTCACGGGGGGTTTGAGGAAACGTTGATTAGTTCGCGACTAAAAGGTTTAGGAGCACTGATGTAGTGTATATTGATGTTTTTACTGTGCTTCAGCTTGCCGTTTGTAGATTTACAATATTTTTGTTTGAAATTTTCCACCTTGAAAACACAAGGAATCCTGAAAATTCTTGAACTAAGTCGTATCACGTGACCGGATATTATGTTTCTTCATAATATTTGGATAACAAAATATTGTACCTACTCACATTCTTTTGTACAAGCTATTTCTTTATTTTCTATTTATTTATATAGTCACCAACAAATGAGGTAGCTGGCGAATCTACTGATAATTATAATAATAATACGGACGACTTTTATGTACCTTGGAGCACCCGGCAAATAATAGATCTCCCACTCTTTTCCATAAGTTTTCGAGTGTCATGTAAAAGGCAGGTGTTGCATGTTTGTTTTATGCAGCTGGTCTGCTGGCTACCCCACTTGTGGCATGTGCCGTGATGGTATACCTAGTACTAGAAATAAATAAATAAAACAAAGAGTATCTATTCTTTACCGGGTAATAAAGTTGAATTTTTGATAAACTTTGTCCAGGCTGTGGTGCATCGTTTGAAGATATGTAATATTTATTGACTACGTACATAGTTAGTTACCTATGAAGTGAGATTGGTAATTACTTAGATTGATAATATAGGGACGATCTGACAATTAAATATTTTATTGTTAGTATGTATATCTGCTTGTCGATGTTATCGGTCAGTGTCAGGGTTATCTGCAGTTATGTACACATCATAGCTTCCTTCACATTCTATTTAATTTCATTTGTAGGGCACTGTATTCGAGCGAGTTCAATGTTTCGTTAATTTATTTATTCTTCAATATGTATGATTACCTACATATATGTACTGGGAAACAAAATAAGTCTTGTATATAAAACAATCGAACGCTTGCCTTCTACCGGACACTCGAAAACTTACGGAGAAGAGTGGGAGACCAATTCTTTACCGGATGCTCCACAATACGAAAATTAGCTTCTATGAAAATTTTAGTAGATCATTGACATGCAGGATTATTCTTGACACAGTCAGTAATGTGATCTAGTTTTTTTCTTAATCCTACGACACGCGCAGTGACTATAGTCAAAAATACGTGCATACCATTTTATGCAAGAGAAAGCGCGGATAGGTAAATAAAAAAATATTAGAATGAAAACGAGCGTCAGTAACCATTTTACCCAGGGCGTCTTTCGCTCTAGAACCACTTACCTATTATCTTTACGATACGAGAGACAATTATATATATATTTTTATATTTATAAGAGATGTCATTGATTTTACAGTAGTTCTTATTGATAAGATATCTATCTGTTGGTAGAAATACGTTACAGATAACATGATTATGATAGACGCCAGAAAAAACTTAGTAGCTAATTTAATGGCTAGATATTATATAGCTACAATAATGATATAATAATATGAACCAGAGATAATAATATTTCTTAGACATGTATCATTGAAAGAGATAAATTATGTCCGCCCGGATAGCTCAGAGTTCTGGAAACTTCCATTTCATTTGAATCAATTTCTAAACTATCAATTTTGTCCACACGAGAGGTGGCAGTATTGCCATGGTGTTGCCATCTCGGGTTTTGAAAAGGGCGTAGATGAGACTTGAAAAATACGCAGATTTAGGATAAAAGTTCGCAGATTTGCCTAATTCTTTCACTGTAGATAGTAGAGTTCCATAACGAAATAAGAAAACAAATGTTCTCTTCTACTATTATATAGGTACATGAGATATTGCCGAGAGAAACGTCTTTCGTCTTGTTTGTCAATCCTAAGGTGTCAATCTGTCATAATGTTTCAATCTGTAATAGCCTAATTTGATATATTTGGCAGGTTTTTGGTTATCTGTGCGAACTAGAAATGAGAACCTTGTTTTAAGTCTGATTTCCAAATTTCGTATATTCGCGTGATTTCTGAAAAATTGGACCTTTTTAAGGTCTCAATTTAGTGATTCTTTCGCAATTTCTACTCCCCTGTCAAATATAATTATTTAAAATTGAATATTTTAGAAAAGTGGTAGGTAGGTACAGTGTGGCTAAAAAGAGTAGAAAATAATTGAGGGCGCTGCTGTCGTTCATATGGCAATCTTCAACAGAAAGTCAGGGTCACTCTACGGTTTTACAGTAAACATAGGTAAGCGCCATTTTTTTGTTGTTGATTAAAAATAAATCGAATATCACATTTTTATAGAGTTTCTGTGTAACAAAAATAAATTGAGACAATACCAGAGGGATTAGATTAATTCAATAACCCGGCAATATATAAAAATCTTTGGGACAAGTTTCTCATGCTTATGAGGGTAGGCAAAAAAACACATTTTTTTTAAATTTTAAATATAGCCTCCTTTTAGCTCGATACATTTAGTCCAGCGGTATTCTAACTTTTTTTAAGGCATCCTAAAGAGATGATTTGTCGAATTCTGTAAAATAGGTCACTGTTTCGGCGATGATTTTCTCGTTTGACGAGAATCACTTCCCTCGAAACCATTTTTCCATGTTGGGAAACAATTAAAAATAAAAGTGTTATGATTATAATAATAATTAAAATCTTTATTGCATGACAAAAGAACAATTACAAATTTTAAAAACAAAAAAAAAAATTTTCATGCTATGGGCGAGTTTATCGCATGAAAGCGATATCTAGAGCTGTGTAAAGCTTATTAGCTTTAAGAATTTAAAACTGAATTGGGTAGATTCGGCACGTAAAACGATATGAAGAGAAAATATACGCAAAAACTACTCAAAGAATCTATAAAGGACATTGGGTATACCAGACCCTAATAAAACTCAATTGGTGCTTACATTATTATAGCCGAACTCCATAGATTTTCGTAAATGTCATCTAAATAAACATAACCTATACTTTATTGAGAGGTTATTAATATCGCGGATTTATCCGTAAAAATAACATCGTAAACATATTCAAATGAATATACTTAATTTAATATGAATTTGTTGTAATACTAATAGGTTAGAATCGATGTTCGTTTGTAAACATCGCTAAAATCAGACAATGATATGTTGGACACATAGACTTTAATACTATATACCTAGACAGAGTACCTCGGTAACTTTTCATAGCGGTGAAGTGAGGCAAACAAAGATTGTCTCTTTCGCACAGTTGGTTGGCAAGAACTATGGCAATTTGTATGAGAAATGTGGAGTATGCTGTGAAATTTTCGCATTTATTTAACTAAAATAGACGTAACAGTTGAAAAATTAAAATGAATCGTTTAAGAAAACAATTGAGATGTCTAGTTATATAAAAAATACCAACATGGTTTTTGTTTATTTTTCCAATGTTTATGAGGTGATTCTTACATTTTGATATGTTTGGCTCATGTACTCAAACTACCAAAATAAAACCCCCAGAGTAGAATGTTATTTTACTTTATTTAATAACACAATAATACGTCTTTACAGGACAATAAGAGTTTGGAGCTTCTATTTTCGAGTGTCCTGTAAAAGGCAATGTTCGAAAAAATTAAGACATTGTACATCTTAAATTCAGCGATGAGGTTTGCCACCCAACCTGAATGTCTTGATTTTATATTGGCACGAAGAGGGCAGCTTGCATGTTTCTTACATGCAGCTGGTCCGCTGGTTACCCCACTTGTGGGATATGCCGTGATGGTATAGTAATAGTAGTAGCTTCTATTTGAGCCAATATCTCAAATATATGTACATATTAACTTTTATGTCACATAGAGGATGATCTCTGAATTCATTACACAGTAGATCCACTGGCTATCTTTTTCATAGGAGATAAATAGATGAAAATATATACAGAGAATAAATTCTCGATCTTTACCACAGGTGAACTAGAATTGGTTTGATTAACATTTTTAGTCATTCAACGGAGATGAAATTTAGATCCAACCCTGGCTCCTGGGTCACCTCTTGCTTTCAAAAATATAGAAAACAATATTAAAGATGTTTGTGGAGTAAATTTGGTTCGTGAAATAATTAAAGAAAGAAATAATTGTAATAAATAAACTTTATTGAAATTATTTTTAATGTACGAATAGTTTTTATATACCTAGTAGGTACATACCAAATTAAAGATTTTTTTATTTATTCATTCATTCGGATAACAAAACATTTGTAAATACTTGTGAACAGAAATAATATACAAAATCATAAAACGAAAACAATTTTATCAGCACTTTGCAATCATTGTTAGTGTTCGACCAAAAATGGGGTTTTGATTGAAGCCGATTGTTCAATTCTAAATCTACCTTCGGCCGGTTGTATAAAGTGAATCCTTATATTATATCTGTTAAAATATACTAAAATAAATTCGTCAAAATTCGTAAAAAAAAAAAAAAAATAGAGTCCGATAAAAATTTCATTGATTAGCAAAAAAAAGTATATCAATAAAATAACTATTACTAACTTAATATTAAAACTATAAACTACTGTATACAGTCAATACAATTTTAAAACCACACCAAACTTAAAATAAAAAGAAAAACTGGACTATAATTAATACCAAACACTAAACAAATCCTTAGTATTATAAAAACATTCATTCAAAAGTATAAAATATGGTATAAACGAGGATTTTATAACGAAACACGAGGAACCGTCAAGCAAACGTACCGCAGAAACCAATGTTTTGCCAACCAACTAACGAAAAGTGCCGTGCAATTCGACACACTTTTGAGGGTTAGTACGCCGTCTAGGTATATAGTATAAAAGTCTATGGTTGGACATGCAATCCGCCAAACACTGCACGTAAACATTGTATATAATGTCTCTTGCTCCACTGCGAATAGTTTTATTACTCATTTTATTTATTGCCACTGATTTTAAAACAAAAATTCACTGCCTTTTTTACCAATTACGGCCGATTTAATTAAAATAATGATGTTAAGTTTGTAAACTATGATAACAAGACGTACAACCTTGGATATGTCAGTGAGAATGACCATAAATATTAGTGTTGTCAGAGTGATAAAATGTTAGTTCACCAATAATTAATTTCTACTCTTTTTAGCCAGACTGTACATTCGAGAACTTACATTCGTAAAGTTTTAAACGAAACTGAGAAGATTGCTAAATATTTCAAATTCCAATACCATTTTGAAAGTCTAACGCCCTTTAGTTATTTTGGGAATCTGAGACAAATTAGGTTATTGAGTGGAAAATTGATCAACAATAATAAATTGTGGATATTGGAACAACAGACTCATGACTTATGTTCGACTTATGACATAAGTTCGTGTCATTGTAAAGGACGGTAAGTAGGTATTATTTTTGTCCGGAGCGGCTAAATAGTTCTGTATATAGACTGAAATATGCATGCGGCATTTAGCTGTTTGATTGTATTATTCGCATTTACCCAGCATTGGAAATTTGCGACAATAATATAAAGAACTTTACCTAATGTATAGTTAGATAATAGCATACGATAATAGGTAGGTAAGTATATAACTTAGTTAAATAGCAATAGACAATGCAATATTATGAATATAATACTCTCATGCAAAGTACTTATTTAACGAAATGTCACAGGCGTTCTATTTTTGAAATATTTATTTTCAAATTATTATTGTGTTCCACAGTCCATAGAGACCATAGACGTAATGTTATATGGAGGGAGCACACTTTACCTTTAGTTGATCCTAAACTTTCCTGGATAGGTAGAGAGAACTTTCTCTTCTATTTCTTATTATCCTTCAACGCTCCTTTCAGGAACATAAAACAAAAACAATTTCCCTGTTTTCGGACGACTCTACTACAACTCGAATACGTTCTGATATCCTTATGACACGAACAGTGTATTGTGAAAGAATGTATAAGAACATTAAGCAGGCAAAGTGCACATAAAGCAGCCTAAGCCGATTTATAAGCAGCGTTAATGGCACCTTTCCTCTTTCCTACTAACGGTAGTTTGCGCATTTTGTCAATTATTCAGAAGATGGGGTATTTTTTTTTAAAGATATATCTGGGTTTTGTCATAAACCCAAATACAACCTTATATACACCTTTCACAGTAAGCTAAAAGCTTGTGTTGTGAAAGGGGAGTTTGCCGGCACCTGGGATCAAACCACGGACCCCTTGTTCACGAGACCGAGACTCTACCTCCAGGCTACCGACGAACTCATTTGTTGAATAATATTCTTAATATCACCAATCACATACCCATCTTGGATGTCTCATTTTTTGTTGGCACAGAGAGGATAGCATGCATGTTAATTGAATGCAGCTATTCTGTTGGCCACGCCACTTATGGAATATGCCGTGATGGTATAGTAAGCAGTAACAATATTATTACTTTATTTCGAGTGCTTTAACAATATTCTATAATTATTAACATTGTGTGCGATATAATAATTATAGATATATTACGTAACAGAGGCAAACTACATAATCCGTTGTTAGTAACTACTTGTCATTTATATTTACAATACGTGCCCTTATCATTTATAGACATTGTTATATATTTTATAATATAATATGTGATTATATTTACTTAATACTCAATACATACAAATCATACACAATCAATGAAACACGGTGTAGGCGACATGTACATAATAATTATAAGTAAGTACCTATTCTATAACTCAAGATATAAAAATATGAATTATTCCATATATCTAACCAATGTTCGAATCCTTTGATGGTGGATGCAAGAGAGGAAATGATTCTGGGTATGACAGTAGACACTCCTCGACCCATCTGGTTTGGGGAAGGAACAAACATCCAAGACTTTACCATCAAGTTACTAACACATTTTTGAAATCAAAATAGTTGTAAAGATTTTTTACTTATTGTTTTTAATGTACAAAGCCTCGATTGAATCTCAGTCTCACAATAAGTTTTACTGATTAGTTATTTTTTAATGCAATCATAGCTTTAAGTAGTTTTAAATTTTCTTTAATGAGCTACTTGGAAAAAAAAACAATTAAAATGAATGTAGATATTCCGTGCGTTAAAATAGTGTTCTTTTTTTAAACTTATGTGAGAGAAGCCTGCGATTAAAAAAAAACAAGATATATGTATATAATTGGCAAAACATGATTCACGATAAATTATTTTAATTGTTAGACGTATAATACTAATCAACTCACTAGTTACTGATGTATTAATCATCTACCTTGTAATTAATCAACTATGCAATCTCATAAAAAAATAAGAAGCCCTTCTATTTATAAAAACACTACTCCATGGTCATGAAGAATTTGTACACATTCCATTTTTAAACGTAACATTTTAAAGCTGTTAGATGAAAAATAAACTAACCCTTAACCTAAAAGTAACTATTAAGAAAAAAAACCGACTCACCAAAGAATGAAAATCATAGAGAGAGAAAAATGAAATAATTCCGACGTAGATTTTCGTTGGAAATGTTTCGAACACCAAATATTTTATGAAGCACTAGAGTATATTCACTTGAACATTTATTTTAAATTTTAATGTTTAAAACATTCTTAAAACACTTTGCATCGTTCCACTTATTATATTTCAGTTAAAAGATAACGCGTTGATTGAAATTCACGTTTATTTCCTGCAACGATTACGCGACGACGCACCGCACTCTGCACCTCAGTCACAAATGTAAAAATAAAATACATTACAATATTGTATAAATTAATACGTAACGTGGGTAACTATGTACTGAAAATGACAGCTGATTATAAAACGAAGATGTTATCGGCAAAATAAGATATCTACCTTTTCTTCAAAATGCTGGCCTATTAGATCAATACGATTTTTAAGAAGTCCCTACTTTTTAATGAAACAATAGAAAAATCTAAGTTCGAAATAAACCCAAAAACATCGTAAATATTATATCCTATAATATTATACTTATATTGTAAAGGTGGAATGTGTCGGCAAAGGGAGGGTCTCTCGACTGAAAATTTGAGACTCTTGGCATTAAACTACCAACCTTCCCAACTTAACTTGTACATACTTACATTACTATTTTTAAACAGAAAAAAATTAGGCTTACTCACGTATTATTCAAAACTGATATATAGTGCAACACCTTCCATTAGAGGTAAATTAAACCTTTCATTTAGAGCAGTGGTTCCCAAACTTTATTTAACTTGATTTAACTTAACTTAATTTCGCGTACCACACACGAAATTATAAATCAGTAGCGTACCACTGAACTGAATTTAAAAACGTTTTATCTAATTATTTACTGTGTATGTATGTCCTATGGCCATGATTGCTTGCGTACCGCCTTAATAATTGTCGCGTACCATAGTTTGGAAATCACTGATTTAGGGTACAAAATATTTTCCTGTTCAATTATCTATATATTATCTAGCTAATTCCATTATTTAGATACTTGCAACCACCTCTATCTATGCTCATTAATTAAATCTGTGCCTTCAGAGAAAAAATCTTCGCCAATAACCAAATTTTTAAATGCCAACAAATAATCATCGAGAAACTATATTATTTTAGAAAAATTGACGTTATTTCTAGACGCGGAAATGAAAAGACTATGGCAATAGAATAATAAGGAAAATATAAATATATTATGTTCTTTTTTCTAAAAGACAATACATTGCTCATTCGTTTTGTGTCTGTACTGCAAAATTCGGCCATTGACGAATAAGATTTTTCTCGTGCACCTACAGAAATGATACCCGACTTTTCAAAATTTAATATGATGAGCTTGTCGTTTACAAAAAGTACAAGCAGATTTTTGACAAAGTAGCTGATTAAGTATCAGCCTGCAACAGACACAATACTTCATAGGTACTTTGTGTGAAAACATTCAATGCGCATGACTGACAAAATTTCATATTCTTCGTTCTTTTTTTGATTTTTAAAAATATGTATTCTTTTATTTAAGTTGAACTGTGAAAGAATTGCTAAATTTTTATAGAGTGTGGATTGATAAATTGTCAAAGAATTTTTAACAATTAGTTATTTGCATCTTGCATTAGTTACTAATTATTATAATTAGGTACTAGCTGACCCGGCAAACGTTGTTTTGCTTTATACTTACCTACATTATTCCATATACATTTGCCATATACTAATATCGCTATTACAAAATAGGGTTTGATGATAGAAAAGTGAAAATTTAGGGCTGTATTTTTATGCCTCACCATAAAAAAATAAAAAATTCGGGATGGACTTTTATGGGTATGAAAAATAGATGTTGGCTGATTCTCAGACCTATCCGATAAGCATACAAAATTTCATCAAAATCGTTCCAGCCGTTTCGGAGGAGTATGATAACAAACACCGTGATACGAGAATCATATATATATTAGATATTATAGTATAGTTATATGTTCTATTTTTATTGTTTTATTTTAGTTTAATATTCATTCGATATTTTAACATGTCCAAAACTAACTAAAAACTAAATATGTGTAAAAAGGCATATTGCCGTATATTCCTAAATAATTAAATAAGTAAATAAAAGATCCGTGTTTCGAATTTCGCTACCGACTCACCCTACCTTCACGAAACAATTCATTGCATATTGAAGTTTGTGGGTGTATCCGAGATCATTAAAGTTAAATAAATATTTTTATCTGCCTTAAACTAAAAAAATGCATTTCTCAAAATTCGCCCTTCTACCACTGATAATCTCATTTAGACACGTGCAGGAAAAAACGCGCGAATAACGTAATGTCAAATTTTCAATATTGCGGTCCTCTTGCGCGTAGCTTAATTTAATGTAAAAATCATATAAAAAAATCCAGTTTTGCGCAGTTTAGTGCAGTTTTTTGGGATCTATCTGATATTCCGGTATCGTCTATTGAGTTATTTACGCAGTTTTAAAAAAGATTAACACAGTAAATGACCTTTCTAATTAAAGTTAAATAAATCTAAACATAATAATACCTATTGGATTATTTAATTTTAATTGAGAACATAAAGCATAAAGATTTGGTGAGTGGATACTATTAAACATATTATAATTATGTTATTGTTTATGTTTTAAGTTTTTCATCAGGTCAATGTGAAGCTGTTAGCTGGGTCCACAATTGAATAACGAACACAAATGAACAGCCTTTGATAGAAGTCGCTTTCGCAATTACCTAACCAACGATGCGAAGGAATCTTCTCTCCCTCTTGTAGTCTCTTCTATGTAGTATATATTTATTTATCCAATATTACAGGTATATACATAAAATCAAATAAATCGTACCTTAAAAAGTATCCACTCTTATCCATTCGCATGGTAAAGAGTGCATTAACTAAATAAAAATAACTGATTTAAGTTATGAATATTTTAGTTGTATCAAAGAAGACACAGTCTTTGAGAAATATGGACAAAGAGAAAAAAGAGATAGAACATTCCTTCTCACCGACTGTTTGTTTGCTCAGTGTGGTCATAGCTATTTTCTTGAAACATCATCATCATCTCATCCTTCAATGCTCCTCTCAGGAGCAAAGGGCCGAAACTAGCCTCCTCCATTCAGACTGTCTCTGTTAATTTAGTCATCCCTTCCCAAGATATTCCCAGCGCTCTGATATCGCTGTCATAAGAACAATGTATTGTGAAAGGACCTCCTGGTTGTCAGATCCCTTGTGGTCAGAAGATCAATGCCCTTTTTTTGGCCAATTATCAGTGGACATACTCTGGCCCAACAAAGTCCATCATTTCTCCTGTATTACAGAGAGAACAGATCTATGCTGAGTGTGCTGGCGCACGGTATTTGTGATGATCATTTTATGATACATCCAAATGTAACTGTTTTTGTTGTGGTTTCAGCTGATGCCGTTTAGGGTAAAAATTCTGTTTCTATCGCTGTTCTTTCATATACTTGTGGTCATTTTCTATTCCACAATAATTTTTCTTTAAACCATCGTGACATCTCCTGTAGACTAATTACATGTCATGAACACACAGATTGTCCTCTTTGCGCCACATAAAGTGATATTCATAACAGGCGACACACCTCATCGCTGCTGAATTAAAGAAATATTTTTTTGTGATAATTTACGCACGCCTACCTTTTACAGGATACTTGAAAATGTGCCAAAAAGAGTGAGAGTTTCCTTTTCTTTACTGGCAAATCTGTGGAGTTCTTTTTCATCACCACTTTTATCAATAATGAAAAAAAAGATATTTATCATAAATTTATTTTCAGCAATCAATATCGTTGTCATTAAAATAATATTTTCTATCAAGAATTTTATAAATATACAAAAATACAGCTGATAAATCCAAAGTTACATTCACCATAGCTGTGAAATGCTCATCTTCTGTACGAGTATCCAGGAGTTTAATAGAATCTATCAGGGATAAGGCTATGAAGATTAGAAGACCAGAATAGGATATTAGGATTGCCATCTGATCTGTCTCACAGAGATAATGTAAGACGAGAAGAGCGAGAGATAGGCCCGGACTAGTGAACAACCTGAAAACCAAAACAAAAATATTTTAATAACATACCTACTCCATTTCTTCTTCTTAATCATTTATTAGACCCAATGGTCTGTTTATGCAAGAGGGTCCTCTTGCGATGTGAAGGCCCAGCTGTCCTTCCATCGTATTGGGGGCCTTCCTGGTGAGCGTCGTCCCTTAGGTAGTCCGTGTATTATTCATCCTCTAGACCCGAGTCAGGGGCCCTTGGCATTTTGCCAGCCCTGCCACCCTTTAGTTACGTCACTGATAATAGCAGTAATAGATAAATAAAACTTACACATCAACTATAGTCACTCGAGATGTAGTCAACATTTTTATGATAGCGTGCACAACATCAAATTCTTTCATATCTGTAATTTATTCCCTTTGACACCAGTACAGACTTCTGAAAAACGAAATGACCCAATGGAAAAAACAAATAAATTGAATTTGAATAAAACTTTGAATACAACATAAAATTAACAATAAAATATTTAAATAAATTTATATTCAAAATGTAGAACCTCAACATTATTCGAGTTAATTCTCCCATGATGTTCTATGAAAATAGTACAATCATGGGAGATCACTTACAGAGCTACAGGGACAAAAACCTTCTTACTATCCTGGTGGATGATGAAAGAATAGCCTTCTGCTGTATTTGAGCCTGTCATCTACTCCCAGTTTTCTAAGTTAAATTATTATTATCAATTTATTATGTATATCAAGCAGGTAGCAAAGCTGATATGCTTGAATGAGTCCATGATGCTGCCACAATCTTTCAAGTCCATTCTTAAAAGAATTCACACTTCCAGCAACAACCAAATCTGGAGGCAGCCCATTTCAAGCATCCACAATTCTGTTACTTAAGAAGTGTTAATGTGGATTCTGGGCAAACACACTTCTTTTAGCTTAGGCTATGGCCACGCAAGTGCTCATTCTGATTGTGGGTGTAGATTTGGGGCAGTTCAGGACAGTCATAACAATCATTCAACACCTTGAATGTCTCAATTAGGTCACCCCTCATTCTTCTTTCTTTAAGCTTTGTCAGTCCCAAGGCCTCCAGTCACTCCTCATAATATGTCAAATCCTTAAGTCCCACTCCCAGTTTGGTGAACCTATGCTGAACTCTGTCCAGTAATGCTATATCTTTCTCAAAATACGGCGACCAAATTTGGAAGCCATACTCTATGCTTCAAATCCTAGTGTCGATCTACTCTACCTTCACAATTTTTATTGAGTTTATTAGTCAGGATCATTACGTACCATGGCCTATAACATTTGTCCCCAATCTTTTTATTGCTAAGGACGGGTCAACAGTTATTAATAATTTTTATTGAGTTTATTAGTCAGGATCATTACGTACCATGGCCTATAACATTTGTCCCCAATCTTTTTATTGCTAAGGACGGGTCAACAGTTATTAATAATTTTTATTGAGTTTATTAGTCAGGATCATTACGTACCATGGCCTATAACATTTGTCCCCAATCTTTTTATTGCTAAGGACGGGTCAACAGTTATTAATAATTTTTATTGAGTTTATTAGTCAGGATCATTACGTACCATGGCCTATAACATTTGTCCCCAATCTTTTTATTGCTAAGGACGGGTCAACAGTTATTAATAATTTTTATTGAGTTTATTAGTCAGGATCATTACGTACCATGGCCTATAACATTTGTCCCCAATCTTTTTATTGCTAAGGACGGGTCAACAGTTATTAATAATTTTATTTTACCGCGGCCTGCCACCGAAGGGGAGACAATGTTGATTGTTTGCAATGAAAAGCGAAAACCTCCCAAAATTTGATGATTCTCCTTACGATCTAAATTTCTACCCTCCCGTTATCAGAAATTCAAAAAGGTATAAGAATTTGAAATGCGATATGATCTCCTCAATTTTGTTGAGGAATATTTATATAACACCATTCAGTTTTATCATTTTATTTTACATAAAAAGGCATTGATTTATTTATTGCTTTGAGATTTGTATAATGAAGATTAAATTTCTTACCAAAAATTTAGGAAATATTCTCTCCTCAAAATATTTATCTCAATTGACATTGCTTGTGTTTTGAAAAGTATGACATAATTTCAAGTGGAAATTTATCTGTCAAAATTGTATTTTGAAGTATTTACCATAGTAACCAAAAGAAATTAACATGGTATTTGAAAAATAACTGGAATCTCAAGTACGAGTAACAATCCATAGAAATACTAAACTTGCAGTGCGGTACATTTTTTCGAAATTTCTGTGTTCGCACATTAAATTTATAATAGCAATAAAAATATTATGCTGTATCACTCCATATCTTTAAGATGATAATGGTCTCTTTACTACTAATACTGAAGTATAGGATATCCTTTATACCTGCCGAGGGTTGCAAAAGTTGTTATGTACTGATTTTACTAATCGCCTGATAATGGAGTCAAGAGTCTCCGAATACTAGTACGCGAAGTTAATAAAAGTCATATAGAAGTTAACTATATATTGTGTTTTTTTTTTTCAATTTTATCTTGAAATGGACTTCCAACAAGTACCTTCAGTCAACAACATTAATATTCTATTTATTTCTGTGTTCAATACATGTAAGTACAACTATAAAAGTCTCTTTCATTAAACATCTTTAGTCGAAGACCCTCAGTCCTCGAAGAACTCTTCAGTTCCCTGGTTCGAGACCAAGACTGAGAGATACGGTTACCTTAGGTATACATCATATTTTCATTCAGTAAACCAATTCTCTGACCACAACTTGCTCGCCACCTTAGAACCTTTCTGATGTAAACTCTATATTGTCTTATCCTTCTGATACTCTCTTGGCTAACTATCTTGAGTCGGATTACTTACTTTCTATAAACTCACAGTCGCCACCAAACTCTGGTAACCAGATTGATGAGCCAGCCAAACTCCGCTTCTTTCCATAGTACTAGCGTTCTCTCAACTGTAATATTTATAAGGCCTATTGGGTAAAGATTTACACGTCCCTAATAAAACTAAATTGTTACATATCGTCGTTGCATATTCAAAAAGGGACATGTGAATTCATAAATGTTTTGACATTTCTAGCATAAACTGCTTATAATGACATCATAACCATTTTATAAAGTGATTCTTAGTATCAAATATTAAAATTCAGTACTTAAAGAATAATATCACACACCAATAAAAAGTCCAAACTACAATTTTATGTAATGCCTTAATGAAATTTTTTTTGAACAATGAACAATAATGTGCGCACATGTCTCTTTTTGAATATGCTACGACGATATGCCACTGTACTCATACACAAGGAATTATTGCTATTCCGACTTTTAGAATAGACTAAATAACCCCATACTCACAAACAGCGATTAGCATTGCTCACACTTTAAGCCTGACTTAAATTATTCCTTGAAAATATCAAAGTTTAAAATTTTAAAATCAACACATGAAACTACCGCATAAGGTTCAAAAAAGACAATGTCACCTTATTTGGTAGTGCCCCAGATGGGACTTGAACCCACACCCCATCCTTTTCGCAAAGTGTGCTTTGTCCAATTAAGCTAACAGGCGACGTGCTGTAGGCTCCATTATTCTCTCTTATAAACCCCAATGACATTATAAAAATTGTATTACTGTTTATATTTTTTAATTATATTAAACAGTATTCTGATTATTTGGTTTTTATTGTTTTTTTTTCTGTTTGTTATTAATAGCTAGTAGAACATTCGTTTCTCCTTTTGTTTCTGTATTTTTTCCTTACTTACATTGTTAAAAAAATAGATTTTCTAAAAAAACATTTGAATGTTATATCAATACATGGTTTTATGCAAGATGGTGGGTTTTGAACGTTAGTGTTAAAATTTATTTTATTAATTGTGTCGAAACCCAGAAAAAACAAATCAAACTGATCTCCAGTACTGTGCAAAACGCACAGCAGGTGGAGTGACATGTGACACATAGTGCATGTGACAGGGCATAATGGACACTCCGACAAGTGTGGCATGGTCTGTGCTGCACCACAATCACATGCTCCGGATTCGTCTTGTAGGATAGTGTTAAAAGAATACAAATTTATAAAAATTATATTATTTTTATTAGTATGTACAATTTGTCAACAATATATGAAAATAGAATCATTTATGATACACACAGCTTATATATACAAAATTATAAAACAATTAAACTGAAATACTAAATTTTGTGCAAGGATCCTTTGAAACAATCGATCCACCCTCTCTACCTACCCCATAGGGAAGAATATGGTGTGAGGAAATTATAGATAGAAAAATAAGAACATTACAATTATTTACACCTTTACAGTATATTCTACAAGCGGGGTAGCCAGCAGAATTACTGCATATAAAATTATTATAATTATCAGTCAATATATTATTGGTATAGAAAAATCAATAATTTAAAGAAACACATTTTTTCTATTTTAAAGAAAGACATTTTTCAAATCGTTGTTGTGTGCCAAATATGGGTCAACACAAGCAAGATTTTATTAACATGCTTGAAATTAAATTCTTATTACAACTTTTAAAATATATTTTGTATGTAATGGTTGACTGGAAGATGTTGCTCTGCAACAAGTCCGCCATTTGACAGAATACTGTTTTCTATTTATTATGTCTTTCTTGTACAAACTTTATATTATGTTCTGTCAATAAAGCTTTATTATTATTATCTCATATTATTATTAAGTATATAATAAAATTTCATGTTTTCTATACAAAAGATTCATTCCTATTGAAGGGTCTTTTGCATCGAAGCATAAATGTAGTATAAAAGAGTCCGAAAAGGCAGTTTTAGCTGAATTCTTTTGGTGTACTGATAGCTAGTACATTTGTTTCTTTTGGTGTACTGATAGCTAGTACATTTGTTTATTTTGGTGCACTGAAAGCTAGTATATTTGTTTCTTTTGGTGTACTGATAGTTAGTACATTTGTTTCATTTGGTGTACTTATAGCTATAGCTTGTAGGCGAGCGCTCTCAACACACAAAATCAATGTAGAGAGCGCGAAGTTAGTCGCATACAGGTACATTTTTTTTTTGTTTACTGATAGCTAGTAGAACAATTGTTTCTGCTTGTGTTTTTATCTTTTGTGCTTTTTCCTTGTATACGTTGTTAAAGAAATAGATTTTATCAAAAAAAACTTCAATATGCTTGTATCGTAAAAGTGGAGTGGGTCAGCAGCAGAAAGAATCGAACCCAGTATCTCTCTAAGTTTGAGACTCTTAACATCAGTCTACTAGTCGCCTCAGAAAAAAACCATGTTTCTTATTATTTCTCTACCAATATAGTACATACATAGTAATACAACACTAATTATACACATTTCAACTTAATATCTGTATATGGGAGCGATTATACACCACACTGTTTAGGCCTTAATGACTTATGAACATATATATATGGAAGCGAAAACAATTGAATTTAGTTTTTATTTATTTACTTGTTTTATTCTTCTTGCACATCATCACTCACATTACAAAATCAAGAAATCAGTTTGCATAAGAAAAAATATGATGATATGCAGTGGCGAGATTATTTTTTAATTATTATAGTGACCTGGTTTCCACTTACAAAGTCATTGTCAGACTAACATTTTAGTATAAACCAGGGGTCTCCAAACTTTCCAGCCTTAGGGCCATACTGATTACTCCAGTAAGTTCCGAGGGCCAAAACTATATTATCATTGTTGCCGGTGGTAAAAAGTGAAATAGTCCACTGATGAGTATGCTAGCTCTCCGCGGGCCGGACAAAATCTGTCCACGGGCCGGATGTGGCCCTCGGGCCGTAGTTTGGAGACCCCTGGTATAAACAATAATTTGTAGGTATACTGGCAAAAAATGTTAAGTTGAAAATTCGCAGTTTTGACTTAGTGACACAGTAAAATACACCAAGTCGAATGAAACAGATTTTTTTCTCTGGTTTTAAAAATAAATTTCATGTTAAATCATACAAAGGGTATTTCATTCAGGCTAAAGGATTCAAATAAGTTTGATATGGGGAGATTATTTAATTTGCCTGATTATCCATAATATTTTTTAGAAATAAATTATACTAATTGTAACAATAATAATTAAAAGTTCTAAAATCATGTAGTTTTGCGATGATGTGTACGGGGGTCCAGGTATGCCAATGGTCCATTTACAAATCTGTGCCCCGTTCCACCATTATACTTTTCAATTTTGCATTTTGCACTTAGCAATACGAGAATTCTGCGAAGTGCAAAGCGATCGCGTTCCACGAAAAAAAATGACCACTTTGCGGCGTCGCCCCCAGTTGTGGGGTCTTTGCAATTGATATTAGCGACACCTAGTAGTAACTAAATAGTACTTCGTTTAGCGCGTAAACAATCATACGAAAATTTTGACATTTTGTTGCGGTTGTTTGTGTTGGTTGTGCGTGTTTAAAGTTTTAGATCGTGTTTTATTGAGTAAATTTTTGAAAAAATGAGCCGAGAGGAAACTATTAAGAAAAAATTTGCTGTATTAGAAGTAGTGAAGGAGAAGAAAGATGTTCTCTTTGGGTCTTTTAGTAAGACTATCACCAATTGAGTGAAGCAACAGGTAGGTTGTTAAATTTTGTTACTACGATCTTCATAATTATGTTACGGGAGTGAAATCTTACGAAGAATATTATTGTTTATTATAACGATGGCGCTCTTGTAGCTGCCTGAACCCACAACTTCTCCTTCTTTTAAATTCAAAATAATAGTTAAACATTAATTGATTTTATATATTTTTGCATTCCGACTAAAATACAGTGTAGTTTATTTAATTATATATGGTTTTTGGTGTTTACTGTGCTAAAGTTAAAATGTTAAATTGTAAAAATAGTAAACAATGTATTATAATGTGAAATAATAGTGTAAATGCGCCCTTGAGATGATTTGAACCATGAAAAAGGTGCAATATAAATATGTTCATAACTTGTTCCAATGATTTGTTTTATTATTTTTCTTAGGCTTGGAAAGAGGTACTGTTGAAAGTGCAGTCGTTGGAACTAGCCAGCGCCGACAATACATGGACGTTTGCGCGGGACAAGTTTTTTGGCTTGTGGAAGTGTAGGACATTGGTAGGACTATTTTGAAGTGAATTATTCTTATATTCCAATGTTGTATGAACCAAACTAATAATAAATCAAATAATTGCTTGTTAAACTTCTGATACATGTGGATGTCTCTTCTCAAATGAATAGATATTACACATATGATAATTAATACATGATGATTGTATCCAGTGTGGAAACATGTTTGTCATGTGTTGATGTTACACTTTATGTATTGATAATCTTTCAGAGCAAACGGGACAATGCTCATCGAACTGGATCTGCTGGGGGGAAGGAGCAGATCCTAGATGAGGTGGACAATGCTGTACTAGATATCCTAGGCAGAGATTCTCCGGGAGTCAGTGGATTAACTATGATAGAAAGTAGTGGTATTGGAGCAGTGCTGTTGAAACGTTGATCCACCTCCCCAGTTAAAGGCAATTTCCAGTGGAGGTAATTATGCATCTGCCTACACACAACAAAATGCAATTAAAATATTTTATCTATCTATCTGTACCTTCACTTCATCACCCATAATTGGTGTAGCTAGTAAAGTAATTGTATGTAACAAACATGCATATTGTCTTCTCTGTGCTACTAAAAGTAAAAAATAGGAGTTGTGAAAGACACAAGATTCTTTACTTAGGGTGTGTGGATGAGTACAATACATCTTATAGGTCGCGGTGCATACACATACCCCAAACCATAGGGTGTGTGGATTGAATTTACCATACTTTTTGTTACATATTTTGTTTATCATGGGTTTTTAGGTTCCGTGAAAAACACAACAAAAAAGGTGGCTGAAGAAGAGAAACGACCAGTCACTGAAAGATATTTTATTTGAACATGAAATTTATTTGGCTAAACTCAAAGCACTCAAACTAGAGAGGGAATTGGGACTTCCTCCAAGTGAATTTACCATACTTTTTGTTACATATTTTGTTAATCATGGGTTTTTAGGTTCCGTGAAAAACACAACGAAAAGGTTGCTGAAGAAGAGAAACGACCAGTCGCTGAAAGATATTTTATTTGAACATGAAATTTATTTGTCCAAACTTAAAGCACTCAAACTAGAGAGGGAATTGGGACTTCCTCCAAGTGAATATACCATACTTTTTGTTACATATTTTGATTATCATGGGTTTTTAGGTTCCGTGAAAAACACAACGAAAAGGTTGCTGAAGAAGAGAAACGACCAGTCGCTGAAAGATATTTTATTTGAACATGAAATATATTTGGCTAAACTCAAAGCACTCAAAATAGAGAGGGAATTGGGACTTCCTCCAAGTGAATTTACCATACTTTTTGTTACATATTTTGATTATCATGGGTTTTTAGGTTCCGTGAAAAACACAACGAAAAGGTTGCTGAAGAAGAGAAACGACCAGTCGCTGAAAGATATTTTATTTGAACATGAAATATATTTGGCTAAACTCAAAGCACTCAAAATAGAGAGGGAATTGGGACTTCCTCCAAGTGAATTTACCATACTTTTTGTTACATATTTTGATTATCATGGGTTTTTAGGTTCCGTGAAAAACACAACGAAAAGGTGGCTGAAGAAGAGAAACGACCAGTCACTGAAAGATATTTTATTTGAACATGAAATTTATTTGGCTAAACTCAAAGCACTCAAACTAGAGAGGGAATTGGGACTTCCTCCAAGTGAATTTACCATACTTTTTGTTACATATTTTGATTATCATGGGTTTTTAGGTTCCGTGAAAAACACAACGAAAAGGTTGCTGAAGAAGAGAAACGACCAGTCGCTGAAAGATATTTTATTTGAACATGAAATATATTTGGCTAAACTCAAAGCACTCAAAATAGAGAGGGAATTGGGACTTCCTCCAAGTGAATTTACCATACTTTTTGTTACATATTTTGATTATCATGGGTTTTTAGGTTCCGTGAAAAACACAACAAAAAAGGTGGCTGAAGAAGAGAAACGACCAGTCACTGAAAGATATTTTATTTGAACATGAAATATATTTGGCTAAACTCAAAGCACTCAAAATAGAGAGGGAATTGGGACTTCCTCCAAGTGAATTTACCATACTTTTTGTTACATATTTTGATTATCATGGGTTTTTAGGTTCCGTGAAAAACACAACGAAAAGGTTGCTGAAGAAGAGAAACGACCAGTCGCTGAAAGATATTTTATTTGTACATGAAATTTATTTGTCCAAACTTAAAGCACTCAAACTAGAGAGGGAATTGGGACTTCCTCCAAGTGAATTTACCATACTTTTTGTTACATATTTTGATTATCATGGGTTTTTAGGTTCCGTGAAAAACACAACGAAAAGGTTGCTGAAGAAGAGAAACGACCGGTCGCTGAAAGATATTTTATTTGAACATGAAATTTATTTGGCTAAACTCAAAGCACTCAAACTAGAGAGGGAATTGGGACTTCCTCCAAGTGAATTTACCATACTTTTTGTTACATATTTTGATTATCATGGGTTTTTAGGTTCCGTGAAAAACACAACGAAAAGGTTGCTGAAGAAGAGAAACGACCAGTCGCTGAAAGATATTTTATTTTAACATGAAATTTATTTGTCCAAACTTAAAGCACTCAAACTAGAGAGGGAATTGGGACTTCCTCCAAGTGAATTTACTTTACCAACTGTGCCTGCAATGGAGGAGGAAGTAGATTTCATTCACTCAGATCTGTCTGAAAACTAAGTAATTACTAATACACATACTTTAATAAAAATATAAATGTGTATTTTAAAATGATTCATTATTATTAAGATTGAACTAATGTTCTTGTTTCTCTTGTTGTAGATCATTGAACTGTTGCTTCAGAAGTTGTTCCTATTTGTGACCCTGAGGATCGGCTATGGTTCCACCTTCCTCATGAACGCGAACCAGCTTATCAGACATCCTGTCTACATGATTTTTCTAGATATCGTCTCCCCTTCCTATTCCATCTTACAATCTCCTCCGTGTCGTTTCCACTTAATTAATTGTCAAACTATCGTTTTAGTATAAAAAATATCGTGGGTATACTGGGAAAAAACGTTAAGTTGAAAATTAACAGTTTTGACTTAGTGACACAGTATTGTAAAGTTTACCATGCTCTAAAAACTGGCAAAATACGTAGAGGAGGTTGCAAAAAACATTGACAAAGAGTTATCCAATAATGGAAAATGTATTCAAGCAACTTTTGATTTCCAAAAGGTATTGCAAATTCCTTCAACACAAATATGTGTCGCTGAGTTTCGAAATCCGCTATAACACATACATTTGAATGTGTTATAGCGGATTTCGAAACTCAGCGACACATATCCACTATGTATTACATGAGGAAATTAAATATGTTTAATTTTACTGTTTATGAAGATGCGCCCCCAAACGGAGGCTTTTGTACGCATGGACCGAAGTTGACGGAAAACGGGGGGCCAGTGAAATTGGTTCTGGTTTGATAAATTATATAACAAACTAAGTTCCAGAGCAAGTTGAACACCTCATTTTTTATTTGGACACTTGCGGTGGACAAAACAGGAACGTGCATCTCTCTTTTTAAACCTTGTACAAACTAGAAATAGTCTACAGGTTATTGGACATAAAATTCCTGGAGAGTGGACACACATACATGGAGGTGGACAGCATGCATAGCTCAGTAGAACACTGCCAAAAGTACATAGACATATTCAGTGTACAAGACTGGCTGAATATATTTAAAATGAGTCGAGCAAAATGTGTAAAAAATAAAGTAAAGCCACCTTATGAAGCAACACAATTAATCTTTTCAGATATGCTTGACTGCCAAAAGTACGTGGACGTATTCAGTGTAAAAAAAACTTTCTGCAGGTACAATATACTACAGGTACGATTATACTGGGGAATATAAAAGGATCAATATCATGGGAAATCATTGTAGGAGAACGACAAACAACAATGGGCCCGTCAATGCTCTAAAGGCGTATGATGCGCAGCTACCGCTTAGCAAAGAGAAGAAAAGAGCTGATCTTCTCAGTATGTGTGAAGAAAAAATTATCTCTTCGGAACTTCATAACTGGTATCTCAATTTACCAGTCTCGGAAGCAGTGAGGAATTTGGTTCCTGAACCATCGGAGATGGATTCAGATTTCGAGAATGATCATTAAAATATTATTTTTTCTATCATCTTCTTCTTCTTTGCTCTAATTTTAAGTTTTCATCTGTATCTATTATTTTCTTTTTTTGCCCCAACCTTTTTGTCTATTATCTTTTTAACAAATGTGTATTGTGAAATTGTAAAAATAAACAAATAATATAAAAACATGTTTAAAACTTTGATTACTATATACCATTACAGAAAGAAATGAATTAACAAATTTTTAAGCTTTTAGTAGGAGAAATAAATAAGAATATAAAATTATAAAGGTAGGTACATACATATGTATTTTATGAAGAATTTTTTATTTATTTTTCCAATGAGTAACTTATTATGAACTGTTCTTATGAAATATTAATATTTGGATTCTGTAGTAAATAATATTATTTCTTTTTTTGGAAGTTTGCAGAAATCGATACAACGAAAAGTCTACAACTTGTACAATGAGCCGAACATAATAAAATGTATCAAAGTTGGAAGACTGAGACGGGCCGGGCACGTGGAGAGAATGAATGAAGAAAGAGTGGCAAGGAAAATTCTTCATACAAGACCACAAGGTAGACCCAAACTCCGTTGGATGGATGGGGTACAGAGGGATGTAGACATCATTGGCATCGGGGAATTGGAAAGGTACATGCCAAGGTAGGGGCAGACGGAGACAAATGTTGGTGGAGATCAAGGCTTATAATGGGTGGTAGAGCAACTGATGATGATGTTTGTTGATATAGTGTCAAAGTTTTAAACAAAGTGAGAGCGATAGTTAGTTGCAATGTTCCAAAATCAACACAGCCGAATATGATGACAATAATTCTGATAGCGTGGATGTACATACTCCGACATACAGATATGAAATAACTAAATTGATTGCATAACATATACCAAATGCACACCACTCAAACAGTCAAACCTTTTTGTCAAAGCTTGTAATAGTAGGAAAAAATTTTAAAGACTACAATGTTGCAAATATCAAAACCAAGTACAATTTTGCTATGTGAAACTTTCTAAAATCTAGAAAAGTTTGAAAAAAAAACACCATTCCGGCTTCGATTTCATATGAAAGGATGTACCCACAATTTTTTTTGCTCTTTCTAATGTTTTTGCAACGTACATAATAAACAATAACGATTTCTTTCGCATTCATTATGGAAAAGAATGAAATGACTGTTACTGACAATGCAAAAAAATTAAATGAGTTGGCACTCGAGATATGTGGCCTGGCTACTCTTTGTACACTGTCGGTGACATCGCCATGGTATCCCGGCGAGGGAAGGCTCTAGGTCTCATCAGCTTTGTGAGCAAAAAAATGCCACAAGGCAAAATAATGAAAAAAAAAGGCATTCAAAAACAGTAGTAAATACCTAAATACTGCATGTCTTTTAAATAGCGTTTGAAGTATGTCTGCTTTTTACAGTAGAACACTCTACACTTATTCAGAAAAATAAGATTTAAAATGGGCTAATGGAATAGAATGCTGATTAAATAATTAATTGAAAATTAGAATACTGATTAAAGAATTAATTGTGAATCGGGTAGAGGAACAAAATATTTATTAAATGATGTATTTAAAATTGAGTAGCAAAATAGAATAGATATTATGTTAAATAGTGGAATTTACATTTGGAACCGGAGTACACCACAATGAAGTTCAATAAACAATGTTGATGTTTTTTTTTAAATACACTCTTGTTCTTATTAAAGAATGTTTACACTTAAAATTTCTTCGAAGAGACTGTCTTAGGGCAATAAGTATGGTTATTGTATATTTTTTTACAAAACCGTTTCGTAAAAAACACGAAGAAATATTGCGGCCTATCTAATGTGAAGAGACAATATCTGATGTCACATGCTAAAGACAATAAGTCTCGTGTCTTATTTGCCGAAAACGCATGTAGACTAGAAAAACCCTTCACAATTAGATAGAAATTTTGTGAAAATGGAGTCACTTCAACTGGAGATTTCAAAATTGTAAAGTTAAAACAAAATCTCATTGCTCACAATTGTCTATGTTTAAAGTGTTGCCATTTATATATTTTTACACAAATGTCAAAAGCTTCAAAACGTGCATACACATGCACTAAAATAGAAGACTTGCAAAGACAAATAGGCATAAAATGGAGGGTTTTAGGTAATGTTGATGGACTTCAAAGTTAATAAAATATTTATTCGAAAATAGATAAATTTGAGTAGCAAATCAAGACGCTTGAAAAACTCTAATATTATAGAATATTTGGTTCAGAATGGATAAAGTGGGAAACTATAATAGTTAATGTACTTCAAAGTTAATAAAATATTTATTCAAAAATTGATAAACTTGAGTAGGAAATCAAGACGCTTGAAAAACTCAAATGTAATAGAGTATCTGATTCAGAATGGATAAATTTAAGTGGGAAATTATAATAGTTGATGAACTTCAAAGCTAATGAAATACTAACTCAAAAATAGATAAATTTGAGTAGGAAATAAAGACGCTTGAAACACTCAAATGAAATAGAGTATCTGATTCAGAATGGATAAATTTAAGTGGGAAATTATAATAGTTGATGTACTTCAAAGCTAATGAAATACTAACTCAGAAATAGATAAATTTGAGTAGGAAATCAAGACGCTTGAAACACTCAAATTAAATAGAGTATCTGATTCAGAATGGATAAATTTAAGTGGGAATTGATGGACTTCAAAGCTAATGAAATACTAACTGAAAAATAGATAAATTTGAGTAGGAAATCAAGACGCTTGAAAAACTCAAATGTAATAGAGTATCTGATTCAGAATGGATAAATTTAAGTGGGAAATTATAATAGTTGATGGACTTCAAAGCTAATGAAATACTAACTCAAAAATAGATAAATTTGAGTAGGAAATCAAGACGCTTGAAACACTCAAATTAAATAGAGTATCTGGTTCAGAATGGATAAATTTAAGTGGGAAATTATAATAGTTGATGTACTTCAAAGCTAATGAAATACTAACTCAGAAATAGATAAATTTGAGTAGGAAATCAAGACGCTTGAAACACTCAAATGAAATAGAGTATCTGGTTCAGAATGGATAAATTTAAGTGGGAAATTATAATAGTTGATGTACTTCAAAGCTAATGAAATACTAACTCAGAAATAGATAAATTTGAGTAGGAAATCAAGACGCTTGAAACACTCAAATTAAATAGAGTATCTGGTTCAGAATGGATAAATTTAAGTGGGAAATTATAATAGTTGATGTACTTCAAAGCTAATGAAATACTAACTCAGAAATAGATAAATTTGAGTAGGAAATCAAGACGCTTGAAAAACTCAAATGAAATAGAGTATCTGGTTCAGAATGGATAAATTTAAGTGGGAAATTATAATAGTTGATGTACTTCAAAGCTAATGAAATACTAACTCAGAAATAGATAAATTTGAGTAGGAAATCAAGACGCTTGAAACACTCAAATGAAATAGGGTATCTTGTTCAGAATGGATAAATTTAAGTGGGAAATTATAATAGTTGATGTACTTCAAAGCTAATGAAATACTAACTCAGAAATAGATAAATTTGAGTAGGAAATCAAGACGCTTGAAAAACTCAAATGTAATAGAGTATCTGATTCAGAATGGATAAATTTATGTGGGAAATTATAATAGTTGATGGACTTCAAAGCTAATGAAATACTAACTCAAAAATAGATAAATTTGAGTAGGAAATCAAGACGCTTGAAACACTCAAATGAAATAGAGTATCTTGTTCAGAATGGATAAATTTAAGTGGGAAATTATAATAGTTGATGTACTTCAAAGCTAATGAAATACTAACTCAGAAATAGATAAATTTGAGTAGGAAATCAAGACGCTTGAAACACTCAAATGAAATAGAGTATCTGGTTCAGAATGGATAAATTTAAGTGGGAAATTATAATAGTTGATGTACTTCAAAGCTAATGAAATACTAACTCAGAAATAGATAAATTTGAGTAGGAAATCAAGACGCTTGAAACACTCAAATTAAATAGAGTATCTGGTTCAGAATGGATAAATTTAAGTGGGAAATTATAATAGTTGATGTACTTCAAAGCTAATGAAATACTAACTCAGAAATAGATAAATTTGAGTAGGAAATCAAGACGCTTGAAAAACTCAAATGTAATAGAGTATCTGATTCAGAATGGATAAATTTAAGTGGGAAATTATAATAGTTGATGGACTTCAAAGCTAATGAAATACTAACTCAAAAATAGATAAATTTGAGTAGGAAATCAAGACGCTTGAAACACTCAAATGAAATAGAGTATCTGGTTCAGAATGGATAAATTTAAGTGGGAAATTATAATAGTTGATGTACTTCAAAGCTAATGAAATACTAACTCAGAAATAGATAAATTTGAGTAGGAAATCAAGACGCTTGAAACACTCAAATGAAATAGAGTATCTTGTTCAGAATGGATAAATTTAAGTGGGAAATTATAATAGTTGATGTACTTCAAAGCTAATGAAATACTAACTCAGAAATAGATAAATTTGAGTAGGAAATCAAGACGCTTGAAAAACTCAAATGTAATAGAGTATCTGATTCAGAATGGATAAATTTAAGTGGGAAATTATAATAGTTGATGGACTTCAAAGCTAATGAAATACTAACTCAAAAATAGATAAATTTGAGTAGGAAATCAAGACGCTTGAAACACTCAGATATAGTATTTTATTCAAAAAGTTTAATTAAGTGGGAAATTAAAAAGACTTGAAAATAGTCAAACACTTAGTGAAAACCGTAGTTAAAAAAGTTCAATAGACAATGTTGACAACAAATAGCTTGCAGAGCTATGACAACATTTTATTTACTTTACTCAATAAGTACGCTTATTGTACATATAATTATTATACGTCAGTGTCTATCAATAAACTTAATTACGAGAAAAATTCACAATATATTCAGCATTTTAAAATTAAAATATTATGAAAATATGTGCCAGCAGGGGTAGAAGGACTTTTCAAACACATGTTCTCTAAAACCATTGCTTTTGATTCGAAGGATCCTAATATAGAAGATGCCGAATACTTACTAGCTAAAGCAACACTTTCAGTGGTGGATACGCCCATGCTAAGAACGGCAATTAAGAATCAGCCAAATGACTCAACTGGAGAAGCAGAGTACTCTAGTGCTCCTACAAAACCCAACACATATGGAACACGCACCATACACCGAAGAGTAAATGATGGAACTGATCAAAATGGGCGGCAGAAGACCAGGGAGACAACACAGACAACCAGGGTATCAAGGGGGGGTATGAGAGCTGCCTGTAACACAATGGCAGAAAAGATGCTCAATGGAAGGAACGCGGGATACCGCATAGCAGCGTTCTTTTCAAAATCACATCTTAATAGGGTATTTGCTACGGGGGTAGCCAGGTCCTTGTTAGCTCTAGGGATAGCAAGGAGAAGTACCCTAAATGGACTAGGAAACCAAAATAAGACCACAGCCTTATTAGGTACAGTAAAATTGTTTGCAGCTCTTGCATACGAAATCACGGAACCTACCCTTGACACTTCTTCGGGGGAAATTCCAATAGCCCAAAATCTTGAAAGAGTCCCAGTTAGTGACAGCGTCGATCTGATGGGTGTTTCACAATTGGGAATACCGCTATGCAACAATAGGATATGAGATTTTAGAGGCCGCGATAGTGCAAGAGGGGAACATTAGGGTTGGAGCCGAATTATGGAGCTTAAAGTCACCAGACCTTATGGTGATTGTTCTTGACAAGGATGTGGATTTGGCATCGGTGAAGTGGCCTCTGCTTATATTAAGCAGACTTCCTTACCCACTACTCTGGGTATCAGAGTGGTATACGTACGTGGTTGCTAACGCGAACGGGCATGAAGATTGGAAAGTTGCACAATTCCTACGAAATGAGGGGTTGGTGACCATTAACAATCTTGTAAAAAACATACTTTTCGTAACTACTACTAGAGTTGGCAATGTGAAGATTGCAGGTGTTGATCTACCTGTTACGCACATCAACCGTGATGGCTCTGTGCCAGACGTACCTACCTGTGTTCAATGCTACCCGACTAATCTCGGCTTGCTTGGAGTTTGTGATGAATTCCTCAGAATCACTAAAAGGTAGGTGGAGTGATATTTGGTCGCTTAGATTGGGAGGGGCAAGCTTTAATTGGACTCAAATAGAAGTATATGTCACTTTGCTTACAGTTAGGTGGCATCCACCGCTCGAAATGTCCGTGGATCAGGAAGGGCAGAGAACTACGTATTGGTGGAATACATCACCACCTGCTCCGGGTTTACCACCATGCCCACAGGGCAACGACAGTACTGTCTTCTTTGCGCGTGACACGGAAATTCGATAGAGCACATATTTTTACCGAAATTAGATGCTGATAATGGTCCGGCCGTTATGTTGGGTTCTTGGTCTAACTATGCTGAGCTATTAGTAGGCTTAAAGATAGCGACTTATAACTCGCCTTTCCTCAATACTTTACATGTAGACCCTGAAATATGTTCAGGCGGCTATCACAGACTATTCAAAGCAAAACTCTTCAGACGAGCTGTAGAGGAGTATAAGACATCGTCAGGTATAACGGACGAAATAGTTAGCCCTGCCTCTTACGATAATTTAAGGCAGACATGGCAGACACTGGTCTAGGGTAGTTCAAGTAAGTCATCAAGCTTAAAGCACCTGGTAGGTATCTTGTTCACTGTAGGTGATCATGAAGCAAGGGTTGACTGGTCTTCCAACCTCCTGAGATTAGTGGCTAGAACGTACACCGGAGTCAGAACTAATAATGCCCTGTGGTTGGACGATGGTTCTGGTGGGGCTAGTGTTAAAGTTGATGAGACGACAGTAAGGTTCGATACTAACATCAATTCACCAGTATATCAACACTGGGTACAAGATATTTTGAGAGACGATCCAACGCTTGCGAGACTCACCAATAGGATAAATCTCGTATCATTGCCTCGAGTTTTGCACCAGAAAACTTGGCCTGGAAGACAACTGGAGAGGTCTATAGTGACAAGGCTTGAGTCAACTCAATTTACAACTCTGAGTATACGTGCAGGGAATACATTAGTAGTATATAAAAAACAATCGTTAACATAATAGTGGTGTGGGATTTTTGAAACAATGGAAATTAATAAAAATAACTCTACTAAAAGAGTTATTAATAATAAAATGGAATAATAATGCCCTAGAGGCAAACTGTTTTAAAATGTATTTGGTGTTCTTAAATTCTCTCATTATGCAATTGATAATATTGTAACTTTCTGTAATTCCTATCATATCTGCTGTCACTGTTTATGATTGTGTCAAGAATCGAATTAATATTATGACAATCAACTTAAATGGAGCAGTTCTCTGTGTTATGGCTGAAATTGTTATCAAAAACACTGATGCGTATGTTGAGGTCATTAAAAAACGCACAGTGAATCATGTTTCTGTACGAGCTTGTAAAATAACAGTGTCTACATTAATTACTCATTGTGGAATGCATTCTCACAGTTCTCAAGTGAATAAAGGATTTGAAATTGGAGAAATAGTTGATATTTCTGAATCTATGTTTTTGGTTTAAAAAAAGAATACTAGCCTCTCTACAGCCAAGATAAGGCAAAGTATTAAGTGAAAATAATATTGATTTAGTAAATAACTTTTACCAAAGTGATGAGCACTCATAAATTCTGCCAGAGAGAAAAGACAAAGTGAGTGTTTCCACTAAAAAATATATGCAAAAACGATTTCTATTACAAAACCTAAAAGAATTATATTCTGCATTTAAACTTGTGAATCCTAGTGTAAAAATTGGTTTCACAAAATTTTCTATGCTGCGTCGGAAATATTGCGTTTGGGTTAGCCGTTAGCTGGATTTGCTGGAACACATTCAGTTTGTGTCTGTGTGATTCATCAAAATGCATAAGTTAATACTTATTGCAAGTGGAATTGAAGAATCCTACAACAATTATTTATTTACAATGTTAATGACATTGTGTTCTGTAGATAATAAAGATTGCATGTTGGGTCACATTATCAATAACAATACTGTCACTCAAAAGAAACAAAACAATATTCTACTTCAGATCGCTTGTTGACACAGGACTTTGGTGCCACTCAACGAGTAGAATTTAAACCGCTCTGTGCTGCATTGTCTATGCTCAATTTAGATATAAGCTATCTTTGTTTTTGTGATTGTTCTCTTATACCGAAATGTCCAAATAAAGTGGTCAAGTTTTTACTAACTCTGAGTTTTTAATCTTAAAAAAATCCCAGACATTTTCCCAAACAAGAAATTAAACATTGCTTATTTCCAGTTTTATTGTCTGTCAAACAATGACTTCAACCAATAATTCTTCCTTAGAAACCATTGACATCCAACCAACCTACTCGACTGTTTCTGTATTCGGAATTTATATTTCAGAAGTCTGACTTACGATATCAATGTGATTTTTACAATTCTGATCAAACATGTTCATCCAAAGTCAACTGGAACAAACTTTTAATATACCATGATGACATCATGATTTCATACTCCTTATGGATGTCAACAGACAGCAGACAGGTCTCAAAAGATTAATGTAACTGTCAGAATAAAAGAATATATGGACACACTAATCAGTAGCCTTGAAACTCTCCTATCACATTCATTCATATCAAAGGCACAATCCCAGTATTTAAAAAACTTAAAGAAAAAAAATATGGCAAAAGAGCAATACTATCATTACTCTTACGTTGTTAAAGATGAATTGCACTGCAATCAAGACTACTGTTAGATTCACCCAGTCATTATTTATACCCATTCAACTAAACTTTGAATTTAAAATGTTTTTGTTTTTTAAGAATATCTCAAACATGAGTCATGCCGCTATCGCAGCCAATGAGCGACATATGCACCAAACTACTTACAATTGGTACCTAAACTTTTTCAGTAACAGAATGAAACAGTTGTATAGAATAGACAGTTGTAGAAGAAAATCAACCAGAAGGGGGGGACAAAAAGAACATCTTTACTTGACCTTACTGGTTCTTTACGGTGTCAAATAGGAGAACTGAAGAAGAAGAGAAAAAAAAGAGTGGGAAAGCTATTCTTTTCCGGGGATTCCACGGATTTTTTGATTCAAAATAGATTTTTTTGGCTATCCAGAGAAAACCAAGCGTTGCCGAAGGTATCCGATCAAGCGGCTTATTACAATTTTGCCATTATGCAATCAGTACCATAAAAAAAAATAGAAAAAGATAATGTTTTTTTATATAAATGGACGGAAGACGAGAGTATCCTAAAGGAGCAAATGAAATTGCTTCTGCTGTGTTTGATTGTTTAAATTCCACACATTTTGATGAGAGCATTACAACAATACGTTTAACTTTTTCAGGATTAGAATGAAACAATTGGTTTTGAAGAAAATCAAGCAGAAGGGGGGACAGAGAGAACATCTTTACTTGACCTTACTGGTTCTTTACGGTCTCAAGTGGCAAAGTTACAAAAAAAAATGATACAGACAAAAGTAAGATATAAATACTAAATATCTGTGGAGCTGAAATTTAATACTTTTTGTGTTAAATATTAAATCTTTTACTCGAGTATGTTTTAGTTTAGTTGCAATGAGAAGCAACTCTCGCAAAAGGTGAACTCCAGTTATCTGAAGAAAATAGTGGCAAGTTGAACAAAAACCTTCGCTATCAACAGATGGAACATGAACAGTTAAATTCTGCACATCAAAATATCACAAGTATGAAAGAAGACTTAATTAAAAAGTAAATAACTTTAGGAATGGGTAGCAGGCAGCAGCTTATTCGGGTATTTCATCGGAGAGTATAGTCAAATTTTTAATTTGTGTTATTTTTACTTAATTATTAAATTGTCTTATTTTTCTTGTTATTTAATAAATTGTGTTGTTAAATTGTATTATTTTTTTAGTATTTTCTCAGTATTGCCCCAGAACAGATTTCAATTTAGCGGGGCAATATATGTATTCCATTAATATGTTTTCATGTTATTTTTTTTTTTGGAAATATTAATTATATTGTAGGAATACACTATAGATTATTCAACAGTACAAAGTAGACAAACTGCTACATCGTATAGGATACAGATAACCAACTGGCAACCTCACTTGTGTGAAATTTCATTATAGGCAATCTATATAGAGATAAAATGTATAAAATATTGATGTACCACCATAGGCACATTCCCTTTGAGGGTAGAGAGAGAGAGAGATGACGAACTGTCAAAAAGTTAAAGACTTTCAGGATGAGTAGCATAAGTTTCATCTTTACTGAATTAGGTAAATGTCTTATGGGGGAATTTTTACGAATACCTGCCTTTTACAGGTCACTCGAAAACTTAAAAAAAGAGTGGGAGACCAATTCTCTTCCGGGGACTCCACGGATATTTTATATGTAGAGTGGTCCGTAGAAACCCACTAATTAAAATGTACATTTATTAACTAATTATTTATTTATGTTTTATATCATTGACATTTGAATATGTTTGTGTTATGTTTTCTATTTTATTGTTGTAAAAATTGTTTATATATATATATCATGTAATAAGGGCTTTTGCCGTAGGATGAATAAATAAATAAATATTTGTCAACGTGATTTATGTGTACCTACCTATTACAATAATTTGAAATGTTTTGTTTATTGTTTAAGGTATGAACTTAAAAATTTGCACACAGTAGCAACAAATATAAATGTGATACACTGACAATGATCCACATTACAAACTTCCATGAAGACTTTTTATACGCGGAATAAAGCGGAACAGGATGCATTTATGATGAAACAAATGGCGTCTTGCCCAACAAAGTCCTCGATCCGAGTCCGAGAATACGAAAACCCACTGAATTTGTCACTACTGAATTTGTCACTAAACTGTTTGTAAAAAAATGGAACTCGTCAACATTAATATCATACCATTTATACAATTGGTACCTAAACTTTTTCAAGATCAGAATGAAACAGTTGTATTAGAAGAAAATTAACCAGAAGGGGGGGACAGAAAGAACATCTTTGTTGTACGTAACTGGTTCGTTACGGCCTCAAGTAGGAGAGCTAAGACAAAAAATAACAGACAAAAGTAGGACATAAATATTAAACACTGTAGCGCGGCGTGCGCGCAGTATCTCAAATACTCGCCCGCTCGCACAGTAGGTCTCTCTTTCTCGCGGGACACATCAGCTGTATCGGGAGCGCTCGGGACACATCGGATACAACGAGCGCCATCTTGACTCCACCCTGGACCATCCGTAGGAAGGGGATGGCCGAACGGGAATAAATACCGGAGCCAAGGACATTTGAAAGCAGAGTTCGTCGGGAGAGCCTCTAGTAAGGAACAGTAGTTGCGTTCGCCTTGTGTGTGGACCGCTATTAAGATTACTGGTAACGTTCTCCTAATTAGCTAACAGTTGCGTTCGCCTTGTGAGTGGACCGCTTTTAGCCTAGTACCAACGCTCCAAATGGTAGTTGCGTCCGCCTTGTGTGTGGACCACTCAGATACCACGGGGGAGACGTTGTATGTGTCACCATATAATATAATTTTTTGTACTCACTGTCTGTAATTTGCTGACGAGGATATTGTTTTCAATAAATGTATTAAAACATTTTGTGCCTTTCAAACGAACCCACCACTTACCCCTAGCTGGAGGTTATAAAGTGGCTGCCCAACGTTAAGGCACTACAGACATTAGAGTGAATGAATCAGTGATTTAAGTGAACTGTGAATACCTATTCGTAATTAGTGAATCGCGCAGTAGTAATAGTGTTAATTGCACAATATCCAAATTGTGAATTATTTATTAACTGTGAATACCTATTGGTAATAAGTGTATTACGCAAGAGCGAACATTCTGAATTGGACAATAGTGAAATTGTGAATTATTTATTATCAACACTTGTGTTGACTTGGATTAGTACGTTCTGTGATAAAGTGTAGTAATTGAAGTCTGAAGACTTCGTATATTTCTCAAGACGGCACCAACCAAAGGAAAAAACAAGATGTCACTGTCCGCAAGTGACCTCCAGACGCTGCTGAAGTCTCTTCGGAATAGTAGCTTCGCTACATGCACGTCAAGGTACGATGGCAAGCGAGACCATCACACAGTGGATGAATTTATCAGAAATTCATCCATTTTTAAGGAGTGCGAGAACATTCCTGATGGTAAAGCACTTGCAGAGCTGCCCCTCCTCTTACAAGGTGTTGCTGCGTTATGGTGGCAAGGTGTCAAGGACACTGTCAGCACTTGGAGCACTGCAATGGAGATGCTGCGAGAGGCATACACTCCAAGAAGAGAGGCGTACAGAGTGTACGCTGACATACATAAAGAGCCCCAGGCCGAAGACATGTCAACTGATATGTTTATCACAGAGAAAAGGGCTCTATTTGCCGAGTTAACACAGAAACATTCTGAGGCTACCGAGATCGACATGATATTTGGCAAGCTGAAGCGGCAGATAAAAGAGAAATTAACAAGAAGCAGTGTATCTACAAGGCTCGTGAAATCGAAGAACTGCATGCCGAAATTAACAAGCAGGGGAACCATCGAGCAAAGGAAAAAGGCGGATCCTCGAAGGTCATACCTAGGTGTGCAAATTGTAGACTAATAGGCCACACTGCGGATGTGTGCCGAAAGACGAAGAAAGCGGCCCCAGAAGCTACGCGCAAGAAAAGGAACACTCTAGCGTGTTATGGATGTAACCGCCCTGGTGTTATACGTAGCAAATGTCCTACATGCAACCCGCCAGCACAGACGGAACAAATTAATTTTTGTTCATTTGCTTCCCGACAGCCGGTGACTTTAAGAAACCGACCTGCAGTGACGATCGAGATTGATGGCATCAAAGGCACCGCGCTCATTGATACAGGTGCTGCGATGAGTGTGGCTAGTGATGAGCTAGCTACGATCCTAAAAAGCAGAGGATACAAGTTCCACAATGAATGGACAAAGATAATCCTTGCCGATGGACGAGAGTCCATCCAAAATATCAGCATCGTAGTTGTGAATCTCATCTTGAATGGGAGGAAGATCGAAAGCAAGTTCGTTGTCCTCCCAGGTGCGACCAGGAATCAGTCACTCTTGGGGATAGATTTCTTGGGAGAGTCCGGCATCATTCTGGACCTCAAGAGATGGTTGTGGAAATTTGGAGACACGAAGGGCTGGTACCCATTTGTCATACCTGCAGGGCCTAGAGTAAAGGATGTCATGCCTACCCGAGATGTAGAAGAAGACCTGGAGGAACGAGCGTATGGCCCAGAGCTAACACCAAGGCGTATCTGTTCTCTAATGGGTATGGAACCCATTATAAGCCCGATGGCGCATTCCCCAGAGGCTCCGTTTGCCGTACCTGTAGAGCCTAGCCCAAGAGAGGTTAGCCCTACACGTGAAGTCGAATAAGGTCTTGAAGAGCGAGCATATGGGCAAGAGCTGACGCTGAGACGCATTTGCTCCGTGATGCGGTCAGGACCGATAATCAGCTCAATGACGCACATTCCCGAGTTGGAATCCTCGATTCTAAGACAAGCAGACGAGACCTTACCGTACATTGTAAAGACGGAAGCCAGCAATGATGCAATTGGTGCGGTTTTGGTCCAGGGGGAGGCGGAACAAGATCACCCAGTAGAGTATACCAGCCACCTCCTCACATCGGCGGAGAGAAAAAACCGTTACTGGAAGGCACGTTACGAAGTAGCAAACCCCACTGACCCTGCTACTTCAGTCGGAACGTATCATTTTTCATCCTTATCCCCATACAAGGGAGGGGTTCAGGCTACACCAGAGCCTCTTCATCCCCTTCGTAGACGACCATGTAAACACTAGAAGAGAGAAGCATAGGATTCCTCAGCGGGACGCATCGGAATCCTAGGGGGAGATTGTAGCGCGGCGTGCGCGCAGTATCTCGAATACTCGCCCGCTCGCACAGTAGGTCTCTCTTTCTCGCGGGACACATCAGCTGTATCGGGAGCGCTCGGGACACATCGGATACAACGAGCGCCATCTTGACTCCACCCTGGACCATCCGTAGGAAGGGGATGGCCGAACGGGAATAAATACCGGAGCCAAGGACATTTGAAAGCAGAGTTCGTCGGGAGAGCCTCTAGTAAGGAACAGTAGTTGCGTTCGCCTTGTGTGTGGACCGCTATTAAGATTACTAGTAACGTTCTCCTAATTAGCTAACAGTTGCGTTCGCCTTGTGAGTGGACCGCTTTTAGCCTAGTACTAACGCTCCAAATGGTAGTTGCGTCCGCCTTGTGTGTGGACCACTCAGATACCACGGGGGAGACGTTGTATGTGTCACCATATAATATAATTTTTTGTACTCACTGTCTGTAATTTGCCGACCAAGATATTGTTTTCAATAAATGTATTAAAACATTTTGTGCCTTTCAAACGAACCCACCACTTACCCCTAGCCGGAGGTTATAACACAATCTTCAAAAACAAATACATATCTGTGGTGTTGAAATTTATTACTTTTTATGTTTACAATTAGAGTGGGAGAACTTTTCTTTTCCAGGAATTCCACGGATTTTTGATTCAACATAGAGTTTTTTGGCTATCCAGAGAAAACCAAGCGTTGCCGAAGGCATGCAATCAAGTGGCTTATTACAATTTTGCCATTGTGCAATCAGTACCATAAAAAAAATAGAAAAAGATAATGTTTTTTTATAGAAATGGACGCAAGACGAGTATCTTACAGGAGCAAATGAAATTGCTTCTGCTATTTTTGATTGTTTAAACTCCACACACTTTGATGAGAGCATTACAACAATACGTTTGGTAGCAGATGGGTGTGGAGCCCAAAATAACATTACAGTTAAATACAATGTCATTTGTCCATCCTCGAAGAACTCAAAATAAAGGAACGATTGTCCATTATATGCATGCGCCGTGTCCTGCAGCACTTTGGACACAGAGAGGAGCAGACAACCTGGTGAGGCTTGTTCCGACTGTAAGTGTGGAGGACAATAGAGGTAGGGGGCGCGCACCAATGAGATGAAGTGAGCAGGTGAAGGGGGCAACAGGGGGGACCTTACATGAGGCGCTGCGAAGAGCGGAGGATTGGAGTCGCTGGAAGCATTTTGTCCACACCTATTCAAATTATGGTCACGATCCTCAGCACTGAGGGAGCGACAACAAAGAAGATGAGGTCGCCTATATCATACCAGATTACTCCGGTACTATGATCGTGGGAATGTTTGCTTATCAATTATAATAGAATAGAACATTCCGATGACTCATAATCCTATGCACACGTAACCAGTACCTGGGACACTATATAAACGATTCCGCACTGGAAACAATTGTCAAGTTATTAATTATAAGTCAGTCAGTTATTAATTATTAGTCAGTCAGTTAATAATTATTAGTCAGTCAGTTAATAATTATTAGTCATCAGTTAATGATAACAAGTCAGTTATAATTATCCTGTTGTTAAATCCTGGTCTTGGATTTTTTAATCAAATATAATATTCTGTGTTGAAAGTATTCAAGAATAAATAAAATAGATTACGAAGTAATTGAATTTGTATTTTAATAAAGTGATTGAAATAAATCTATTTTGGTTTTTTTTTTTAAATTCGCATGGTTGCGAATCGTAAATTTTGTTGCAAAATACCGTATACTATTCATTTCATTCATTGCCCTCAACGCTCCTCTCGGGAGCACAGGGCAGAAACCAGCCTCCTCCATACAGAGCGTCTCTGCGCCAATTGCGTCACCTCTTTCCACGACATTCCTTGCGCTCTGATATTGTTGTCATAGGAACGGTGTATTGTGAAAGAGGAACGCCCGGGCCGTATACTATTATTGAGTTATTATTTGTATAGTTCATAAGTCAATGTGAAATGTATTATTATTTAATATATGGCTAATACCTTTTACTCTCTGTAAAAGGCATTAGCCATATATTAAATAAATAAATAAATATTGTTTAAATGAAGTTGAAAAAAAGTGATACAAAAAGTTAGTAGAAATAATACACAAACATCTGATAGTAAATTGTTTTTAACAATTGTCTTGTGAGAAAAGAATGAACTATTATATTGAAAAAATGTATACGTAACGGCCATACTGAAGAACGATGTCACGCAACATGGTATAAGTTTCCCTCCAATATACAGATATTACTTTGGTGTATGAAAATTTAAATTTTTTCTATCAATAGTAAATATTATATACACAACAATTAATAATAATAACAACAGATTCTTCCCTGTGTTCTCGCAAGGAACATCAGAGTAGATAACAATATAAATAAATAAACAAGTCTTATTACTCAAATTTTATCTCGCTCAATCTCCAAATTTTTCCCTCAGTCGTTTTGTGTAGAATGGATATGCAAAGTTAGCGGGTTCCGGCGATGGGTTCTCCATGAGTATCTTGCTGATGTAAGTTGGAGGACAGACGGGTATTCTGCGTTCTACGAGATAGTCCAAGTCCTCGGGGTTGAAGGGTAGAATGGAGTTCTCGGCTATGCAGAGTGTGGCGTTGTGTTCACCGTGGAAGGGCACCCTGAAAGTAATACATCAAATATTAGTAATTGATTTAAATTTTGGCTATAACAAAATTTGACACAAAAAAAGAGCTTTGGTTAAAAAAATGGTTGCAATTTTGGCAAAGTGTAAAATGGTAAACTTCTTCAATTCAGCGATGAGGTATGCCACCCATTCAGATTATTTTTTTATGGGGCTCTGTTTATTTATTATTCGCAGTCGGTTTGTTGGCTTATCACGCAGGGATGTGTTGTGATGGTAAAGATAATTAAAACTAGACTGAATTCCAAAAATCGGTGGACCTTAACGGTTGTATTTAATTTCAGGAAGGATTTTGTCAAGGGGAGTCCTACAGGCGAACTTTGAGCCCTTCCTTAGAAAGAACTTGCTTGAAGAGTATGGATGACATAGAAACTGACATTCCTGTAACATTCATGGGTGAGGGAGGGTGCAACCCTTAATGTGAATTCCAAAAATGTGTTATTGATTTCTAATAGTCAATCTTCGATTGGGCAATATTAAATATTACATGAAAGCTGTCATTTTCATTAGATAATTGTATGATACCTATGTGTTGTATTCTGGTGTTTGATATTGTTTTATTGAATGCATAAAGTGTGGAGTGTGAGTATTGTTTTGGATATTGTATGCAAAGGAAGTAAAAAGCTGTATACTTAGATACAGTATCTAAGTATACAGCAGTATCTAAGTATGTATCTAAGTATACAGCTTTTACTTAAAGGAAGTAAAAGCTGTATACTTAGATAATGTGATTTTTTTTATATATATAATTGTTTGTTCTTTGTGTTGCTAACGTAGTTATATAGGATAATTTTGTATTCAATCCTATATAAATTTAGTCATAAGTACATTTATTGAGGTTTAACTGGGTGAAATGCTTAGAAGGATGAAAGGAAGGATAGACTTTTGAGGGGACTATAATATTTGGGAATATTTTATGTTTTTTTTATTATACTTTTTTTCATTATTTTATTGTTAACTAGCTTTTATAACCCGGCATCGCTCGGGTTTAAAAACAGATATTCATCCAAATACGTGAGTTAAAACAACAATCTTATTGAAAAAATGAAGTTAGCACTAAGGATGAAAAAGTATCGAAAACCTCTTCCCGACGAAAAACCTAGATTGTTTTAAGATTCATGATTTTATACTGTTCTGTTAAAACTGTTTTCAAAAGTGATTAAGTAAAAAATGCTTGCAAAACCTACGTAAAAAAATACTTAAAATATCTTTCCAATTTAAAAACTCAATGTTTAAAACCCACATGCCCATATTTAAGTAAAAAAATTAAAATAATAATAAAAAAAAGTTTGATACCCAACATGCCCACGCTTAAGTAAAAAAAATAGGTAGGTACCTGCATGAAAAAAAGTACTTAATCCTCTTCCCAATATTAAAACACAATTTTTAAAACATAGGTGGCTAACCTTTTCAGAAGGCGGGCCAAATTTCAGAATGAGATTTTCTACCGGGCCGCACTACAATATACTCCATATACGGAACATTTGAAATTTTGCTTCACCTTAAAATTTCTACCCCCCCCCGTCGCCAAATTTCCAAAATGGTACAGAAATTTGATATGTTTCAAAACTCCTAGGTTTTCTTTAAGAATATTTTTTTCAAACAACTTCTTTCTAAAAATGCAACGGGTACTTGTACCGACTTTTATAAAAAAAAATCATATGCTTCGCGTACCGCATGTAGACACCAAACGGGCCGCATGTGGTCCACCCTTGGTTTAAAACATCAAATTCTCTGAAGGTGATATACTATACTTTTATACAGTCAATTTTATTGTAAGGAATCATCGCTTGGGGTGGTACTTATGCAACTAATTTGAGATCGTTGAATGTGGCACAGAAATAAATTATTAAAATTATTTTGAGAAAAAAAGGACATTCCCCACAGAAGAGCTTTTTAAAATTTTCGAGGTCCCAACAATAAATGATATATACAGGAATATTGCAATACTACAGGTCCACAAAAAGATATTTGGCGAAGAGACACTCAGTGTCTTTCGTAGCCAGAGGTCTCAAATTATTGGCAATATAATTATACCTAGATGTAAAAAGACAGTGACACAGCACAATTATACATATCTTGGCACAAAGTACTTCAATGGACTTCCAAAAAATATAAATATGATAAAAAGCTATAAAACTTTTAAAGGTAAACTGAAAAAAACGGGAGAACAGTAATTTATTTACAGTTTACCGAAATAATTTATATGTATGTGATTGAGATTTGAATATATAATATATTATATAGAGTGGATGCATAAAACATGTGGCACGAAGAAATGTGTTTCTTAAGCATATGTATAAATTATAATGCTTTGTTTTTGTTAAGTTTTTTTTTAAATAAATAAATAAAAAAAAAAAAAAAAGTTTAACTATTTTAAAAAGAACCATATCTAGATCGAAAATATGTTGTTTACTGTAATATTTTACATTAAAGGGAAAATAAAACAGATTCGGAATTATAATATAAAACTATTTAATAAAAACAGTAAAATAAATATAAGAAATATGTATTTTTGGCGAATGGAGCAGATTCTGAAATCATCCAATTCTTTTCAAACGGCCTTTCCTGTGTTTATCCAGCGTTGTAAATTTGCTTCCGTTTGTATTTCTTTCTTTTACAACTCTTCTTATAGAACTAACAGATAATCCTGAAAAAAAAACATTGAAATTCATCAGCAATAGTCATTTAACTTCCTAGATACACAGGATCCTCGTATAAGTGAGTCATCTAGACATTCCATACACAATCATTTAATAATTCATTATTATTAAGCATCTGAGACATTCACTTGAGCTTTTTATTTAGCTAATTCTAGTATTCAGTAAAATAATTTGCCACTTTAAGTAAATTCAGTACATTAAATATGTTTTAAGAAGGCACAGAATTGAATAGTTATCTTATAATAGAAATACAATTTGGTGTCGTCAAACATAAAAAACAAATTAAATGTACTCAAATCTAGTCTAATGAACATAAATATGGTTAAATTAATCATGAAAATACCAGTATAAAATACAATTAAAACAGTAGGTACTTACCAGTTAAATCAGACATTGGTTCGATAACATTGGTAATGTCCCAGGACAGATTCTTAGCTTCCAACTCCGCATAATACCGGGATTACTATTTTTTTAGATCCACTACGTATTGTTTAGTTAATTTTTATATTTTTAAAGTCTTTTAAAATCAAAACAAAGTTGCAAAAACAAAATTTATCAGACCAATAAACCTTGCTACCAAACATTATATGATTGACAGATCTGTCAGTGTTGCCAGTGTAAATAATTTGTGTTTTTCGTTTTACCTGTGATCAGCAGCTCAACAAACGGATTCAATGTAGGATAAATGTCAAAAAACTCATTTTAAATAGAATCTACAATTTAATCTACAAAAAAATACATTTTTTTTGTGGTATGTTTATCAATACCAATTATGTATTTTCTCAGGTACTGATTTGAAAGTAACGAATACTCATCAAACCATAATAAAGTAACGATTAATACGACTATTATTCTAGCAACCCAGAAAAAGGCTCGGATTTTGACCAACGTTGCCAGACGTACGGTAAATATCGTATTTATATGGTAATTTCATTCCCCGTAGCAAATTAACGTACGACAAACATACGGAATTTTAAAATCAAAAATAATATTTATACAAAATGAACGGTAATTAATTTGATATTGCCATAAACAATCATCAGTACAAATACCTATTGCATTGTAAAAAAAGGTACCTACCGTGAGAAAATATTGTTAAAGAAAACCAAGGATATTTATTCCTTTACCATTTTCAAAAAATAGCGATGGGAAGGGGTCGAAATTTAATTATGAAACAGAATTCTGAACAGTAAGATTTATATCATGTTCGAGTGAAAATTGTATTTTGGTAATAATTGTACGGTATTTATTTGGCAAAATGCAGGTAATTTTGGTCACGCAATCTGGCAGCCCTGATTTTGACACTTAGTAATGACAGTTTTGAAATGTTTGCGTTTAATATAAATAAATTCTATAACTATTTTGAATTTAGAATACCTTAATGAAATTTAAAAAATACAGTTAAATACTGCAAATCATACGCGGAATTATAAAGTTGGTATGCAATTCTAATAATTATCTTTATCAATAGACAGTATCTTAATTTCTAAATTTTAAAAATCTTATGTTTTTAGATGCATGTTTTGAATAAATGAAATACTTCTAATGAAACAGATTGATGCAAGTATAATATTGAAATGATATCCTTTACAAAAGTGCCTAACTACCATTATGTTAAATGCAAGTTTTAGAAATGTTATCTATAGATATAATATAATATAACTATAACATAATATAATATAACTATACCAAGCCATAATAATTAAGAATGATATTTTCACACCCTTTTCTGTGTTTGTTATAACAGATAACTTTATTTAGAAATTAAAAGAAACTCAGAATATCCTTCAATAAAATAAGAACACATATCAATAGTATTGTTGTAGATATGAGTTTTTTTTATTTTATTTTGACGTTTACCTTACTTTGACAAAAGAACATTGAAGCATCATTGAATTAGTTCTGTGTTTTTGATATTATTGGTAACCATATTTTGAAATAAAAAGAAACTATGAATATCAACAATAAAATAAGAACACATATTAATAGCATGGTCGTAGATATATGAGATTTTTAGTGATTTTCAAGTTTACCAAACATCGACAAAAGATCGTTGATACATCATCATTTATAAATTAAATCTTTATAAAAGTATACATATTAAATGTTTTCAGCTCGCCTACTGGATGAGACATATCGTACAGAGGACATACAAATCACAAAACAAACAAACAAATGAACTTAAGTACCAACCAAAATATTAATGTATTGGATTCTATGTCATTCATGTCGGCCATTATGAAATTAGCCCAAGATGTCAAAAATATGCAATTTTAACTCGCATAATTCAGGAGTTTTTATCATAACCAAACAACAATTTATAACCAAAATAATCCCCAAATGTTTAGTTTCAGTACTGATGTATTTCGCGTCACATCCATTGGGAAATTAATTCAATACACTGAAAAATGTTCGACCATGAATATTGCTACTTACAAAAACTTTTATAGATTTTTCCATACAAATTTTGTTATTATAATTTCTTTATCAATACATAAGATATTTTAAATGTTTTTGGCCTTGAACGTGCCCAGGATATGAGACCTCGTATAGAGTGTATTATTTTACTTCTGTCTTTCCTTATTTCAGAGTCCATTAAGGACATACGAACGCATTAGAATATTTATGTGTGGATTTTAGGTTCGGGTAAATGGTGCGCCGACTGTACCTACTTGATTGTGCGAGGTATATTATTGTCACCTGGTTGGGTATCAGGAATAATATTAAAATATTGTTCATACATAATTGTTGTCACCTGGTTGGGTATCAAATAATATTAATTATTATTCTGCAGGGCAACAGTTACACAAAATCTTTTAAATAGTGTTTATATCTATGCATACCTATGTATCTATTTGCTATGTATATAAAACATGAATTTGCAGTGGTCGATATAGTGTAAGATGTATAGAGATACCCAACTATATACTTGCATGCCTATGTTTGGTTGGTAAGTACCATGTGCCCGAGCAAACTATGAATTTATGCCTATATCTATGTATTTATTAATAGAGCACTGGTGTTACCTAGTTGTGTTAGCTTGTATTTTTTTTTTGTTTTTGTTGATTGATTTGTCGTTTGTAAGTGAAGACTGTATTATTTTTTGATCATGTTATTTGTAAAAAGGCGCAAGCCGTATATTTCATAAATAAATAAATAAAATAAATAAATAAATAATGATGAATATTAAATAGTATGAGTGTCACAAATGATATCAACAAAAAGTGCAAAGACCAAGTCATAGGAGAATACAGTAGGCCATTTTAGAGGCATAAGATAAAAAATTGAATCACTTACGTTGCGTCCAACACTGTCCCTCCTCCGCTGACTATAACTCTGACGAGAGGCGGTTTCCTCGAAGGGGGCACATGAAGCAGAAGTCTCATGCCGTGGAATGGGAGAGGATGGCCTTGGGAACGAGTCAGCCTCCACCTGTGAGCCGCTGCCGCCACGTTGCAATCGGCTGCAGATTCTAGTTTAGGCAGCGATACGGCGATAGGGTTACCCCACTCAAACTCTTCTTCCTATAAAGAATAATATAGCATCATATGATTGTCTGGCTGCCAACGTTATTAATACACGTAGTTTATTTTATTTATTTATTTATATTATGGGGTATGGTATGCACCGCGACCTATAAGATCTATTGTACTCCCCCTACTTAGCTTTCCCAGTGTTACCAGTCAAAGCGACCCCTCAAGCCCCAGACATCTTATGAAGTCCAGAATCCTGAGGGGGTCCAAGGTGTGGAGAGACTCCACTTCTACCCAGTGCCTGCCTAGGGTTTTGATTCTTGCGAATCCCACAGCATTGCAGTCCGCCAAGAGATGACGAGGAGTCTCGGCCTCTTCTTCGCAAAATCTACAGGTGCCATCTTCTTCAAGTCCCAGTTTGCGTAGGTGTTCCCTGAGTCTACAGTGACCCGTTAGGAAGCCTGTTATTGCCTTGAGACTTGTTTTACTTAGGTTAGTGCAAGTCTTGGCCCTTTTGGAGTTATATCCTCCGAGCAGTTCCTTGGCTTGCCTAAGCCTAGGGAGATTCTTCCATAGTTCGTTTCTTTCTTGTCTCCCTTTCTTTTTAATTTCCTCTTGGAAAAACGTATGTCCCAAACCACAGAATGCTTCTGGTCCATAGAGTTGCGTTGCCGCACCCTTTCTTGCCAGCTTATCAGCTCGTTCATTTCCCTCAACCCCGATGTGTCCGGGTACCCAGAAGAGGGTGACTTTATTCTTCTTGCCTAACTCGTTAAGTTTGAGGAGGCATGTCCAAACCATCTTGGAGTTGATGATGTTTGAACCCAATGCTTTAATAGCTGCTTGACTGTCAGATAGTATAGCTATATGTTGCTTACTGTATCCTCTGTCGAGATTGAACTGGATACATCTTTCCAGAGCATATATTTCTGCTTGGAAGACACTTGGGAATTTTCCCATTGCTTCAGAGTGTTCGGTGCGCGGCCCGTAGACTCCTGCTCCAGTTCCCTCTTCTGTTTTGGATCCATCCGTATACCATACGATGGTTCCATTCTTGAGAGAGTGTATAATATCCTCGTCCCATTCTTTCTTTGTGCTCAGTTTGATAGCAAAATTCTTCTCGAAACTGAACTTCTTGATCATTAGATCGGCTGGCAGATCAATGAGGTATGCGCAGTCATTTAGAATTTCTTCTCCTTTGATGCGGTTTACCCTCGTTGATTCTGTCTTCTTAAGTCTGAGATATGTCTTCTTTGCAGCTTCCTCCACTACCATGTGGAGCGGTGAGAGATCAAGGATCACCTCCATGGCTGCCGTTGAACATGTTCTCATTGCTCCTGTTATGCATAAGCATGCTAACCTTTGTACCTTATCGAGTAATTTCCTCGTGGTAACAAGTTTGGTTCTACTTGACCATGCAATGGCTCCATATGTGATGATTGGTTTTATCATCACTGTATACATCCACAGCAGGATGTTTGGGTTGCAGCCCCAATTTTTACCTGCTATCCTTCTGCAAATCATAAGTGCAGAGGTTGCTTTTTCGACTATTTTGTCGACGTGTCTATTCCACAGCAGCTTTTTGTCTAGTGTTACACCTAGATATTTTGCTGTATCACTCCATTCTACAACAGCTCCATCTAGAAAGATTTCCTTGGTGTTTTGGAGTTTCTTTTTGTTTGTGAATGGTACTATTGTGGTTTTTCCTGAGTTCAATTTCAGCCCCACAGATATGCACCATCTTCTTGTAAGTTCTAGTGCACCCTGCATTAAATCACAAAGTACATCTTCAAACTTGCCTCTGATTGTGATAACTATGTCATCTGCATATCCATTTACATGGTATCTATGCTCGGTGAGTTTCCCGAGTATTTCGTCTACAACTAGACTCCAGATGAGGGGTGATAAGACTCCTCCTTGCGGACATCCTCTTGTAGTTGTAACTTTAATGTTCCTATCTCCTACTTTGGATTCCGCAGTTCTTGTGGCCAGCATATGTTTTATCCATCTGGATATTGTGCTGCCTACTCCTCTTTTCTTTAGTGCTTCTTCGACTGCCTCATGGGAGGTATTGTCAAAAGCTCCTTCTATGTCCAAGAATGCACACAGAGCTATTTCTTTATTGTCGATGCTTTTCTGGATTAACTCAGTCAGCTCACACAGGGCGGAGTCCGTGGATCTTCCTACCCTGTATGCATGCTGATTTGGATGTAGTGGTGTTTTATCCAGTAGCTCGCTTCTTATGTAGTTGTCTACTACTTTCTCCATCGTCTTTAATAGGAATGATGTGAGACTGATGGGTCTGTATGACTTTGGAAGGGTTGAGTCCTTCTTTCCATTTTTTGGAATAAAAGTCACACGTGCTCTACGCCATGATCTAGGTATGTACCCCAGAGCTAGGCTGCTTCTTATGATTCTTAGGAGATGTGGAAAGATTTCTTCCTGTCCCTTCTGAAGTAGAACTGGGAGAATGCCATCTACTCCCGGTGATTTATATGGCTGGAATGAGTTTATGGCCCACTTCAGCCGCCCCGGGGTGCAGACTGCTTTTGTCATTTCCCAATCTTCTTTCTTAGATTTGTAGCACATTGTGTGCTCCAAGTCTGCTTCGACGGTTTGACTGCCTGGGAAGTGAGTTTCTAGTAGCAAAAGTGCTCTTTGCTCCTCACTCTCAGTGTAGTTTCCATCTGGTTTTTTGAGAGACGCTGGTCCCTGTAAACCTCCTTTGGCCAGTGCTTTATGTAGTCTGGCTGCTATTGGAGTTTCCGTGATTTTTTCACAGAAATCTCTAAAGCTTTTCCGCTTTGCTTTTCTTATTTCTTTGTTGTAGTTAGTGAGTGCTTCGGTGTACTCCTGCCAGTCTCCACTCCCCCTCGCATGATTGTATAATCTTCGCACTGAGGCTCTCAGATTTGACAGTTTGTTGTTCCACCAAGGCACTTCCCTACAGCTTCTTTTCTCTCGAACAGGGCAGTTTGATTCGTATGCGTCCAGAATTGCCGCATTTAGATCCTTTACTGCCTGTTCTAGTTCATAATGATTTTTTACTTTTGAATTGACCAGTTCTAAGTTATGCTTAAGACTGGTCATGTATCCATCCCAGTCTGTTTTCCTGGGATTCCTGATGAGATCTGTCTTAATAGATAGACCTTCTAAATCAAATCTTATGATTTTATGATCTGAAAGAGAAGGCTCTTGCGAAACCCTCCATCTCTTGACCATTTCGTTGATATTTCCACTTGAAAGTGTAATATCTAATACTTCCTGCCTTATTCTAGTGATAAATGTGGGATCACTTCCCACATTTAGTATATCTAGGTTTTCAGTCAGGATGAATTCTAGGAGTTCTTCGCCTCTTCTGTTTATATCACTACTCCCCCACACAGTGTTATGAGCGTTTGCATCACACCCCAGTATGAGAGGGAGGTTGTTATTACTACAATAATTCACTAAACTTTGAACTTCTAATGGTGGCGCTGGCCCATGATAGTCAAAGTATGCCGTTGCAATTACTATATCTCGACATGTGTCACCCATATCGATACTTGCTCGGATGGGTACTAGATCGCGGGACATGAATTCTGACAGAGACATATATTTAATGTTGTCCCTTATCAAGATACAAGCTCTTGGTTTGTCAGTCTTCATATCCCAGATTACTTTAGCACCCAAGCTAGACAGACCTCTGATCTGTCCCTTGTAAGTCCAAGGTTCCTGTATTAACACAATTCCCAGGTTAGTTTTGGCAAACATGTTTGCAATGGCAGCAGAGGCTCCCCTAGCATGATGCAAGTTTACCTGAGCGATCCTGGTGATATTATTTGGTAATTTTGTGTTAATTTTTATTTATTTGTTTACTTATATTGATATATTATTATCTACTATTTAGAGTACATGCCTCTTACTACTGGACCATTTCCACATCTTGGGCTTCATCTTCCCCTTCTTCTGCAGAAAGCAGTTCTTCCTCGTCATCTGAGTTCACCAATGGATTGGGACTCGCGAGCAAGCTCGCATCGTCCTGCATCCTGGCGACGTCGCTCTCCTCCTCCTCACCCGAGCTCGCCATTGGACTCGGACTCGCGAGCAAGCTCGCATCGTCCTCTATCCTGGCGATGTTATTTTCCTCTCCTGAGTGAGGCACCCCCCCAGAGGAAGTCCCCTCTGATGTGATGCCCTCCCCGGAAGGATCGGGCAGGGAGGTAGGTGTTGTGGTGGTTCCACCTTCTTCTATTCTCCTCCTCCATAGTCCTTGGACTTGGATCTCTCCATATCGGTAGAAGAGTATTCCCCTCTTCTCCGACATGCTTCTATGAGAGGCCTGGTCTACCTCCAAACTCAGGAGCCAACCAGTTCCATCCTTCTTGCTGGCAAGGATTCTCCAGAGGGTGATGTTGAGCCCCTCATTTTGCCTATCCAGCATCTTAAGTATCTCCTCTGTGGTCATGTCTAGGCTTCTGGGGAAAAAGATGGTGACGGTGTATGCCTTCGGAACATTCTCCTCTGAGCATGCCCTAAGCCCCGCCCCCTCCCATCCCCCCAGAGACCCGACCACGGACTTCAACCACTCAGCTGTTGGTGTGGTAGCACAGTCCACCAAGAGCATGCTTGGTTTGAAGCGTATGCTTCGGAACTGTACTTTACTTGGAGATGGTCTCGTATCCGACATCATCTCCTTCAAGATTAAGTTCTCCAGCCTAGTGAGACCCTCATTGTCAATGGTGACCTTTGGGTACTCACTTGGCAGGATTACCAATCTTGTTGCTTTAAGAGCAGTTGCATAGCTGGTGACTTGCCCAGTTGACCTAGTACTAGCCTGGGTCTGTGCATCTGCTCTTTTCTTTTTTGAGGCTGGGTCCTGTGGAGGAGTCGTCAGCCTCTTCTTGGCATTTTGCTCTTTGGGTGCAGGCCCCTCTGCAATTGCCTTCTTTTTGACCTCTTCAGGTGCATGCCCCTTAGATGGTCCTTCTTGGTTTTGTTGTTCGGGTGTAACTTTCCCCGCAATCGCTCTCTTTCTGGCCTCCTCTGGTTCAAGCCCAATGGTTAGGTATCGGAGATACCACTTTTTCCGGGCCCCGCTGAGACCTCTTGTCAGCGGGTCGTCCCGGCCTCCAGGTTCACCTGGAGCTGGTAGTGGCATCATCCTCCACCCTGGCCTTCTGCTTTTCTTTGATGTGTTGCCGCCACTAGTCCCGGGTTGATCGGTATTGCCAGTGTAGGCTTCGCCCTCTGAAGTCCCGGAGAGCCCGGTTTTACTACTGGAGGTTCCACCAACACTAGCCCCGACTTTTCCGGTGATGTTAGTGGTGGCTTTGACACCTTCTGTCCCGGATTTTCCGGTGTTGTTACCAGTGGAGGCATCGCCCCCAGCAGTCCCGGAGTATCCGGTTTTGCAACCGCTGGAGGTTCTGCCACCACTGGTCCCGGCTTGTCCGGTGCTGCCAATGAAGGCACTGCTTATTTCTTTAGTTGCCCTACCTGAAGGCCGAGACGCCGCCGCCCGATCCACAGGAGCAGACGACGACGCACGACCCCCAGCAGGGCCAGTGTTTGCAGGGCAAGCCTGCTTAGATTTGCTTTTTGTTTTCTTTTTTTTCTTGACTTCTTCCATATTGAGTCCCACGAGTAGCTAGGGAACTAAAGGTCCACTGCGTCAGAGCCCCGCATGACACAGTAAGGCTACTTACTCCAGGAGGTCGCCAAGTATCCTGAAGGCCCCGTTTGAGACACCATACCCTGGTGCCATTCAGCCATCAGCACGGGTCGCTCTACACCTTGGCTTGGGTTGGGATTGGTATGATGGAACATATGTAAATGATTATAATGTGGTAAGAGTAAGGAGTTTTGACAGGAAAGCGGGCATAGGATCGGGAGAGCGCTGACCGGAGGGATCTGTGGACGGATCAGCGTTCAGCTCAGGTATCCCGGGTGTGCCATACCCGTAACTCACTGGAACAGTGAGCCCCCTGGGGGAAATACACGTAGTTACTATACAGGTTACCTGACTTGTGAGCCATGGATGCTGTGATGGTATAGATCAATGGTCCAAAAACCCTAAAGATCGGAGAGAAAGTGGTACCAGGCAACAAAAGGAACATGAAGATCAGTCCTTTTTTGTTGTGTTCGCTTTTTCCATATTTAAAACTAAGTAAAGAAAATTGTGAAGTATTTCTTAACAAAACTGAGGAGATAGTGAAATATGTCAAACTCCTAAAGCTTTTGAAAATCTGGCGATAGGGGAGGGGGGGGGAGTAGAACAATCAACTTCTTTCCCTCAGTTTGTCTTTATAAAATTGACAAATGTTAACTGATCCACAGCAAGAAAAAGGTTGGGGACCACTGATACGGATTATTTTCATTATTCGGTATCAAACCAGGCAGCTAAAATCTGACGGGCATGTAGTTGTAAAACCTTTTCTTAAATAGATCAGCAGCCAACTTTTTCCACTCATCCACAACCGATTCCCGAGAAAATGGCTTCAAGGATTCTAAAAGTTTAATTTCAAATTTGATACAAAAAATTCAATTGACTTACGTTTAAAAACTTCCCCTGCTCCTTACTCCTCTCCACATAGATGGGATGAACCAGCCATATTCCAGACGCAATGGCCGCTAACACTTTCTCTGACCTGCTGGGCTTGCCGTGCACCAAATGTGTGATGCTGGAATCGCATTCTCCGCCATCGCCCACAGTGCCACCCAGACAATTTATACCAGACACTATGTCATCACGATTCTACAAATATAAATAAAACAAAGACAACTGATTAAAAATGTTGAAACACATTTTCATACCTACATACATAGATGTGGTTAGATGGAAGAAATCACTATTATAGTGATAATCTCACCACTGCATATCACATTTTTTCTTATGTAAATTGTTTTGTTGATTTTGGAATAAAATAAATAAATAGAAGTGATCACAACACCTCAATGGTCCAGTTCTATAAGAGAACAACTAAAAGTTTTGAAAATCAAGTTTTTGTGCTTCGATCGTAAGTAGAAAATGATATTCTTTCGATTCCACTTACCAAATAGATATATTTTTTAATTACTCTGGCTTTGTTATAAGCCCAAACACACCCCAAACACTTTGACAGTAAGTAATATGCTTGTGCCCAAAAAGTGTAGTAGGTCCACAGTGGAATACAATAAACCTGGGATCTCTTGACTGAAAGTTTGAAAGGCTACCAGCCACCATAACGGGTTTAGACGAACATATTCTTTTGTAAATTGAAACTACCATTTCGTGTGTTCAATTCTATCTACCTACACTTGGAAGTAATCAGCATGCGGTGCCAATACTTGGTATCTCAGAACAATACCCACACATGAAGATGTCATTGAGGTTTATAAAAGAGAATGATCAATTGTAAAAATAACATCGAATAACATTTTTTTTCGTTTTAACCGACTGTAATTGTTCTACGAAATTTGGGTACTCTGTATCTTGGAGACATTGGAATTTCGAGATGATGGTGGATGATTTCCTACGTGCTATCCATTTCAAAGGTGTGGAAAGATTTATAGGTTATTCAGTACCAAAACAAACATGATGAATTTTGAATTTCAACTTTACAAAAGATTAGATGAGTTGTGTTGTATATAATATCTACAGTACTCCCACAATTTGTCCCTTGCCATCTCAGACTTGAAAAAAAATTTGCGTTTGCTGTGTATAAAAAAGAATTCATATTACCTGCACATTCATGGATATGATGAATTTATATGTCTTTTGTTGTGCGGGAGTTTGAGCGTCGCCGCACACAGAAGGGGAGACATCGTCCCACCCGACAGTGTACGCTTGGGAATCTCCCCCACGATGACCAGCCACTTCTGAAAGATAAAAATACAAGTAAATAATTAATATCTTTACACTAGTTACATCGTATTTGTTTGAAGTGGTGCTCAAACCTTTTTATTTACCCCGCAAGGGCTGTAAAAAACGAATATAAGTAACAAAATGTTCTGATCCTGTATGTATGTTCTCAGTGTGAAAGAATGAGTGCAAGAACGCAAGAAATATGTGGCTTGACCAAGTGGATCAAACTCTCAGGGACGACAGTATGTTGAGTAAGAGAAATCAGCGTGTATGTATGAGAAATTTCATGAATACAGAGGTAGTGAAGGAAGTAACATGAATATGAAGGTAGTGTAAGAAGTAAGGATAAATCAACATCGCATTCTGTTCTTTCTACCTACCCTACTTGAGATACAGCAAGAGGGTATAGTACAAATCATCCCGTTTAAAGATATTTGATATCTCAATGAGGTACACCATCCATTCTGAGTGTCTTATCTTCTAAAACACAGAAAGGATGACCTGGACATTCATTACACGCTGTACTTAGTCTGCCGAATACCCCGTTTTCAGGAAATATCACAATGATATATTAAGATATATATTTTTAAATTAATTCTTATGCATATTTGACAATGTGCAAAAAGAATAAAAAAATAAATAATAAAAATCAACTAATTAAATAAATACAAGCAATTTCTTACAGCCAACCACACAGTTTATTCCAACAAGAGCAAAAACTACAGTGTACTAACATTTTAACACAAAAAAAAACTACAAGTGAATGATGTAACAAAGATAAAAAATAATCATTAAAGTGATAAGATAGCATTTCTCATGAATGCAGGAAACTACGTCTAATATTTGAGTATGCTTGTAAATATGTTTATCGTGTATATTATGTTTATACTGTTAACCCATTCAATGCCGGCTATGAGTACGTATACTCGTACAGAATTCTATGAGGGGTGTCAACTAGGAGTTATCTCGTAATATTTCTATAGTAACTAATAATATAATTAAATAGTTTGATACTGTAAATATTGGATGGAATGAAGGATGGCATCTTGAAATAATAAAAGTACATTTAAAAAAGTTGATTAATAAAAAAAAAATATATTAATAACTCGTAATACAATAAATGTATGGTGGTACTAGGATTTTCAAGTCGTTCAATGCATGGCATTGAACGGGTTAAAGATCTGTAGTCTCTGTTATACAGGAGAGAAGGCGGTCTTGGCCGGGTCACACTTAATTGAGAATCTCCAATGACAGCTGTCCATAAAGTGCACTGTTGTATGACATACCTCATCACTACTGAATCAAAGATGTTGAAGGCCTTATACATGATATTTTAGGCACAGTTTGAGTTCGTCGGTAGCCTGGAGGTATAGTCTCAGCCTCGTTAACGAGGGATTCGTGATTCGGTCCCAGGTGCCGGCAAACTCTCCTTTCACGACACAAGCTTTTAGCTTACTGTGAAAGGTGTATAAGGTTGTATCTGGGTTTATTATAACAAAACCCAGATAAGTATATCTTTTAAAAAAAAAGTTTCGAAAATAGTGGGTGACCGGCGGCTTCGTTACCTACTGGCGACTTCGCAAAACGGTGACTTTTAAAAAGCATTAAAAAAAATTGCTAATGAGACATAGCATCTTCAATTCAGCAGCTACGAGGTACACTGCTCGTACTGAATCTCTTTATTTTTATTGGTATAATACATTAACATGCAGCAGTTGATCAACTGACTACCCCACTCATGCCATGATGTTATATATATAGATTATTTTTCCTGGGAGAAACCGGATTTAAAACTAGTGGTAATATATTACACATCTATATATGACATAAAAAAACTGCTATGTAGGCCCTACAATTATTTTTACTAGTTGATTGGAAACATTGTACATGTCTCTAATACTTGAAATAAAGTATTGTGTATTTAGGTGGGTCTGAACTAGATAACATATTGACACAACAGTGTAAACACTACAGCGACATAAACACATACACTAGAAAAAAAATTGTGATAATATATTGGACCATTTTGGTCCAATTTAATTTCATCTCAATCATTCACAAACAAGCATTGGTCGAGGAAGATTGCTCTACATTTTAGTTTTTAATAAATAAGCATATCATGTTTCAATAAGTTAAGATGGTTTGGGCACGTGGAAAGAATGAATGAGGACAGAATGACTAAGAAGATATATTTGGCTGAGAGGAACGGTGCTCGGAGACGTGGACGTCTGAGGATTAAATGGCAAGATCATTTAAATCAAATCCTACAGGACGGTCACGTGTTGAGCACATTGAACAGGAGAGCATGCATGAGGAATTGTATGACAGTGATGGAAGCGAAAGATGTATGCAAGGATAGAAGTGACGCTCGATCCTTTCTGCCTACCCCGTGAGGGAAGTGGTGTAATGATATGTATGATGTACAATATGTATGAAATGTATTGATAGTCGACACAATAGAATCGCACCTTTCAACAACAATAGTAGACCAAAACTACTCGACGTAGGTTGCCTAAAAAACATTGTTTTTCTTTTATTGCACCGATAGCGGTGCCAAGGTAAGTACAAGGTAATATGTGTCGCCGAGTTTCGAAACCCACTAAACATAACAAGTTTTTATGATTCGGAGAAATTCAATTATACAAGTATTAAACGAACTTTCCTGAAGTCAAACAATTTAATTAATTATAAGATTGTTACAACAGTTCAATTTTAAAATAAAATATGCTATTAAATATATAAACTGTTCATTTTGCATACATAAAAATAACTTTTATTGGTCGGTTGAGCTATAGAGGATATTAAAAGACACATAAAAAGATAGGTTCCGTTGTCCCGGGCGTCCCTCTTTCACAATACACTGTTCCTATGACAACGATATCAGAACGCAGGGAATGTCGTGGAAAGAGGTGATGCAGAGACGCTCTGAATGGAGGAGGCTGGTTTCTGCCCTGTGCTCCCGAGAGGAGCGTTGAGGGCAATGAATGAATGAAAAAAGATATAGCGGGATTCTTTCTTCATTTTATTTTTATTTGTACAAATGGTGAGAGTTTATAAGAAACAATTTTCTACAGTCACAGAATATCTAATTACGAAAATAACGACATATATAACTCAATTTTTGTGAAAATGTGCTATAGTGGATTTCGAAACTCAGCAACATATATGTGTGAATGAAACAATGTTCAGTTTCTGGTCTACGCATTAATATCGCTGGCTATATCAAAGTTTGATCGTGTGTATAATTTTAACTACGATTTTCGTAAATATTCCTAATCCTCAAATACTGATAACTATATTTATTTTAATGATTTTATAAATATTTGGTTACAATTATTATTAAAATATTTAATTGATCCCGTGTCACTCACCATGTCTTCGCCTTTCATCATCACACTCTGCCATCTCCATTTCCACATCCACCGGCGCCAGACTCTTTTTCCCTCGAGGAGTAGCTACCGTCGTGTTGGCTGCAGTCACGATGCTGTTCAACTGTCTCAGCTGGTTCTCGATGCTCAACTCTGGGGACTGTTGAAGAAAGAAGGAGAATAATCACAAATTCATAAGAGTCGAATTCACAAATATGAAATTGCTGCTAATCCAAGGTTATGAGTGTCCCATAAAAGACAGGAATATGTAAAATATCTTGTATACGACCTTTGACATTTTCAATTCAGTACAGTAAAGAAGGCTTGTATATTTATTGTATGAAGTTAGTTCACTGGTACTCCAGTTGTGGTAAATGTCATGATGGTGTGAATGAATTAAAGAAAATAATTTAATATATTCACACTTAGCAACAGAGCGCATTATTATTATCAAAGATTAGTTAAGCTGCCAATCAGCTTATCAGTACGCACTCGAAAACATGCTAGATACTTATATATATATTTATTGCTGAATTGTGAATGTCTGAGGTCTTATGGGGTGTTCACATTTGGCGAATATCGCCAGGCGAATTTCGTTCGCATAAAAAACAAAATTCGCCCGACACCCATTGATCGTCACACCTCTTCACACAGTCCACCGATATAGAAACAATCTGTCAGATTTTGATTCTGAGATTGTTTACAAAATGGCGTATGTTGAGATGGAGATCGCGAAGCGTTTATTATTAGTCAAAAATGTTATAGTAGAGGTTATAAGGCGCCTTTTAATTAAGGAAACTAACTCCTAAAACCAACAACAAAGATAACAGCTGTCACGAAGCGGGAAACATTATAAAATTTATAGGTTATAAAGTCTTTACCATAGATACGGATGATGCGCACAATCTATGCATGCGCGAATCGCTCCACCAAATTAAAAAGTTGAAAGGTGGTCAACTTGAGAGGATATCGTTTTAACTAGATTTTATCGTTTCAGACTAGCTGTCATTTTGTTCACACGGTTCAAATGGCTGACGATATTTTGGTTTCCTGGCGATATTTGCCAAATGTGAACACCACATTATTTGTAATGTTTCACAAACATCTACCTTTTAGAATATGCTGAAAAACTTACATAAACTATTGTTAAACCTATACTTTGCAGAGAACACCATAGAACAAAATATATTTTTTAAAGATAAATCAGAGTTTATAATAATCCTCACAGAAAGAAATATGCTTGTGTCGGCAGGTGGTGGAGTTGATGTCAAGTTTCTCGATTGAAAGTCCAAGACTCAACTATCAGGTTGCCGGACGCCACAAGCTACAAGATAATACTAAAATCTCACCTTTACGTTATCCAATTTTCTTTGTTTGGCTGGTGGGGTATCGTCAGCATCCTATAATCAACACAAAATAAAAATAATAATTAATCATGCCAAAGCATGTGAACGACACATAAATATTTTCCAATAATAATAAAATAAATTTTATCAATAAAGTACAAAAATGGTGCATTTTCAAAAGGAAGATTAAAGATAGACGTACACTGATATTCAACTGCTTCACCGCAGATGTTTCAGCTCCGCTTCCAAATCTTGAAAAGAATTTTTTACTCATCTCGGATATAGGCTGAAATATAAAAATAAAGATGCATTATTTATTACATTTATCATTTTTCATATTGCCCTGGCTGATAATTGAACCCAGGGCCTCGTGACTCACAGGCAGGAGTGTTACCTCCACATCACATTGGCCATTAATTCATTTACACTATTCTTTGGGTTTTAAATATGTCAGGATTGTGGATTCTGCCTCCTAATTAAGGCTCGGGAGCGGAAGATATTAAGCTTCGAAAATAAGCACTGTCTTAGGTGAGAATTGGATGTTCGGCAGTATGAGCACGTCACAAATGATATCCTATGCGCCAAAGCACTCAGCAAAAATCTGTAGTTCCTGTGATGCAATAGGAGAAATGGTCCTGATTGGGTCATGTTTTAGCGAAAATGTAGTTTGTCAAAAAGTTATAACTGTTAATTTATCTACGAGGTTTCTGAAGGCCTGGATGTCTTGTACAATACGCTATTCCTATGACAACGGTGACATCAGAACATCATAAGAGATAAATCAATGGATGCAGAGATGTTGTGAATGGAGGAAGCTGGTTCTTGCCCTGTGCTCCCAGACGGGGCATTAATAAGATACGATACTCGGATGTGATACTCACAGTAATTTTTTCTTTATTGTTGCGTTGCAATTCGGGCAGCTGATCGATGAACTTTTGCAGTTTTTTCTTTGAGTCAGCAGACATGTGGCCAGTATCGGGACGTAAGGCGGCACCAAATGGGCTGTCTGGTGTTTCCATAGCACTGCTAGCATCAACTGAAAATTTTGTTCATTCATTTATTTATACACACCATTACATAGAGGTATCTTTGATCTGTATAAATACATATTTACATAGCAATGATCAAACATTATGAATACATAAAATAAAATGAGAATAAATTAACACAATTTATTAAATGAGTTGATGTTTAAAGCAACAACACAGCACGTAATGACACTAGTTTGACAATAGCTTTGTTAATTGAAACCAGGTCAGTACATAATTAAATATAAAGTAAAACTAAAATCAATTGTGTTTTCTTCCATATATAAATTTACACAACATTAACCATTCAGAAAATGTGGGTGCCCGTTCATGTCTGAACAAACAAATAGCCAATGACTATGCAATCAGCACCCACAGTAGCCTTAATATAAATCAGCAAATGATGAGCCACTGCAAGCAACATAAAGAGATCATATAAACTTATGATACATCCTTAGAACAAGTGATATGAATTGGTCTCCAGAGTCAACAATATACTACTGACATGGATTCCTCGGAGTTTTGATGGTATCCGAGGGCATCTCACCCCTCTTGATGGCCTGCAGCCTTCTTCGGGATGTGGGAGAGAACACAGCTAAGTTGGGAGTTGACAGGGCATTGTCCATGGGAGGTGTTCTTACACTCTCATCTGAAAAAAAATTAAATAATTTCAATTAAGGTGTGTTTCCGCGCTTCGTGGCAATGTCAGACAACAACTGAAAGACAATGTACGTGAAAGCCAACAGCAAAAGCATGCTGATTGAATTTGTGTGAAGGCGTTTCCAACAAATGCAGCACATTACCCAAAGTTGTGCGATGATGATTTACTACTTTCATTAAAAACGCTCTCATACAAACTCATACCGGAGTGCCCACATTCACTGTCTGCAGCATGGTGCGTAATCATACTTTAAGAAAGAAATAAATTTATGAAAGATATGGGATATGAACTGCAGACAATTTTCAATCGCTGAAAAACTCAACTTACTAGCTTGTCTGGCTTCTTTGCACAGTTCCGATATTCTCTTTGGAGTCTCCTGGCTGTCTGGCATCCTGGCTCTGGCCAATATCCTTGATACGGGAGACATCTCTGTTGATGGACCTGCAAAGTAATATGGCATTAAATCCTATTTGTGCATGTCTCACCAGAAATGGCACATGCTCTTTACAAACACGTTCCCACAAGTAGGATAGGTAGTCACACATTACACATAATAAACTTCAGAGGTCTTTCTCTCTGTGTTATGACATATTATAAGCAATTATATGCCTCATATATTTAATCCACTGGCTATGCTGTGGTATATGCTGTGATGAAATAGATGTAGTATAGCATATCACACAACTGTTTTTTTACATAAAATCAGAAGATGGGAATTGTAAGCATCATTATTTTTGAAGTATTTGTATCTTATGTTAATGTTCATATTTTTGTCTCTGGTAATGAAAATAAAGAAGGAATGAAGAAGAACTGACATTTCATAGAACTTGTTGTTGTTGTTGACTTTTTGTGATGGCGGCTAACACGCCCGCCTATTTTTGATGCACAATAAAGGAAAGATTGAAAATTGAGTTATTTCATCTCTCCACACCTCTATTATACCTGACAATTATAAATTATTTTATTGAAAGATATCGCAATAAAACAGTGATCAATTCACCCTTTGTATAAAATGATGAACTTCAAAAAATATACCATGATTCATTCATTCATACCATCACAACATTCTCCACAAGTGATGTAGTTACAAGACAAACTGCGAGTAAGAAACAAGCAAGTCGTCCTGTCCGTGCCAACAAATAACATTCAGGACGGATGGCATACTTCATAACTGAATTGAAGATGTTAAATGTTTTATAGATGATATTTTACGAATACATCTTTCACAAGGATACTCGAAATCTTACAGAAAGAAGTGGGAGACCTATTCTTTAACAGGGACTGTACACGACAAGTAAAAAAAAATTGTTGATAGCGTCTTACCTAAAGACAATTTAGCCTTCCCCTTTGGAGTGTTAAATTTGACATTACTAAATGAGTCAGACGCCATCGACTTCCTCTTCAATTGTTCCGCTTGCTCGGGCACCGGACACGCTTCGATATTGTCCAACAATTCAACAGCCTCTCGCTCTTCATCTCGTTGTAGCATTGCCGCAATATCGTCATTAACATCGGCACGAGGTTCTTTACCAACTTGAACTTTTTCACAAGTACTGTTAGCGTTGTCCGTTTTGTTAGAAATATTTTCTTTGTTTTCCGCAGTTATATTCGTACTAGTCATAGACATATCTCGAGCTACTGTCACAGTTTGATTATCAGTTTGATTTTCGACGGAGTCTTCGTAACTCCATTCCGGTTCTGTAAAAGAAAGTATATTCATGCATAAAAATAAAATAATTTGAATTTTGAATATTATATAAAAAAACAGCAGATGGAAAATATTAAGGAAGGGAACTTTTCAAAAAAAATATGAATTTTCTACTTATATTCACGTAATTATACAGCTTTCACAAATAATATGATAATGAAATCACATCCCTGCGATAAACTTGCTCATTGTGATCGGTAAACTTAAAAAGATAGTTAGTGTTAATTTAATAAAGGGTTTAGTAAAATGTCGCAATATGTTTAAATTAAAAGAAACCAATGTTTCATTCAACCATCGCTACTGATGGTCTGAATTGTGTATAAAATTTGTGAATAAAAAAGAAGTGAAATGTAATTTGTGCAGACTTCACCATGAATAAAGAAATAATATAAATAATAATTAACCTTTGGTATCTCCTACCAAATAAGGTCCCTCACGCACCCTCTTCCCCCTGCGTGCGCACTCCAGAAGCCAAGCACTGGTAACAGCGGGCAGTCCCCATTTAATGGCACCCGCGTACTTGTTCCCTTCGGCTGTAGGACAGATGAGGTGTGTGGATGCTTTATTACTGCCCGCGTTGCGACGGCAGAACGTATTCTGGGTACTGAAAGTTAAAGAGATCTTTAGAGACACACTGAAGAGCGTACAGTACATTATGCTGGCGCTCATGGAACGGTAGAATAACTATGCTTATACAAATCGTCTAGGTATTTTTATTTCTGTTAACTTGATAATTAACACTTTTTTTCAAATTGTGTTATCATCTTCTTCAAGTTTACTTCTTCCTTGCGTAAATAAATTATCTAAACATATGTTTAATTCATTCCGTGGAGCACCTGGAAAAAAATTGGTCTCCCACTCTTACATAATTTTTCGAGAGTCCTGTAAAAGGCAGGTGTTCGAAAAATAAATACATTTACATCTTGAATTCAGCAATAAGTTTTGCCAGCCATCCTGAATGTCTTAATTTTTTATTGGCACAGAGAGGACAGCTTGCATGTTTATTGCATGCAGCTGGTCTGCTGGCTACCCCACTTATGGAATATACCATGATGGAATAATAGTAGTAAGGGTGGATATTTAATTTGAGCGAATCATTGTAAAATTGATCAGATTAAGTGGATTTCTCTAGTTCACTATTTTGGTTTTTTTGTAAATTTTTTGTTTCTTATTTAATGTACAATACATTTTAGAACATATTTATCTTAGAAAACTCAAAACTATAATAAATTGAGCAGAACAATAAATCTACTTATTACATTGCGTTAAGATATATGTACTCACGTGGCTCCGAGAAGCTGTGCCAACTCATCCACAAAAGACCTCTCCACGGCCAGATAGTTGGATATGCCCACGGTGATACCCTGCAAAGGCTGCAGACACGGTGCCACTTTTACGGGCCTATGGTAATATTCCACGTCAACTATCCTACGTTGGGTAAGACAATCATCCTGTAACACAAAAACTATTATCAAATATCGTTCAAGACTTTCATGACCACAATATAATGTGTTCAAAGTATTATTCGAATTCAGATAAAACAACAATAATTACAACATGAGTTTTTTGATAGATGTGTTTAATTGAAACCAAGAATCATTTATCCAGATTTCTTTTTGATATATATCTACAACTAGGTTACCGGCAAGAGACCAAGAGCAAGGCCAAAGCGCAGATGGCGTGAAGTAGTGAGACAAGACATGCAGAACTGTGATGTTTCCCATGAGGATGCACTCGACAGAACCAAGTGGCGAAACAAAACAAAAAAGGCAGACCCCAAATGACTACCAAATTATAACCTAATGTTTGAGGGAGGAGTCTTTTGCTAACAGGCACACGGGTGCCATGGACACCTAATAAAGAAACAAATAAAAACGACGCCACATTAACATGATATTGTGTCAATTAAAAGAAAAAGTGAGATGTGGTTGATAGCAATCATTCAAAATAATTTTTGATAGCAATTTCTGCGATGTGAGAAAAAATATTTAAAAATGGCATCTCGTAATGTAGTGTTGTCTCACACCAGCAAACAGATGTGCGTTTGTGAGAAATTAGAAATAGCAAAATAAATACAAATAACTGACCAGCCAAAATGTGTTGATGATTTTGGCCGTTTTATTGATAACATCTTCCTCATCGTAATCCATCGGTACAATGACGTACGTGGTCTCCGGGTCTGATGTCACACTATCACCTACGACTTGTAAAACTCTCCCACCAGACTCGGTGATGTTGATGGCCAGTTCGGCCGCCGATGACTCCTCAATGCCTTGGAATTCAAATGTTAAACCTAAAAAGGAATAAAATGGGTAATATGCTAAGCGGAAAATATTATAAAGAAGTTATCGATATAAAATAACATCTGAATAAAAGGGTGTGTGAAAGTGGGGGTGTCTGAGAACTACTTGGCTAAATCACATGGATTAAATTCTTAAGGACGGTCGCGTATTGAGTAAAAGTATGAATATAAAAGAAGCGAAAGAAATATATCGTCGTTGCATATTCAAAAAGGGACATGTGAATTCATAAATGTTTTGACATTTCTAGAATAAACTTCTCATGATGACATCATAACCATTTTATAAAGTGATTCTTAGTATCAAATATTAAAATTCAATACTTTAAGAATAATATCACATGTCAATAAAAAGTCCAAACAATTTTAATGCCCTAATGAACAGTTTTAAAAGAGTATGCCTAAATAAAACTGTGCGCACATGTTTCTTTTTGAATATGCAATGAATATATATTGATAAATTTATATGGCACTCTATCCTCCCTGCCTAACCCGCTCGGAATAAGAATGGCGGTATATAGATAAATAGGAATGTCAATATAAAATTTAAATTGATATCCCAATGGGCTGAGGCAGGGATAATGAATGGACATCTAGTCACCGATCACTCAAAGAGCCTGATTTATGGCTTGTGCAACCAGGAGCAGCTATGACGGGTGATTGATTGAGAGAGATGTGTTACGTTAATACTCACCATTAAACAAATCCGACAGATCTTCCGAGATCTCTGTCATAGTGCTGGCGTCAGTGGGTGCTCCCCCTTCAACCACAGTCCTTTCTCCCCCGTCCATCACCCTCACGTGAGAGACGCTACTTTCATTTGTCACTGCCGCATTAGTTATGGTGGCATCAGGACGAATGCTCCTGTCTCGCCTCAACGTAACGTTGCTATTTCTGTCCTGTTTTTCAGGAACGGCAAAGTCATTATTGTCTTTAGCGGCGTTCTTTGCAGAAAAGGAACCGCCTCCCTGTTTGAAATATTGCGCCAAGGCGTCTTCGGAATCTGTAATGCAAATCATATTAGATCTTCTCAAACATTTATACTAGGCATACAGACATTCTTAATGCAAACAAAACAAATCGCATTAGTTGTAAAAATAATACGCAATAATGTCTTTCTCAGCATACTGCCTCAGAACAAAATTAAGTCTAAGGAGGCAGTAGATTCCATCTGTTATAATTATTATAAGAAAATGTGTATTTAGATTTGATATAAAGTCTTGTTTTAGTTAGTATATTTTTGTGGTACTTAAGTTTTTTATATTTCTGGAAAATAAATTTAAAAAAAAATAATAAAAATAAAATGGATCTGTTATTTAAATAAACTCAAACACACCCTAAATACATACTTTCACACTAAGCAATAGCAAGTATCATGATAGTCAGTAGCGAAAGGAATCGAACCCAGGATCTGTCAACTGAAAGTTCGCAACTCTACCACTAGGCTACCAGCCACCTAAATTGTAACTCCATAAATATGTATACGGAGAAGCCAAAACGTATATTCATTACACGCAATTGTTGACAATCCCACTTATAGAAAATGCCTTAAATATGGGTACAATAAAGTTTTAACATACCCCATCAATATGTATGTATGTTTATAATATGATGTCCTCTATAGTAATCCATACAAAAAATGTTTAATCAGAAAAAAAATCTCTATTCAAACTCTCATATGTCAAGCATTTATTATAAAAAGTAATGATATTGCCATTACCTCCAACAGCCATTTGATTTTGACTCATCTGGCTATACTGCTTCACGATATCATCTTTCTCATCTTCCTCTTCCTTATCCAGACTATCCAGTCGGAACAATGGCACAGGAGGTCGATTGATCGCGCCGCTGCCTGATGCAGTCCCGTCATTGGTCTGCAACAGCTGCAGGTTTCTCTTGCTCATGGGGGAGTCCTGTAACTGTTGCTGTCTCGGTTGATTTTGTTGCCTGTCTTTTTTCGTGCTCTCGCTGCCGCACGTGTCTGCAGTTACACCATCCAATACCAAATACTGGAATAATTTATTTAAATATAAATTTAATATATGATGGTTCTATTTAAAATCATTACACATTTATTCTGTGGATTCGCCGGGAAAAAATAGGTTTCCCACTAGAGAATTAAGAAACTCCTTAATTAAACTGGCAAACTTCCCTCTCACGACACAAGCTTTTAGCTCACTGTGAATGTTGTATTTGGGTTTATAACAAAAACTCAGATAAATATATCTTTTTTTATAAATATTTGCAAATTTTATTCACTAACTCCAAAGTGCAGGTCCTTAAGGTGCTTTGGCACATAAACGACACTTTAATTTTGTCCAATAATAATAAAAATAATTGATTTGCATAATTTTTTTAATGTTAAGTAAAATTCCCAATTTAACTGATATAACGAGTAACGGTTAGAGAAAACAAATTTAATAAGTCCCTTCAAAAACTGATTATAACTAAGTCTATAATGATTAATTAATATGTACCTGTGCTTCATCCAGAAGTTTCTTAGCCCTGACACTGTCCACAAGCCACTTTGTGGTGACATGCATTGCTCTGGGCATGCTCTCCTTTCCCACGGGTCCCTTGCTTGGGTCCCCACACAGGGCGTGCGTCACCTGATCGTGACACGTGGAGTAGCGCATTCCTCCACACCTGTCTATTACGCGGTGCAACTTGTCTCGGCGACTGGTCGTCACACCATACACATACAGCTGAAAAACAAAATATCAAATGAATATAATTTGAAAAATGTAATTGATAGGTTTAAAAATGCAATGGGGTTTTGGATTTTCAAAATAGAAATTGTGGGTTCATTTCCTGCTACAGAAATCTCTCTGTCTAAAACAATTTTTTAGAATATTTTTTTCTATTCACCTAAATTTTTACATTTCTAAGCAAAATTAATGGCTATATTTTTAAGACACTTATCAAACACTTTCAATTTTTCTAACAATTTTTCGGACAATACCAGACAGTCTACTAGAGGGAGTACAATAGATCTTACAATATATTTTTATTTTTAATTGTGTTAATAATTAATATATTACGTATTTTTTTTTTTTAATGATAGTAATAATCCATAGGTATAATAATTACCCCATTTAAAAAAAATGTACATAAATAAGATGACATTTAGAGGGATCAACTTTACACAAAGTTAGAGTTATTTGAGGGTAAGGTGTTTCTTAGTCCGGTGTAACAATAGGAGCACAGCTACATAATTATATTATATGAATGAATAATAAATGCCTTACAGCACAATCCTCAAGTATGGTCCCAGCTTGTTTGACCTCTTTCATATCCAGTCCATCCACCAATTGGTTAAGTTCCTTGGCTATGGGGCATCCTCGTCCTCCTCTCACACTCTTCTGAGCACTGCACAATGTCTCCTGTTGCTGAACATTTAACAAAAAGTCCAAAATTCTGATTTAATTGGTTACGTACACAATCAACACTATAAAAAATAGATGAGTTCCTTTATATATTAAATATTGAGTTCGTCGGTAGCCTGGAGGTAGAGTCTCGGCCTTATGAACATGAGGTCCGGGGTTCGATACCAGGTGCCGGCAAACTCCCCTTTCACGACACAAGCTTTTAGCTTAAATTTGTTGAAATAAAAAAGGAAGCTGCATGGAGATCAAAATCATACTTTATACAGATATTGCTTTAAATTGCTTTTTGACTTTTTTATTGTATTGACGTACTCGTACGTATCACAAACTACAGCCGACAGAATCAAGAAACTGTTCATTCTTTCTCACTCGCTCTACAATGTATACAAATTTTATGCGTAATTTAAATGGTCAATGCGATAAATCATTAATAGAATAATGATGGATGCGACATATTTTTACGTGTTTTGTATGAAACTAATTCGAAACTGTAAAAACTAATGACAGATACGGAAAAACAATTATTCGAGGAGCGATAGATAAAGGTTTCACTGTATTTAGTTACGGAAAAAAGATTAACTTATTTCCATTCAATTAAATTTTTCAATTGTAATCAATAATTTGAGAGGAATATAACATTGATCGAACTCTAGATCAGGCATATCACTCCCATAGAAGTATATTTTACATAGTTAGGAAATAAAACTGTTTTGAACTATGTTTATTTACCTTTTTGCTTGTAAGTTTACTGGAATCACTAGACATGGTCGTAGAGCAGGTATCGTCCACATTACTGGCAATCGGATTTTTCAAATTCGGTATAGTGGACAAGTTCAAACCTGAAACAATGACGGAATAAAACAAGATTACATTTCGGTACCACTATAATCGTCTCCATCGCATGTTTTAGAGGAGTTTTGAATAGCAAAAGATCGAATGAACCACAACAATACAGTTTGGCATAACCATAGGTAGTTTTTAGTGACATATCGACTGTGCTCAGGACAAAGGCATTAAACCACAATTTAGGCAAAAGTCGTTTTCTGTTTTTTTTTGCTTATAACTTGATAGTTCCTGAATATTTTCTCTTCAATTTTTATGACATAATAAAAGAACTACATTACAATAAGATGGTAAAATAATAATGACAATAATTTTTGTCATTTTCTTTATCCCACAGTTTTTTTGCTTCTCCTATGAAATTTTACCGATGTGGTTTAAACCCTTTGTCCTGATCACAGTCGATATAATACTTGAACTTCTGTCAAATTCACAATTGAATCAAAATTTGTTGAAATATGTTGAGATGCTTGTTACATCTCACAAAAAAATGTAAGTAAATTATATTTTAGAATAAAATTGGGAACATATAAATAAAATTAAGAAGTGACCCATAACCTAATGGTGGAGTATTGGGCATTCAATCGAGAGATTCCCGACTCAAATCCACCCGCTGCTGAATTATGTACTTTACATAGATATTCTTGGTTTGAGGGTGGCTGTTTATCTACTCTACATACTGTCAGGCTACCACTCAAGACTATTATTTATATTGATGGTTTAAAGCACAAAAGACACATGTCCGCATTTGATAGTTTCAAGAAAAGAGGTTTTCAATTAATTAACTAATTTTAATTTAATTCAGAAGACGTTAATAATAATAAAATTTATTTAAAGTATAATATAATATGTATCACCAAAATATAATAAAAAATTACAATACTTACTCATATCTGGTAACCGTCCACTACGTATTGGACTGGAGGTCTTGTTCTCAAACACCGTGTACTGTGAGGCGGGGAGCGCGTATCCCGCCTTTACACTGTCATACACCCAGGCGGCGCTCACGCACTGCTTACCATGCTCTATACCGGCCTTGTGCTTCTCGCCTCCGATACCGCTGCTGTAGAGACAAATATTTTATTATATTTTAGTACAATGACATATAAAACAGAAAACAGTATTACAACAGAGTTTTTATGGTAAAAAAAATACAACAGTGTTTAGATGTAAGCTACCATCCACAAGTATGTTCAATAATACAACAGTGTTTAGATGTAAGCTACCATCCACAAGTATGTTCAATAATACAACAGTGTTTAGATGTAAGCTACCATCCACAAGTATGTTCAATAATACAACAGTGTTTAGATGTAAGCTACCATCCACGAGTATGTTCAATAATACAACAGTGTTTAGATGTAAGCTACCATCCACAAGTATGTTCAATAATACAACAGTGTTTAGATGTAAGCTACTATCCACAAGTATGTTCAATAATACAACAGTGTTTAGATGTAAGCTACTATCCACAAGTATGTTCAATAATACAACAGTGTTTAGATGTAAGCTACCATCCACAAGTATGTTCAATAATACAACAGTGTTTAGATGTAAGCTACCATCCACAAGTATGTTCAATAATACAACAGTGTTTAGATGTAAGCTACCATCCACAAGTATGTTCAATAATACAACAGTGTTTAGATGTAAGCTACCATCCACAAGTATGTTCAATAATACAACAGTGTTTAGATGTAAGCTACTATCCACAAGTATGTTCAATAATACAACAGTGTTTAGATGTAAGCTACCATCCACAAGTATGTTCAATAATACAACAGTGTTTAGATGTAAGCTACCATCCACAAGTATGTTCAATAATACAACAGTGTTTAGATGTAAGCTACCATCCACAAGTATGTTCAATAATACAACAGTGTTTAGATGTAAGCTACCATCCACAAGTATGTTCAATAATACAACAGTGTTTAGATGTAAGCTACTATCCACAAGTATGTTCAATAATACAACAGTGTTTAGATGTAAGCTACTACCCACAAGTATGTTCAATAATACAACAGTGTTTAGATGTAAGCTACTATCCACAAGTATGTTCAATAATACAACAGTGTTTAGATGTAAGCTACTATCCACAAGTATGTTCAATAATACAACAGTGTTTAGATGTAAGCTACCATCCACAAGTATGTTCAATAATACAACAGTGTTTAGATGTAAGCTACTATCCACAAGTATGTTCAATAATACAACAGTGTTTAGATGTAAGCTACTATCCACAAGTATGTTCAATAATACAACAGTGTTTAGATGTAAGCTACTATCCACAAGTATGTTCAATAATACAACAGTGTTTAGATGTAAGCTACCATCCACAAGTATGTTCAATAATACAACAGTGTTTAGATGTAAGCTACCATCCACAAGTATGTTCAATAATACAACAGTGTTTAGATGTAAGCTACCATCCACGAGTATGTTCATAATACAACAGTGTTTAGATGTAAGCTACCATCCACAAGTATGTTCAATAATACAACAGTGTTTAGATGTAAGCTACTACCCACAAGTATGTTCAATAATACAACAGTGTTTAGATGTAAGCTACTATCCACAAGTATGTTCAATAATACAACAGTGTTTAGATGTAAGCTACTATCCACAAGTATGTTCAATAATACAACAGTGTTTAGATGTAAGCTACTATCCACAAGTATGTTCAATAATACAACAGTGTTTAGATGTAAGCTACTATCCACAAGTATGTTCAATAATACAACAGTGTTTAGATGTAAGCTACCATCCACAAGTATGTTCAATAATACAACAGTGTTTAGATGTAAGCTACCATCCACAAGTATGTTCAATAATACAACAGTGTTTAGATGTAAGCTACCATCCACAAGTATGTTCAATAATACAACAGTGTTTAGATGTAAGCTACTATCCACAAGTATGTTCAATAATACAATAGTGTTTAGATGTAAGCTACTATCCACAAGTATGTTCAAAAATACAACAGTGTTTAGATGTAAGCTACCATCCACGAGTATGTTCATAATACAACAGTGTTTAGATGTAAGCTACCATCCACAAGTATGTTCAATAATACAACAGTGTTTAGATGTAAGCTACCATCCACAAGTATGTTTATTTATTTATTTATTTATTCAAAACCAGTTACACACTTCAGACAACACATACAAATAAATACAAACAATTATAATCATTACAAGAGACCATGCATTGCCCAATTTAAAAGTGTATACAAATTAACTATTTGATATATTTCATTAGCCCATAAGGTTGTCATGTAATATAAAAAAAGAACAAACAATAATAAAATTATTAGAGATAAAGCATTAATCCTAAAACAAACAGTAATCACCATCAATCAATCCAATACTGGATCAATACACAAACATACAAGAATAATAAAAACATAACAACACATTACAAATCAAATATAAAATTTAAAATTATGATAGTCATGTTAACATCAATCGAGCACAGCAAGTAAGGGAAAGGGAAGGGAGGAAACTCATCGTAATGCAGAAGGATAGTCGCATCAAAAAACAATTTTAGATTATTAATCCTGCACATCATCTCGCAATTTGCGCAGTATAGACATCTTGAAGCCATTAGGGCTGAGAGCGAACATGTCAATGTCACAAAATTTATTATTGTAGCTATTCATTATACGGTAGAGAGGATTTCGCAAACCGGCGTTTGTATTAGCTCTACTTAAGTTAAGGGGCCGGTAAGATCTTCTTTCTGAGGGGACACGAAAGTCAATTTTGGTTAATAATTGGGACACACTCAACTCCGAAGTACACACCTTCTGTAGAACGCATGCGTCAATAAGCTCACGCCGCCCCGACAACTCCATCAAACCACCACTGTACCCATCACCATATCTACGTTTGCACATTCTCAAAAATTTGCGTTGAATACGATCTATTGCCGTAATATATTTATCGTACATTGGATTCCAAATGGTCGAGCAATATTCGAGCCGTGTTCGAACAAGAGTAATGTATAATATTGTCATAGAATTGGGATCTTTAAATTCCTTAGTTGCCCTCAAAATGAAGCCCAAAGTCCTATTGCACTGCTCAGTAATCTCATCAATATGCGTATCAAAGTGTAGTTTACTGTCAAAAATAATACCCAAGTCCCTTATTTTGTTCAGTTGTTCCAGATCTATTCCATTTATTGCGTATTTATGTTTTATAATTTTTTTGTTTTTTGTAAAGGTTATAGAATTACACTTTTTAAGATTCAATTCGAGCTTGTTTTCAACACAATATTTGTAAACTCTCCCTAGATCTTCCTCCAATCTTTTTGCATCATCCAAGTTGCGTATTTGCCTGAAAATTTTAAGGTCATCCGCGAAAAGAAGAAACCGAGAGTGCAATATGCATTTACCAATGTCATTTATGAAAATTGTGAACAATAATGGGCCTAGTACTGAGCCCTGAGGCACTCCAGATGTCACGGGAACGCAGTCCGATTCGAAACCATTCATTGTTACAGACATCAGTCTGTTCGTTAGATACGACTTAACCCATCTTAAGAGATCACCATGTATACCATATTTTGAGAGCTTTCTAAGTAAAAGGACGTGATCCACCTTATCGAACGCTTTTTTAAAGTCGGTATAGACTGAATCGACCTGTATCCGACTATCAAGTGCAGTAAATAAGTAATTAGAATACACCAAGAGATTTGAGGCTGTAGACCGGCCCCTCATGAAACCATGCTGCTCTTCCAACAGTTGAGGCCCCAAGAAGTGTGCCATGTGGTCCTTTACAATAGTTTCAAACACCTTTGAAATAGGGGAAAGAATAGATATTGGTCGATAATTGGTCACGTCGTTCTTATTTCCCGATTTATGAATGGGAGTAACACTAGCCATTTTCCAAATTTTAGGAAAACACCCTTCCCTAACGCTCTTATTGAAGATGATACGCAGGGGTTTAGCTATATGTGGTGCACATCTCCTAAGAAACAAAGGAGACAGTCCATCAGGTCCGGTCCCCTTATTGATATCGAGATTAGTGAGCTTGTCATAGACCTCGGAACACAAAATTGTCATACCAGACAACTGGATCGAAGACTCTGCGTCCGTTTCCGTAATCGTATCCGAATTATCAGACGACAAATCATTGAAAACGGACTGAAAAAACGTGCAAAAGAGGTTAGCGATATCTTTGGGGTCATTCGACATGTTGTTATTATAATGCATATTATTGGGATATTTGTCGGAGGACTTCATACTGTTGATAAATGAAAAAAATGGTTTGATATTGGATTTGATTGACTGTTCTACACCGCTTAGATACACCCTACGATCTTCTTTGTGTGCCTGTTTCAACCTTGCCCTAGAGAGTGAAAAAATAGCATAATCACACTGGTTGTGGAATTTTTTCCATAATTTCCAATATTTATTTCTCGTTATAGCTAATGTCACTGTTGTTCTTTTATACCATAATGGAAACTGAGAGGCTTTAGGAACTCGTTTAGGAGTATACTCGTCAATAATGGAAAACAGCACCTCATAAAAAGCATCCACAGCACAGTTTGTGTCTTTCTCGTCAAGTAATTTGCACCAATCAATTTCATTCAATTTAAAATTTATCTGCTCAAAGTTAGCTTTTCGATAATTATACATAGGCTTACAATTGACCTTTAGTCGAGTCTCATTCACAAAGGTTGGAATACTAACTAATAACGAGGGATGATACCCATCTTCAGGTACTAGTGGGAAATCACATTTCTCAACATTACAATCAATATCCGACAGCACCAGATCCAAAACGGAAACATTACAATTGTGTATGAAATTATATTGTTCAATATTTGTGAAACGCATAGTCTCCAAGAGGGCACGTAAGATGGGGCCACGCTGCGGACCCACAATTGTCCGTCCCTCGTTATCTCTACTCCACTTGGCATTAGGAATATTGTAATCACCTATGATACATATATGAACCCCGTCACCCTCTTCCATGAGCATATCAGACAGTTTGTTTAAGTGTAAATCGTAATCACAAAATGGAGTTACTGGGGGAAAGTATACTACTCCCAAAATGAGTTTTTTCTTAAATTTGATAGATTTACTCCCAGTAGTCAGTGTAAGTTCAACAAACAGATTCTCGCCTATTGTCTCCCACCTAGGTTCACGAATACAGTCAAAGACACGTGACACCGCAATCAGTACTCCTCCCCCGTCACGCTTATTTGAAATGCTGAGATCTCTATCCTTGCGAAATACACTATAGTTATCGCAAAAAAGCTCGCCATCAAGAACACTAGCGTTAAGCCACGTTTCTGTGAGAACAACAATATCATAGCCACCGATGAGTATATTTGAACGAAATACACCGGTTTTGCTTCTTAATCCTCTACAATTTTGATAGTAGACTGTAACAGCGCCCAGGAATGATGAGACACCAATCAAACCGCAATTGCAACACAACACGCTCGCTCACACCCACGCTTCGTCTACAAAATGCCAAGCACACAAAACCATCCGCATAACGAGTTAAAGGAAAATGAGAGTTGGAGGATGTTGGGAATAAATTTTTGCTGTGAATAAGAATAATACAAAAGTCTAGATAATACTTTCTAAATCGCTTAAAGATGTGATGACCATAGCTGGCTCGTTGACATCTTTTCGTGCATAGATTCTTGCATTCTTCACCCATGTAAACTTCCAACCAGAGGCTCTCGATTTCAGTCGAGCTTCTCTGAACAGAAGTTTTTTTTTTAGAGTAAGATGTTCTGAGATATAAATTTTTCGATCCCTGTCGGGAATTCCAATATCTTCTGTAAGCAAGCCTCTGTTCAATAATACAACAGTGTTTAGATGTAAGCTACTATCCACAAGTATGTTCAATAATACAACAGTGTTTAGATGTAAGCTACCATCCACAAGTATGTTCAAAAATACAACAGTGTTTAGATGTAAGCTACTATCCACAAGTATGTTCAATAATACAACAGTGTTTAGATGTAAGCTACCATCCACGAGTATGTTCATAATACAACAGTGTTTAGATGTAAGCTACCATCCACAAGTATGTTCAATAATACAACAGTGTTTAGATGTAAGCTACTATCCACAAGTATGTTCAATAATACAACAGTGTTTAGATGTAAGCTACTATCCACAAGTATGTTCAATAATACAACAGTGTTTAGATGTAAGCTACCATCCACAAGTATGTTCAATAATACAACAGTGTTTAGATGTAAGCTACCATCCACGAGTATGTTCATAATACAACAGTGTTTAGATGTAAGCTACCATCCACAAGTATGTTCAATAATACAACAGTGTTTAGATGTAAGCTACTATCCACAAGTATATTCAATAATACAACAGTGTTTAGATGTAAGCTACCATCCACGAGTATGTTCATAATACAACAGTGTTTAGATGTAAGCTACCATCCACAAGTATGTTCAATAATACAACAGTGTTTAGATGTAAGCTACTATCCACAAGTATGTTCAAAAATACAACAGTGTTTAGATGTAAGCTACTATCCACAAGTATGTTCAATAATACAACAGTGTTTAGATGTAAGCTACCATCCACAAGTATGTTCAATAATACAACAGTGTTTAGATGTAAGCTACTATCCACAAGTATGTTCAATAATACAACAGTGTTTAGATGTAAGCTACTATCCACAAGTATGTTAAATAATACAACAGTGTTTAGATGTAAGCTACTATCCACAAGTATGTTCAATAATACAACAGTGTTTAGATGTAAGCTACCATCCACAAGTATGTTCAATAATACAACAGTGTTTAGATGTAAGCTACCATCCACAAGTATGTTCAATAATACAACAGTGTTTAGATGTAAGCTACCATCCACAAGTATGTTCAATAATACAACAGTGTTTAGATGTAAGCTACTATCCACAAGTATGTTCAATAATACAACAGTGTTTAGATGTAAGCTACCATCCACAAGTATGTTCAAAAATACAACAGTGTTTAGATGTAAGCTACTATCCACAAGTATGTTCAATAATACAACAGTGTTTAGATGTAAGCTACCATCCACAAGTATGTTCAATAATACAACAGTGTTTAGATGTAAGCTACTATCCACAAGTATGTTCAATAATACAACAGTGTTTAGATGTAAGCTACTATCCACAAGTATGTTCAATAATACAACAGTGTTTAGATGTAAGCTACCATCCACAAGTATGTTCAATAATACAACAGTGTTTAGATGTAAGCTACTATCCACAAGTATGTTCAATAATACAACAGTGTTTAGATGTAAGCTACCATCCACAAGTATGTTCAATAATACAACAGTGTTTAGATGTAAGCTACCATCCACAAGTATGTTCAATAATACAACAGTGTTTAGATGTAAGCTACTATCCACAAGTATGTTAAATAATACAACAGTGTTTAGATGTAAGCTACTATCCACAAGTATGTTCAATAATACAACAGTGTTTAGATGTAAGCTACCATCCACAAGTATGTTCAATAATACAACAGTGTTTAGATGTAAGCTACCATCCACAAGTATGTTCAATAATACAACAGTGTTTAGATGTAAGCTACCATCCACAAGTATGTTCAATAATACAACAGTGTTTAGATGTAAGCTACCATCCACAAGTATGTTCAATAATACAACAGTGTTTAGATGTAAGCTACCATCCACAAGTATGTTCAATAATACAACAGTGTTTAGATGTAAGCTACTATCCACAAGTATGTTCAATAATACAACAGTGTTTAGATGTAAGCTACCATCCACAAGTATGTTCAAAAATACAACAGTGTTTAGATGTAAGCTACTATCCACAAGTATGTTCAATAATACAACAGTGTTTAGATGTAAGCTACCATCCACAAGTATGTTCAATAATACAACAGTGTTTAGATGTAAGCTACTATCCACAAGTATGTTCAATAATACAACAGTGTTTAGATGTAAGCTACTATCCACAAGTATGTTCAATAATACAACAGTGTTTAGATGTAAGCTACCATCCACAAGTATGTTCAATAATACAACAGTGTTTAGATGTAAGCTACCATCCACGAGTATGTTCATAATACAACAGTGTTTAGATGTAAGCTACCATCCACAAGTATGTTCAATAATACAACAGTGTTTAGATGTAAGCTACTATCCACAAGTATGTTCAATAATACAACAGTGTTTAGATGTAAGCTACCATCCACAAGTATGTTCAATAATACAACAGTGTTTAGATGTAAGCTACTATCCACAAGTATGTTCAATAATACAACAGTGTTTAGATGTAAGCTACCATCCACAAGTATGTTCAAAAATACAACAGTGTTTAGATGTAAGCTACTATCCACAAGTATGTTCAATAATACAACAGTGTTTAGATGTAAGCTACCATCCACAAGTATGTTCAATAATACAACAGTGTTTAGATGTAAGCTACTATCCACAAGTATGTTCAATAATACAACAGTGTTTAGATGTAAGCTACTATCCACAAGTATGTTCAATAATACAACAGTGTTTAGATGTAAGCTACCATCCACAAGTATGTTCAATAATACAACAGTGTTTAGATGTAAGCTACCATCCACGAGTATGTTCATAATACAACAGTGTTTAGATGTAAGCTACCATCCACAAGTATGTTCAATAATACAACAGTGTTTAGATGTAAGCTACTATCCACAAGTATGTTCAATAATACAACAGTGTTTAGATGTAAGCTACCATCCACAAGTATGTTCAATAATACAACAGTGTTTAGATGTAAGCTACTATCCACAAGTATGTTCAATAATACAACAGTGTTTAGATGTAAGCTACCATCCACAAGTATGTTCAATAATACAACAGTGTTTAGATGTAAGCTACTATCCACAAGTATGTTCAATAATACAACAGTGTTTAGATGTAAGCTACTATCCACAAGTATGTTCAAAAATACAACAGTGTTTAGATGTAAGCTACTATCCACAAGTATGTTCAATAATACAACAGTGTTTAGATGTAAGCTACTATCCACAAGTATGTTCAATAATACAACAGTGTTTAGATGTAAGCTACCATCCACAAGTATGTTCAATAATACAACAGTGTTTAGATGTAAGCTACTATCCACAAGTATGTTCAATAATACAACAGTGTTTAGATGTAAGCTACCATCCACAAGTATGTTCAATAATACAACAGTGTTTAGATGTAAGCTACTATCCACAAGTATGTTCAATAATACAACAGTGTTTAGATGTAAGCTACCATCCACAAGTATGTTCAATATTTTTTTTAAATTTAGCTTAGCAATCAATACAAAGAAGTTTAAATTTAACTTAATATGGTGTTCTGGGGCCGTAGACAAACCGTACTTAGCGATCGACTATTGGCGAACTTTTCGACAATCTACCTACATGTACCGTGTAATTATGCGTTATTGTTACGGTTATTGTCAAAAATTTGTTTGTAGTCAATCGCCAAGTGCGTGTTTGTCTAGGGGGTCTGCTACAATGTTTCACGCAACAAAAACCTCAAACTGAGAAAATAAATATTTTGTATTAAGTCAACTCTTTCTATCAGTTGTATGGGTTGCAAATTAATAAGTGGATGTGTTGAGAGTCTTGCTGGCTATAGCTACTCAAATCGTTTTAGCGAAGCTTTAGGTTAGAACTGTGAACACATTGCTTGCAATTAATTGGCTTGAAACATTGTTGGGTAACACCATTCACATAATGTTACATTACAATGTTCTATGAAAAGGCTGAAAATGGGAAAATATTTTACTAACTAACATCATCATCATCATCGCCCTCAATGCTCCTCTCGGGAGCACAGGGCAGAAACCAGCCTCCTCCATTCAGAGCGTCTCTGTGCCAATTAACTAACATACGAGGCTTATTCCTTGAGTTTAAATAAAAAATAATTTTGATTTTTTTTTTAAGGGCAGCGCCCGCCACATACCTGGCCGTACCTGGAGGTATGTTTCTCCATAACAACATACACAAGCAGACAAGATTTAATGTCGCATTAAAGCGAGAAATGCTGCCCCGAGGGAGCACTCAAGATTTAGCGGACACACACCAAAAATATTGGTGCAAAAAGGGAAGGGAAGAAATGGGAATATGCCTTCTTTTCCATGCAGTATCGTTAGTTACTTGAAGGGGATATTAGGCTGCCAAGAAAGTACCTACAGAAGTTATTGAAGGTGAAAAAGTATGAAAAAGCTTACTTGCTCACAACGACTACATCTGTGGCGATGCTCTCAAATGTGCCCTTAAATGTTCCACCATTATTGTCAATTAGTGCCGTGATCTTTTCCTTCTCTTTCTTGGGGAATCCCGTTGTGGTAATGATAGCTCCGAAGAATGCAAGTAGCTTGTATTTTTTGACAAACATCTCGTCCTGTGCGGAGACATTACGCTCTAGAGAAGCCAACCATACAGCTTCAACCCAATCGGCGTGCATTACCGGGATGTTAGAGACAACAGCATTCTAAAACAGATAATCGTAAATCAACATAACCGGACACCGTGAATAAAAAAAATAACTTCGCTGATCTGTTAATGAAAAAGTTTGTTACGTTACTCGCAAATTTTCTAAACATGTAATGAATGTTACAGCTAATTCCAGGAGCCGCCGTAAAAATATTTCCAACACAGAAACATTAGTATAAGTGTTAATTCATACCAGCTCTGTAAAAAATTGTAGGAAGAGCCCTTTCCAGAAAAGTAAAGAATTTCATTTGTCATAACACTATTTTTTTGAAAATGTTACCAATAATGAATTTTAAGATTAACAAAACGTTTAAAATTAATAAGATTTTAACTTAAGTAAACTGGCTCATTAATATCTTAACTGTTTATAGCATTACGCTTTCTTTCACAAGTTGTTGGGTTACCAGTGAACTAAATACGAAGACAAATAGTGAATTCTGCACATCATAACATCCATAGACAATTCACACAGATCGAGCTAGTCCCAAACTAAGATATAATCTTGTATTATGGGTACTAACACGACGATACACATATATGCATTACACTAAACACATATAAATGTAACACCCATAAAAAACTAATACATTTAGAATGGGTGACAGTTTACTTAGTCCCTGCTGAGCTCGAGGATGTTAAATGTCTTACGTGTGATGTTTTACAAACGCCTGGTAACCTTTCAGAAAAGAGTAGAAGACCTACTCTTTTCCAGCTGTTGCATAGAGGAACTGGAACAGAGGAGCATAAAACTTAAAATACATGCTCAATATTCACAAGTTAACAAAACCTGAAAATTGATAATTAGAAGATATACTCACGGCATATTTATCGGAGAATATAGTATTAGCCACGAGGTGAGTTGTGGCGTCGTTCAAGGCACTCTCGTACTTCCCCCCCATCCAAAACACTTTGGTGCGTAAGTTCTCCTGGAAAAATGCAAAAATAACCACTGGTCAAAGTAATGCCGAAAAAAAATTGAGAAAATTATTGTTTTCTAGCACCACCTCATTTAACGATCACGTTCATGACACACATTCAGGTTGACAAGAAACGCTAGATTTTCAAAAATATCAAACATAATCATAAAGATGGCTGCTGTAAGCCGATGTACAAACTACAGATATCAAACATTGTAGCTCAAGCAGGAATTGGTTGGATTGGTAAATGTACCATAAGTAAAGTAATCTTCATTAGCCTAAGCCAGGGGTCAGCAACCTTTTGAGTTGGAAGAGTCGACAATTACAATTTACAAAATTTCAAAATTTTTAAAGAGCCACAAATTTTTTTCTTGCAAACAAATAAGTATGTGGAACTAAAGAGCCACAGCTTCACATCCAAAGAGCCGCATGTTAGCTCGCAAGCCTCTTGCCGACCCCTGGCCTATACCAATTTTTAAGCACGGGAACACTTCTCTGTTTCCTACCAAAGGGAGTTTGCAGACTCTGCTGATTTCACAGGTGAGGTACCAGTTGAGTAATATTCTTAAAATTTATCAGTCTTATTAATAAAAATCTGCTAAACCATGTTTAAACCACTGATTCCGTGATCCGCCTGTGAGCGTTTAAACCACCGATTAAATTTTCTTTGTTAATAAAAATATTTAAATCGTACCATAGACATCTGTACTTTATATAAAGGATTTCATATGGCAACTCGAAAATTCGCTCTATTATGTTGGTAGCTATGTTAGACGACGCTAGTAAACAGACAAATTCAAAACAAACAAGCGGCTGTCAAAATTATCTTATTGGTTTTTTCATCTGACATTTTGTACCCAAACACACTGAAATATAAAATATGATGAGGAAGGTTTGTATAATTGAAAATCAAATGTAATAATGGAATGACATTTTATTCATTTATCAAATAAATCATAATCTGACACACAATCAGTGATATGGGTATAACATAACACTGCACACAATATGTATTACTAACCATCAGTAAAATCTTATTTTCTGCTTTCCCTTTTACATTCAAATGATGTACAGGAATAATTTTCAATTCAGAATCAATCAATATAACTTTCATACAAGATGGAAAAAAGTATCTCTGTCATGAAACAATTAAATGCGTCTATCAAAAAACAAATTACGAAACTGGTGTTCTATCACACGAAAAAAGTGTCTATTATCACAAGAAAAACAACTGATTGAATTAAATTCACATTCGGATACTACCTAAGCGTATTTTTAACCCAAACCAACTCCGAAAAATTGTAAAATAACTGCAAAACGTACATGTAAACCCGCATAGCAAACATCTGACGTAAAATCCAACATGGCGGGCAGATGACGCCGATTTAAACCACCTTACTTAAACCACCTCGAGAGGCGGATCAACCACTTTTAAACTAGGTTTACGCTGATCAACGTTTATCAATACGTTTTTTGTCTGATCGGTGGTTCATCGGTGGTTTTGTCTCCTTCTAGAAATTTAATCTACGTTTATTAATAAGACTGTAAATGACTAATAATTCCTTAAGCAACACGCATCCCAATTTCACATATTAAATATTTGTCGGACATGATCAAGATAGAGTTGCATGATTCCCCAATCATCAAAAAGACAATCATATTCAATTTCGTCATGCTTGTTTTAGTTTCATTCCGTAACACACAAACTGGGATGAAGCTAATGTTGTGACAGGCTATAAAAATTGTAACGATGTCACCAACTTGATTCTGCGTGAAACTAATTTTGTTATGCACATTTGGCTTTATCTTTACCTTTATTTCCTTTGTGAGTCCACTAGCTGTTACTACGACATTTCTCATAGCAATAGTAAAGACCGGATGGGGCCCCGGTGGTATGGGGGTGCCTTCTGTGAGACAACATGACAAACATCTCGCTCCCACCACACTAAAATAACAGAAAATAGCAAATTAGACTTTCAGCTCATTCTTACCTTGAATAGTATTAATAAAAAAAAGGCAAAGGCTATTTATTTGTCCGTAATTACATAGAAAAAAGAAAGAAATTATAAAATTTATCTATGGTGAACTTTTCCATAGAGAAATTGTAAAATATGTTTATGGTTAACTATTACACACTTTTTTTAATAAAAGACGGTATAAGTATCCGATACTTTTTTGAAAGAGGTATTTGAGAAAAAACTCTAAAAGAAAACCGAGGAGTTTTGAAACATTTCAAATTCCTATACCATTTTGAAAATTCAGCGACGAGGGGGGGGGGGGGTAGTTAAGGTGAAGTTAAGTTATCAAATGTTCCATATTTGGAGTATATTGTTGTGCGGCCGGGCTCACATTACGACTGCCAATCAGTGTGACCAGATTTTATTTTCAAAAACTACTAAATGGGGAAGTCAAAAACTACTAAATTCTTAAAATGATATAGGAATTTGAAGTATTTCAAGAACTCCTCGGTTTTGTTAAACAATATTTTAACATAGTACCTTTTTACCGGGTATTTGTACCGACTGTTGTTACTTTTCGGATACTTTCATACCGACTATTGAAAAAAAGTTACTCGCTTAAATTTTTACCCCCCCCCCCCCCGTCGCCGAATTTTCAAAATGGTATAGGAATTTGAAGTATTTAAAAAAACTCCTCGGTTTTCTTCAACAATATTTTCTCGCAGTACCTTTTTCTAAAATGTATCCCGTATTTGTACCGACAATTATTTTCGATCAGTAAGTATCGGGTACTTTTCCCAAGTACCCGATAATTTGCCGACTAAATACAAAAACTGACAAAAAACTATTAAAAACTACTAAACATTCTTGCAAATGCCTCAAAAACTACCAAAAAAGTAGGAAACTACCAAATCTGGTCACACTGCTGCCAATATTGACAGACGTCAAAACAGCGTGGCTTTGTTTATCTTTACATAAAATTCCTTACGAATAGCTACTGAATTGACAGACGTCAAAGTCATGCCGTTTTGTTTACATAATTTACTGTAAAATACTTCAAGGTCACCACTGTCATTATTATTTTGACAGTGACAGTAATTTCTGTTACTGACGAATAGCCGATGCGTAAAAAAAATACATCGCTACAGCTGACAGCAATACTGTATGATAGATTGTACATATTCAATTTAGTGATAAGATATGCCACCCTTCCTGAATGCCTCATCTTTTGTATGTCACAATGCATATTTGCATGTTCATAAAATGCAGTTAATCTAGTGGCTACCGTTTTTGAGAAATGGAAAATTTGAAAAAAAATGGAAAATCCATCTTTTTTGCTGGGAGTTTCGGGTAATAGAAGCATTATACAGCACCCTTAAGATCATGTTATGAGTAAATAGCGCTTTACAAATTGTCCATATATATAAATGGTGTGATGGTATGAGATAATGTTAGTAAATTCATTGTAAAAACAAATCTTACACTGCTTTCGTTTTGATGAGTTGATCAAACAGAGCTCCTTTGAACTCTTGCAATACAAATACATCTTTCCTATTTATATGTGTTTTCTTGGAACAGTCTTCCTCTGTGATCCACTGTGCACTAATCCCACTGCTGCTATGAAGGGAGCAATGCTAAAAACAAACGTGTAAATATCCTGTTAGCACATTGAAAAGTAAGGTTACCAAAACGACAAGAATATTCAAATTATCCTCTTACATTATATGCCTGTTGCATCTCATGATCACAGTCATCTTCACAACGAATTCCTTTAGGCAAAATAAAATATACTTCAACTTCAGGCATCGCGGTAAAGTATGTAAACAAAAATGTAATAAGTACTTCAAAACATTTTTCAAAGGACAACGCGACCTATCATTTTTAACTTTTTTGTTCTTATTTCGACGACATGGCGTGCAACCAAAACGATCTATGATTATACAACTGAAGTAAGAGTGATATGCGATACAAAAAAAATATAAGATATGCTATTTTCCGCAGCGAAGAGTCGAAGACAGAATCGCTTAAAACAAAACACTTGATGAAACCAACAGGAACAGAACCCAAATATGACATTTCAGTATTTCACAACCGTTTTTAAGCCGGAAATTTTCTTCCTGTTTCCTCCCAGTGTGACCAGACTAAAATTTAATGCCCTCGCCCTACTCACTTTATGTATAAAATATTATTTTAAATAAGTGGGCCGAAATGAACACGCGGTTGCACACCCACGAACACAGTAAAATAAATTTATCAGCTTCATATTTTACAAATAGTCAATTATTTCCAAAACATACAAATTTAAAATATGTTTTATTACACACTCAATTAAATTATTAAAATATCAGCAAATTTAGTAGACACAAATGACGAACAATATCATATTTTTGTTAGGATATTCATACGAGCGGACTCGGGGCACATAATATCTCCACAACGACCGGAAATTGAGGGGAGTGGCCAAATAGAGGGGAGTGGTCATGTGTCATTTCGTTTCGCGTTTGTTCACGTATGGTTGTCCTTCTCGTCTCGTGGTCAAGCAATAGAGTGCTAACACAAAGAAAGCGGGTTACCTGCTTTCAGAATTTCAGATGCCTGCGTCTACCAGCACCGAGAATGTTTACATGCATTTCAATGGACACGAACATAGTAAAAGCAGGAACGCCGATTGCGATTTACTTTGCCAGCACTTATCGGCGCTGGCAACCTGCTTTCTTTGTGTTTGCACACATAGTCTCACTCTAACTCACAGTAAATATTGCATAAATCTTTGTACCTGCTAAGGCATAAAAGAAAACATAACGAATGTCAAACTTTCATATTTATTACGTATGTTCAATCAACCTACTGGCTACCTCACTTGTGGGATATTATGCCGTAGGTTTGTTACAGATGTCGCTTTACGGTCAACAGATATGGATGGAGTAATTCTGTTTTGAGGATGCAGATTTTAAAATGATTTGAATGAGGATGTTGATAATTGAAATAAAAAAAAAACATAATAATATTATACCGCACATATTGATTCGCCCGGGCCCCGCAAAAGCCAAGACTTTTACTGTCCTATAGTCTCGTACATACTTATGATTTTAGTAAGAATTATTTTTTTTGAAAATTTGTACCACGATAGATAGCTGGAAAAAAAATCCCGGAGAAAAAAATATAAAACTTCTATGAAAGTAAGATAACAATACTGTATTTTTAGGATTTTTGCCGGTTTTGTTAACATATGTTACCGGGTGCCGTGGAGCACCCGGTAAAGAATTGGTCTCCCACTCTTCTCCTTAAGTTTTCGAGTGTCCTGTAAAAGGCAGGTGTTCGAAAAAATTAAGACATTGTACATCTTAAATTCAGCGTGCCAGTATAAAATTAAGACATCCTGAATGTCTTAATTTTATACTGGCACGAAGAGGACAGCTTGCATGTTTCTTACATGCAGCTGGTCTGCTGGTTACCCCACTTGTGGGATATGCCGTGATGGTATCGTATCGTAGTTGTTAACATATTTTGAAAACTGTTTTATCCTGCGAATATTGTAATAATAAAAATAAATATTAATTACTCTTTAAGGCAGTAATTACTCTCTGGAGCAAAGGCAGAAACGAGCCTCCTCTATTTATGGCGTCTCTGTGCCAATTGAGTCACCTCTGTACATGTAGGAGTACCTACACCAGTAATATTAACCTTCGCCTTACTGAAATAAAAAACCTACGCGCGCTCCTAACATGTGTAGTGACTACACATTTTCAAATAAGCTGTTTAAGATAGAAAAAATAGGAATAATCATAGCCAAACCATTCGGACAGTTATAAGTAAAGTATTGTATATGTGTATTGTAATAGGAAATCATAAAAATATATAAATTATTGCTGAAAACGTGAAAAAATAACATTGTCTAGCGCTCATGAACCTAGCGAGAAAACAACTCATTATGAATAGCGAAGGCCAACTGACGGCTGACCGCACGCATAGCGACGCATTGTGCAATCGGCATTCATCGGTAATCATCGGCCGATGGTCCGACATACATTTGCGTAAACTGCAGTGGTTGCAAACTATTTAATATGTTATTTAATTAATTTATTTATTGTTAGAATCCGCACTTTTATTAACTCTTAAATAATTTTTTTATTTCACAATTAATGATTCTGGATATAATTTAACTCAAAAATTAGACTTAAATTAGACCGGTAAATTTATATATTAAAATTCAAAAATCTATTATAATATTAAATACATGGAATATTGTAAAAAAAATTTGAACGCAGATATTTCAGGCACGATGCTGGTATTTGAACCTGTGTTTTGAGTCTAATACTTTGATATCCTGTATATCTGGATTGGTAAATTTTTCGCGGCATTAGACTGTTAAGTTTTTGTATGATCATGACTGATACTGATAATATGGAGACTTATCTGGTTGTATAATACTGAGAAGTGTGGTTGGCCATTCCGCCGCCACGTAAAAAATAATATTATTACGTTTATGTTTATTTTAATTGTAGATAATAATATTTATTTGAAATGTTTACCTACATAATAATATTTATTTTAAATGTTTATATAATAATATTTATAAAAAAATCGCTAATAAATCCATAAATAAAGTGCCCTCACAAAGAAATGAACTGAAAAGTAACGTTATATGATATACACCTTTCCCTCTTATGATACAATAATATGAAAAGTTGGTATTTAGAATAAATGTAAAATGAATACCTACCTAGTTTTAATTATTGAAATTATTATGGAACGGAAATAATAAATCACTTTGAAACCTCTGGATTTAAGTTTAACTTCGGAAGTAAAATAATATATCTCTATTGATAAAACACGACTTAGTGCTATTTCGCATAGTCATTCCACAGCACAGTTCGCGAGAGCGAGACGTAAATAGTATTCACTATCTAACGACAACAGCCGAGTACGAGCAGTCGAAGACACGTGAGATACAGTATTAATACATCGCGCATTTGATTGTATTAGTAAGATATTTTGTTTGTGTTTGTAATTTTATTTCCATTCTCCAAAAAATGTCTTTGAAATAGTTAATAAGTTCCAATTATTGTCAATATAATTTTTTAGTTCGATGCGTAAATATATGACTGAGGATTACCTAGAATCTTGACCTTCTATTTATTGTACTTATTGAAATATTAATTATAAACAGAAGCATGTGTACTGGCTACACATTTTAGTACGGCGAAAGTTAAGATCAAATATTAAATCTCATTTTTATTTTTATTTTTCACATGAAAATAGCAATCACTCTTCGATTCGACTCGCTGTGTATAGTTGCTTTTGTCATGCTTTTGTGTTAATTTCATAGTCATTTTCATTTCATGTAATATAATAATTATATCAATATAATATATTAATCATTGGAATAATTTGCCACCTGAGCTGGTTGAGTCTTCACTCTTCAGATTTGAACAGCTTCAAGAATTTATACGATTAATTGAAGTTGTGATAATTTTGTTGGGCCTGATAGTTTGTTGTTATTGTGACAGTAGTGTTGAGATCATATATATCAGCTAACCTGATAACAAACTATAATAATAATAATGATTACTCGTCCGGTATTAGGTTATTTTTATTAATTATTCTTATGTACCTAAGTATCATGAATTGGCGAACATGCATTATTTATTTCTCTTATAAGATTTTTCTTCAATTATCTTAAAACCCTCTTCCTTCATACATCTTCGATCTCTGCATTTTGGGAGATACAACGGGAAGGAAAAATTACTCAAAGTTCCCCAGTGAAAAAAAGTTCAAAACCCAGTTGTACAGGATCCTTACGGTGGTTTTCCCACGAAATGGTGCATTTATTTTAAAACAAGTTGTATATTTTCAAATATATTTTATTATAGATCTAGGTAGTTAAAATAAGTAAAATATCGAAATATTTTAAAAAATGCGTTTGAAGTGTTCTAGGTGTTGTTATTTTTTTAGTCATATCTAGATATCTATCAAAGAAAATAATGAATTTTACTTTTCTATGATTTTTATGTAAAAAAACAGCAAATATCATCATTATTATTTTTTATGGAGATAATTTATATCTTCAAAAATAATGCAAAATATTTCGAGGCAGTCTTTATTATTCTGAAACTACTCAAAGTTTTATGTGATTGAAACAAGTGTTTCTTTCTACTATAGATTCTACTACAGTATATGTAGGTCTATAGTAGAAAGAAACACGTGTTTCAATTACATAATTATAGAATTCTACTACGTGTGCCCCGACACAATTAACAAATTAGTCAAAGTTTGTTCGTTAACGAAAATATGCAATTGTTAAGGCCTACTATCTGAATAGGTACACATAGGGATATTAATAGGGATCACTTCTGAGCTCTGTGTTCTCAAAACACCTGCAAGTAGACCTCTACGCTCAGCTAAGACATCCACCAACATGCTGGATGAAAACAACAGAGCAAACAAGTCCTGCTTCTATGATAGGGCTTTTGGCGTCGCAGGACCCGTCATTTGGAACCGACTCCCCGAGGACCTCTGTAAAAACCAGCCGATAACAACGTTCAGGAGCAAGTTGTAGACATTGCTCTTCTAACATAGTTTTCCACGCCCTTGAGATGGATGCTCCATTAAACGGCGCCGAATAAATCATCCAACATATACACATCGAAACAGTTATACAAATGTAGAGAGTATACCTTCAAAATTCGGAATAATGCTATATTGATGGTTCTAATGATCACAAATATCTTCAAAATAAATTAATGAAATGTAATGCGTTAATTACACAAAAATGCAGTAAAATCTTAAAAATGAAATGTATAAGGTTGTATTTGGGTTTATAACAAAACCCAGATTTATAATAATAATAAACTTTATTGTACAAAACATAAAAAAAAAATTAGATTACAACATGGTATATACAAATATTTTGCACAATGGGCGAGTTTATTTATATATATTTTTAAAAAAGAAAAAAAACTTTGACACAAGTTTATCTACCTGTATTAAGTATTTAAACTTGTGTCAAAGGCAATAATTAATGTATGAGTATGAAATGACAATAAATATAGAGGAATAATCTGAAATAGAACGATTCATTGTTTTTGACAGTTTTTATAAACAAAAAGAGATGTACCTCAGTACTTAGCAGACTCTCCATTATAAAAACTTGTGGATTATAAAAATCTTAAAAACGATATTATGAATAAAATACCAAGCAGACGGAAGACAATGATGACAATAAAAAAAGAACCAATATGAAACAATAATAATTATTGAATTTTGTTGGTATTTATTTCGGAAAACTCCATAATACACTAGTAAATAATAATATATTATTAATGGTTTTACATGTACTTTATTTAAAGTGACTCGAGTTTCGACATGTAATGTTGAGTCTTAAAAAGTCATTACATGTCGAAACTCGAGTCACTTTAAATAAAGTAGGTACATGTAAAACCATTCATAATATATTATTTATTTGTGAATAATAATTATGTTATTGTTAAATGCAGTACCTAGCGAAGGATGACTTATTCGTTATGGTTATCAAAGTTTTCTCTTTTTGTGGTTACGCAATTTAGAGATCACCAAAAAATGGTCACTCGATACCATTCATAAGGCCATTGTAAAACTATTATTAAAAAATAATGTATTATTTTATGTTGTATTTAACATATTTGTTTTTAGTATAATTGAAATTGACATATTGCCATTCATCGAGAACGTCTTATTTTTTTGTTGGTTCGGAGAGGACGGCTTGAATGCTTGTTACATCCGACTGATCTGCTGGCTACCCCACTTGTGGGTTATGCCGTGATGGTGTAGTATGTATGTTGGATGATTTATTCGGCGTCGTTTAATGGAGCATCCATCTCCAGAGCGCGGGAAACTGTGTTGGAAGACCGATGTCTTCAATACTTGCTCCTGAACGTTGTTATCGGTTGGTTTTTACGGAGGTCCTCGTGGAGTCGGTTCCAGATGACGGGTCCTGCGACGCCAAAAGCCCTATCATAGAAGCAGGACTTGTTTATTAATTTTATTATTTATTTTATTTATTTCATGCAGTTATATACCTACAATACCAGCTGTCAATTAATACATACCTACATTGTCATTAATAATACATACAAATAGGTATTGTACCTCATGAGGACAAGTCCTGTGAAGAGGTATTATAAATACAAAATATCTTATATAACACAGATTCCAGAAATAGAAACAGATTTAAAATTTAAATAGTAATTACATAAAAAAAAACGCCAAACAGAACACAATATTATTTTTTACTGATGAATGTGCACATGTAAATATGTTTATGTAGGTAAATATATTATAATACCCACATTTAATATGTTGCCTTTTTTCTTACATTTTTTTCATTCCCACAACACTGAAAAAAATATCTCAGCCCAGTCATTAGATACTTATAAATTCTGTTTAAGATTTATTATGTCAGTTATTATTATTATTTAAACATCACCTTGCACTGAGACAATGCCTCCTGGTAGCGTTGACTGAGATCATAACAGCTTTTGGCCAAGGCAGTCTCAACAGGAAAAAATGAAAAAACAAAAGAAAAAAAAAGAAAAGCCAAGTCGAAAAAAAAAACAAAAGATATCATCAAAAAGAAACAGAATCAAAGGAGAATCTCTATCCTGGCGATAAAGTCATTACAAAAACAATTTTTTTGCTACAGAATTAGTACCTATAATAATGTGACTATTCTTATTTCATTTTACGGCAATGCACCCGCAATCGAGTGAATTATGAATGTGACTATAGACATTAAAAAAAAAACAATGCTTACTTACAAAATTTTGAAGAAGTCATCACAGCTGGAATTCATAAAATATAAATTAATACTGAACTCAAAAAGTCAAAACAGCTGAAATGTGTTGGAGATTTTAACGGCCCTAAAGGACTGTCTTCGTATGACTCATTTATTATTTTTATTTGTTTAGCTATGTAATCATTTTGGATTCATAATATTTTTTTACCTTCATACAGTGGCGAAACTAAAGGGTGGCAGGGCTGGCTAAATGCCACGTTTTAATAAAATTTAGTAAAAACTATAAATTTTATATACCTAAGTACTTAAAGTTTAACACAACTAAAGACCATACACAGGATATTCGGAGTTATAACAGATTAGGGAATATGGTGGGAAATGCTATTGATATATTTGCCGATAACTTCCTCAAATTTAAAACTGACGTTGTAAAGTTTTTCAGACATTGAATGACATTGGGCAGTCGACTCTTATTTTCTTTGTTACCATTTGTATTATCATAGTCATTTCATTCGGAACTTGTGACTTATTTTATTATTATTGTTGTTCAGTTTGATCATTATAGTTTAGTCTTCATTTTTTTAAATGTTTATAATCATATTAATATAATTATTTTCCTTTATTGCAGTTAGCAGTTATATTTTTTTTCTCACTTAATATAATTTTATTATTTCATAATTACATTATTCCTGTTATTTTGATTATGCATGTTCAATTTTGTCTTACATGTCCTATTCATTATTGTATTATTCCTACTACCGTTATGGATTTTGTTAAATTTTAATTTTATTTTTATTCAATTTATCTGAAATAAATATACTTTTAATTTCCTGTTATTGCTACATTTTTCATTGTTTTAGTAATTATTGTTTTTAATTGTCAGACTTTTATTGATTAATATTACTTAATATTTTATCGTAATTTACCTACTGACAACTATATAATTATATAATTTGAATTTAATTATCACCATATACATAAATTTATTCCTAAAGTTTTTTTGTTTACCGTTGGTCTGTTGGTGCTATAAATTTAATGTTTTATCTTTTTTTTATGTCACTGTTAATTTTCATATTAGTATAATTGTATCCAAACATGTAAAAGGCTTGTGCCGTGTGTTTTTGTAAAATAAAATACCGGAGTAAGTATCGGATACAATGATTCGAGTAAATATTCTTTAAGAAAACCGAAGAGTTTTTGAAGTATTTCAAATTTGTATATCATTTTTGTAATATTTGTATTATTTTTTTTTTATACCTACATCATCATTACATAACAGTGTTAACAAAATAATATAAAATTTAAAAAACTAGGACGATGTGCAGTGGCGAGATTATCACTATAAAGTGATTTCTTCCATCTAACCACGACACATTGACATAAAACTAGTAAAAAACAAATTTACTTACAAAAAATATACAAAATATTAAAAAACAACAAAAGAAAATTATTGTATTATGTGTTATGTATTATGTACACGTGTAGAATGTACAAATTTTGATACAGGGCCGTCTAATGCAGGCTTCGCCACTGAATACTATCTATGCTTTTGGCAATAAAAATAAAAATTTATTAGAAATTTAAGTAAAATACACACAATATTAGATAAACTGTTAGGTAACTACTTAAGTAATTTATTAAAATTTAATTAAAAGTAACGATTTATTTTTACTTTCGGGGCCCACCCAATGAATTTGCCACGGGCTTCAGATGATTCAGGTACCTACGTACAATTTATGCTACGTACCTACCTTATCTAATATGGGGTAGATAATTTTATTTATCTAAATTCACTTGAAATCAATACTACTACTATACTATACCCTCAAGCCATGTCCAAGGTGGGGTAGGCAGAGAGAACGGAACGCCATGTTGATCTATCCTTACATAATTCTTTCGCTTCCTTTACATTCATTACGTTTCTCATACGTGCATGCCAATTTCTCTTACTTAACACACGACCATCCTTGAGAATTTGATCCACGTGATCGTCCGCGTTTTCTCACACCTCCTCTTTCAGATAAATACTCCCTCTTCGTCATCCTTTCATCGTCCATTCGCTCTACATGTCCAAACCATCGTAGCTTATTTATATGCATTCTATCAGCAACACTCATATCCAAATCAACTCATTTTCCTACTATCCTCATTCTTCACTCTGTCCCGCAATGTTTTACCGACCATTCTTCTCAGTTTCATTTGAAAGGGATATAAAAAATATTATTTATGAAGGAACACACTAATACATAGATAGTCCATAAATTACATCTCTTCTTCGAAGGATGTCTTGAAAATGTTTTTTTTTCAGTTAATGTCAAGGATAAGAATCGTTTCAAAATTCCTTCGTCTTCCCCATGTGTTATATTATAACTTTAATATGAACCACATGTTTCTCTTGTGCGAATAACTAATAAGGTCTGTTTGTTTGTCGATTCCATAATAATTAAACGACGATTAACATAACATTATAATATAATTCAGTTTATTGTGTTAGCACTATTTTGCAATAATACCTATACATCATATTGAAAGGACCCTCCACACACCCGGATATCTCAGGAGTCAAAGACTCCTATTTATCCGCACTTGCAAACAAAAATTTGTCCTCACGGGCGAGCCATATGGGCAGCCTGAATGGCCGGCCGGCCAAATCCGCCTCGTGGGAATCTTTTAAACTACTGTAAAACTTTCAAAACACCAATATTTATATTTTTATTAAAATAATACAAGGATCCGAAATAAACACATAGGAAAAAAAATAACAATAAGTATACCCAATAATCAAAATTTGTTACAAAAAGCAGAAATATGATGTCCAGAAACTTTTAAGGATCCAATATAGAGAGCGCAGGAGTCACCGGTACCAGAGTAATGTGAAAACTATTCTCCCTCCCGAAGGGGACATCCCAACCAATGCTACTCTCCACCAAGGGAGATAGGACGCACAAGAACGAAAAACGAGTTCGCCACACGAAAAACCGCACTCCAAATCAAATCAACCTGCAGATTCACCCGCGTCTGCCGGAGGTAAACCCGGCAAACGCAGGAGGTCCCACCTAGATACCCAGGTATCTACAAACTTTCTGAAGGCTCTAAAATTCTGAGGACACAACAGAACCTCACCAAACCAAATAGGTCTGGGAGTCCCTTCACTCATTTCCTTGAACATCAGATCCCTAGCATCCGTCATCACCGGACACACCCAAAGGATGTGGTCCGCATACTGCTTCCCCATCCCACAAACACACCACGGGCTCTCCGAAAGCCCAAGATCAAAAAGCTTGCCCCTCACCTATACATCAATCAGTAATTTCAATTGTTTCACTAGTTATTGGGTAAAATTGCATAATACTTCACTACAAATCGCTCTCCCAACATAGTTTCCCGCGCCCTTGAGATGAATGCTCCATTAAACGGCGCTAAATAAAACATTATATTATGCCTGTGAATACTAAATTAACCTTAATTGTGATAACTCTTAAGAAAATAAAGATAATATATTTTATAATATTGAGATCTGTAATTTTTAATGAGAAACTTTAAACTCAATTAATAACAGAGCGCCGAGTGAAGCGCGCAAACTGGCTAGTTGCACTAATTTCTTAGTAATTCCTTTTTACACTGATTCAAATATATACCTATGCAACTATATGTGATATACGAACGTCTAAGGGTCATTTCGGGATAGTGCAGGTCTCATAATAATAATAATATTATATTATATTATATTGTGTTCAAAATGTAGAATCAAATATTGTTTTGTTTAATAAATGAGATATGAGATAATAATAATAATGAACACACAATTTAAAATACCTGCTGTATGCCGTTTTGTGGAATAGATTCCCTTCAAAAACGCATCCTAAAATATTGTGTTGATACTTGTGAATTAAGCCTAATATACAAATTTTTGAGCATATTATACAACTAATTAGGAATATTAACAAATAACAATAAATTGTACAATTGATATCAGTTATGAATTGTGGTACCTACGTAGAATTAAAGGGACCCAAGTGAGGTAGGCAGAGAGAACGGAACGCCATAAAGATCTATCCAAGATCTATCCTTACATACTATTTTCGCTTCTTCTACATTCTCATAAACGCACGTCGATTCCTCTTACCTCTTACTCAAAACATGGCCGTCCTTGAGAATTTGATCCACGTGTTCAAACCACGTGGTTCTCAGACGCCCGCGCTTCCTCACACCCTTTTATTACAGCAAAGGATTACTTTTATTCATTACGGTTTTCAAAATAGCTCTTTTTGTGGTTGCACAATTTAGAGATTACTAAAAAAATGTTCACAAAAATGTTATAAAGCCATTGCAAAACTATTACCTATTCAAAAATAATGGTCATTTCAGTGTTTTGAAAAAAAGGAAGAAGAGTGCATTGCTATTTTCGTAAATTATTATTTGTGAACTTAAGAATATAATATTCTACGTAATTTCTACATAGTTCTAATTATTCTACATACCTAGTAAAACTGAAGCGGCAGCCTTTTGAGCTTTTTCTTTTTTTTAATTATTATTGAAATATTTAGTGGGAGTAATTATTGTTGCTTATAATTTATAATACTTACACCCGATTTGACGAAAAGGAGTGGTTCTCATAATACTACTTTTATGGCGCGGGGAGGACGACCTGTATAATATATTATAAACAACGAATTCAACAAGTATCCTAAAACCAATACATGCCAGCATATAGTATTTTATACTACCTACATTATTAATGAGTTATTTATAAGGTCTTTAACTGACACGGAGATGGCAATTTGTACGTTTATTACACGCAGTTTATATTTTGTTAACTCTTTTAATGGGATTTGTCTTGATAGTACTTATAGATAGATAAGTTTTCACAATTTTCCTGTAATACATATATACCTATGTGTGATTCGGCGCCGTTTGATGGAGCATCCATCTCAAGGGCACGGATATGTACCCAATACCCATAATACAAGATTAATCTTAGTTTGGGACTAGGTCGATCTGTGTGATTTTCTTTCATAAATAGACAATTCACACAGATCGAGATACTGTAGTCCCAAACTAAGATGAATCTTGTATTATGGGTACTAACTCGTCTATATGTGTTACATTATGTATAATTCTTCTTTAAAAAAAATACCTCTCTATTCATATATGTTTCTGTTGAAATGTTTCTTGGATCCATTCAAAGACTTTTACAATAAAAGTCTTTGGTTCTTATACTATGTCATCACTTGAAATATTATAGTCATATGAGGGAGGGTCCGTGGCCGCGTGGAGAAGCCGTCGGCACCAGACGGAGTCTAATTGGTGTTCATTGTGGTTATTTACTTGGATGTATTGATAACTGATTACGAGTATAACTGTTTTCTCCATTCATCTAATATCGTATGTTACACTTACGACAATTGTCGCTAGTATTTTCACGCAGAAAACAATCGTAAGAGTATTTCCATAAAATCTATGGAAAAAATCTTTAAAATGATTATTGCAAATTAAAATAACATAATATTATAATAACAATAATACGTAGAAGAATATCCAACAGTAAGTAAATGTAAGTATAGCAGCTATTACTAACTTTAAACAGCTCTACTGAGAATTGTAGTTTTCAACATACGATAGTTTACGTAGGAGGTATCGTTATGTTGGATTATTTATTCGGCGTCGTTTATGGAGCATCCATCTCAAGGGCGCGGGAAACTATGTGGTTAAGAGCGATGTCTTCAACTTGCTCCAGAACGTTGTTATCGGCTGGTTTTTACGGAGGTCCTCGGGGAGTCGGTTCCAAATGACGGGTCCTGCAACGACAAAAGCCCTATCATGGAAGCAGGACTCGTTTGCTCTGTTGTTTTCGTCCAGCATGTTAGTGCTTAGTGGATGTCTTGGCTTAGCGTAGAGGTCTACTTGCAGGTGTTTTGAGAACACAGAGCTAAGAAAGTGACTGAGGTGCCATTTTGTTCAAAACTTTGTAGACTATAAGGCACAGTTTATATTGGTCCCTTTCACTAACTCTTGACCAGTGCAACGTCCCAGGTGGGGTAAGCAGAGAGAACGGAACGCCCTATAGATCTATCCTTACATACTTCCTTTACTCTCATCCAGATTCTCATACATACACGCCGATTTCTCTTACTCAACACGAGGCCGTCCTTAAGAATTTGATCTACGTGATCAAGCCATGTGGTTCTTGGCCGTCCGCTTTTCCTCACACCCCCTCTTTCAGATAAATATATCCTCTTCGTCATCCTGCATTCGCTCAACATGTTTAAAAACCATCGTAACTTGTTTATACGCATTCTGTCCACAGCACTCCTCTCATTCTCCTGATATTCTTATTTTTCACTCTATCTCGCAACGTTTTACTTACCATTTTTCTCAGTGAACACATCTCCTCAGCATTTATTCCACCTTCATCCTTCTTTAACCAAGTCCAAGTTTCTCTTGCATGCATAAATGTCGGTACCAGAATGGTATTGTGCAGCAGCATTTTTGCCATGTTCGACACATTGCTATTGCTAACAATGGATCGAAGTGCACCATTCACTCTAGCATCGGCGTGGCGACTTTTCTTCATTCGATGTCCTTATTGTATCTTCCATCCCTCGCAAACAGCCTTCCCAAAGGACATACATACCTACTTAGATATCAAAAGAAGGTTGACCCCAGCCTTATAAAATAGTAGGTAGAGAATTAAAGTAGGCATATCAGACCTCTTATAGCCTGCTTCTGAAGGAAAGCCATACCTACTTAGATATCCAAAGGTTGGCCCCAGCCTTATAAGAAAATCAGGTAGAGAATCAGACCTTTTATAGCCTGTTTCTGAAGGAAATACATGCCTACTTTGATATCCAAATCCAAAAGAGAAATCCCCTTATAAAAAAGCAGGTGGAGAATTAAGAGAATATCAGACTGAAGGAAATACATGCATACTTTGATATCCAAATCCAAAAGAGAAATCCCCTTATAAAAAGCAGGTAGAGAATATCAGACCTCTTATAGCCTGTTTCTGAAGGAAATATATGCCTACTTTGATATCCAAATCCAAAAGAGAAACCCCCTTATAAAAAAACAGGTAGAGAATATCAGACCTCTTATAGCCTGTTTCTGAAGGAAATATATGTCTACTTTGATATCCAAATCCAAAAGAGAAACCCCTTTATAAAAAAGCAAGTAGAGAATATCAGACCTCTTATAGCCTGTTTCTGAAAGAAATACATGCCTACTTTGATATCCAAATCCAAAAGAGAAACCCCCTTATAAAAAAAGCAAGTAGAGAATATCAGACCTCTTATAGCCTGTTTCTGAAGGAAATATAATATGCCTACTTTGATATCCAAATCCAAAAAAGAAACCCAGACTTAATGAAAAAAAGCAGGTAGAGAATTAAGAGTAGGTATATCAGGGCAGGGGAAAATACTTTATAAATGATACACGATGATAAAAATTTAAACACGATGTTTATTTGCATTATTTTATTTATCAACATATTTCATGTTGCCTGCATATGCATAAAAGCCATAAAAAATATTAAATATAAGTTGAAAACATATAGTTATTTCCCGGTAAACAATTAAGAAGTTACATACAAAGTTACAGCAACATTTCGGTGGCATACGAAGTAGTATAGAGTAGTGAGTACTATCAGATATTTGCATCGCAGTGTGATGCCTGAGCCTGACAAGAAGGGAGTAGGTAACTAACAAGTAGTTTTCCATTCACATCTTCTATATTGTGAACTTTGAAAAAATATAAATAATTAAGATCATATATGCAAATATGAAATTATAGATTATATACTTATTCTATTTGACTTAAAAACTAAATTAAAGAATTATCAAATAAAATAAAATAAATATTTATTATTTTTGTTTCGTGTTACTGTTGAGTAAGACTAACGCACGACCGGTTTCGCGGACTCCGAGTTCGCATCATCAGGTGCTGATCTATACTATAGTATAGATCAGCACCTGATGATGCGAACTCGGAGTCCGCGAAACCGGTCGTGCGTTAGTCTTACTCAACAGTAACACGAAACAAAAAAATAATAAATATTTATTTTATTTTATTTGATAATTTAAAATGAAGTGTTACAAGTAAATGCCGATACAATTAATAAATTAAAGAAGCTTATAATATTCCTGTAACATCTATATTGGTAAAGGAGGGGAGGTTAGTAAGTAAGAGTTTTACTTAGATTTTACCGTCTCTCATTTCATATTTTACATATTTTTTTTAGTGCGTAGATCTCTCAAGTGAACATAAAATATAAGTGGGAAAATAAAAAATGTTACTTAAGCTTTTACCCTGTACTCTGTTTGCATTTTGAAAATCAAATAAAATATGATTGAAGAATATACCTTCCATTGAACTGAATGTCAGCTGTTGTATGTGATCTTGGTAGATGTGACTATCTGTTAGATGAACAATCAAAACACTTTATTTTGACATTGTAAACTGCAGTCAGGACGTGCTATTTTTTCTGTCAGTTTTTGAGGAGTGGGATGTATCTCAAGATTTACTGTGTGCATCAATAATATGTTTTTGTTCAAAAAATTTCTGAAAAATAATAATGTGGAGTTGATTAATAGTTTATACCTATATCAATATTCAATAAACAATAATAACAAAAAACATTTATAAATCAACTATATTAATTTTACTATGAGAGTCAAAACATTTTGGAGCAACCGTTCACTCATGCTCAGTATTATTATTATTTGGATGATTTGTAAAGCGCCGTTTTGTGAAAAAAATCCACCTCAAGGGCGCTCTTTGCTAACTAAGGTTGTGCTTGAATTATTCCGTGAGATTTCTTGAATAGATAAGTTTTTCAGTTGGTAACACAGATATTTAAACTCTAGCACCCGTATATAAAATCTTTATATCAAGTTATGAAAATTAATATGATTGATAATATTTTCTTTATAGAATAACCTATGAATTAATCAGTTGTGTTAAGAATGAAATATAAATGTTACAGAAAAGAGAATCGCTGAAAACATATGAATGAGATAGAAGTAATAATATTTGTAAAAAGAGAAAATACAAAGCAAGATAAGTTTTATAATTACATTAGTTTATTACATGCAGCTAGTCTGCTGGCTACTCCACTGGTGGGATGCGCTGTGATAGTATTAGTAGTACAATGGTAGTAATAATAGATTAGTAATATAATATATATTATATTTTATATGTACCTGTTTCCAATACTCTCGTCAACTGCATAGGAACGATTTGAAATTCTTTATAAATCATTCATCTTTTCCATGTGTCGAACTTTGGAATCTTTTCTGCTAAAGGTTTGTCGCATAATATATCACAAACAAGAGTTGGATCCATGGTAGAAGAGTGTTCAAACAATCTGAAATAATATGAAACATTATGTAAACTTATACAGCAGATGATCATATATGCATAAATAACACAATAATTATATCAATCTATTCCAACACATGGACATAGATGCTTACAAAGGGTGAGAGGATCAAGAATACAGGTAATGGAAGCTGTAGAAGAGGACAGAAGGTCAGTAAACAACTCAGAAGAAGCTGGTGAAGATACATATTTTTTAAACATGAGTTTTTAAAGAATCTCTAAACAGTGGCTAGGGAGCCTGGAAACAGCAATGGACAAGGAAGAACCTAGGCACATTGGGCCCCTGACCCGATAAAATACAGGTAGTGGAAGCTGTACAAGAGGGCAGAAGGGTGGTAAACCATCCAGAGAAAGCTGGTGAGGACGCATATTAAACAAGTATACTGAATGGATCTCTACAGAAATTTTAGGGAATCTAGACACTAAAAAAGAAATAAATAAACAAGCACGTCACGTGAGACGTGACCAATCAAAAGAAATGAAAATCTACAAAGAGAAATAATTAATTGAATACACAAACGCATTGATTGTTTGCCAATAATGGATTATATTTGTTTTTTTATTATTTTATTTATTATATAATGTTAAATACCACGAGAATTAATAATCTTATCAGCAATATTCGGTTCCACAATGATCAATGTCCACAATTAGCCAAATTTGAGGTCAAACCATGTATCAATGTGGCGATGGAAATACAAATTTACAGTGTGAAAGTAAAACCATCCAAATACGTCTCTTTTATGTACCTACTGGCAATCACGAAATAAATTATTGTATGAATAATAGATAATTTATTAATAAATATTGAAAACATTATGTATTTTTTAACATAGGTACTATTAATCACAATTAACGATCTTTCAAAAATTATTCGCACTATAAATATAATGCACCTATTTTTACCAGCAATTTAAATATTATTTCAAACTATCTTACCTTTTTCACTAACTACTCCAACACTGCGTGATTAATTGGGCAAAAAAACAACAATAAACAGCGAGCACTAATATCGACGACAGTAACGACCGCAAGCAACTGGACCAAAAACGAAATGACACAAATGACGGATGCACCGGCGCCCCCTCTCTTTGACCACTCCCACCAATAAAGTATACATATCCCCCACCCCGTACTATCCTGATGACGTTTTCCGGTATGTTGTGGCTTTCTTGTGCCACGAATCGGCTCGTGATATTCATGTACTTATAATAATATTAATTGAATTACTTATATATAATGAGTTACAATCCATTGGATTGGTCTGCAACGAGTTTTGACTTATTTCTCCACTCCTCCCTATTCTCAGCTAGTCTCTTCAACTCCATATATGAGCCACAGCTCATGTCCCTCTTCAGTTGGTCCATATAGGCGTCTCTCGGTCGACCTCTGCCATTTGTGCCTTCGGTCCTGCCCTCTGCGATTGCGATGAGCAGTCCTGGGTGCCTGATGTTGTGGCCAATCCAATTAGCTCGTTGTTGGCAGATTCTTTTGAGGAGTTGCCTTTTTTCGCCAACCCTGGTTAACACTTCTTCGTTTTCGACGTGTTCCGACCAATGAATCTTCAGCATGCGTCTATAGCACCACATTTCAAATGCCGCTAACCGTCCGCTTTCCCTCTTGCTGATGGTCCACGTCTCGCACCCATATAACAAAATGCTCCACACAAAGGCTTTAGTGAGATTCTTCCTCACGCTTAGATCAATATTAGGGGATTCTAATATTTTGGATTTTTTGTTAAAGGCAATTCGTGCCTGGTTTATTCTGCTCACAATTTCTGATTTGGAGCGTCCGTCCTGGTTTATTCTGCTGCCCAAGTACACGAATTCTCTTACTTGTTTGATGCTCACTCCATTTATGGCAATGTTCGCAGTCGCTTCCTCCCTTCCAACGACCATACATTTTGTTTTATCTTTATTTATTTTCATGTTGTACTTTGACAACAGTATACTTTCCATTTTCCCTAAGGCTTCGTTCAGCTCCATCTCGGAGTCTGCGAGCAGTGCTATGTCGTCTGCATATCTAATCATGTCGACTTTTTTCCCATTTATTTTTACTCCTGTCCAGTTCTTCATTTCTTCTCTGAGTTCATCAATAGCTCGCTGTATATAGCAGTTAAAGAGTGCTGGCGACATTGAGCATCCCTGTCTCACAATTATTTATTGTGAATTACTTATCAATATTCATATTATTTCTCCTTTGCGATCACTTGTTTTGTGAACTTGTATTTGACTTTATTGTCTCAAAGAATAATAAAAAGTGTTTGTTTGTTTTAAATAATATTTAATGTATGTTAGTTTGTATATTACATACAATAAAACATTAACTTATGATTTTTAACGTAATTGATTTGATTTACATTCTTTTTGCGAATGTTAAATATTCGTGAATGCGAATATTTAGAACATCACTAGTAGATAGGTATTGCAAAAATATCTTTTTCATTTTATCTATGAAAAGTACAACAATAATCAAAATGGCGCTATGTGGTGTCGGAGTCGGAGCCGGTTTGTTTTGATAATTCTTCTCCAAAATACCTTATAGTGTCTTGTGAATTTGTTTTTTATTGTTTCATTAATAAAAGTTCATTTTTATGAAGTTAGCCGTAACGTAATAATTGTATAATGTTGATTTTCTCTTGACCAAGCGATATATTACGTGAGCCAAGATGTCCCTAGTACTTAAGCTTAGCAAGTGCCGCTTGTGTCTCAAGCTTGGCGATTTTTACTCGATTTTCGCTTCGGATAGTTCAATACAGCTTGCTAATATGGCCATGGCTTGTTCGGATATAAAGGTAATACAATTTTATATTGCTACAATACTATAATTTACAATTAATTCACGCTGGTTCGATGCATGTCTATTTGATTTGGTATTTCCATAATTCTTGACCACACCGAATCAGGTATATGAAAGTAGGAAATATCAAAACCTGAAGTTATTTCCCTAATATTATTTTTTGATAATATTACCGCGAGAAATAACGCGCCAATAGCAGGTGTTTTTCTCCAATAGTTGACAATTGTTTATTTTGTATGTCTGTTTAGCCACAAAAAGTGTCTTCAATTTTCCGAGAATTCAAAAGCATTTTCAGTTCAATATGATTGTATTGTATTAATGCAACAAATAATGTAATCTTAGTTTATTCTGTTGTCTTTTGTTGTGAGAAATAAGTTTTGTTGTATCTTGTTTTTCAGATATATGAAGGAGATGGCCTACCAGACAAGATATGTAGCGAGTGTATTGAGAAGCTTAGTTCTGCGTATATATTTAAACAACAGTGTGAAAGATCTGATACCGAACTGAGGAAAACATTGCTGAACAATTCAGGTAATATATTTGACTCTATTTGTATATCCCTTTTAGGATTTCTTCCAGATTAGATGAACGAATCTAAATGTCGATTATTTTGAATTATTTTTATGTAGATATGTAGTATTATACCTGGAGAAAAAGAATCCGGTAGAATTTTGTGTTTTTTTTATAAGCACAAAATAAATTATTTGCATTTGTAGTTTGCGTTTGACATGTCACAAGTACTTAAATTTTTAATGTTGACGGATTTTTTTGGTTAGGTTAGATTTCGTCGGTAGTTATTTTATGCAAAAGCACATCTATTGACAATCATTTCATTATTATATCATTGGGTGAAAAACTGTGAGATTTGCCACCCATCTTGAATGTCATAATTTTTTATTGGCACAGAGAAGACGGCCTGCATGTTTATTACAATGTGCCGTGATGGTGTAGTAGTATCTTTGATGGTAAACTATTGTTAACAAATACGTTAAGTGTTGAAAAGGTTTGATCAGCCATATGGGAAAATACAGGGGAGTTTCTCTGTGACTAACAGATTTTTATTTGTTATTTATTAAAAATAATAATTATTCAAATGTTTATCTCACAGGTTCTGCAGAAATATCACCATTTGGACGCAGAAATTCTGACTCTGGTTTTTCCAACCGCACAGATGGTTCTACTTCCAAGAAAGATGTTCCGCAACGACCAAGTCGCGGAAAAAACACGGATGTGTCTCTAGACAAGTCTTATTCTGAAATAACACTGTTAAAAGAAAGTTACAGTGTGGATGTCCAAGATCCGCTGAGCTACGAAGGAATACAGACCCAAAGGCACAGCAAAGCAAAGTCTTCAGATTCGAGAAGCAACAGTCCAGCCGTTAGCGAGTTGGCGAGATTTCAATGTCAACGCTGCAATAGAACATATCTAAGTGCCAAATCATTACGTACGCATTCATGTAAAAATATATTGAACGAAGATGTACGTGATGAAACTTCGTCACAGGATTCAGTAAAAATTATTAAGACGGAAAGTATCAGCAAGTCCGAGAATGCAAACAGTAATAGTAACAGCGAACTGTCTTGCGAGAAATGTGGGCAACAGTTTAAATTCAACATCATGTTGAAAAGACATAGTTTGGTATGTCAGGCGAGTAAACCTGTCGCAGTTAAGAGAAAACGGTCAAGTCCTAGTTTACCAGTCATACCTCCCGGCAGTCTTCGATGTCCCATTTGTAATAAGCTGTTTAAGAAACGTATTTACGCCACCAGACATCTTCGTCGGTCGGGTTGCAGTCTGATTGCGAAGAATCTCGCAGGCGGTGCTACTCTAGTCGCAAACAAACCTAAGATAGTCGTAAATAAACCTAAATCTTGGGAAGATGCCTCTACAGCGTTTCAAGCGGAGTGTTCAATATGTACGGCGAGATTCTCATCTCATATGTCAATGTTTAAACACTTCCAGTTGTGTTACAAGCGGCGGGGGCCGGCTCCTATCGTGTGTAAGGCCTGTAACACGACGTACACGAGAGTCACGGGACTCTATAAGCATATTAGACTGCGACATCTTGATGGGAAGAAAGGAAAGACAATCACGCCACTTCTGCAACCAAAGGTAAGGATATTTTATGTTTCATTTTTCAATTAGAAAGTAGATATTAGTAAATCATTTTACATCTTTAGCTCAGCAATGGTTACATAGTTTTTTTTTTTATATTTTTTTTTATTACACTAATAAATTACAAATCTTATACATATTTTCATTGATGCTGCCTAACTAGGTATAACCTGTTCTAGGGCAAACATCTCACAAACATATCAATCATATTGAAACATACACACACTCGCAAAAAGCATTCATCTCCTATATTAACACAATCACATTCATAACAAGAAAAACACTGCTGTAAACTGTCCATACATGAAACAACACACAAACAAACCATTTCTCCATATAAAACCAGAAAAAAACAACACATCCCTCAACCACACACTTCACAAATCCCACACCACATACTAACACACATATATCACCCCACATAGGAGAGAGGTATTAAAAGATAATTCTTTCTCTTGTATTCACAAAAAATACAAATAGAGACCTGTCTTACTCGCCATGAGTAGTGTGAGAATTGTTATTCCTGATTTAAACAAAACAGTTTTTTCTGTATTAAAGCCATTGTTTGGTATATGGTACACCTCAATTTTGTAAATCGAAATTATTCTCTTTTCTATGACTAATTCCATAGAATATGTCGAAAACAGTTTACAGCAACCATGAATAATTTTAGTGATGAATAAAATGACAAAAATGGGAACAATACAATTTTCTATTTCTTAGTGACGTGTATCTTAAGTCAGTTATTAAGAAATTACTTGTTTGCGAGTAGTGTATTTAGTATAATAGCTTTGATTGTTCCAATTATATTGCAGAAAGAACCCATTTCTGGTGACGAGCAGCGCATTACTGGTGGTAAATTGAAGTGTCGGGAGTGCGAGAAGACCTTTGAGGACCAGGGTCAGCTGGTGATGCACCTGGCCGCTCATATGGCCAATATAAATGAACCAACCAAGAAAACTTTACAACATCCTGCTGTACAATCTCTCGGAGGCAAGGCAGCCAGGCCTGCCAGCCCAAAGTATCCAGAATTTGAGTGCAAAGAGTGCTACAAGAAATTCAGGTGAGAATTACAGATTAAATATTTTAGAAAACGCTGATATTCGTAAAACATCACCCAAGACATTTAACATCTTAAATATAGCGATGGGATGTGCCAACCATAATGAAACTCTTTTTTATAGCACGAAAAGGATAATCTGTATATTCATTTCATGCAGTATTGTTTGCTGACTGCCCCACTGTGTGTACGGTGAAAGTGTAAATAGGTATAGTTTGAAAGTATCACAATTTAGTGATATTCTTTCTTCTTTGTTGTCTCAGTGCTGAGGATCGTGACCCATCATTTGTATAGATGTGGATAAAATGCTTCCAAGAACTCTGATCCTCCACTCTTTACTGCGCCTCATGCAAGGCCCCCCCTGTTGCCCCCTTCACCTGCTCACTCCATCTCATTAGTGCGCGTCTCTGAACTCTATTGCCCTCCACACTCCCAGTTAAAACAAACTGATATATGGGTATTATAATGGTACTGCGATTCAACCAAAATTTGTTAAATTATTTCACAGGTACAAGGCTAGCTTTCGCTCTCATCTCCAAAACCACCACGACTATAGTATTGAAGATCTCAATCAGATGGATAAAGACGAACCTTCAGTTTACCAGTGCGACATGTGCGAACGGGCCTACAAATCGGCAAAGTCACTTAAAATTCACAAAGCAGCCTCACATAGTGTTAGAAAGTTGCCGTACGTCGAGATGCGAGAGCCCATCTCACTAGCAGAGTCCCCTATGAAGTGTCTCTTATGCAATGTGATTGTGGAAGGGAGTTTACGTGATAAGAAGGATCATAATATTATGCATATAAACAAGAATGAAAAGCCAAAGAATGAATACGAGTGTCCTGCGTGTCGGGATATCTTCGTCAATAGAAAGGATTTTGGGTGAGTTTGTTTGTTATATAAATTTATTTAAAGACATTTTACATCTTAAATTCGGCGATGGAAGTCTGCCACCCATCCTGAATGCCTTATTTTTTCGTTGGTATGGAGAGAACGGCTCGCATGTTTATTACATTCAGCTGGTCTACTGGCTACCCCACTTGTGGGATATGCCGTGATGGTGTAGTAGTAGTTATTATATTATCAGAATATGCTGATAGGGTTTTTTTAAGAAATGAAGAAGAATTTTTAATTGAACTGAATTCGTGAGGCTAAGATCGGTTGCAGTTTATGAAATTTTACAGTTTTTTACTTCAAAAATGTTTTGTCAGTAAAGGGACATTCCGACTTAGTCAGTGATCATTCTGGATGATCCTCTAAATTGAAAAGGTGTGAATTAATGTTTCATCCTTAGTAATCACTTAGCGATGATGGATGAAAACGTATTAACATCCAAGATAATTTTGATGAAAGGTTCTTTTAAAAGTATGTATTTTCTATTATTTATTTTATTCTCTATGATCTAGTATTGAATGTCAATTATATGAATTAGTAAAAACAAAACACTGTGGTGTACTGATTAATTTGTGACAACGTGACTGTGGGTATTGACATGCCAGTGAAAAGATATAATAAATAACTGTGAGTAGACATGAAGAGTCTAGATCCTTACACTCTGGATGATCATCCAAAGTGAAACAATATGAATGCTTCAAGTTATGGTTTAATCAGAGATGGATCTATTCTCATACTTGACATCCCTAGTTTGTTGACAGTTCTAAATATTTTATGTGAAAACGGATTTAAGTATTTATATTTTGTTTGCAGGACTCACATAGCCCAACACAACAGTGACTTCAACAAAAGCAAGAGAGACTTGTTGGAGCAAGGACAAGACGCAGAAGGTGGCGAAGAAGCAGAAGAGCAGCAGGAGGATTCGTACATCACGGGAGACATGGATCATCAGTACGAGGACGAGGCCGCAGCGGAAGAAAACCCAGACAGTGGAGAAGGAGAGATTGACAGCGAAAGAGAGGAGATAAACGCAATGGATTTTTGTGAATCAGTCGTTGCTAATATAAAACAAGAGGAAGACGAGGACATCATCACGGATAGTGGCAAGATAACATCAATGGTAAATCTATCTACTACATCACCTAGTCGTAGCGGACGCGGTGTCGTTTCTACGATGCCAACTTCTACTCCCACGCATCAGAAACTAGTTGTCGCTTTGGGGGGGTTCACGTGTGCCTTGTGCAACGCATCGGTTGACACATACATGTAAGTATCACACACCGTAACAGCAAGTAATGAAAAAAACGGTAGTCTAAAGCGACATTGTGGTGATGAAAAATTATAATTTTAATGCGACGGTATGTAGTGACGAAATGTGATAGTAGTGGAGATAATCAGAACTGTGCATTAAAGATTGATAAATTAATTAACGTTTGTAGACATTGTGAGCTTAGCTCCCGTGTACATAAGGCTAGGAATTTTATTTTTGCTATAAAGATTCGGTAATTTTGAGTTTCTTTACCAAACGTATCAACTTTCGCAAGTATCGTAGTAAACTTTTTCATTAACCGGTTGATCAAATTACTTTTATCATTAGCGGTGAACAACTCTGGAAATAAAAGATAACCTAATACTTTATTGATGGAAACATCATCATCTCACCCTTCAATCCAAAGCACGGGGGCAGAAACCAGCCTCCTCTATTCAGAGCATTGTCGCAAATTAAAGAGATTTGATGCCAGGGTCAACAAAGTGCGACTCATTGATCTTTAGTGTGTAGTTTTTCCATAAAATACCACTTGGCAAAAACATAAATTTCCTAAAAATTAGAAATGATTCTGTTGCATTTATTGTGTTGCATTGTATATGTGTGTATCGTCGTGTTAGTACCCATAATACAAGACTCATATCTTAGTTTGGGACTAGCTCGGTCTGTGTGAATTGTCTATACATGTTATGTTATGTTATTTTGTAAGAAGTTTATTACATTCGAAACTAGACTTGTATTATTTTGTCTCTGTTTTGTCTAATTACGGTGTCTATTGAGGACGTCTTTACGAACTGATACAAATAATCATTAGGTACGTGTCCCCCATTAGTGATGTGTGAATATTTATATTTTCTATTATTGTTTTTTAGTGCTATGTCGAATGGAAATCACCTATCTAGATATCAGAAGATTAGGCTCCAAACATGAGTTAAAATACCGGCGTTGTGCTTGTAATATTTGTATTCAAAAAATTTCAAAGCTTTTTAATTTAAATGTACAAATTTATCAGTAAATATTTTTTTAAATTTCAATAAATAATTTGTATAAATATGTGTATTGTATATTTGTTTTATTATATATTTATTTGTTTTAATATGTTTGTCCGTAGGGCATATCAGGAGCACATGAAGATGCATCAGGAGACTGGGAAAGTTGAGACCAACAATAAATGTGCCATCTGTGAGCAGGTAAAATACTATACATAATTACAATCGCGTTCAGACTTAGAACTAGAGTCGGGGAATATTTCATTTGAAATTTACTCTTTATAAGTAAAGGTGAAGGGGGCAACAGGGGGGACCTTGCATGAGGCGCTACGAAGAGCGGAGGATTGATGTCGCCGGAAGCATTTTGTCCACACTTATACAAATGATGGTCACGATCCTCAGCACTGAGGGACCAACAACAAAGAATAAGTAATCTAACTTCACATTATAAGTAATCTACCTTCACAATACAAGCACAATGGTCACTGTGAATGCATGGGTTGAATTTGATCAGCATAAAGTGGTATTCACATTTGGCGAATATAGTCAGGCGAATTTCGCTTGCATAAAAAACAAAATTCGCCGGATGCCCATTGATCGTCACACTTGTTCACACAGTCCACCGATATAGATACAATCTGTCAGATGCGCTTTGATTTTGAAATTGTTTTCAAAATGGCGGACGTTGAGATGGAGATCGCGAAGTGTTTATTATTTGTTGAATATGTTATAGTAGAGGTTATAAGGCGCCTTTTAATTAAGTAAACAAACGCCACAAACCAACAACAATCATAAAATTTATAGGTTATAAAGTTTTTACCATAGATACAGACGCCGCGCACATGCGCAAATCGTTCCACCAGAGAAAAAAGTTAAAAGGTGGTCAACTTGAGGCAGTATTGTTTTTACTACTCTTTATCATTTCAGACTAGCTGTCATTTTGTTCACACGGTTCAAATGACTGACGATATTTTGGTGTCCTGGTGATATTCGCCAAATGTGAACACCATATAAGCTCATGATTGCTAAATTGTTTTTGATTCACAAATACCCACCTTCTTTCACTGTATCTCTCTATTTATATCATCACAACATATCTACTGAAGTAACTAGTAGACAACTCCATGTAATTGTTTAGAGAAGAGTATAGGTAACCTATACAGTGACATTCCTGTGGTAATAGTTTGTTCTAAACCAGTTAGCATACTTGTAAAAGCTGATCCATTCTTTTTGTTACACACTTCCTTCAAATAATATTCATTGTTGTATTTTTTATTTATTGCAGGAATTCCCATCTGGGAGGCAGATGAGGATGCACATCAAGGAACACACGGATGCAGCCGAGAAAGATCCCTCTGTCCTAGCCTGTAAGGAGTGCGGCAGGTACAACAAGAATCTAAGAGCGTTCACCGCTCACAATAACTGGCACATCTCAATGAAGGAACTCAGGTGTCATATCTGTCTTAAACAGTTTGCAAAAAGAGGGATTCTTCTAACTCATTTCAAAATAAGACACGCAAATAAAAATCAAATATTAGATCCGTTTGAGGATATGGATCAATCTAATGAAGTCACTCCTTTCCAGTGCCATATTTGTAATAAGTATATGAAGACAGCAGTCTCTCTGTCGTGCCACGTTCAGTGGCACAGCTCCAAGTCCGCAGGTGCCCTTAAACGATACCAGTGCACTCATTGCCCATACGCTTTCACCAATAAATCCCGTTTAGCGTTACATCTCAGAACTCACCAGACTGCAGTCACACCATTTAAGTGTACCAAGTGTGGACTATATTTCATCAATGAGCGAAAACTTAACTATCATGTTAGAGGTCATGCCATAGGTGGCGTTAATAAGAGAAAGAGAAAATATAGATGTCCTGTATGTGAGCTCCTCTTTCCAGATATGCTCAAAGTGCAGAGACACATAATGAGATCACATCCCGAAAGTAAAATGGTCAAGAAACGAGATCCGGGAGCTGACGATCTGCCTAAGATTAAATACATTTGTAAAGTGTGTGGAAAAGAATTTGGTACTCAGCAGAAATTAGATAGACACGGCGAACGTCACACAAGAAAACCAACATTCCTCATTTGTAGCTTGTGTGGAAAGCGAAATATATCTAGAAAGTTGCATATGCTTCATTTGAAAGGTCATATGTGTCAGAAGTTTAAAGACGATCCTCTTCAGTGCGCACATTGCGATAAGAAGTATGTTCGCAGGCAAGATTTACATGTGCATATGTACGAAGCACATGACATTTTGGAGACATACACCCTTACGACGGACGATAGAAAGAAGCTAGACAGCTCTAAAGAATACCAATGCCATGTTTGTTTTAAGACACTCGCAAAAGAAAGCACATTCCTCAGACATTTAGACTATCATAATTCAATGAGATGCAATTATTGTTTGAAATATTTTAATTCAAAAGTATTTATGGATGCTCATGTTGCTTATGATTGCGACAGGAAGAAAGTTCTCAATGGGGGAGATCCATTTGAAAAGAAATTAAAGTGCTCCGATTGTTACAAAGCTTTTTCTTTGCCAATAAAACTTAGATGCCACCTTAAAACTAAACATAATAAAGATTTAGAAGAGAAATGTTTTAAGGAAGAGCAGATGGCGACGTGTGATTTTTGTTTCACGTCATTTAACACTGAAGCTGACGTAGAAAAACATAAATATGTACATTCGCGCACGGGCAGTTATTGGGGATGTAAGAAATGTCCGAAGAAATTTGTAAACCTACAATATTTCTATAGACACATAAAGAGTCATATCAATCGCCACCACATAGAAGAACCATTGCAGTGCGATGATTGCGAGGAGAAATTTGTTTATTATAATGATTACTCAAGTCATTTGAAAGACGCACACAATAAAGAAGTAGATTGGACCATACCACCGCAGGACTCTCCCAAAGAGGAGTGTCATATTTGTAAGAAAGTCTTCTCACGTCTTCACAATCATTTAATGTACCACGAAAGGTGCAGATGTAAAAAATGTAAAGAATATTTCACTGCTGACTATTTGTTAGAATCTCATTGCTGCCTTGTCGAGAGTGATGACGAACCTACAACTTCTGTACCTAGTGGAGATATCAGAAGATTGTCTGCGAACGAATTGTCGTACAATGCACCCCTAGAACCTTACCAAGAATGCGAGTTTTGTTTTAAACCATACACAGTAAATTACACGGCACAGAGACACGTCATTTCGCACACAAAGTTACTGCAATTTGGTTGTCTTTACTGCGATAAGACATTCACTGGATTAACTCTATTCAAAGCACACTCACCATCACATCGTTTTCGTCATTACAAAGATAATCCATTGCTTTGCAAGTTTTGCGGAGAAACATTTATCAAATATGGTTTGTATATAAGACATTTGCGACAAGCCCATAACGAGAAAGAGAGCATGATATTGAGACCGTCTTTTCCCATAGAGGACTGCAAGATATGTAAGCGATCTTTCAAAAATATACATTACCATTATAGATTTCATAAACAGTTTCAATGTCAGGACTGTAAGAAATATATTATGTCGGAAAAGCTGTTTAATTCTCACGTCTGTAATGATCCTAATGAAGATAAAAAATTGGTGATTGAATACAACGAAGATATAACGGAATTAATGGAAGGAAAGTTTGACTATGCAAAATTAAGACATAGACAAATTGATAAACCAGCAGCGGCAACAATAGACAATAATAAAACTTTGAATAGTGTAAAAGAGTTGTCAAATCTCGAAATAAGCGAAACTGAATTGAGCAATTCTGCATTAAGTACGATTGATATGACAAACATATCTCTTTCCCCCGATATAACTGAATCTAATCAAGACATGATCGTCTCGATCCCTGATCAAGTCGTCAACAAAATGTTCAATCCGAGCAATAGCACTTTTGGTAATTTTACACCAGTCATATCGTCCACAATTTCTCTCTGCAATCCTCCCGAGACGAGTAGCAGTAATATTGACGATATCACAATCGAAAGCATCAATAGCGATTCACAAAACGCTCGTTGCAATATGGACACAACTATGACACCGGAATCTTCGGAGGAGATACAGAAAATCGTTGACGATTTAGAAAATAGTTTTCCTATTATGATAGACAGTACAAACTCAAGTAGTGAATTGCCTGACTGCACTGATATGGAGTGAATTAAACAGTCTTATCACATATTTGCCTCATTACCTATTTAAAATTTTGTTACGACGTTATTTAGTTAAAGATATATATGATTTTTTTGTAAATACTCCTGTAAAGCGTAAAAACACATTTCAAGACAAGACGAATCTCAAGCATTTAGATTTTTTGCATCAGATTGTCAGTGATTGCAGTCAATAGATTCTCAGTTCCATTGTAAATATACCAGAGATGAAACGGACGAAGGATTGGCTGGATACTAAATCTCTAACTTTTCTTGTGTCCTCCGTAATCAACAAATATACCATATTATATTATGTTAACCATATTTTTATCATCACAAATAAAATTAATACAATTTACATTTCATATTATCTACTTATTTTCTCTGGGATCGCGTTAGCTGAAGGCTTTAATAGTCCCAGTAGAATATGGTGTCTTCAATAATAATTAAAATATGTTATAAGAATATAGTAGTGTATGCAATTGTTGTAAAAAAAAGAATATATATTTACGCATATGAAATGTTGCTTTATATACTTAACCACAAAGAGTTGTTCAAACAGAACCGTGCGTAAAAAAAAAACAATGATGTTTGCGTTCCAGTTTTTTTTTTTGAAGTCATAGTTTGTAAGAGATTTGTATTATTGTGTGTATATAAATATTATTCATTCGTATTTGTAGCAATATATCTATTTGTTTATATCCCTTGATGGATGGGCAGAGAAAACTAGTACATATTGCTGAGACAGTAAAGAAGATTTTAGCTTACAATAGTATTAACTTTTATTTGAGAGTCTTTAAAAGACTATAACTCTTTTTTGAGCAGCTTACAGACATCTTGATTGTATATTGCAAACTAATTATCTATGCCATCACAGCAATAGACTCAATGAATGTAATAAAATATGCAAATCGTCCTCGCTGTGCCTATAAATAAGTTGTCATTTAAGATGGGCAGTATATTATGATATTACAGTTGAAAATGTCAAATGTCTTACTCAAGACATTTGAAAACGAAAATAAGAGCGATAGGTCTGTTCTTTGTCAGCAACTCTATGTAACAATTAGTTAACTGATATCAAAATAATTCATTTTCAATGTGTTTAATTTTTTTTATAGTTTTCCAAAGAAAATTTTAGTTTAGTCAGAAATATTTACTCCTAAAGCAGAGAAATAAAGAAGAGAAACATTAATGTCTTCCATAAAACTTAATTTTTCATTTGTCAGTCAGTCTTCTCTGCCTATCATCAAGTGTAATAATGAATAGATTGTGATGTTATTTATGATAGATCTTTGAATACTATAGTAGCCAAGATGTGTGACAGAGAATTTAGGTAGAGTATTAATTTAGTATTAAGATTTGTAAATACCATTGTCATTATAATAATTGAGTACAGTCATGCAAAAAGCGGAAAACAAATGATAATATTAATATCCTGATGACAAAGTCTTAGATTAACAATTGAGAGATTTCAAGCTCGATTGCTTCCATTGCATACCTCCTCCACTTTCACAATGCAAGTTATTGCTTAATGTGAGGACATATTTGGGCTAGTGAAGGCTCAAAATACTTCAATAAATCTTCAACTATCTTTAAATTAGCAGAATACCTGGTAAATGACTACTATTACTTTTATATCATCACAGTATATCCTACGAGTGGGGTAGCCAGCTGACTAACTATTAAATAACACATCCTAAACACTGGTTCACCAAGAACCACCACGCGTTAGGGTCTGTACAAGATTGCTGTGCTTGGGGGCAAATCCTCGTCCCTTGATTATAGTGTCTTATCCTAGCAAATACATCCTGTGATGTTCGATTTTCCCTCTGAATCTACATACATATATAAGAAAATTGTATTTTTTTTGTGTGACTATACTCTTACCAGTATCTATTCCAGTTTAGCATGTGTGTGTGCGCGGATGTTGACCGCAATGTTAATTAGTTGTGTAATTTCTACTTTTATGACGAGCGTGCATTTATTGTATTTATAAAGAGACTCCAGGTGAGTTTTAGTGGCATTGTAAAAAAATATGTAGTTTTAGTAGATTGTAGAATTTGAAGGGCCATGATAAATATAACAACTTTTAATAAATATGTATTTAGTATCCATTATGTCGATGGCCTTATGTTGATAGCACATACCTTTCATGCATGTTACATTGAAGAGGCATTATTTATTTGAGAGCAGACATCTGCCAACAAGCTTATCAAATACCTACATAGTCAAAACAAATTAACTGTAAGATTCTTTTTGATTCAAACTAAAATAAGAATGTTACATAAAATTTATAATCAAGTTCACTTGAACTAACTATATGGTACAAGGTATGTGGTATTCTATATGATACAAGTTGTATATAATTCTTATTAAGAACAATTTTAGAGTTTATAGAATACTTATGTAGACTAACTAAAATTGGAATGTTCCTATTTTAGTTAGTGCACACTAAAAATGAAATAGAATCGGGCGTAATGTGTCCTATTATGGGGACGGTTGTTCATTTACTCAATCAATTGTAATCTGAGTTTTACTCTATGCCCCGAAACACTCAGGAACATTTTAAAGTTCTCCAAAGTTATTGCAAAACTTCATCGAGCATCGTTAAGACATCAGGAGAAAACTGAAAAAATTAATAAGTATTTAATCAAACTATGTTAATCAATTATTAAATTTAAAATGTAAAACTATCAAAGTTTAGTGTCACCTTATTTATAATTTGTCACATGGGACTTGGATTCACAATCCAACTACTAAACGGGTGGCATATATAAGAAATGTTCTATTCCTTGTATGGAAGATGTGGGATGTTAGCATTTGGTCATCGATATTCTTTCTAAGAATTAAATAATTACACTAAGCATAATACTTTATCAAGTAATTGACTAAATTATTTTATTGCAGTGGGTAATGTAAATATCTTCTAAATATTTATCTGTTTTTCGTGTAAATCCTATTTTATTATCCTTTTTCTGTAAATGTAAAAAAAATTGTCACATGCGTGGTTTCGTGAAACTAGAGATGGTATCTCGGTGAAAAATTGGTTTAGTTGATGTAGAATTTCTATGTGAAAAAACTTTTACCATAATGTAATATTTTGTCAATTGACAACTTTTGTATCGTTTTCTTTTATTTTGACTTTACTGTATATTATTTGTTTTGTTTAAACTTCAGTATTTACTCAATTGGAATAAAATTAAAATTAATAGGCCAAAATAGTCAGCCATCGCAGTATAATATGTATTTATGCCGTTAGCACACCTCCGCGGCGGAATCGAGAAAGCGGCTCCGCTTAAATCTGTCAGTTCGTGTGCGTCGTACGCAAGAGCGAGATGGCATGCTCAAATACATACAGTTTTCTATACATCTATCTCTTTCTAGCACCGTTTCGCCATAGATTACGAAATAAGCATTCACATCTCCGCCTGTTTTTTCGCAGTCTCTGATGTTTCGCTTTTGTGCCGCTTTTGTATTTGTACAATTCGACAGATTTTTGGAGCGAAACCATGACCAAACGTCGAAGTAGCGTGGGTCTGCGGTTAAGTGAAGTAAGATTCTCTCTATCTATATCATCATGAAATTTCCCACATATGGGGCAGTCACTAATAAACATAATAGTTGTCCTCTCCGTGTCAATATCCACATGCCGTTATTCTACTGATTACTACACTATCTATACCATCACGGCATCTCTCACAAGTTTATTACATGCAGTTGGTCTACTGACTATCCCACTTTATCTATCTATACCATCACGGCTTTCCCACAAGTTTATTACAAACTTGTGGGAAAGCCGTGATGGTATAGATAGATAAAGTGGGATAGTCAGTAGACCAACTGCATGTAATAAACTTGTGGGAAAGCCGTGCTGGTATAGATAGATTATTGTTAAATATTTATTATTCGGCCAATATCGGATAATTACCTTGGAATATGCAATTTAGTTCCACTAATTTCACACTACTGCGTACGTAATAGTGTTTATTCGGTATCACGATTTCGCTGTTCGCGTTCCGCGCAAATTTACTAGCTAAAAGCGGTTTCGCTACTACGACTCCGCTCAGCGGTTTCGCTTTCGCTATTTCGCGGCGGAGGTGTGCTAAAGCCCTTATTAATATTGGGCATCACAGAATATGCAATTGTGAAAGTTAGCTGTCACAGTATATGGATATATCGTCCCTCTTCTGACTAACTGTCCTGTCTGACATTTTTGGCGAAATCGAGCTATGATCACCAATGTGTATTTATATGTGCCCTACATGTCCTCACTGAATATCACACCTGTAACTATTACCGTTATTTATTTATTCATTCTTTACTGTACATTGATTACAAACAATTACATAAAAGGTACACATTCAAGTTAAATACAATTAATATACAGAGGGCGATTTTATCGCAAAGGCGCGATCTCTTCCAACTAACCCAAAAATCCTGTAACAGCTTTCTGATTTGTTGTCGTATATAGGAATTATTCTAAATAAAATGTGTTGTCATATCTACAAATTCCTAAAAATTTCATCATAAAAATGATTCTGAGATATAATAGAGTACAAATAAAATAATGTAATATATTTACGTTGTATCATATAACTAGGAGAGACGAAAATATGCACGTCCAAACACTAAAAACGCTCTCCTGAACAATTTACATTTTAGCAGATACGACTGTTAGTCAGAAGAGGGACGATATGTAATGACGACAGTTGGCCATGATAAGACAATTTAAATTAAGTTATCCATAACAGTGTCACGGCGGCATATTTAATTGTAAATGTTGGCACTCACACACTCACACACACCCTTTTGATGAATTAATTGTGTTTTATTTCACTTACTAGGTATATACATTTGATGTGTGTTCTTGATTCCTTTTGAGTAAATTAATTTTTATTTCAATGTTTGTTATTTTTATTTATTGTATGTTTTTCATATCTTTTTGTATGTATTTTACCTGAATAAAATGATAACTATATTACTACTGTAATACGTCTTTTAATTTAACCATTCGACGGACGTAGGATCCCTCATTTGAATACCGGAAATAAAATAGGGGCTAAGCGTCAGACAATTTTTTTTTAAATAACAATGTGTGGCACATACCGACTAAAGAATTTTTCGATGGATCTAAGAGCCGAAAACAGATAGGCATGACACTCCTTTTTTTGGGGGATTGGCTTTGGCATATACAACCGATTAACGAAAAAAAAAAGTATTTTTGGTTTGGCGCTTAACCCCTATTATATTTCCAGTATTCATTTCCTCACCACAAATAATATACTTACAGTATAGCTGACCCCCTAGGCAAACACGCACTTGGCGATCGACTACAAATGAATTTGCAACATTAACGCATATTTAAACGGTACACGTAGGTAGATTGTCGAAAAGTTCGCCAGTAGTCGATTGCTAAGTACGGTTTGTCTACACTGTACGGCCCCTAGTATACATTACCAATGATTTTGAGATGTTAGTGTTCTATAGGGAAGTTTTACAAATACTTTGGAGAAGAAAATCTTTTTCCACAATTTACAGCCTAAACAGGGAGGACATTCAGACTATGCATGGCAGACGATCCCGCTTTATGGAGACAGATGATAAGGGCAATCATAAGCCATGATCCTGAGATAAAGAAGAATAGATTAAGTTCCCTGTACAACCAAATAATTGTTTAAATTGATTTATTCTGATAAAATTTCTGCAGTCTACAATTGAGTGGACCTGAATCCGGACAGTGGATGACCTGTTCAGAGCATCACAGGACAGGGAGGTTTTCGCCGGAGTGATCGCCAACGTCTGGGGGACCTGACATGGCACAGAAAGAAGAAGAAGAAGTCTAAAATTTGGAGCGATTCTGTGCCTTATTTAGGTCTTAGTTAGCACTTAGAGAATATTTCAATAGTAATAATACAATTAATTAGCGATGCAACAAATAGTATATTTGCCGAATACCGAATATTATGCAAGATCATGTGCCGAATATTCGCCAAAGCAATGGTAAGAGTGTGCGGTACTCCCGACTGCGCACCTTCGTGTAGGGACATAGACATATGTACTAGATTTACAGCACGGTACATTTTTTCGAAATTTTTGTGCTCCAACATTAATAATAACAATAATATTTTTCTGTTGTTTCACTCCATATCAAATTAAATTAATTAATTAGATATTTGAGGATTAATAATTATGCATCTGCAGCTGACAATGAAATAGCAACAATCTACAAGCTATTAGTTCCTTCTATCTACTATTAATTTATCTTACTATTATTGTTTTGTTTTTTTTAGGAAATTTAAGAATTTATAGCAAAAAGCGTGAAAACTATTCCAAACCAGGGTCATCATCTATATTAGGTGGAGAAAAACCATACATTTCAAATTGTACATAATTTATTAGACATTTCAACAGACATCTTACACTAAAGTTGGTATATAGTTTATCATCTTCGTCTTGTCCTAACAACGCTCCATCCTGGTTCTACGTCTTCCTCCATTGGCTCCTCTGTCCCTCCTCCTTGTTGTGAAGATCCAGCTCCTGTTTCTGTATCTTCTTCTCCTTCATCATCTTCCACTATTTCATTTGCCTGAATCTGAAAAAAAATTAATAATACCACCTCAAGGGCCTATTTGAATGTCAAGGATCATTATAATTATTTAGTAGTTCAATATTTCCTTCAATTCAAATTGACTTGTAATTTTGGTAATGCATCTATTTTTTTTTATCTGAAAATTGATTTCTAAAACATGCATGTAAAGGGCTCACACCATGTTAAAAATAAACAATTTGAAATAAAAGTTATTCGCAAATATTAAAAATATAAGTTAATAAAAAAATAGACATTCAGAATGGGTGGCATGCCATATCGCTGAATTGTAGATGTTAATCGTCTTATATGAGGTTTTATGAACACTTGCCTTTTACAGGACAGCCAAAAAAGATTAGGAAACCTATTCTTTACCCTGTATTATCTTTATTGATAAACGGTTACTTAGAGAAATCAAGTCTTTGCGATAGGCAGAAAGAATGAATTGCCAAATGGCCATGCAGAAAGAAGTTCAGGTTGTATAATATACTGAAACTTACCTTGGACAATATTATTATCCAAGGTAAAGTAGCATTCACATTGCTTCACTTTGGATGATCATCCAGAGTGTCAGGGTCAAACCTGTTCATCAAAAGTGTCAACACTCATGGTCATGTTGTATGTAGTTTGACGTATTTTCGTAAAAAAATAATTAAATAAATTAATAAAATGAAAAATAACCCTTAAAACAAATTGATAAAGTTCTCGACTGCATAATAATTTTGTACATGATTCTGACATTCAAAACAAATTCATAGAGAATAAAACATATAGTAAGATAAAACTTGTTTATGATCGTTTCAGTGAAAGGACCTTTCGAAAGTGAACAAATGTGAACGCCCCTTTAGTTTCAAGAAGTAAGTGTGTACTTACGGGTAATGTATTTACTACTTGAGGTTTACATAACCACAAGTTGCATTTAGGCAACCTAGACACTTCCGTGACCATCTGTTCCTGATTATTGGAGCGACATAACTGGAGGAATCTGTGAATTAGGATGCTCAGCTCTGTAAATATAAAAAGAAAACAACATGCATATTTTACATGCATAAAAACGCTAGACACTTTCATAAGCATCACACACTTCTATCTTTGAAAATGTTTCCTGCTTGCTAATACAGTTTCTCGTAAATACTTATGCCCTTTAGTTCAATATTGTGCTCATAATATCTCTATATCTTGGATCCAAGATTTATTTCTATAGCTAGTAATGTGTTAGTAATGTTATATTGCCAAAATTCTTTTTGAAAAAGTTGTACGGGCTATATTTGACTCAACAAGCTTATTCACAGCAAACACCGATAAGAACATAGAGTTACGCATATAAAGATTTTGATATCAAAATGGATATAGTCCAGGATATATTTTGTTCAATCAGATGTTACTGTTGTTGAAATTTTTAGATTATATATACATAACCAATGTGTCAAACATACCTCTGGGTGAGTCATCTTCACATATAGTATTGAATTTATCATCCATTATGTCTTCTAATAGTTGTTCTATATCATAATTGTCTACAGTGTCCTTAGCACAGCAATACTCCGACACATATTCTATCATCTCTAGGGCCATCTAAAATCAATCAAATCGAACCATAAATATTACATTTTTAACTATTTCACAAATAAATACTCTTTTGTAATAATACTTATTGACATCTCACATTTTTCCCATTAGGTCCAGCCATTCCTTGCTCCACTGCAAGTTGCAGCGCAGTCCAATTGTTGAACAATGTTTCTATAGTTCCTCTAAACGCAAAAAAATATGGAGGAACTTGATTTGAACTCATGATGGAAAATTATTTGCAAATATTTTGGGTTATTTAAAAGTTCAAATCTGCTCCAAATCACGATCCAAAGGATCTAAATAAAAAAAAATCCACGCGCCTAGCTCACCAACATTTCACAAATTTCACAAATTGGATGAACTTGACAGGATGACAGGTGTCAAAATGAGCTATAGACAATATTCAAGTGTTGTGTGCGGTTTTTTTTTCAAATTCAAACTTGAATAATGAAATAAATTATGTTAAGTAGAATTCACATTGCTTCACTTTGGATGATCATCCAGAGTGTCAGGGTCAAACCTGTTCATCGAAAGTGAACACGTCTGTTCACATTTGTTCATCCTATGCTTTCACTGCCATGTCAACATTCTCACTCATGTTGTATGTAGTTTGACGTATTTTCGTATAAAAATAATTAAAAAAATTCAAAAATGAAAAATAACACTGAAAACAAATTAATATAGCTCTCGACTGCATAATATTTTGTACATGATTCTGACATTCAATACAAATTCATAGAGAATTAAACAAATAAACCATAGACTTTAATACTATATACCTAGACAGAGTACCTCGGTAACTTTTCATAGCGGCGAAGTGAGGCAAACAAAGATTGTCTCTTTCGCACAGTTGGTTGGCAAGAACTATGGCAATTTGTATGGGAAATGTGGAGTATGCTGTAAAATTTTCGCATTTATTTAACTAAAATAAACGTAACAGTTGAAAAATTTAAACGAATCGATTAAGAAAGCAATTGAGATGTCTAGTAATATAAAAAATACCAACATGGTTTTTGTTTTTGTTTATTTTTCCAATGTATATGAGGTGATTCTTACATTGTTGATATGTTTGGCTCATGTACTCAAACTACCAAACTAAAACCCCCAGAGTAGAATGTTATTTTACTTTATTTAATAACACAATAATACGTCTTTACAGGACAATAAGAGTTTGGAGCTTCTATTTTCGAGTGTCCTGTGTGAAAAGGCAGGTGTTCGAAAAAATTAAGACATTGTACATCTTAAATTCAGCCATGAGGTTTGCCACCCAACCTGATTGTCTTGATTTTATATTGGCACGAAGAGGGCAGCTTGCATGTTTCTTACATGCAGCTGGTCCGCTGGTTACCCCACTTGTGGGATATGCCGTGATGGTATAGTAATAGCTTCTATTTGAGCCATGCAATATCTCAAATATATGTACATATTAACTTTTAGGTACCTATGTCACATAGAGGATGATCTCTGAATTCATTACACAGTAGATCCACTGGCTATCTTTTTCATAGGAGATAAATAGATGAAAATATATACAGAGAATAAATTCTCGATCACCACAGGTGAACTAGAATTGGTTTGATTAACATTTTTAGTCATTCAACGGAGATGAAATTTAGATCCAACCCTGGCTCCTGGATCACCTCTTGCTTTCAAAAATATAGAAAACAATATTAAAGATGTTTGTGTAGTAAATGTGGTTTTTGAAATAATTAAAGAAAGAAATAATTGTAATAAATATACTTTATTGAAATTATTTTAAATGTACAAATAGTTTTCATATACCTAGTACATACCAAATTAAAGATTTTTTTATTTATTCATTCATTCAGATAACAAAACATTTGAAAATACATGTGAACAGAAATAGTATACAAAATCACAAAACGAAAACAATTTTATCAGCACTATGCAATCATTGTTAGTGTTCGACCAAAAATGGAGTTTTGATTGAAGCCGATTGTTCAATTCTAAATCTACCTTCGGCCAGATGTATAAAGTGAATCCTTATATTATATCTGTTAAAATATACTAAAATAAATTTAGAGTCCGATAAAGATTTCATTGATTAGCAAAAAAAAGTATATCAATAAAACAACTATTACTAACTTAATATTAAAACTATGAACTACTGTATACAGTCAATACAATTTTAAAACCACACCAAACTTAAAATAAAAAGAAAAATCGGATTATAATTAATACCAAACACTAAACAACTCCTTAGTATTATAAAAACATTCATTCAAAAGTATAAAATATGGTATAAACGAGGATTTTATAACGAAACACGAGGAACCGTCAAGCAAACGTACCGCAGAAACCAATGTTTTGCCAACCAGCTAACGAAAAGTGCCGTGCAATTCGACACACTTTTGAGGGTTAGTACGACGTCTAGGTATTATAGTATAAAAGTCTATGAAATAAACTTGTTTATGATCGTTTCAGTGAAAGGACCTTTCATCAAATCACTGAAAGTGAACGTATGTGAACGACCCTTTATTTTCGCAAATGTTTCATAATTTAAACTTATTAATTTTCATATTTTTATGTCCTTTATTTTCATTAAACAATAATATTTGTAAATAAAAGTTGTCTATGCTTTTTTGTTTTTATTTATATTGTTTATGGTTATTCAAATCAAAACGATTGTGGAAGTTGCCGAAATTTATGTCAAAAGCACGAAAATAAAGTTTATTTTAATTAATTCAAGTTATATACAAAAATGTTACCTGCTAAGAGAACTATTGAAGGTTTGAATTTTTATCCATTTGGGCTTAATTTACACTGAATATTTTAGAACTTCAAAAAGTCCTTTAATTATACTATTTTTATTTTTTTATGGAGAAATCTGTCATTTAATAATTAATTGATAGTAAAGATATTTGTCGTTGTCAATTTGAAACGGTGTATTAATTTGTAACATTCAAAATATTCAGAAAATTATTCAACCCACTTCTCATTCAAATACAACCAGCAGGTAGATAAAAAACTACTTTGTGGAGAAAATAGGAAAGTTGTACCAATGTTTACGAATCTTCTTAGGCTGGTAAAAGTGCACTTTTGCAAAAATTACATTAAACATTTGCTATTACGTCATTTTACAGATATAGACTCATTTGTGAAGATATGGAACGAACGCATCCCAAAGTTTCGCATAACTTGCGATGAGGTACAGAAACCCACCCCCATGCTTTTTATTAGAGCTGTGTTGGAGATATTTGATTCGCTTGGATTTGACGCTGATGGAGTAGTGGAGGTAACAATAACTACATTTAAATTATTTCTCAATGTTTATTCCGCTAAAAAATGGCGAGATGTTACTAATCTATTCGTCTACTACTAGTAAATTATTAACCCATTCACCCTTGATATATCTTGTTAAATATATGGGATACAAAAGTGTCATATTCAGTGGTTTAATTCACATTTGACAGAGCTGTAAGGTAGGAGTTAAACTTTATGCTAATGATTTGTTCTTAATCGGGAAGCAAGACAAGACAAAGTCCCAGATAAGTTTATCAATAGAGCAAACAAGTCCTGTTTGTTAGTATCGCAGGACCTGTCATCTGGAACCGACTACCAGTGAACCTACGTAAAAACTAATCAATAACTGCGTTCAGGAGCAAGTTTAAGGCATCACTTTTACAATATAGTCTCCCGAGCCCTTGAGATGGGTGCTCCATTAAACAGCGCCGAATAAATTATCCAACATTCGTACATAATACATACAACACTACCACTCTGAATACTTGTGACAAAATATTAGTATCATTGTCACTCGCTTTATGGTGGCTTGAAATTCTTTCTGAGGTTGAGGCATGTATCCTTCCTGTGTTTTCAGGAGTAATAATTTAAAAGTGAAAACTGAATAAATGTGTATGTCCGATAGTTGAATTAGTCAGTTGGCGACATACGAGTAAATTGATTAACACCCACTTTTATTCATTTTAGTCATCTTCAGAGGATTGCCAAGAGTTTGAATGCGGTGAAAGTCTGCGCGACCTCCTGCCCATCCTGAAATTGACACAAGCTCTTAATACATTATTTGCTTGCCTCGCTCCGGAATTCCCTAAACTCACTCCGTTCAATCTACTGCAGCCTTCATGCAATACTACTCTCACAAACCTCAGGCAAGTCATACAGCATTAATTAACCTGATATTTATAAAAGGGTTATTCCGTGTCAAATCAACACACTGATTCAGACTTGATGTCTCAGATTTTCTTGATTTTTTTTATGCAGCAGTATATCATAGACTTATGAAAAAATATCAAATTTCAGTTATGTAGCACAATTATTTTTGAAGTTATTAATTTTTAAAAATCTCAATTTTTATGAAAAAATTTCATGTCTTGGCACCTTTGGATGCCTATAGACTGGCAACCAGTGATGATATAAACCTGGGAGAGGTCTCGAATGGGGCTTTAATGTGATGTGCCACAGGATAGGGGTAACAGTTTAAAAAAAAATAATTTAAAATTAAATTTTTCAAAAAGTAGCAATTTTAAAAATTCCAAAAAATTTTCAAAAACAGTTTGTAATGTCTTTATACATATACCGAAATTCTATTATGGGATCTCAATGGGATCAGGAGACAGGGCTTCAGAAATGCATGCATTATACACAATATAGTAGAATTAAGCATTTCAATAGTATTAGATAAAATTTATCAGTCAGAATGATTAATCAAATAAAACAGTCAGAAAGTTAACATGGGTCAACATAATAAAAAATCATAAAAAATAGTAAACCTCCTGAAGGAATAAAAATCCTATTTGTGAATGTGTGTGTCGTTATGGAGATACATATTTCCAGGTACGGCACAAGGTATGTGGCGGGCGCTGCTTTTTTTTTTAAATAAAAAAGATTTTTAAATATCTTTGTAAATATTGTTTTTTAGGTTCTTGTTGAACTATGCAATCTTTGCTCAAGAGCGCGAATTGGAAGGTGAAGATGCCGTAAAGCAAGTGATGGAGCAGGTGCACCGCCTTGATGAGCTGCGAGAGGAAGTGGATACGCTTAGGGATCAGATGAATAGACATCATGCTGAGGGGGCTGACAGGGAGCAGAGGATCAAACAAGTAAGAAATTAAATCTATTTGTTTAAATTTTTATGATGTAAGTGTATTTGGTGTAATCTTCAATATGCCGATAAAACTGGTTGATTTGGTTGGTTCAGATGCATTATATTACGTAACAAGATTGTGCACGTTCTTGGAAAAACGTATCACCTGAGACTGAACTCTGTCCCGTCGACAAAACTCTGAAGCGACCACTGCGATCAGCTTCCACCGCTGTCAACAGACTTGTAGAACTCAATAAACACTTCCAAATTCGCAGAGTGGAGATTCAGTATTGCGGTGCCAACCGCCTGGAACCCATTACCAGCGGATTTAAGACAGAACGAACCTACTGTCACATTCAGGAGTAAGCTGAAAACATTGCTGTTCAGGAGAAGTCCTTGAAATGGTTACGGATCATTAAATGGCGCCAAATAAAAATTTACCATATTATTACTATATTATGTACTTACTTTGATTAAATAAATAGATTAACTGTTTGTGATAAACATGCTGCTTGTCCTCTCCGTACCTATTAAAAATACGACATTCAGGATGGGTGGCACGCTAGAGATTTCACAGGATACTATTGTAATACCTGACAATACTTAATTGTTTTTGTTTGTTCTTTAGCTGGAAGAGAAGATAGAACGTATGAAGATTGAACCCACGGAGCTGAATGAGTTAATAGAGCAACACAGGAATGAGCTGAGAATGGCTCAAGAGCAAGGAACGATGTTATTGGATGAGCAGGAAGTGCTACGCAAGCGTCAGACAGAATTACAACATGAGACCAATAGGTAGGACATTAATATCTATTTATCTATAACATTATGCCATCTCTCAAAAGTGCAGTAGTCAATGGAGTGATTACATTCAATCAATATATATATATATATATGGACAATTTGTAAAGCGCCGTTTACTCATAACATGACCTCAAGGGCGCCGTATTACTTATCCATCACGCGAAACTCCCAGCAAAAAGGTGTGTCTTCAGTCGTCTTTTAAAACTCTCTCCATTCACCTCCTCTCGCAGACACAGAGGCAGCTTGTTCCAACATCTGGGACCCGCAACACTAAACGCTCTATCTCCAAAGCCTGTTTTGCGAGATCGAGATGGCTCAACAAGTCTGCATTTTGCCTCACCCTGTGCTTTCTTTCACTGATGGTCCCGATCTCGCACATCTCCGACAAATAAGATGGTAATACTCCCTTCAAGGCCGAAAACACCATCACACATATCTTATACTCCACTCGTTGCTTTACCTTTAACCAATGTAAGTTGTGCAAGAGAGGAGTAATGTGCTCAAATCTTCGACCTCTCAGGAGAAGGTATTTATATATATATATATATATATATATATAAATGTATTGATTGTCTTTGCGGACACATCGCATATTTTTGTTATATATAAATATATATATATTTATTTATTTATTTATTGATACATCAACGGCCCACAGGCCTTTTAAAAGTAAGGTTGGCACAATACAAAACATAACAATAATAAACATTTCAATACTATACAAATTAGTTTAGACATAAATATTATCGAAAAGATGGTAACAAAATAAAAAAAACCCTATCAAATAAAAAAACAGTAAAATTGGTGTGAGCAAGTGTAGGTATACACAATAACATAACAAATCAAAAATAAAAATATTAATCATTTAAAACATTTCAATTAGGTATCACAAATAAATAGGTACAGTAAAATATATATATATATTTATAGCTCGCAGCACTTAACGCATCACACACGACTAACGAACAAACCTTGTACATTCTATACCCTGGAATATATAGCAGCTCACATGATATAGGAAACTAATGTCGTTTTTATTTTTATTTTAATATTCTCAGGTAAGTTTATATTCCATATAATATTGGTATGCTTCAAAAAAAAATCACGACGGTTAACATACAATACCTAATCCATATAATTTGCCTAAGTTACTTGATCATGCGACGTTGCCGATGATGCTAGAAAGAGAAAGACATTACTCGGATTTGTGCTTCATTGTCCTGATATGCGCGAATATTATTATTAATTGTATTGGTAGGTAGGTATATGAATTATAAAGATTCATCCTTAAACTGCCATGATGATCAATGCTACGTACAAAAACAATGTAATTTGTACCTACGTTTAATTCCTTTAATATTTTTCGCTAACTACTGTAGAATGTTGTTGAACATGCAGTCATAATTCATTAAATCTTCATTGATCATGATAGGTATATTTTTTTATCGCAACTATTATCACTTAAATACATCGCTAGGTACCTACCTAGGTATAATATTTTATTTCACTTTGTAACAATTTATTAGTAATGTTCACATATTTATTTTATTGGTGATGAATTTATCACCGATAAGAAAACAATACCTATTCAATATTATGACTAGTACTACTACGACTACTATACCGTCACAGCACATCACACAAGTGGGGTAGCCAGCAGACCAACCGCATATAATAAACATGCAAGCTGTCCTCTCCGTGCCAATATAAAATCAACACATTCAGGATGGGTGGCAAACCTCATCGCTGAATTTAAGATGTAAAATGTCTGTTTATATTTCTATTATATTTCTACTATAAAGATTTTTCTACTATATATTTCGCATATAAAGTGAGTTACAAGTTCCAATCCATTGGATTGGTCTGTAACGAGTTTTGATTTTCTTCTCCATTCCTCCCTATTTTCAGCTACTCTCTCTAGTTCCAAGTAAGTGCCACAGTTCATGTCCTTCTTCAGTTGGTCCATATACCTAAGCGTCTCTTGGTCGCCCTCTACCATTTCTGCCTTCGGTCATACCCTCCGCGATGGTGATAAACAGTCCTGGGTGTCTAATATTGTGGCCAATCCAGTTAGCTCGTTGTTGGCTGATTCTATTAAGGAGTTGCTTTTTTTCGCCTACACTGGTTAACAACTCTTAAGTTTTCCACATGTTCCGACCAATGGATCTCCAGCATGCGTATGTAGCACCACATCTCAAAGTCCGCCAATATCTTCAAAATAAATATCGTATACGTGCTGGATATTGATACGTGTGGTATTGATTACGAAACTTTTGGTCATTATAATGTATTTGAATTTCCGGTTGTTGATTTCGGGATCGCAATGAATTATATTTTTCCTTGCGAAACGAAAATATCCTTGATTTGTGAACCGGTAAATTCTCCGATACATAATATTATTGAATATGGTAAGTTATAATATTACTTACTATTTTACTACTACTGTAAAGAACTATGCCATCACGGTATATCGGCTTAAAACGTTGACAAGAATTTCAAAAATTGTCCAATTACGTTTTTATAAAAGTAAAAATGATATATTTTTATAAAAATGCGAGAAATCTTATATACCTATAAAAGGAAGTAGTGTGTGTTTCAACACTTATAACTCAAGAATGGCCGTACCGATTTGAATGATCTCTGATTTGTTGGAGTCTTCTCCGCCCGGAATAAACTATAGGCTATTAAAACATCTTACAAATTCACGGGAAGAAAAAATAGGAAGAAAATTATTTACGCCATACATTTTTAATTTCAATAAATAATGCAATATGGAGAATATACAAAATCATCGATGAAGTTTTTTTATAGATTGGCCTATTTAAAGAATAATTTTTCTATACATTTTCAAATTAGAATCGTAATCCATACAATTTAACATCTGTGGTTCTGATATTTCGATTTTGAAAAAATCATGGAAAGAATTTTTATAAATTTCAAATGAATAGGTATCTACCTAAAATTAGTACCTACATAATTATAATACGTGTCGATCTCATAGCTCCGATTATGAGTCTCATGCATTTAGCTTGAATTTTATTAAGTTTATCCTCTAGATATTTAGGTAGTGGGTCCCATAGAAAACTTCCAAAATCTATTCGGCTTCTCACTAGTGCATTGTAAAACATTTTCATAGTTAGTGGATGGGTTCCCCACCAGACTCGTGATACCGCTCTCAGTGGATTTATATGAGTTTCACAGTTAGCAACAATATTGCAGATATGTGTGTTCCATGAAAGTTTTCGATAAATAAATATATAAATTCATTGCAGATTGAAGTAGCTGAGATGCCACTAAGAATCCGAAGACAACTTTTGGCGGACAATTACTATTCTAAGAGATTCGTTTTAAACAATCATCCATTGACAGACAAACTAAGTTCCCTTTCTAACTCCCTACCATTGAACCTGAGAAGAGAAACACATAAGCCAAATCTTTGTCAAAGCCATGATTTCATGTCATCTTTAGATAACCAGTGCCGTAAGTACGACATTCCCCCAATATTCACATTACCTCTGAAAACCATCATCACTAACCCTCAAATTGTGAGTCTTGGCATTAACAAGGGCACGAAGCTCACACCAAAAATGACGGACCAAGTTTTTAACAACACCATCAACACCAATTTTCCTAAACATATCCAAATCTTTACGGATGGCTCTAAAAACCCAACAACTCAGTCGTGTGGGGCAGCAGTGTTCATTCCCTCTATAAATTTGGAGGGAATGTTCAAGCTGTCCTCGCAATCATCGATCTTTACAGCCGAGTGCGTGGCAATTGAGGAGGCACTAAAGATCTGTCTTATGTATCAAGGTTGGAACAAGAAATTCATAATTTTGTCAGACTCTCTAAGTGCCATTCAGTCCCTCAGAGTAGGATCTCTGAGGGCATCTATAAACGAATTGATTTTGGACATCAAAAGACTTCTTTCGCTACTTGATTCTTCTGGCGTGGAGGTGATCTTTGCGTGGATACCTTCGCATGCGGGAATAGCTGGCAACGAGTTGGTTGACGCCTTGGCAACTAGAGCTGCTGACTCTGATTCACCCATTTTGGAATTTGCTCAACCGTTATCAGATATTTTGCTGGATTTCAAATCGAAAGCTTTTGAAAAATGGAACAATCAATGGGGTAAGCCCAATGTTTTGGTTGGGGGAAGACTTAGGGCGATACAGCCAGAGGTTGTGCGTAAACCGTGGTTCAGTAAAATAAAAATGAATAAATTTGAGATTGCATCTATCTGCCGTCTGAGGCTGGGCCATTGTTTGGTCGCACAACATCTACACAGATTGGGAATTTTGACAGAACCATACTGCGAGTGTGGAGAAATCCAGACCATCGATCATCTCTTGCTTGAATGCTCACTGCACAAGCAGTATCCTTTAACTGTTCCGGCCGAAGGGCCTTTACCTGGTAACTCCTTGAATCTCCTCTCGTCGACTCGACACTTTCGACAAATCTCTAAGTATCTTAAGTACAATGACATTAATATCTGATTTATTGGACTAACCTATTCTTATCACTTCTGTAGATAGGTTTAATTTCAACGAAACAGGATGGCACAAATCACTCCAAGGGGTGGATTGCCTAATTATATTAAAAAAAAAAAAAATTATAATACGTATAGCAGATAATTTATAAACAAATCTGAGTTAAGTTAATTGTTCATGTCGGTCGGTGGGGCGCGGAGGTAACGCTCTTGCCTATGAGTCACGAGGTCCCGGGTTCGATTCCCGGCCAGGGCAAAGTGAAGAATGACCCTTTTCAAATTGTCCTGGGTCTGAGTGTTACATATATGTGTGTATAGTGCATTGTTTATGTGTGTATCGTCGCGTTAGTGGCCATAATCATCATCATCATCATCATCATCATCGCCCTCACCGCGCCTCTCGGGAACACAGGGCAGAAACCAGCCTCCTCCATTCAGAGCGTCTCTGTGCCAATTGCGTCACCTCTTTCCACGACATTCCTTGCGCTCTGATATCGTTGTCATAGGAACGGTGTATTGTGAAAGAGGGGGGACGCCCGGGCCGACGGAACCCCTACGGACGGAAGACCAGTGCTCTTCTTGGCCAACTATAATTAGGCATTCTCAAAACATGTCCCAGCCAGGACCATCGTCTCTCCTGTATTACGGAGATTACAGGTCTCTGCTGGGTGCGCCGGCGCACAGCATCATTTGTAACATTTTCATACCATTTGACATCCAAAATCCTATCCATAGTACCCATAATACAAGATTCATATCTTAGTTTGGGACTAGCTCGATGTGTGAATTGTCTATGTAAAAAAAAATATGGAACTTATGAATTAATTCTACATATGGCAACAATTTCCTCATGTTTCGAAAATATTACATTTTCTATGGAAAAAGTACTAGACAACGGGTGGGGCCGCTAAACTGCGAAAGTTCCAAATGAATTTTATTTTTTTACACTATACCTACGACGACACACTTGGACAATTACGGGAGTTTGTAAAGAGATTAATAATATTAATCATTCACAAAGTCAGTGGGAAAGGGCAGAAGACCGGTGGGCCGCTCTAAAAGAAGCTGGCAAGGGCAGGTGTCGAACCTGTGTGTTCAAAGGCTTGGTTTGGGGTGGCCAGAGGTCCTGGAAGCAGCGATGGCAGGGGTTATCTGGAGGAGATACCTAAGGGCAATGGGACCCCGACTGAACTAGGACAGGGAGAAGAAGATGTATGTATGTAATCATTTATTGATTCTTAGGCGGTACGAAGTTCGCTGGGACAGCTAGTACTTCATAAAATGTAGGAAACACCACACGCTTCCGCCAACCGTTCTGTCAAAAAAATCATAGATTTTTTGCCTCACTTTTGTAAATGAGTCAGGGTTCTAGGTTTTGTATGGAATTCTCTGGTTATACCATGAAAACGGGCGTTTTATCGGGAAAGATGTAAAACAATTAGGTATATTTAATAGTAATAAGTACCTAAATTAAAATAAAGCGATAGATTGAAGGAGTCATATCATTATATCGTACACACAGAAAAATAATAAACATCATAACAAACAATCAAAAATATTAAATGAGACGAAATTTCACTTCGATTGGACTTCCTAAGAAGTCGAGTGTCAATACCCAGAAATGATTATACTTATTAAAAATTGAGCACCCGGTAATGAATTTGTCTCCCACTCTTCTCCGTAAATTTTAGAGTGTCGTATAAAAGGCAGGTGTTCGGAAAAATAAAGACATTTTACATTTTAAATTCAGTAATGAGGTTTGCCAATTCTGAATGTCTTGATTTATTGTTGACAGGGAGAGGACGGCTTGCATGTTTGTTACATGCGTCTGATCTGCTGACTACTCCACTTGGTTGTATTTTTCTGCAATACTGAATGACAATTCCCCTTTTAACCTACTAAAACAAATAACAATAATACAGTTATTTATTTTTATTTATTCTTCACTGTACATTGATTACAAAATTTCAAATCAAAACAAGTTATCATAGAAATATCAGTTATACGATTCAATGTACAGAGGGCGAGTCTATCGCTATAATGCGATGTCTTCCAACTAACCCTTTTTCCCTTTCAAAAACCATTACTTTCGTCTTCTTTACATTAGTCAGTCCCTTCTCTTCGAACTTTTCATGCACAAATGACACATTTCTCGGCAGATCGCATTCATTATTAGCTAATAACACCAAATCATCAGCAAACATTAAAGCACATACGTTTACACCGTTCATATCAGCTCCTACATTCAGAAGCTCCAGAATATATAGGTTTTATGAGATAGTTCAGGGGTGATTTCGGAGTTTGTCCCTTCAACTACTTATTGTACATCGGGTTATCCAGAATGGTTTAGTCATGAGTTGATGGAAAAGATCAATGCAAAGAAGGTGGCACACAAGGCTTACAAGATCTCTGGGGAGCACCATGATTACCAACAGTTTCAAGTGTTGCGCACCGAGTGTAAAAGGATGGCTGATTCTTGTTATAAAAAAATTATAGACAACATAGAAAGTACCATTAGTATAAATACCAAACACATTTTTAAATACAGTAACTCGCTTCGGTCGCAGGACTCGGGAATCCCGAGATCTATGGAATTTGGTGATACGGTGGTAGACACTCTCCCTGGGATTGCGAATTTGTTTGCGGACTTTTTTGGTTCTTTCTATCATGGATCCCATAGTACGGGACATGGCACTCATGATGCACTTACATATGACCTGCATTTATCCTCAATCAATATAGAAATCAAGGACATTGTAAAATACATCAGAGGCCTGGAGCTAAAAACTAGTAGTGGTCCTGATGGTGTTCCTCCTTTATTTATGAAAAAATGTATGCATAGTCTGTCCTACCCATTGTTTGTTATTTTTAATAAATCATTGACATTAGGTTCTTACCCAGAATGCTGGAAACACAGTTATCTCGTACCAATTTTTAAGACTGGTAACAAGCAGAGCGTCTCTAATTACAGACCTATTTGCATTCAATCATGTATACCAAAGTTACTTGAGAAGATTGTCTTAAGTAAGATAATCTCCCTGTATCACTAACATAATAGCTGAGTCTCAACATGGTTTCATGCCCTTAAAGTCTACTCAATCAAATTTAATGGTTTATGAGAACTTCATATCAGATTCGTTGGCCCATAAAGCCCAGGTTGATGCGATCTATACGGACTTCAGCAAGGCTTTTGATAGGGTGGACCATGGGATTCTTCTAGAGAAATTAATGATGATTGGAGTCACTGGTTCGCTGTTTACTTGGTTTGTAAATTATCTAAAGGATCGGAGATTATCCGTCAGAATCGGTGACACATATTCGTACGAGTTTCTAGCCCTGAGTGGGGTGCCTCAGGGTTCCCACCTCGGTCCCATCCTATTTAATTTATTCATAAATGATGTAATGAAGGTGTTCACTGATGTGGAGGTTCTTTTGTATGCCGATGACCTCAAGATATTTAAAGCAATTAGTGATGAAAGTGACAGCCGTATTCTTCAGGAAAATCTGAATAGATTTTATGATTGGTGTACAAATAACAGTTTAACACTCAATGCAAAAAAATGTCACGTAATGCGTTTTTATAGATTAAAGAGTCCAATAGTGTACGAGTATAAACTTGATGGTGCCTTGCTGGAGTCCGTGGATGAAATTCGCGATTTGGGTGATCGTTTTTGATCGTCGTCTTAGTTTCATCAGCCACATTAACATCACTTGTAATAAAGCTATGAGGCTTTTGGGATTTTTATTAAGAGTGTGTCAGCAATTCTCCCACATACACACTTTGGAATTGCTGTATGTTTCTCTGGTACGTAGTGTCTTGGAGTTCTGTTCATCAGTCTGGTCCCCGTGTTTCCAGATTCACATTAATAGCCTGAATAGGGTTGAACGAAAATTTCTGCAACATATAAATTTTAGACTGGGAATACCCAGAGAACATTTGGACTACAATTTTCTTTTAAATTATTTGAATTTATTGCAGATATTAGAGAGAAGAAAATTAACCGATTTAATGACTCTGTTCAAGTTAATACATGGTTTTATTTACTGCCCAGATCTATTGCATAAGATAAATTTTCATGCACCATTGAGAGTTACTCGACAATCCTTACCATTTTATGTTGATGACTCGACCACTACGTATGGTCAGAATTCATCTCTAAAAAGAATTCAGCGTTTGGGAAATGAATTTGCTGGAGGGGTTGACATATTTCACTCATCATTAGTCCAATATAAGTCACATGTGACAGAAGCCATGTTGAGAATCCAAAGGATGTGAATTTGCAAGTGTGAATAAATTGCTGTAATGTTCAGTGATATGGATTCTTCTGTGATGTCATTTTTATTGTTAGCTATGATTAATCCATCTTTTTGTATCCAGTCTTGTCTTGTTATTTTTATTGGTAACTATAATTGATGATAGTTTACACGTGTTTTGAATTTTAAATTTCATGTCTGACATTTGATTTGTTTGTGTTGTGGTTTAAATTAAAAAAATTATATTCTGTAATTTTATTTTTAAATTTTAATATCTTTTATATAATTTCTATTACATTGTCTTTTATATGTTTTTATATCATTGAGATTTGAATGTTTTTGTGTTATGTTTTCAATTTTATTGTTGTAGAAATTGTTTAAATATATATATTATGTATCATGTAATAAGGGCTTTTGCCGTAGAATGAATAAATAAATAAATAAATATCTGTAAAGTGGAAAATAGGTGAAATATACGTATACATATACAGATGTGCATATGTGCATGAATATGAAAAACATAGGTTATGAAAACAACAACTAGGTATAACATTTCACAATACAATTTTATAAGAAACTCAGGATCCGTATTACGTTACAATACACGATTTGTTCTATACTGGTGATAAAATTAACATTCTTTTCAATTTATCAATATACGTACGTTACATCGATGGATTCCTTTACTACGATTGACGACAAGTTACATTTTAACATGACAAACATATAAAACAAAAGTTACATAATTAAGGAAGTGACACGTTTGACACGTAAATACAATTTAATAGCTATAAATGAAATTATCAGAATTGTAATAATGAGGTTTTAATTGTTACTACGGAGCGCACAAATCTGACGGGAACAGATTTATCAATGAATGAGAATATTAAACGCATTATGCAATTTGCGGTCCACAGGAGTTGATCTCTTTATGGTATAGGTACCTATGAAGTATGAATATAATATGTACCTATTTCATTCACACATTACTTCTTTCTCTTACTACCGATGTCATACTGACAACAACGCATTACTGATCGAGTAAGGGCGATTAATATTATACAGAGAAGAAAAGATACATGTTATTGAATAATAAAAAGGTAAAAATGCCTATAGCGGCATATTTGAAGCATACGAAATTATCATAAAACGCATCAGGGTACTTCAATGGTACCGATGGATTTATCTCTTCGAGACGATTTCAAATCTGTAAAAATCGCTGAGCCAATAAGTGCTTAGTGAGCCAAGATGTGCAAATGAGTCACAATCGGCTGTTATTCGCACAGGGTTTGTGCAACTAAGTGCGGAATGATAAACATATATATATATATATATATATAAGGTAAAATCTTCGACCTCTCAATATATTTTATTTATTCATTCTTCACTGTACTTTGATCACAATATAAACAATTTTATAATAAAATGCATGCAAATTAGATATAATTATATAATTCCTGTCTTGTTTGAATTTTACTTTTATGTCTGTTATATATCTTTGTACATGTAAAAAGCTGATGCCGTGTATTGAAATAAAATAAAATAAATAATCAATATACAGAGGGCGAGTATATTGCAAAGGTGCAATCTCTTCCAACTAACCCATATTCCAACTACATATACACATTCTTTTCTTTGTGCATCAAAGAAAGATATTCGGGATAGGTGACATATACATAAAATAAAAAATAAAAGAAACTTAATTGTACAACTTAATATATTGTACAAAAGGCGGGTTTATTGCCTTCAGGCAATTTCTCACAACCAACCAGTTGTATAATACAATATGTTTACACATACCTGGCATACCTGGTTGTCATACCTCAAAATAGGTACCCCACTCTTTTTTGTAATTTTTAGAGTATCCTGTAATACTTAACATTTTTTAATTCAGCATTGATAAGCTACTTTGACATTCATCCTAGGTGCCTTATTTTTTATTGCAGATAGGACAACCTGTATTTTAATTACAATGAAACCTCTATCTATCGTTTTTGAAGGGACATATTGAAATAAACTATGGATGCGGGAGTATAGAAAAAATCACATTAATATGTATTTTAATGTTTAATATGTAGTTACATACGAGTATATAGGTTTTACATAAATAATACGTGTTTCAAAAGTTATAAATCAATTTGTTGAAATAAAAAATATAGTAACAAAATAAAAAAGAAAGCTGCATGGAGAGCAAAATCATACTTAATACTTATGTAATCTTTCATCGTCATTTGCTTTTTTATTGTACCCACTGACGTACTATCATAAAAGACAGCCGACAGAATCAACAAACTGTTCTTTCTTTCTCGCTCACTCTCCAATGTTTTTATACATATATACGATTTTTTTTGTGTAATTTAAACGGTCGATGCGATAAAATCATATAGAGAAACGATGGATGCGATATATTTTTTACGTGTTTTGTATGAAACTAACTCGGAACTGTAAAAAATAACGACAAATACGGGAAAACAATTATTCGAGGAACGATAGATAGAGGTTCCACTGAATATATTGTTTGTTCACTGACTACCTCGCTTGTGGAAGATACCATAGATCTATGATTTTTCATATCAACTCACAGTAACTACTTTTTATTAAGACCTCTTTCATTTCTTCTCTATCATATGATTGTTTTTGTCATCTGTGTGTTTTACTCAAACTCGGTTGAACATAAAAATAGTAAATATTCTAAACATAGTTATTCTATTATTCCAGACTACGCCTATGTGAAGTGAGCAAATCTGAACAAGCTGAGGTGCTGAAGAACAAAGAGTGCGCTGTCCAAAAGGAAGAGGAAGCCTCTAGATGCAAGCAGGAGGCCATGAACTACATTTGGGAAAGGGATGCGGCGATACGTACCCTTAATAGTAATGTGACTTTCATAAGACATGTGCAGTCTGAGCTGCATACCCTCCAAACATTGCATAATAAGATACAGTGAGTTATTGCAATTCTTAATAGTAATGTGACTTTCATAAGACATGTGCAGTCTGAGCTGCATACCCTCCAAACATTGCATAATAAGATACAGTGAGTTATTGCAATTCTTAATAGTAATGTGACTTTCATAAGACATGTGCAGTCTGAGCTGCATACCCTCCAAACATTGCATAATAAGATACAGTGAGTTATTGCAATTTTTTGTTTTTTTGCCTTATTAAGGTGGAGTAGAGAAAATTCTCCTAAGAAATTTCTCGAGAACGAGAAATTTCTCCTCTGATGGAAGAGAAATTTTTCTCCATAATTTTTCCTAGGGTATTTTTTTTATTGATCATTGTAAAAATGATCAATAAAAAATTTATCTGCCTCAAAATATACCATAATTCTCCAAAAATTCTCCACTTCGAGTTCCACAACACTAGGTTGGATAGATGGTGCTCTTGTAGCCACCTGAACCCATAACTTCTACTTTTAAACTAAAACTTATAGTGATTCATTGATTTTTTTAATGTTTTTCATGTAAATATTAAATGTTAAGTTTGTAAATGTGCCCTTCAGTTGATTTGATTTACACTTCTCCATTGTCTAGTCATAATATTATGATAAATTATTTCATACAGAGAGATGGAGAAAGCCAACAGTGGATGGTGTGAAGGCGAGAATGAGTTGGCAGAGGTACGCGGAGGATGCGAGGAGCTGCAGAGGAGAATAGAAGGGATCAGAGCGGCTGACAGAGCTTGGGAGGAGGATAACCGCAAGGCTAAAGAGGAAGTTAGCAGGGAATTGGAAATAACACTCAGGTAATAAAGAATTTTATACTATATTCATACTTATTATTTAAATTGCAGTAATTTTTAAATTGTAATTTGATACATTGTTGCATAACATCATCTATTAGTTGCATGCTGAATACTGGTTATTCACACCTCATTTTTTCACAATGTAAACACATAAACCCATACAAATAATAATAGTAAAATCTATTCACTGTGTTGGTGTTTTGATATTAGAATTCCATGATGAAATAAAAAAACAAATGCTTTTTCTATTATATTGTTTTTTTAAAAATTCTAACTTGAATTTCTATGTTTATTTGTTATATGAATTTAAAATACGCTATCGCGATTTCAGTGTATTTACACCATTGACGAGCTTTTCAAGTCCTAAGAAATAAACATAGAAATTTGAGTTAGAATTTTTTTTAAATGTCTTGATATTAATACATAGTTAATGCCTCTAAAATAATTGAATTATTGTTTTTTATTTAGAGAGACGTCTCACAAGGACTTTGTCAATCCATGAGGACAAGACAGGAAAGACATCTCTCTTAAATATAATAGAAAAAGCATTTGTTTTTGTTATTTCAATAATAAAGTGTTTGTCGGTTGTGATTTCAGAGAGGATAAAGCCAGTGAAGCAGAGTACGAGGCGTGTCTCTCTGAGACCAGTGAGCAGAGGGAGAAGATTAGTAAACTAAAGGTGGCCTCCATGGAATATGATAGAGAGAGGGAGCATTTCATTAAGCTGTACACCAGGGATATACCGCAACAGTACGAGGCTGATGTAAGACAATATAAACTGTGTTGCATGACACCATTTTTTTTTACAAATAAATACCCACTACTCACAGCAGTGAGTATGTCGCTGAGTATTTTATCATTCTATTGTTTATTTATTTGTTTGTTTGTTCTTTTGGCGCATCATTATTGTATGGCGGTGTTAAAAAATCCTTACCATAAATCATACAATACATTTTATCACTCTATTAACAAATCGGCATAATTCGCTCTGAGTATTTTCATCATTCTATAAACAAATAGGCATGATTCCTCAGTGTCAGGTGCCTTGCCTGAAAAAGAAAGAAAGAAAGACACCATTTTTCAGTATAGCTGTTCAAAGTTTTTCCAACGGAATCACTGTTTCAAGATCAATGTCATTAATTTCCATGTATTTTTTCAGATTGATAACAAGATTGAGAGAATCAAAAACATCATCAACAGCACATTGGCAAGGAAATTATCTAGAAAATAATTCAGGAATAATATTATTTGTTAGATGCAATATATAGCCATCAGTTTGTACCTACACTAAGCTATTTCATTAAATTTTCAAACTAGTTAGCCATCAGATAGTTGTGAAGGAGTACACTGCATGTGTTTGAAATTTGTATTGATGTTCTGTCCAATCTGGGTTAGCTGGAAGACATCAGCAATACAACTTTTAACTCATAACATGATCTCAAGGGTTGCAAATACCGCGTCCATCACCCAAAACTTCCAGCAAAAAGGTGAGTCTTCAGCCTTCTTCTAAAGCTCTCTCCTCTTGCAGATCCAGAGTCAGCTTGTTCCAGCAATCTTATCTTTATGTTGCAAACTTATAATAAATGAAGTTATGTAAAATAAATTAAATTTATACTAATTTCTTTTGACTGTTTTTATTTTAAATATTTTTATAGTTTTACATCATTCTTTTATTTTTTTTCTACATATTTCTATCCTTGATTAGTTTTAATAAAATAGTAGTACACCTTCTTCACTGATGATTTGTGTAAAACAGGCTTCCATATTTTAAAAGATACATATCATTGTAAAATATGATCTTCTATTATTTTTTTATGATTTGAATGTAATATAATAAAAATGTTTTATTTTTCTTTTATTAATTTTTTGTTAATCACAAGCATGCCTTATAAAATATTTGAAAGTGTAAATAAACAAAGAAAAATTGACATACATTTTACATCTTAAATTCAGCGATGAGGTTTGCCACCAATCCTGAATGTCTTGATTTTATATTGCTACGGAGAGGACAGCTTGCATGTTTATTATATGCAGCTGTTCTGCTGGCTACCCTGCTTGTGGGATATGCCGTGATGGTATAGTAGTAGTAGTTATATGTAGAATCTATTCTATCTAAACTCATGCCATGTCTTAGGTGGGGGTAGGCAGAGAAAACAGAACACTAGATTTACCTGTCCTCATATACTTTTACTTCCAACGCTCGTTTAAGATCGATTGGTTTTTTGGTCCAAAATTTGTTCAGTCACATTACAATTATAATATCACATCAATATCTAGTATATATTAAAGGTCATTGGTAGATACAGAGATATATTCAATTTATCAAAGGAAAAATAAAACAAAAGAATATTTTTATGTAAAATTTTATTTAATTTAATATTAATTGTCTATACAAAATCTCTTTCTGATAAATTATTCTAAAAGAGTTCTGATAGTGCATCTCGCATTTGCATTGAGATCGAAAAGTTTGTTGCGTGATAATATAATATTCAAATATTAGAATTAAATATATCGTAGACATTAAGCTGTAGTCCAGTCCTAAAGAGAGTCTCGTACCATATGAAAAGGCATGGGCTAAGTCTCTGCCCGACTGTACGCAGTGAAATGGAGTAAAACCTTCACCTTATATTATCCCCTGCGTAAAATCATACGATCTTTCATTCATGGAATGCATGTTGCACATGCATTTCGGATGAAAATTGGATCACACAGTCATTTATATATCTAGGGTCGGCGGACTGCACATAAGCCAAAAATTTAATTTTTTTTAACGTTTCAACTTGCCTGTTTTTAATCAATACACAACTGTACTAAAGGACACAAGTCAAATATATCTACAAATTTACATTTTTAATAAACTTTTGTTAATAAAAAATATTCTTTTTTATTTAGATTTTTATTGTACCTACTTTTTGTTTCTCCTGTAAAGTTGCCCTTTTTTACTTAAGTGCTTTAGTCCACCGACCCTAGATATTATATTAATATCTACAAATATAAGTATCTTTAAGTCTACAAATCACTCCTTACGGGTGGGTTGCCCATAATAAAAAAAGTATCTTTAAGTTGGAGCGAAACCACATTATATTATTTTTCAACACGGTGGCCATTCAAAGTTTTTTCTACAAAATTATATTTGTTTCTCACATGTTTACAATCAAAGATGATTGTATGTGATTTCTCTTAATTATAGCTTTCATTTTTTTCAAAACAAAACAACATCAAGTTACGATGTTGTTTTGTTTTGAAAAAAAATTTGCCATATTACTTTTATCCATGAAGTTCACAAAATATAATGCATTTTAAACACAGGCAAATATGCTATTAAAAAGAGAATAATGAGAATTAGAAGATTATGTTTGTTAATCATTTTCCTCAGAATTTGATATGGTATAGTTTCGCTTCGACATAGATATTTTTAAATTTGAATAGAATTATAGACATCGAGTTACTGTCACACCATAGATAAAACAAAATAGAATACAATTACCTATTATTAATTTTGGTGCAATTAAACAGTTAATTTTTTTCTTGTATTTTTGTTAAATATTTTCTTAATTACTAATGGCACAAAGAGAACACTTACAATTTCATTTTTATCAAACTCTTTCACGTTATGATGTCTGTAAACATGGCTGGTTTAGATTTTTTTATACAAAAGGATTCTTAATTAATTAAAATAAGTTGATATTTTACAATTAGGTACACCAATCTGTACTATTTTCATTCAGCAATGAGGTAGCCACCTATCCTGAATGTCTTATTTTTTTATTTATCGGCACAGAAAAGACAGCTTGCATGTATACTACACACAGTTGGAAATGCCGTGGTTTCTATAGACAAATTTTTGTATTGTCACAAAATTGAAAACATTTAAACTAGAGATTTTATTTTGTCGGTGACAACGTTGTGAAAGTTCATTTTTATAATAATTATTAAATAATCCTTTAAAAATAAACACTATTTACTTTCACGGATTTTATTTAATCGGCATCGGCCAGTTCTTAAGTAGCACTGAAGATGGACTAAGTCCTAAAGGCCTCTGCCCATTAAATAAAATTTGTGAAAGAGAACAGCGTTTGTTTTTAAATATTTTTTTTATAATTTATATATTATTCAAACTATTTTTTGTGTTAAATGATATAATTCAATGCTAACTTAATAAAATTGAATAAAAATAAACAGTTAGAACACTGTTTTTCATTTGGATATAATTTTTTGAGCATATTAAAATTTTGTGAATGACATGACTTACTTATGATGCACAACCATTAAATGCATCAACCGATTCCTATTCAAATATTTTAAAAAATTTAAATTTTTTTCATTTCAAAGAATGTAGAAAATTATAATCTTTTCATTCCACAAACAATTTTTTAAATTAGAAGCACATTTTTGTTTATGGTTTTGGTCGACAGCACCCAGAACCAGTACAATATGAAAGAGGTAATTTAGTATTTTGTCTTGGCCTGAAACCTGGAACCTCGTGAATCCCAGGCAAAGGCGATACTGTCCGATAGTGTAGTCGTTTGCTCATGGAATCAGGCGATCACAATGTCACATCAAATTCTCACTAAATATAAAAGTGTGAATTGATGTAAAATCACCGCTATTTTCAGTCACAATTTAATAACATAATAGATCACTGTGTTTTTTATATTTACTTAAAATCACAATCAAATAATAATTTAATATTTTTATCTATGCAATATTCCTTCTTTAACTAAAACAGATTTGATTGGCTTGTCAAATTGGATGCCAGTTACTTTCCCATGGTTCCCTTGTGGCACACCGTATGTAACATGAGGTTTCCCTTGATTTCTGTTCTCTTCCTTTAACAATATTTCTTCTATAATATTAACAAGTTGAGGGTCTAAATGATTTTGTGTGTTATCATGAGAATCTAAAGTATTTCCACCGTAATGATTCGAGCTGCTAACTGGTAGTAAATATTGTCCCCAAAGGGGCGTATGAAATACTTCGTTAATTATATCTCGATATTCAGATGTATCATAGTCTTTTCGAGGGTGGTAATTATTATTATTATTCATGTTAGTATTCATATGATGTTTTGTGTTAGAATTTATATGCTGTTGTAAAAATAATGGTACATCGTAGGAAGTCTTTTTTGATTCGTACAAGTTGCCATAATGTTGTGGTTGCTTGTTTGCCGTTTGCCATTTATTTTCGTATTGGCTGATATGAGATCTTCCTTGTCTATGAGATTGCTGAATCTGTATCGGTTGTCTGTAAGATTGCTGAATCTGTATCGGTTGTCTGTAAGATTGCTGAATCTGTATCGGTTGTCTGTAAGATTGCTGAGTCTGTATCGGTTGTCTATAATTATTACTAATTGACATTGTTGGAGTTAGCTGATGATTGTAATTAGCGGTTGTTGTTTGCCGATAATTGTTGTGATTGTGATTTCCAGTTGTTATTTGCCGAGGCACATTTTGATAATAATTTTGGTTGTTGATAAAATTATTTTGTGGCTTTTGATATGTGAATCCGTAATGTGGTTCCGACGATGTCGTTGAAATCAGAAAGAATAGAAAAGCCTGGAACAAAAGAAATATATTTTTATTAATAACAAAGAAAATGTATATTTAAGTTTCGAAATCCGCTATAACACACACCCAGACTCAGGACAATTTGAAAAAGGTCATTTTTCATTTTGCCCTGGTCAGGAATCGAACTTGGGACCTCATGACTCAAAGGCAAGAGTGTTATCTCTGCGTCACAATGGCCGTCTATGTATTGGTCAAATGGTCAAAAGCCCAAATTAAATGTTAACAGCAAAATAATAATATAATAGAAACACTTGTTTATAATAGATTCTTCTTCTTCTCCATGGGCATTTATTAGTTCCTCATGGGAAACATCGCAGTTTAATAAACTTCTTTATCTAATATATAAAATTCTCGTGTCATGGTGTTTATTACCATACTCCTCCGAAACGGCTGGACTGATTTTGATAAAATTTTGTGTGCTTATAAGGTAGGTCTGAGAATCGGCCAACATCTATTTTTCATACCTCTAAAAGTTAAGGGTGGTCCACCCCGATTTTTTAAAAAAAATTTATGGTGAGGCATTAAAAAATACATACAGCCCTAAATGTTCACCCTTCTACCATCAACCCCTATTTTTTATAGCGATATTAGTAATTCAATCATTTTCAACTCTGATCGATATTATAATGTTTATGTATGGCAAATAAATAATGTACATGGTAAAACAACGTTTGCCGGGTCAGCTAGTAATAGATATAATTATAATTTTGACATTTATAAGGAATAATTATTTAAGTCAGGTATAAAGTTGGAACTGTCTTTGAGTAAGACATCATTTAGTCGGGGTTAACTTTTGGAATAGTAGAGAATGAACTCAGTAAGTAAATAATTATAATCACAAGCCAATTAGAAGAAAATGCATAGCATTAATAATAATTCTCAATGTTGGTCATCAAATACGTAAATGATACTTAATTTGGCAATTTAATTACCAATAAAAATGACCAAATAACTCTAAATAGCATAGCATACATATTATAAAAAAATGTCCTCTTATCCTTATTAGATAGGTATATTTTTCCTTATTTCTTAAGTACTAATTAATCATAGGTCAGGACAGATTAAATTGACGTAGTTGCTTTATGGTGCAGAGATTTTATTATCCTCAAGGCCATCCACTGGATAGCGAGTGGCTTAGGCTATTTATGCCTGAAATAGTGATGTAACGAATATTCATAATCGCAAAATAATTTGCGAATTAAAAGTACCGGATACTTACCCGGTACATTGTAGAAAAAGGTACTGCAAGAAAATATTCTATAAGAAAACCGAGGAGTTTTGAAATATTTTAAATTCCTATACCTACCATTTTGAAAATTCGGCGATAAGGGGGGGGGGTTAGAAATTTTAATGTTTGAGTAATATTGTAGAAATTTAAGCAAGTCAATATTCGCTATTCGCATCGCGAATATCCAAAATCACACATTCGTTACATCACTAGCTTGAAAGGGGCACAATATTATTCATGTTTTCTGTTCCCATTTGTGTATTATGCGTATGTCTAATTAATAAATAAATAAATATAGAAGTATGTATGTGTGCCTAATATATTTGTCAACTTTACTGTTTACCTAGATAATTCTTATAAGTAAGTAATTGGTACTCAGATATTAGGTACATAAATTATTACGTGAATAATTGTTATTGTATACAAGTTGTTGTATTGTATACTTGCGGAGTTACTTATTATGATATTTTGTTTGGGCGGACTTGTATCTTCTTAATGAATGCGTAAAAAATAAAATCTAACAAATTTTATAATATTCTAGTCTGTTCATAAATACGTATGCATAATTATAATATCGTATATGTCTGAAATCCAATAACAATACAAATGAGCAATCACAGCAAATAACGTAAAATTAATTTAATTTAGTATACTTATTGTATATTGGCTTCTGCAGTTGATAATGGTTAGTTGGAAGTTAATCCCGGGTTAGTTGGAAGACATCGCATTTTAGCGATAAACTCGCCCTCTGTACATTGAATTGTATAAATGATATTTTCTATGTTAATTTGTATTATTGTAAACAATGTACAGTGAAGAATAAAATAAATAATAGAGGACAAGATTGAGGGAGGTCGTGGAGTAGGAAGGAGGCAGATGTCGTGGCTGCGTAATATACCTACGGCAATGGACCAGAATAACCCAGGTGGAAGAGCTGGTCCGAACAGCGCGAGAAAGTAAAGCATTGATCAAAGTGATCGCAAACGTCGGGGGGGGGGGGACCTGATAGGACACTAATAGAAGAAGAAGTATATTCTCTCTCCCCTGGCATTGCACCTAATACACGAGTGATGCTGCCATTATCAATCTCGATGTGTAGGTATTGCAATTCAAATCAACAGTCCTCCAACTCAAAATAATAAATTTAATATATTTATTTATGATATATACGGCTTACGCCTTTTTACAATCGACATGAACAAGAAAATTATACAGAGTCAATTATAATTTGTCATATTTATTTATCAACAATATAATCGGCTTTCGCCTTTACAAACATGCAAAATAAAAAAAAAACACAATAAAATATAATACTCATACAAAACGTATAGGTACATAAAATGACGCATAAGCGGCATAAGAAAAATATTTAAAAATCACAATATATTAATAAAATAATATTAAAAAAAAAAAAAAACTATAAAATTCAATTAACCAACAAACAAGACTTTAGAAGCATGAAAATTAAATAGATCGAGTGACTAATAAAATAATAATCAAAAATATATACATTAAATGGATGACCCTGCACAAATAAATTACAAATTAAATTAACAACAATGGATTATTGTAATTAATGGATTATGGTATTGTCGTATCATGTCATTAATTTAAAACAAAACGTGAAGTCGAGTAGAAAATATCTATGAGGAATATAATTTGGATACATTATATATTCTTGTTATTTACCTTACAGTGTTTTTTGTTGTGAGTTTACGTCCGAGTTATATCGTGTTTATAGCTAGTATGATAGATAATAATATAAAAGTTGCCCATATGCCCATTCACCTAGTTTTCACTTTTTACAAAAAAAAATATATTATTATGTTTCACCTTGATTAGCCATAAAAACAACAATGATACAATCATATATATTATATTTATATGTAATGTAGGTACTTACGTAATACCTTATTAGATATTCATTATTATGTTACAATAATACCTATGTAGCTACAGTAAAATTCCGTTATATCAAATTTATCAAATTCATTCGAATAAACATAATAAGTATTTGACAAAACTAATCAGACATTTCAAATGGAGAACCGTGTTAACACGATTGTTTTTTGTAAATCATTCCCCATAGGTCTCTTACGAGACACTTGGATTCATCATAATTATACAGGATAAAAAGAACAACATAAAAAGAATACATGAAAGAATACAAAGCAGTATGGCATCAAAAGCGAGACAAAACAATGGAAATTGAGTACAAAAGTTGCTTAATATATAAATGTGAACATAAATAGTATATAAATAAATTTTACACGATGTAACATAGTGTAAAATTTAATCGAAAGTAGTGAGACCCGCATAACACCCGGATATCTCAGGAGTAGAAGACCCCTATGAATCCGTAGGTAATGTTAGATGTGTCGACTCATAGTTTGGGAAGTACTGACCTATATTATTACCTATTGAAACATTTTCATTACAATACAAGGAGGCCTCTTAATGCATAATTACTAAGTACTAGAAATTACCCAAACAATAACGGCAAACATCGGGAACACAATAATTCAAAACCACCAAAATTCAAGATTTCTATTTGTAGTATTGAGTCTGCGATATATAGTGTTGTGGAATTCTCAAGAAATTATTTTTTGAGAAAATTTCCGAGAAATTTATTCGAAATGGAGAATTATGGTGTATTTTATATTTTTTATTGATCATTTTTACAATAATCAATAAAAAAATACCACTAGGAAAAATTATGGAGAGAAATTTCTCTTCCATCAGAGGAGAAATTTCTCGTTCTCGAGAAATTTCTTTGGAGAATTTTCTCTACTCACATCACTAACTGTACACAATGTATACATACATTTATATCTTAATGAATCCGTTTTATCCGAATTCACTGTAAGAAGATAAATTATGTGTATTTACCTACGTTTTTGTGCGTGAATATTGCCGTTGTCAGAGAAAAATAAAAACTTGAATTTATAATCAAACAGTACATATAAATATGTAAATTACACTCTATCTTTTATCATATACTTACTAATAAATCCTTTCCTTGCACAATACAATGTATAGGAAAGCAAGTAGGTACCTACTACATGTTATCTAAAGGGTCGTTCACATTTGTTCACTTTCAGTGATCATTCCGGATGATCCTCCAAGATGAATAGGTGAACGGGCGTTTCATCAATAGTGATCACTAGCGATGACGGAAGAAAGAGATTACCACTCGTCATAATTTTGATGAAAGGACCTTTCACTGAAACGACCATAAACAAGTTTTATTTTATTATTTGTTTTATTCTCTGAATTTGTATTGAATGTCAGAATCATGTACAAAATTATTATGCAGTCGAGAGCTATATTAGTTTATTTTATGTGTTATTTTTCATTTTTGAGTTTGTTTAATTATTTTTGTACGAAAATATGTTAACTACATACAACATGACTGAGAGTGTTGACATGGCAGTGAAAGCATAGGATGAACAAGTGTGAACAGACGTGTTCACTTTCGATGAACAGGTTTGACCCTGACACTCTGGATGATCATCCAAAGTGAAGCAATGTGAATGATACTTAATACAATGGTCCTCGACCCCTGTCCACGGGAAAGTGGTACCGGACTGCGGAAGAAACATGAAGAAGGTCAGTCCGTTTTTGTTGTTTTGCAAATTACATTACATAGAATGTATATTCAGCATTTCAGTTATCAATACATGCAAGTGAACCAGCATAATGAACACCAATAAATTAGACTCCGTCTGGTGCCGACGGCTTCTTCACGTGGCCACGGACCCTCCGGTGTTGTGTTCTATTCGATATTTAAAATCAAGTGAAGTAAATTTTTGAAATATTTCTTAACGCAATCGAGGAGGTCATGTAATATGTCAAATTCCTATACATTTTTGAAAATCTAATTGGCAATACGGGGGGTAGAAATTTGGAATGTAAGGGAAACCATCAAATTCTGGGAATCTGGGGCCTAAAAAAAGGACGTTTACTTTCACTTTTTATTGTTAACTATCAACGTCTCTCCTTCAGCGGACCGCGGAAAAATTCATTAAAAGTTGCTCGGTTCGCGGCGGTAAAATGGTTGGGGACCTCTGCATCTTCAATCTACACCATCTCAACATCTTCCACAAATGGTGTAGCTAGCGTTCTAACTACTGCATGTGATGAACATAGTTTTTTTCTTCACAATTTGAAACATTTCACATCTCCTCAGTTTTGTTAAAAACTATTTTCTCAAAGTTCCACATTTGATATTTTTAGTAGTTTTTTTTTCAAAACTGAGGACCTTTTTTACAGATGTTGATTTTCAAAACTTAATAATTTCACTTGGAATTTGAAATATTTCACAGTCTCATTGGTTTTGTTGAAGAATATTGGCATGATCCCAGAAATTTATCTTTTCCACTCTGGGCATTTGCCCAACTCGCGCCCCCCTAGATTGGACCCTGGTAGTGGATAAACATACAATAAATTTTAAAAATAAATAAATTCCTACAAGATACCTAATTCAATATTTCGCGTACGAAATATGATTAATGAAAACAATTAATAATATTATATCTAGCGGACCACACTGCTAACAATATTAAATATTGTTATTGATGTAAACATTAAGTAATAACTTCCATTAATAAACATCTTAATTAATCATTAATTTTTAATGTTTACATTGCACGAACTATGGTCATACAAATGTTTATTAAAAATTTATTGAAAAGTTAGCTTGACGTTTTCCAGGAAATACCTAATCATAAATATTGATAATGAAATAAAATTCCTTCGTGGAGTCCTCGGCAAATGTAACCCTCTCACTCTTTTCTGTTAATTTTCGAGTATACTGTAAAAGGGGTATAATTATTACAAAATTCGTAAAAAATCACGTACAAAAAATTTAATATGCTAAATTCAGTAATGTCTTACTTTTTATAGTTACTTTTATTGTTTTGGACATGTGGATAGAATGAATGAAGACAGAATAACTAAAAAAATATATTTGGCTTATACTCGGAGACGTGGCCGTCCGAGAATCAAATGGTTAGGACATATATATAAACTAGATCCTACAGGACGGTTAGGTGTTGAGCACATTGAACAGGAGAGCACGCATGAGGAATTGTATGAAAGTGACGGAAGCGAAAGATGTATGCAAAGATAGAAGCAAGTGGCACTCGATCCTTTCTGTCTGTCTCGCGAGACAAGCGGCGTGATGGTATGTATGTATTTTTTATTAGCACAGAAAAGATGAAATGCATGTTTATAACGTACCTACAATTAATCTACTTGTTACTTCATTTGTAGAAGATGCCGTGATGTTATAGAGAGATAAATATAAAAATTAAATTACAACATTGTGTCTGAAATCTCTGAAGGTAGGTATTCAAAAATTTTATAACAACAATAAAGAAATAAGAGTTATGTATAATATGAGAGTGAAAGAAGGCAACTCCTTAAAAAAATCAGCCAACAAACCAACAAATCAGGCACCTAAGCCTGCTCATTACCATCGCGGAGGGTAAAACTGAAGGCAGAAATGTTAGAGGCCGACCAAGAGAAACCTATATGGACCAAGTGAAGAAGGACATGAACTGTGACACATACGTAGAATTAAAGAGACTAGCAGAAAATAGAGAGGAATGAAGAAGAAAATCTAAACTCGTTATAGACCAATCCAATGGATTGTAAAATCCACTATATAATTATGAAAGTGACAATTCTTGAACACATATGTAAGATTGACCAAAAATACCAATATTGGTGAAGGTCATAAAACGAAAAAAAAAATTGTTTGTTCAAACAATTTAAATTTATTGGTAATATTATAATTTACTAAAGATTCCCTGTTGCAGCTGACACGGCTAATGGTATAATATAATGTAAACGGACCTAGAATGCCAAATATATTTTTTATATCTCTTATAGATTATATTGTACCTATTGTTGGTTAAAAACGTGATTATATCGAATTGAAACTTTATGATTTGTCATTATTATTTCTTGTTGCAACGTAATATGATAATATTATGTCTAACCGTTTTATCGTCAAAGGCTGAAAAGCCGTAAAGTAAAGAAGTATGGATATATATAATGGTCTATCTTTAACTATCTATACCATCACGATATGTCGTATAGTCTCGCTTACGTCAGCATATTATGCTATTCTATCCACCTACAAGCAGAACCAACATTTTTATCTAATAGCAAAGACAATTCGTTATTTTGTAAACATACGTTGGTTATCATTGTTTTTATTATTATTTATATTGTATTATTATGATTTTTATCTTTCTGACGATAATTTTAAATTGATATTATGTAATTTTAAAACGGACGTGGATTTTGATCCTAAATAATGTAAAGTGCCCTTGAAGTGATAGGTATTATCACAGAACGGCTCTATATAAATTGTCATAATATTAGTATTTCTCCGAATATAGACATATTCCACATCATACGTTGAATTTGTAAGGAAGGTGGAAACACTGTTGTAAATGTTTGTTTTCTCTGGGATCGCATTGGTCGAAAGCTGTAATGGTTCCAGTAGAATATGGTGTCTTTTCAGTAATTATAATAATAACAAGTGGAGTACTTAGCCAGTAAACGAACTGCATGTAATAAACATACAGGTTGCCCTCTCCGCGCAAAAAAAAAATATCATGATGGGTGGCATGTCTCATCGCTGAATTGTAAATATTACATGTTTTATAGGTAGTGATATTTAACGAATAACTGCATTTTACAGGACACTCGAAAATTTACAGGAAAGAGTGGAAGACTCACTCTTTACCGGAGACTCTACGGGATTTTTTAAATATTATATTACTATAATACCACAACGGCATATCCCACAAGTGAGGTAGCCAGCAGGCCAGCTGCATGTAATCCTAAACATGCAAACTGTCCTTTGTGTATATTATATAGTGAGTTACAATTCATTAGACTGGTCTGCAACGAGTATCGATTTTCTTCTCCATTTCTCACTATTTTCTGGTAGTGTTTTTAATTCTACGTATGTTCATGTCCTCTCTGTGCCAAGGGCCACTTGCAGATTTTTTTTTATTACATAAAATTGTAAATTAGTATGAAAGAAACACATCCACAATTTATTTTAATTTTTCTTGCACTATTTTCTTAGATACCTATTAGCTTTTAAAAATGGGATTTTCTCGGAATGATCAAAAACGATATGGCGGCGCTGTGACGTCACGGAGTCCCATGTGTGTATGAGATTATAATCTGTGGTGCGAAAGTTACTATGATTCACGGGACTCCGTGACGTCATCAGCTGTCAAAAACCATTTAGTGTTTTGCCAAACGTCAAAAATTTTGGGTTTTATTTTTGAAAATTCTCCATAATTTAGATATTTAAAAAAATTTATCTGACATATTTGCGTTTGCCGCCCTCAAATTTACTTAATTCGATCATTTTTATTAAAATCCCCCACGACTGCAAGTGGCCCATTAAAACCACTACCGGAATAATATGCCTTTTACAGAACACACATTCACTATACAACTAACTATGTACCATAGACACTACATCTATAGAATAATATGGTATTCTAAAGTAATTCGCGATTGCACATTCGCCAAAAATCTGCATAAAATAAAAAGTAGACAACACTGAAATATACCTACTTGTGCAACATTGGATTTTTTATTATTTTTACCGTATTGTAAGATAAAATGACATATTTAATTGATATCAATATTACAAATAGACATTTTGGCAATAATATTATGACATTCAAACGACCGTTGTGGAAAAACACTATAAACAAATACGGAAATTATTGAAAAATAAATAAGAAAAAGACGGTATAATAATAAACTGCTGCGTCTGAGGGACATCACTAGCTTTAGAAGCAAAATGAAAGTTTTCCTTTTTACCACAGTGCCCTTGAGATGGTTGAAGAATCGTAAAACGGCGCTAAAGAAATAAATCATCCAACATCAACATATATAAATTAATTTATCTAATTATTTGGCATTTATTTATTTTTATATACATACTATCCCATGGAGCACCCGGTAAAGAATTGGTCTCCCACTCTTCTCCGTAAGTTTTCGAGTGTCCTGTGAAAGGCAGGTGTTTGAAAAAATTAAGACATTTTACATCTTTAATTCAGCGATGAGGTTCGCCACCCATCCTGAATGTCTTGATTTTATATTGGCTCGGAGAGGACTGCTTGTATGTTTCTTTCATGCAGCTGGTCTGCTGACTACCCCACTTGTGGAATATGCCGTGATGGTATAGAAGTAATAGTAATATACTTATACAGAGATACACAGAGAGAGTTGACGAAATATTCATAAAAGAAGAAAAAACATTGATCTGGTCAGGCCAACCCCCCTATCTATAGCATGAACGTTAAAATAAAATTACAAATGAAAAAAGCAAATGTTAGGGTAATAAGCTAACCAATAGAGCCTGTCCAATGCAAGTTCATCAAACCAGCAGGGCTACTCTTGACACAATCTAAATACGATCTTAATCTAGTCTTGATCTTGATCAAACGACGCACGAAGGGACTTAGGACTACAGTAAAAAACACCGCGCTACTGCTACCGCGCGATCGGTATGCGCGTATTTTTGGCCAACAGTCACTTCGCGCGTCGTATGATTAAGATCGTGTTTAGATTTTGTCAAGAGTAACCCTGCAGGCTCACATTAAACCCGCATCCATTACTCCAGATAATTAATTGTAAAAATACAAAGTATTGTAAAGAAATAAATATGATTTCAAACAATTAAACCCATAAACTCAGCTATTAAAAATACTCAAATTGGAAGCATCACATCTCCTGAACCCTGTTAGCGAATCACCGAAGACATCCACTCCTTCCACCCGATGCGAACATAAAACATTAAAGAGACTACACAATCATCATTTAGGTACATAATAAAATCAACAATAAGCCCTACATCAGTGGCGATATTATCACCATATTAGTGAAATCTTCCAGCTTACCACCATTGGGTATTCTAGAGCCGTTTATGTAATACGAGTATAAATCAAAATAGGCATATTTTTTTGGGCATTTGCATTTGGCATTTGGGCCAAATTTTTTGGTTTATGGCCGCTAAATCTAGAGTGCTCCCTCGGGTCAGCATTTCTCGCTTTAATGCGACATTAAATCCTATTTGTGCATGTGTGTGTCGTTATGGAGATACATATCTCCAGGTACGGCACGAGGTATGTGGCGGGCGCTGCCCTTTTAAAAAAAATAGGCATATTAATTTAGTTGTCGGAGTAAAATTTCAAATAAACTGAACATACCAAAATACAATTTATGAATTTTGTACTTTATTCATGTTATTCCACAGTGCTAAGATAATAACCGTGAAAAATGATAACTTGTCTAAATTTGAATTTCTATTTCATGACAAAATTAATTATTTGCATTTTTCGTACACAATTGCGATCTCACCTAACCTAATAACCTACAATCAGCCACACGTAAAAATACCTAATAATAAAAGTCAATAAATATGCTATAGCATAAAATAATAATTATGAAGTCACGGAGACGATGACCCGTATTTATTTATAACGAGCAGTTGGTTCATACTCAATAATTGTGATTAGAAGATTCGATCCCGGCCCTTTGTTGTAATCCTGGGATTTCGGGATTATCTACAGCAAGGCTGACCAACCCGCAGACCGCAGGCCGCATGCGGCCCGCGAAACATTTCCACTTTTTTTTAATAGTCGGTACAAGTACCCGCTACTTTTTTGAAAGAGGTATTACGGGAAAATATTCTTAACGAAAACCGAGCAGTTTGAAACACTTCAAATTTCGATAAGTACCATTTTGAAAATTTGGTGACAGGGGTAGAAATTTTAAGGTGAAGTAAAATTATTATCAAATGTTCCATATAAGTGATTCATCAATGCGAATGCGTCTCAAATTCCTGATTTATTTAAAAATTGTATTAATCTCGAAAATACCGGGATTCGATAAATATAATCCCGAAAATTTCGAGACCAAAATACGACCGGGATCCCGGGATGTGTCCTGATGGTACAGATGAAAAGATTTTATTAAAATAATTGTACTCTTTATTATTCATTACATGACTGCTAAAAAAAACGTAGGTATGTAGTATACAATTAGTAGGTACTTGTAACAGTTCAAGTTTAAAGTAATTAGGAGGTAATCGTTTATGTAGAATACAATTAGTACGTAGAACGAGGTTCATTGTGTTAAGTTATCACAATAGAATAAAATATACAAACAATCAAAACAACATTACACAATTACATTATATGTTGTGGTGAACTCAATATTAGTCTGGTCAACAGACACACTACTTCATCTTACCACAAAAACATTGGAATAGATCTTTTGTTATCACACTACCTTGTGCGACCTGGCGTATTACGTATATTTGAGCCATTTTTTGTTTGTTTGTTTGTTTGTTAAATGCATTGACTTCAAATTATTCAATTTGTATTTGGGCCATGACCTATACCATGGCCAATGTGGAAAACCCTCAACAGAATCAGAACAGGAGTGGGACGCACGTGTGTGACTGTGGAGAGGAGCAAAACACTGGACACCTCCTGACATGTCCAATGGCTCCCAGACAGTGTCACTGGGAGGAATTCGTGGGGCAAACTCACCTAGGGGGAGCTGCAAGAGAGTTCGTTGCCTTCTGGGAGGGAATGGGAGTGTAGATGTGGATTAGGTGTTTTTATTATTTGTCGTTTGCTGACCGATACGAGAAGAAGAAGAAGATTCAATATACACTTCATGTAATTTATCCTGAATCCCATCATTTGAGCCAGACAGAAGGGACAAGACAAGAATGGTAAAAACTGAACTGTTGCACTTATTAGTTTTGAGAATGTCTCAGTAAGAGACGAAAAAGTTTTTTAGTCGATTAAAAACAAAAAAATGCATTTTAAAAAAAGTTTACTATTTCAATCCATTGTATACGGAAAATATGCCAAAAATAACGGAATACATTGAAAATATACTACAAAAGTAAGCGTGTTGGGTTAGCTGGAAGAAATCGCATCTTTGCGATACACTCGCCTTCTGTATATTGATTGTATTTATATTGAATGTATTTCTTTATAAAACTTTATGTATGTAAGAAAGTACCTATTCGGTGACAATACCTTTGATCATTCGGTTGTGTCTATTGCTGTGCGGTGTTATTTAAAATTTATAATAATTTAATTATTATTTTTTCTACATTCCGGTTGAGGGCCGGCTTCAGTTGATTTTTTTAGTTTTATTTTTCAATTTTTTTTCTTGTTTTTTGTTGCAGCTCTGGTAAGACTATCTTTGGTTATTTTTGACATTTTAATTTTATTTTAATAGAGATGGATGGCGATCCACCTCACACTCTTCCACCAGCTCCTCCTCCTCCGGATCCCCCCGATCCAAAGAGAAAGAGAACACATCAAAACTTAGAAATAGACCATACACTTAACATGGATTTTGATTTTGCTAATCTCGCACCTACTGATAAGACCTCAGCTACACCTATTTCTTCTTACTCTGCTTCTAATACACCCGTCAGGGAGTATTTTTACTCAAACAAATCATGTGGGCCCTATATCGTGTTCGTGCAAAATGCTGAACAGGGTAAATCTATTTCCCCCTTGCAGTTCGGTAAATTTCTTTATACTAGAAAAACTCAAGGCGTCGTAAACGGTTCTTTAAAAGCTGAAGGGAAATTTAAAATCTCTCTCGAGTTCACGTCGGGAATTATGGCCAATACTTTTATAAAAAATATATTTATATCTTCGAACTCTAATTTTAGAGCATATATTCCCTCGTTTAACGTCACAAGAATGGGCTTAATAAGGGGTATCCCACTAGATATCACAAATGACGAATTGATATCGTCCATTCTAGAATCGAATCCAGAAGTGGAAAACGTAATAAAAATAAGACGACTGAATTACAAAGACAGAACATCTGGTTCTGTCGAATGGAAACCATCCAGGAGTATAGTAATAACATTCGAAGGCCAATTTCTACCATCCCATATTTACATTCTCTACAACTCTTTCAATGTTGAAAAATATAATTTCCCAACAATTCAGTGCTTTAATTGCTGTAAGTATGGTCACGCAAAAGCTGGATGTCGTTCGCCGCCAAAATGTTTTAATTGTGGGGATAACCACTCCTCAGAAGAGTGTAAGACTGCAGAAATTAAATGTTTTCAGTGTAAAGGAGCACACAAAGCGATAAGTACTTCGTGTCCTGAATATTCCAGGCAAAGAGCTATAAAGAATTCTATGACTGTTTCTAATATTTCATATATTCAAGCAGCAAAACTGCACCCTTCAATTAAATCTTCATACGCTGAAATTCTTGCTACCCCTCCAGATCCCCCAACAATATCTGTCAACTCTCGAAATTTTTCCACACGTCATAGTAGAACAGTAGTTGGTAAGCCCCATAAAATATCAACAAATGGTGGGTATGACAAAGAAAAGCACAATTCGTTCCTCTCATATACCAATGGATCTCCTTCTCAGAGTTCTAATGGCTGCGCAATTTCACAAAGAGTACTCGTACCTGACCAAGATGTAGTTGAAAATCTCAAAGAAACTTTGACACTTGATAACAATAATTTTCTTTACTCACTATTAACAATGCTTATTGAAATACTTTCACGAAAAAATTTGACATCGCCAAACGCTGCTTCCTTAATTCCTGCACTAAACGCACTCCTCATCGAAAATGGCCAACGCAACGAACATAACCAGCATCTCGAAAAGTAAGCTTTCTAATTTATCCATCCTTCAGTGGAACTGCCGTAGTGCAGTTTCCAACAGAGATGACATTCTGTTTTTGCTCAAAACTCATAACATTGATGTAGCTGCTTTATCAGAGACATGGTTTTCGCACGATTCGTTTGTATCTTTCCCAGGTTATTCCTGTTTTAGAGATGATCGCTTGGATGGTAGGGGAGGAGCAGCTCTTTTAGTAAGGGACTCTCTTGAGTTCAACAGGATTTCTCTGAATATTCCATCAAATATACAGTTGGTGGCAGCGAAAATCAATAATATATCTGTAGTGTCCGTATACGCTCCTCCCAGAACTAATTTCGACAGGAGCTTCTGGTCTGAAATCATTTCAGAACTTTCCCCATCTTACATGATCCTGGGAGATCTCAATGCTCATGCTCCCTCCTGGGGAAGCCAGTCCCTGGACTCTCCAGAAAAGGCTATTCTGACCTGGACAGATGACTTTAATCTCTGTATCCTTAATAGTGGAGATCCCACTCGCTTCTCAAATCCAAATCAGAGACAAAGTGCGGTAGATATATCAATCTGTACTGCGGACATTGCTCCTATGTCAACATGGGAAATCCTTGAGGACCCGCTCTCCAGTGACCACTTTCCCATAATCATTGATTTAAAAGTAACCTCCAAAAGCACCTCAAATGGCCCATTTAGGAGTAAATTTATTACAAAGAAAGCTAATTGGGATGAATTTCAGAATCACATTCTATTGGATGTCGCTGGTGTGCAGGGTGAGCATCAGGGGGTCGACGAATTTGCGAACGGAATCCATGATGTGATTTTACGTGCTGCAACAGCCTCTATACCAATGTCCTCTAATCGAAAGCCCCGCAAAACATCCCCTCCTTGGTGGGACAAGGAATGTTCGGAGGCAGTCGAACAAAGAAAGGCAGTGATTAAATCTTTTAAAAACAATATGTCTTGGGAAAACTTTTTACTCGTTCGGAATGTGCAAGCTCGTACCAAAAAATTTCTCAGGAAAAAGAAAAGAAAAGGTTGGCAAGATTTTTGCACTTCTTTATCCCCTGACACACCTTCATCGGATGTGTGGGAATCCATTCGACGATTTAGAGGTTCTTTCTCCCCAAACCAAAGACAAACCAAGATAGGTCCATGGATTGAAAACTTTATAGATAACTTGTCCCCAGCATACGCACCTGAAATGCTGGAACTTCAAAGAAGTCCTACATCTCAGGAGCAATCTAATGTACTTTCATCTCCTTTCTCATTTGATGAACTGTCTTCCGCCGTTCACTCTGCAGGGGATTCTTCTCCCGGACCTGATCTCATACCATACTCTTTTTTCCGACATGCTCCTAAACTTCTTTTAATAAAACTATTGGAATTATATAATTTAATACTGAGGAGTGGAAACATTCCTTCTAACTGGAAAAGGCAATCCATTGTTCCAATCCTTAAGCCCGGAAAAAACCCTTCTCTACCTTCATCATATCGCCCAATCGCATTGTCTTGTTGCTTTTTGAAGATCCTAGAACGCATGTTAAAAAAAAGACTGGAATATTTTTTTGAAAACTCTGGTACATTTCCCTCCTTTCAATTTGGATTTAGAAAGGGAAGATCTTGTATGGATAACTTGAGTATTCTAGTAACTGATATACACATTGCAAGATCTAATAAGAGTGATCTAGCGGCCTGTTTCCTAGATATTTGTGGGGCATATGATAGCGTTCTCTTACCTGTATTGTTTCAGAAAATGTCATCTGCGGGCTTACCCAATTCATTATGTTGTCTTATTTTTAACATAATGTGCGAAAGGAGTATGCTAATTAACTCCTTCCATGGGCTTGTCGAAAGAAAAGTGTATAAAGGACTCCCACAAGGATCGGCGCTTAGCCCAATTCTTTTTAATCTATACACTCATGACATTGGAAACGCTCTGCCTCCTGAAGTCAATATACTACAATACGCAGATGACTTCGTTATCTATTGTTCTGTTGGTTCCACGCTCACTGCGGGTGAGAAACTTGAAGCATCCCTTAATCTCTTAGGTTTAGTGCCAATGGTATGACTCTTTCACCTTCCAAAAGCCAACTCGTTGTTTTCTCAAACAAACATAAACCCTCCAATATATCTTTAAAGTGCAACAATTCCACTATTTCAAGTTGTGAATCAGTAAAGTTTTTGGGGGTCACTTTGCACAGAAAACTCTCTTGGAACCTTCATATTGACAATATAATAGCCAAGTGCGAAAAAAATATAAACATCCTCAGAGCGGTTTCTAGAGTCTGGTGGGGGGCCCACCCGACTACTATGAGAATGCTTTACTCATCCCTCATCCGAAGCCTCATCGACTATGCATGCTTCCTAATGGATCCCCTTCCAAATTATTTAAGCGCAAAACTAGAAAGAGTTCAGAATAAATGCCTGAGACTGATACTGGGAGCCATGAGATCGTCTCCAATAATAGCCTTGCAGGCAGAGTGTGTAGAGATGCCCCTTTGCCTAAGGCGAGTTTTTCTATCTCACAAATTCGTTTTGAGGAGATTGAGCATGGGTCCTCATATGTTGCTCCTCAAATTACAAACATTGTTGGAGCTTTGCTTAAATTCTCCTTATTGGCGTAATAGAAAGTACCCTCTTTTGTGCTCCTCTTGGGAGTATGTAACCCAAAGTTTCTCTTCTTCAATTCACCTTACACCTTCAACTCATCATTCTATTCCATTCAATTATTCATTGCAGGCATGCAATATTGTTGATTCGATAGGTTTGGATAAATCAGTTTTTACATTGAGCCCGCAGGTCGTGAATATCCTTTTCCTTCATAGAGTGAATAGTGAATGGCCTGCCCATACGATCTTCTTTACGGATGGGTCTAAATCTCATACAAATGAATGTGGATCGGCTGTTTACTCTCCTTCTCTTCAAGTCGAACTTCAATTTCAACTCCCATCTTCTGCATCTGTTTTTACAGCAGAATGTTTAGCTCTCAGAGAGGCGTTAGGGGTAATTGTCGAAAGATTACTTTCACGGGCAATTGTCTTTACTGATTCCCTTAGCCTCGTATCTCTTCTAGGGCGAAAGGGTAGTTTGTCATCAAATAATTGTATAATCCACGATATTTTAAGATTGATGTTCGAGGCATCAAGTAAAAATATTGAGTTGGTGATTGCTTGGATCCCTTCTCATGTGGGTATTGCCGGAAACGAGAAAGTAGATATTCTGGCTAAGGAAGCATGTTCTTGTGGTATATTGCCAAATGCATTTGTACTTCCTATAGGAGATTGTCTGGGTGTTGTAAGAGATAAAATTTATGAGAAGTGGAATTATTCATTTATCGGGTCTGTATCTGGGTCTCATTATAAAGGAATTCAGCCTTCAATCCCCTCGCAACCTTGGTTTCAAGAAACAAAATGGCCAAAATTAAACATTTCGCTTCTCTGTAGAATGAGGATAGGACATTGTGTTATTGCCTCTCATTTGGCCAGAATCAATATTCTGGATTCCCCTATGTGCGAATGCGGGGAGGACACGGAAACTCTGGACCACGTTTTCTTTGGTTGCCCACTCCTACCTAATCAAGAATTTTCTCAGACGATTAGGAAGTTGGGTTTTAATTTTCCCATTTCTGTCCATTCTCTTTTGGCCCAAAATTGTAATAAAGTGAACCTAGCCTTAATAAATCACCTTAAAAAATTTAATAAGAACATCTAAATTATTAATTTTAATAAGAATAAATTTCAATAATTAATTATACCTAATGATAAATTGTTTTATAGTAAATGTTTTTGAAACAAATTATTATTATAAAAATAATAATAAATTTTGACAAAGATTTTTTTTTTGTAAGACTACGATGTGTTTAACATCAAATATATTCCTGAAAACGGCCCTGTGATTGCAACGATGTCGACACACAAGCGGTGTGCATGTATTGGTTACTCGGGCGGGGAGTTCATTGATCCCAATGCCCTTGAGATGTACTTGCCGCACGTGGCGACTGAAACGGCAGTTACTATGTAGCTATGTACTAATGAATACCCACTACGTTAAGACATTGTACTCACAGCAGTGAGTATATAGGCATAATTCACTCGATGTCGGGTGCCTTGCCGAAAAGAAAAAGAAGAAGAAGAAGAAAGTACCTAGGTACTTACCTTAGTTGTAACTTTGTTAGATTATTCTTATTTTAAAATAAGTACCTATCGGTACTTCCCTTATGTATTAGTAAGATTATTTTATTTTGAATTTTTGAATGATTTCATTTTGTTCCATTTCGTTATTTTGTTTCAAATTATTATTTTTCGTTATGATGGATTTTGACAACTAATGGAGACGGCATGTAAAAAAGATAGAAGAATGAAATAACATAGGTATAAATTGTCGTTTCTCTGGTTTTGTCAGATGAAACAAAATTATGTTTATTATATGTTTTAAAAAGAAATGATTTAATTATATTAAAGTGTTTATTAAGTTATTGTGTTTGTGTATTTATTATATACCATTATATGTATTGTGATCAATGTACAGTAAAAAATGAATAAATAAATAAAAATCAATTCATTCATAATATAATTTGATAAATTTATGATTTTCCGTTCGTCATCGTGTCCACTTGGGATATTTAAGCGTCTTAAAAAACCTTCTCAAAATACCACTAAACCTACTTCCTATATTATCTTCATAAAAGATAGACAACAATGTTTTCTTACATGAGTAAGTGTATGATTCATGTAATTCAGTACACTCGAGAGATACACGTACTGCAGGGGCGTAGCTATCGTCGTAACAGCCGTATCATTGATACGGGGCCCCCGAGCTACGGAGGCCCCGAACGTGTGTAAGTATAAATTTTTAAAATGTTATCCACAAACTTTTAGGCCGTAGGTACTTCTCGGGAAAAAATCTTATTATAAAAAGTGTCCAACGTGCTTTAATAAGTTTTCAATTAAAAAATTAGGAAAGATGAAAAAGGAATCTCTATTTTTTTATAAATACAAAGAAAAATATTAATTAATAATTAAGGACTTTTATGGGACAGAACCGGCTATCAACGACTTGTCACTATTTTCTACAGAAGCAGAAAATTTAGAAAAACCGAAATCGTCTTCGGCATACATTTAATAAATAAATTCGCCGAAAAAATGCTAGAAAAATGTATATTTGATTTGAATTGTTTGGCTAGCTTAATAATTCCTAGGAGTTACTAATACCTGTAATGTATATATCATTCTTTTAATGTAATGCGAGAGTTTTTGTGTCTTGTGAAAAAAATTTACCTTTTACCTGCCCTTGAGATGGATGCTCTATTAAACGGCGCCGAATTAATCATCCAATATACATACCCTTCATTTGGGGCCCCCAACAAATTTTGATACAGGGCCCGTCTAAGGCTCGCTACGCCACTGATATGTAGAGACATAATATTATAAGACATGACAAATAAAAAAATATAACCGCGTTCTTTGTTAATATTAATACGTGAATGTTAGACACGCATAAAAGCACTTCACCTTGCGTTCTTTCATATTACGAGTATTAACTACATTAGCTAATGAGATGATTATAATATTATTATGGCTGGCTGTAATATGTAATAGAGTGGAAGTCATCGTTATCTCTAGACAAAGTACGCCATTTTTGGATTTGTGAACAAATTTGACAAAATTAACATTATTAACGATTGTGCTTTTTTTCTCTTTTTGGTTTACATGTATAGTGATCTTATTCTTTGTTTTGTTGTGTTTAGTGTTAATATGAAGTGGTTAGATGGAAGAAATCACTAATATAGTGATAATCTCGCCACTGCATATCATCACATTATTTTCAATGTAAATTAGTTTGTTGATTTTGTTATGTAAATGATGAAGTGCAAAAATAATAAAATTAATGAATAAAAACAAAAGCTATATTAAAATGGCTGTGGAGCACCCAGCAAAGAATTGGTTTCCCCCCATTTTTTACCGTAAATTTTCGAGCGTCCTGTTAAAAGCAAGTATTTCATGTGCCTGTTGGCGAATGTGTTTTGAATAAATAAATAAACACGTCTGAAAGGGGGTTGAAAACGTTTGTAATTGGTGGTAGGCAAAAATTGAAGACATTTTTAGTAGCTTGAATAACTATGTATTTTGTTACACAAATTTAAAACACGTTATCGCGATTTTGAGTCTCTTGAACAGCTCGCCAATGGTGTAGGGTAGTAATGCACAAACCGCGGCCCGCGGGCCGCATGCGGCCCTCAGTCGGTATATCTGTGGCCCGCTGATAATATAAAAATATGTCAACACCAGTAGTAATCGGATATTCGGTAAAAGTACCAGAAACTCGATATAATTCGAGTAAATATTCTTAAAGAAAATTGAGGAGTTTTTGAAATATTTCAAATTCGTATACTATTTTGGAAATTCGGCGACGGGGGGTAGAAATTCAAACACGTAGGAACATTTGTAGTATCTGATATTGACACAAACAATTGGTACAAGGTACCTACCTACATTGTAAAAAAGTTACTGCGAGAAAATATCTTGAAGAAAACCGAGGAGTTATTGAAATATTTTAAATTCCTATACCATTTTGAAAATTCGGTGACGTGGGGGTAGAAATTTAAATGTGTGAGCATTTCTAGAAAATCTTATAGCGGCCCGTCCTTGCCTCATAATCTTCCCGAGTGGCCCCTATTCCCTATAAGTCTGTGCATCCCTGGTGTAGGGGCACTGAAATTGTGATAGCGTGTTTTGAATTTAAGCAGCGAAATCGTGGTTATTTAAATTCAAGCCATTTTTTTTTTACTAGAAACTGTTACATTGTTGTCGCGTTTAAGATTAGTGAGAAAATTAAAGAATTTATAAACAATATACATATGTAGCAATGACCTCTAATAATAGATAATAAATGCTGATTGGAGCAATGTATAAATATAATATATAAAGATGCATAGTATTTTTTTATTTTATTTTATTGATATTATTGTCGTAGGTATATTTTATTTGTAATTAATTTGCATAATTAAATAAAAAGAATATTACAAAAAGACATATAAAATGCTTGCGACCTATATGCATATATTTAATAAGTTGACGTGATTCCAAAATCATCTTTGTATGTGAATGAAGGATAATAAGGTTAAGCAATACATAGAATATATTATATCATATTGTATTTTCTATCATTCACTCGATATAGGTATGAAGTCTATCAATTCAATCTTGAATTCTATTCTGTTCTGTTGACCGGTGTGGCGGGGAGGTAATGCTCGTTGAGTCACGAGATCCCGGGTTCGATTCCCGGCCAGGGCAAAATGAAGAATGACCTTTTTCAAACTGTCCTGGGTTTGGGACGTTTGGGTGTTTCATGTATATGTGTTTAGTGCATTGTATACATGATTGTGTATCTTTGGTTAAGAATCCATAATACAAGATTCATACCTTGATTTGGGACTAGCTCTATCTGTGGGAGTTGTTTATACATGTTATGTAACGTTATTCTATTCTTCTCAAGACTATCCACTCGTCAGCGATGAGGTTTGCCATCCTCCTGAATATCTTAATTCTTTGTTGACACGGAGAGGACTACTTGTATACTTATTACATGCAGCTGGTGGGATATGCCGTAGTAGTTGTAATTATATTATGAAATAGAAATTTCTCTCTACTGCTACTACTACTATTATCCCATTACGTCATTCACGGCATATCCCACAAGTAGTGTAGCCAACAGACCAGCCTCATCTAATAAACGTGCAAGCTGTCCTCTACGTGCCAACAAAAAAAATAGACATTGAGGATGAGTAGTAAACCTTATTGCTGAATTCAAGATGTAAAGAATCTTTATTTTTTCGAACACTTACAACTTTTTACAGGACACTCGAAAACTTTGAAATAAGAGTGGGTTAGAGTTCTTATCTGCTTTATTATCTTATTGTAGTTAGTATAAAATATAATAATAAATTTTATTGCGCAATGAGGAGCATACATAATTACAAAGTTATAAAATAATGTGATACAAATAAATGATATTGTGAAATGGGCGAGTTTATCGCAGAAGCGATATCTTCCAAGTAACCCATGTTAAGTATTCGTGAAGTAGGTAGGTAATTAAAATCTATTTGAATACCTATTATGTAATAGCCACAAAATAATTAATATAATGTACATAATACCAATCAAATTATTAATTATCATGTTTATTTATAATCTGTTCAATAAAAACATACCAATATTATCTATGGTACGTTCTATACTAGCTTTTGAACGCGGCTTCGTATAGGGTGTATTTAAGCATGAAATTTACAGTAACAAAAAAAACACATTCACATGTTTTAATAAATCAAGGAATATTAATAATAAATGATAAAACCCATCAGACACCTCGAATGGGTGCGTCCAGATAGTAGGATGACAATGTCAATCAATCATCAATCTTCAATCATTCGATGACGATTCGGAGCATTCTCCGAAGAAATCTAATCGGAAGAAGTGATTTGATATTGTTTTAAAGCAACTATGTAATTCAACACACATCATCATACTCATAACAAAGCAGTTTACATAAAAAAGAATGTGATGATATGCAGTGGCGAGATTATCACTTTATAGTGATTTCTTCCATCTAACCATAATATGAATATACTTACTTCCGATGGCCGAATAGCCCTTGTAGGACCTTTGCCTCCGAAACAATAGATCTCCAAGCCTTTCTATCCTGAGCAATGGACTGCCAGTCGTAATATTAATATATCTAGAAATTATTATATAGCTAATACCGAAGATCCCTGATCACTCATAAACGAGTGGATTGCCTTATTTTTTTTATTTAAAAAAAAAAAGATATATCTGGGTTTTGTTATAAACCCAAATACAACCTTATACACCTTTCACAGTAAGCTAAACGCTTGTGTCGTGAAAGGGGAGTTTGCCGGCACCTGAGATCGAAGATCGAGATCGAACCCCGGACCTCATGTTCATAAGGCCGAGACTCTACCTCCAGGCTACCGATAGAATAGAATAAACTACCGCTTTAAAGATAGAATAGAATAAAATGCCGAAAATAATATAAAGGAAGAAGTAAGAATTAATAAATGTGTACACACGAACGGGCTCAATTATTTTCTGGGTATTAGTCAAACATTGTAACAACATTATTTCATGAAAACTTGTTTCTAATCCTAAAACATAATATTCGAATTGCGAAAAATAAAAATATTACACAGCAACTATAGCAACATCATAAAGTCCTTGTCCAGAAGAGTGAGGTTTTTATTCTTATTATAGACAGATGGTCATCTGTGATTTCACATTTTTTTTACGTATAGACATAATCATTCGAAATGACTACGTAAAAATTAATTCTATAAAATCCTGATTGAAGCCTTCTTATCCTTATAAAAGTGAATATAATGATAAGATGCGATCTGCGATGCGCTTTGAAGAATGGCTGGTAAAATGTTGCGATTGAGAGTAAGAAATGATATTAGGAGACTATGGAAATGCAAAAGAATTGTTATAAATGTGCTACATATTTAGACAAGTGAACAATTAATGGATAATGAAATATGCATGTTGATTATGATTGTTTTACTTGATTTGGTTTGTACTCTTTTTTATTTTTAAGTTTTAAGGTTAGTTTATAGATTAAATAAATTATGTATATTTTGTTGCGACAGAAGGATTAACCTAGAATATATCTACCTAGTTTGGCAATCCTTTTTCTTACTTGTGTTTTTTGTATGATTGTATTAGTAGAATGAAAATAAAAAAAATGATGAAAGGGCAATGAAGAATGCCTTTATCTTTCTGAAAGAAGGGGTGATATAGTGCGGACATAGATCTAATTGTCATGGAAAGCTGTCTCCTGTGTAGGAATAGGTACATGTAAAAGGGACATCATGTTTATGTTTACTTTCTGTTTATGTCTTACTTACTGTCTTACGTACTTACTGTCTATGTCTATGTTTACTTCTCTGTCTACTTACATATATACTTTTAATATATGAGAGGGATGGTTAGGCAGACCAAACGAAAGCTCTTGTTAAATAACAACAATCGAGATCTGGAGGAGCTAAATGCTTGAAATGGCTGGCAATCAATTTCACAGGATCGAAAACTTCGAAACTTTGGACAGTGCTATTGGAAATAAGTTTTAAGCAAGTTTTGTTTTGCAAACATATCCATTTTAGTAAAACAGTTTTATGGAGGTGCTAAGATATTTGGCGACACATTTAAGTGAGAAAATGTGTTTTTCTTTAGTTTGGTAGTATATTTATATATGATATTACAGATCCGTGGAGTATCCGGCAATGAATTGGTCTCCCACTCTTTTCTAGTATTGTTTTAGTGTCTGTAAAAGACAGGTATTCGTGTGAATTTGTATTTATTATTATTAACAATAATATGACTACTTATATAGCGCCGTACTGTGATAATATCACTTCAAGGGCGCTTCACATTATTAAGGATCAACATTACTTTGATTTACTTATTGTTATTATTTTCGGATATGATTTTTGAAGTATTATATTTTATATTGCGTAAACCTTACTTTTAAAAGACCAGTGGGTCGTTGATGAATAAATAAATAAATTAAAACCACGTATAATATTATATTTAACACATTTAATTCGGTGAAAAGGTATACCGCCTATTCCGGATGTCTAATTTTCCTATAGATAAGGAGAAGACGATCTGTATATTCATTAGGTACATAAAGTAAGTCCACTCTGGCTACCTTGTTTGTTGGATATAGATGCTAAATATAAATTAATATACCTACATAGTAGGTTATGTCTAAGTAGGTATAGATGAATTCATTTAATATGCAAACGACCTTGCTGAAATTGTCATTGCGTTAATAAAACCAGATATTATACCTTATTTCAAAACTAGGCACTTATCTGCCAAACCATCTCTATCAATAATTCTGTGCACTTTCCTTATAATATCTATTTAAAAAACGTAAGTACTTTTAGATTACCTATAAACGATTCTGGACTCTACCACAATACTCTGAATCTCTCAAATAGTACAAGGCCATTTTTAGGAAAGTAATTACATACACTTATTTTGTCTCTCAAAAAAGTTATTATTTGCCCATATTTATATTGCCAATGATAGTCGGCCAAAAAGAGCACTGTTCTTCCCTCCGCAAGGTTTCCGTCGGCCCGGGCGTCCCTCTTTCACCATACACCGTCCCTATGACAACGACATCAGAGCGCAGGGAATGTCATGGGAAGAGGTGACGCGATTGGCACAGAGACGCTCCGAATGGAGGAGGCTGGTTTCTGCCCTGTGCTCCCGAGATGAGCATTGAGGGCGATGATGATATTTATATTAGTTCAAATGATTTTTAATTAAGGAAAATAATTTTCTACCTCTACTCTCAAGAGAATCGTCAAGGGCCAATTTATTAACCCAATATTTTATTTTTTAGATACATATATTTATTTTAATACTACGGTAATCTTAATAAAATAATTATTTGAGCCCAATTTTATTTTACATAGATAAGCTATTTTGGTTTTAAAGAGACATTTCCATCTCAAATTAGCTTTAAAATAAGAGATGAACCGCTTGCTTATAACAATTTATTGAGCATCAATGCTATTGCTCGAAATTCGATATCCGATACCGACAAAATTAGAAAAAATTGTGGATTAATTTACACGTTGCTCTGAACAATAACTCTACATTTCAAAATCATAGTCTAACTGGGAATCATATTAAAACCCAAAATGGATTTCTTATAAACAAAAAAAAAAACAATAAATAGGTCTGTGACGGAAGAAACAGGAGGGACCTTCCATGAGACGCTGCGAAGGGCTGAGGGTCGGTCGCGCTGGAAACATTTTATTTACACATAACAATTATGTTCACAATCCTCAGCATTAAGGGAACAACAGAGAACAAAAAACACTGAAAAAAATCCGTATTTGTAGTAATAAACGCTCCCTCTTTACATTGTATTGCATAATTATTGTAGATTTTTGGCACTGTGTTATAATTGAATATTTAATTAATATTAGCGTAGAATAAAATAAATCCACTGAAAAAAAGAATCATCACAATGTTTAGGATAAACAAAAACAATAAAAAACAACAATCACTTCACAATTCTTTTTTGCAACATTGTAACACTAATAATTATTATCCTGGCAACGCAGAATAAATTAAAATATTGACCAATCACAGCAATCGTAGTAGCAATAATAATATTGTTACAAAAATTCAAATGAAGAAAAGAACACTTACGAGAATCATTTCGAAATTTGAAAAGGCACTACTAATATTCCGACTTTGAACTGTCATCGTTTTGTTTTGAAATTGTACTCAAACGGAACAAAATGTAACGAAGAACTATCAAATTCCAAACTCAGATTAACACTGTTGCGAAACTCTCGACTGTTTTTATATAAATGCAAGACTGTATTATATTATTTTGTATTTTTTTTATGCAAATCGTAAATAAAAGTTAAACATATAATAATAATAATGTTCGATCATCGCACTCTGCGGATGACCGCCCGCTTTTAGCCAGTTGAAGATATAATATGAAAATTGTTGTTAATTCTTCGTCGATAGCAGTAGTGTTGTAGTTAAAATGTCTCGGCCAAATTCACGCGATTCATTTTGTGCGATTTTAATAATACGAATTTTGTTTAATACCATTATTTTTTATTTATGATATTATTATTTTTTATAATTAGACAATCCACCCCTTGGAGTGATTTGTACCATCCTGTTTCGTTGAAGTTAAACCTAGCTACAGAAATGATAAGAAAAATCTTGTCTTATAAATCAGATTTTAATATCGTTGAGCCTGAGATACTTAGAGATTTGACGAAAATGACGTATACAATCATGTTATGTTTGAACATGGGACAGTAATGCTGGAAAATTATTCACTACTTTTATTTTTATGAAGCCGTCCACTCGTTCGAAGGGCTTTATTTATTTATTCTTTATGGTTTCTAATGTAAATAAGATTTATAAAATAATCCAAATTTGAAATCGTTAGCATAATAATCCAGGCCAGAATTGCTTTTCACAAAAAATCTAAAATATTGGAATCCCCAAAGTGCTAAGGGTCTGGTTGCCCAGCACGGATACAGTAGAAGAAAAAGGATGCTATTTAATTATTGATTTCCCACTGTTATCAAAATTATCATGTGTGATTCCTGGGTGCAGCTTAATATTGCGTGATTTATTTGTGTTGCTTTTATGGGATGCATTGTGGCATTACGTGATTTCTTTGTGTCGTTTGTAGCTGTTCATATCTGCTGCTCCGGGTGCCGATTGCATAGTCCTTGTTTACTTCTTTGTTCAGGCGCGCATTCGTACTCGCATCGTCTATTTAATAATGTTGTGTAATTTTCATTTTATTTTGAATAATATTCTATGTTATGCTATTTAAGTGTATGTATATACTTAATGCTGCTGAAATTTATTTAATGATGTATGTTAGTGAATGAATAAATAAATACATACAATATAGTTGTAGATAGTTGTTGTTTTATAATTATGTTGGTAGCTCCGCAGAGGAAAATTTTAACAAATTACGGGGATAGAGCCTTTTCTGTGGCGGGACCCAACCTCTTGAGTTTAGGCAAACTGCAGATCTTAAGATATTCAGAAGGGACCTAAAAACTTTTTATTTTACTAATTACTTACTTTTAAAAATTGTATTCTGTTTTACATTCTTGACTTATAAAATATTGTATTCTGCTTTACATTCTTGACGTGTATACATATTGTACCTAAAATATTTGTAACTCAATATAATATGGAACTTCTGACGTGGATACCTTTATGTATCCGAGATTTCTCATTTATATATGTATTTATCTATATTTATAATATGACGTGGATGTTATGTATCCGAGATTTCTCATTTATATATGTATTTATCTATATTTATAATATGACGTTGATGTTATGTATCCGAGATTTCTCATTTATATATGATGTTATGTATTCTCCCCAAAGCACGAGCTACGCTCAATTTTGGGGAGTAATTGTATTAGTAAAATAAATGTATTGTGTTATTGTTCGATTATTGTAAAATGATATTGTGTTTAATAAACTGTTATTATATGTATTTATCTATATTTATAATATGACGTGGATACCTTTATGTATCCGAGATTTCTCATTTATATATGTATTTATCTATATTTATAATATGACGTGGATACCTTTATGTATCCGAGATTTCTCATTTATATATGTATTTATCTATATTTATAATATGACGTGGATACCTTTATGTATCCGAGATTTCTCATTTATATATGTATTTATCTATATTTATAATATGACGTGGATGTTATGTATCCGAGATTTCTCATTTATATATGTATTTATCTATATTTATAATATGACGTTGATGTTATGTATCCGAGATTTCTCATTTATATATGTATTTATCTATATTTATAATATGACGTGGATACCTTTATGTATCCGAGATTTCTCATTTATATATGTATTTATCTATATTTATAATATGACGTGGATACCTTTATGTATCCGAGATTTCTCATTTATATATGTATTTATCTATATTTATAATATGACGTGGATACCTTTATGTATCCGAGATTTCTCATTTATATATGTATTTATCTATATTTATAATATGACGTGGATGTTATGTATCCGAGATTTCTCATTTATATATGTATTTATCTATATTTATAATATGACGTTGATGTTATGTATCCGAGATTTCTCATTTATATATGTATTTATCTATATTTATAATATGACGTGGATGTTATGTCCTAGAATTTATGAATTGTACAGTGTACTTGAGGTGCTTGGGCACGTAAACGACACTTTAATATTGTCCAATAATAATATACTTATTCTGAATGGTATATCTCGGAGTTCTGCATTTATTCTGAATGATATATCTCGGAGTTCTGCATTTATTCTAAATGGTATATCTCGGAGTTCTGTATTTCTGAGGAGGCAACGGAAGGCAAAAATCACTAAGGTCTGCAAACACAGACTGTGTCAATAGACTTGTGGTACCGCGTAGGGGGCATCTGGCCAACTATGTTGACCGTGCCTTCTGTGTGGCTGTTCCGTTGCTGTGGAACAAAATTCCCTATGATTTGCGAACTCTGGAGAGTGTGGAGGTGTTCAAGACGAGGTTAAAAACCCTATTCGGGAGGTGTTCTTGAATGGGCCCTCGCGGTGTTTTTTCCTCAAAACGGCGCATCATAAATAAGTTGTCTAGTTATTATTATTATTATATAATGGGTGACATGTGAAGAATTTATTAGGAAAATTGAGAATACATTGTAAAAGACTTGCCTATATTTTTAAATTTTCTTTCTTATTGGATTACATTAGCTTAAAGTTTTTATGGGTCCAGCGACATTTGCTTATTTTACATAGTATATAGGTATATACATTATAATAATATTAAGAATTTCCCATATACGGTCGCATATTTCGAAGTCTATATTATGAGAGTCCGCTAGTAGGTACTGTGATACAGACCAATCTAATATTAATATATGAGAGGTTCACAAGCATACCCACCAATCATACAAAATTGAAACTGAATCAACTTTGCATAATTCAAATCTGCAGGATTACTCTTGACACAATCTAAAAACGATCTTAACTTGTCTTGATCTTTAACCTACGATGCGTGAAGTGACTATGGTAAAAATATATGTGCGTGCTAATCCCGCGGTAGTTGAGGATTGTTGTTTTCAATATTTGCATGAGTATTTTTGCTTGTGTTATGTGATGTGTGTAAACCTCAAGAAGGTACCAGACATTGGTGTAGGTATACATTAATGTTGATGTGATATTTATCAATTATTAAGGAATATATCTTCTTATTTCGTTCAATAATAAAAAAAAAAATCTGATATATACATTTCAACAACATAATACTTATACAATTTGTTCCCTCAAAATTGAACAGAGCTCGTGTTTTTTTTATTATTTATTTAAAAAAATGGGCAACATAAAGGATAATTCCATTGTTCTGTATAATTAAACACATGTATCTTGGGTTAGTTGGAAGAGATCGCGCCTCTGCGATAAACTCGCCTTCTGTTTATTAATTATATCTTATTTTAAAACATTTTTCTAAACAATTGTTTGTATTGTGATCAATGTGCAGTAAAGAATGAATGAATAAATAAATATAATATCTTAATTATGTGCATGCTTAACTTTACTGACTTAAATTCGTTTTATTAAATTGATTGACTCAAGGATGGAAGAAGATTTTCATTGCATCGATTAAACCACAGCGTAGCCATCGAAAATATCAACATTTTTCTATTCATTGTCAAATTATTAATTGTGAAAAATTAATCGATGTGCTTTAGCGTGTGAACCCCTCATTATAAAACATAGATTACGTTACACAATATGTTCGTACGTACATTCGTATCAGATTCATTGGATAACATCAATACACGAATATATTTATTGTGCAGTCACATCGGATATACATATTACGTACCTTTATATGAGGTAAATTCACTTGAATAATAATAAATAATTTTACTATTTTTACTAACCTTATGGTGCAATACACCAATAAAACAACGACATTAGTGCATAAGAAATGCCCTGGGTAGATTGTAGGTTGTTGGATTAGTACAGAATCGTTCTAAATTAAAGAGATTTTTTCCACCTCGTGTCTCTGAAGGAAACGTTGATAGGAGAAAATAAATTTGAAGCTTTTTTAGCTTTATAAGATATCCAACGTCTAAATAACGGTTGTGAGGCATGCCGTGCAGCCTAAAAATCATATTTTCGGATTTACATTATAAAAGATGTTGTGAGTTACATAATATATACATATTCAGGATTGTAGGCAAAAATATGACGATTTGTATGTTTTGGACGACCAATCTATAATTAATTACTTCTTTGTAGAGTTCTCTTTGTAGAACACACCGGTCCTATGACAACGGCATCAGAGAATGTCTTGGGAAGAGGTGAAGCAATTGGCACAGAGTCGCTCTCAATGGAGGAGGATGGTTTCTGCCCTGTGCTTCCGAGAGACCCCTCTCGTGCTTCCGAGAGGAGTGTTGATGGCGACGATGATGAGCGTTTTCGAGTAGAAAAAGATTCTGTCTTTTTGTTGAATTTTAAAGTGTTCTGTAAAACACAGGCATTTTTCAATCATTCTTACTTATTTATTTACCATTTAACTTACGACTAACATTGCCATTTACATTTAGATATATTCATAAACATACATTTTTTTTCTCTGGGATCGCATTGACCGAAAGCTGCAATTAGGGAATGCAATCTCGACTCGAGATTGACGAATCGAGATCTCGTCTCAAAATTTGAAGTCGAGATTGAGTCATTCGAGATCTCGTCAAATAATTCGACGAGATTTCACGAGATCTCGATTTAATCGAGATTAGACTACTTTACTTAACTTTTACGGTGGGCAGGTCACATGGCCAGAGATCCAGAAGATAAGTGGTCAAAGAGGGTCTTAACCTGGAAACCAAGAACAACTACCAGGAGTGTAGGAAGACCACCACTACGATGGAGGGATGACCTGGTCAAGTACGTCGGTGTCAACTGGATGCAGAGAGCCCAAGATAGAGCGGCGTGGAAGGCGATGGAGGAGGCCTTCGTCCAGGAGTGGACGGGAGTAGGCTAGGAAGAAGAAGAGAAGAAGAAGAAGACTACTTTATAAAAATACCTTATTATTTGCTCAAAAAATGTTAAATTGAATAAAAAAAACTACATACCCATGTGACTGATACAATTTTTGTAAATAAAACACAATAATAATTGAGCGTAAATTTAAAAAAAATCAACTTTTATTAAAGAAAAGGTAAGTGTTGAGTCTCCATGACATTCTCCAAATTTTAGTGCACTGAATATCTTAGCATGCTCAGTTTGTATAGTGTAAAGGCAGATATACGTATACACTATACAAACTCAGCAAGCTACAACATTTAGTGCACTGAAATTTGGGGGACGTAATGGGCACATTAGAAGAGATATCTATATGTATATAACTCTGTTGTACGTATCAATCATGTTCGCAAGACTTGACCAGCGAGTTTTACAGTCTAGTGTCAGTTGGAGGGGTTTTCCTATTTCTTCCTAGATATAAGGCTGTAGGACATCATTCTTTGTCGGGGAGTTCTTAAAAAACTTGACGAGTTTTCTAAGTTTCGATATAATTAATCGACATTCCAAAGGCCAATCTACTTGCCTTGATGGAAATGAAAAAGGAAATCCATAGTCATCGTTGTCATCCTCTTTATCACCTCCCACCATCTCTATCTGATTCTGTACGAGTATTAGGCTGTCCATCTTTTTCTACCGACCTTAACAAATCTTTTTCCTCAAACTCAGCATTCGATTAAATTTACTTGTAGTTACGTCCATCCATATACACTTGGCTTGAGTTGTTCTTAGACATAACTATTTCATTTGGTTAACTATCTAAAATGTTTTAATAGTAATTAGTTAAGTTAGTTATCATATTTACTGGAGAAAGCTAAGTAAACAATATTTTAATAATACGTACATTTTTCATGCGTGCTCAATCTCGATCTCGATTGTGATCTCGATCGATTTGGTCGAGATCTCGAACGATATTTTAAAAACGAGATTACCTAGCTTCGAGATTAAATCTCGAAAAATTACTCGAGATCTCGCGAGATCGAGATTGCATTCCCTAGCTGCAATAGTCCCAGTAGAATATGGTGTCATTTCAATAATAATATATTATGAGAGACATTGTGATGATATAGGAAGAGAAATAGGGAAAACTCATTCTGTGTTTTAAATTCTTAAATCCTATTTTCAAAAGTGTATTATTTTCATCAATGTCCAAAACACTGTCTTACATCCCTATATCAATACAGCGCAAATATGTTTTTAAGATTAACCACTGATAAAACCTTTCTATCTATGTATGTTTAATTTTAATGATAACTTAAACCTATATCAAGTACCATTTAAGATAAAATTATTATTAGAGATTTTATTTGCACGACATTACACAAGGGCATACCCGGGCTTTTTTCTGGGGGAGGGGGCAGCTTCGATAAAAATATTATTAGTTCATACCATCACGGTATCTCTCACAAGTGGGGTATCCAACGATAAAACTGTATGCAAGGATTACGGGACACTCGGAAACTTACAGAAAAGAGCGAGAGGCCAAATTTTACTGAGGATTGTTCCACAGGGTAGATAATTTTGCCATGATAACATATGCCGCCTATTTAGATTACTAAAGTTGCCTACTTTCCTACTATTTTCAAAATTTAAAATTTATTATTTTTGTTATTTTAATTATTAATATAATTAACATAATTAACATAATTAACTAATTCTTTAATTAAAAAATGTTTCGTGATTACCACATAGTTAGTGCCAACAAAATCAAACAAAATATTTTTGTACTTGTTATTTTGATTTTTTAAATTATTTTGGATTTACTTGTTGTTGTTACTTCTGTTTTTCTGCTGTCAACGTGTAAAAGGCGAAAGCCGTAGATGTGCTTAAATAAATAAAAAAAAAATAATAATAATAAGAGGGGCAAAGTGGGATGGGTGCTCCCCCCTTATTTAGATATATACTGCTAGCTTCATTATTCTTTTAAATTTTTTGTCACGGAGAAGGTAAAGGGAGTCCCTCTCCCTCTAGTTACGCCCCTGCAATAACAATTTAAGCATTTGCAACGAGATTCAACGGCATATTATTTATGTACGACAATTTATTAAGGTATCCTATGTATTTATTTTTCTTGTAAAAGCCTCAGTACCTTATAAAAGCCTCCATAAGTTTCAGAATTAATGATTGCAATGTATCTTCAGAAAAACTAGAAGGAATAAGGAAAATGCAAAACAATATTGAAATCCCTTTTTCTATTTGTAATTTTCTAAGACATTAATTGACATATACAATTCAGCGATAAATCATGCCACGCATATTGAATGTCTCATTTCTCATTAGCACGGAGAAGACAATCTGCATGTTTATCACAAGCAGTTGGTCCACTGGCTACCCGTCTTGTGGGATATGCCGTGATGGTATAGTAAAGTATAGGTATAGTATAAAAATAAGGAAAAATGTAGGTTTTAGGATTACCCAATATGTCCAAATGAAGATGTGCAGGAAAACGTGGGGGTTCAAGAATCATATGATTAAAACGTGTGATTGGAATTTCAGAGATAGATTAAAAACTCGTGATACTTATATGAGCCACATATTTATTTATATTTATCAAGCCACGTTGAGAAACCGTACAAATATATGAATAATTAGAATATTTATTAAGCCTTCACAAAAAAACTTCCCCTTTTTATTTATTTTATTTCAATTACTAACCAAGCAAAACATGCAGTCATTTGGCACATATTACAAAACAGTACATTACATAAATATTTGACCAATGAAGTTTGCGGATATTACAAGTATATCGGTGCGTTTACAAATCTATAACAAAGACAAAAAAAAAAACATGAAATGAGTTCATCAAATTCACTTAACATAAAAATTCAAAAACAAAAGATAGAATATGAACATACATTAGCATAAGCTTTAAGCTCGCTGTATTATAAGGTTTTATTTGGGTTTATAACAAAAACATAGAAATATCTTTTTTTATGCCATTGTTTCTGTAAATTGTAACTAGAACTTCAACTCCACATCTGAGATTGTTCAATATTTTCATATTTTGATAATAAAAGCGCTCGTTGAATATAATAAAGGTTCTTGCAAAATGGGATCCTCGATCTTTAACAAACTTAATCACATCTATCATGATTATTACAGCAGCTTTCATTCCAGGATTTCATTCTTCTCATATTAGACGACCGGTGTGGCGCGGAGGCTAACGCACTTGCCTTTGAGTCACGAGGTCCCGGGTTCGATTCCCGGCCAGCGCAAAATGAAGAATGACCTTTTTCAGATTCTCCTGGGTATGGGTGTTACATGTATATGTGTTTAGTGCATTGTATATATGTGTATCGTCGTGTTAGTACCCATAATACAAGATTCATATCTTAGTGTGGGACTAGCTCGGTCTGTGTGAATTGTCTATACATGTTATGTTATGTTATTACACAGTAATAGTAATATTCGTATATTTAGTGTCTTATACGAGGCGAATATCGTCAGGAAACCAAATATTGTTAGAAATCCAAATATAGTCAGAAAACCAAATATCGTCAGAAAACCAAAATATCGTCAGAAAACCAAATATCGTCAGAAAACCAAAATATCGTCTGTCATTTAAATCGTGTGAGCAGATTGTCAATAAATTTGAAACGATAAAAACTAGTAAAAACGACATCGTTTCGAGTTGACCACCTTTCAACTTTTGATGGGCCGATGCGCGTATGCTAAGATCATGGAATTCTGTGGCTAAGATATGCACGGCATTCTTATCTATGGTAAACTTTACAACCGATTCCTGTTTCGTGACAGCTGTTGTTATCTTTGTTGTTGATTTGTGGCGTTTGTTTCCTTAATTAAAAAATTCGCATTTTATCCTCTGCAATAACATATTCAACTAATGATAAAATCTCCGCGATCTCTACCTCGACGTCCGCCATTTTGAAAACAATGTCAAATTAAAGCGCATCTGTCAGATTGAATCTATGTCGGTGAACTGTTTGAACACGTTTCACGATCAATGGACGTCCAACAGATTTTGTTTTTCATGCAAGCGAAATCGTCTGGCCTTTATGTCGTCTCGTGTGAACACCACATTATAGAACAATAGGTATCTTCAATATTCGTTATTTTCCTCATGTAGGGGTTAATATCCTCAGCAGTGAGGTCTATAATAGGAGATAAGGTAAACATTGTTATTAATAGAATAATAGCTGATGTTCTTTCTATCTTTGTATATAAAAAGTAGAGTTTATTGCAGGATTCTTGCAATGTCCGAATCAGATATTTATGGGACATTTTAAAGGCAATTTAACTTAGCATTTTCAACCGATTTGTTGCAGAAGTGGTGATAAAACTTTTTGTATAAGTATCAATTTCTAAAAAAATACGTATTTATTTTTACTTTTTAATTTTGCTTATTAGAATTTTGTCTAAAAACTTGATGTTCTGGTATGATCAATGTGGAAGCTCTTGAAATCCAGTTTGCGAAAATAATAAAGTCTACTACTATACCATCACGGCATATTCCACAAGTGGGGTTGAGGACTTATTGCAGATAATAAACATGCAGATTGTCCTCTTCGTGCTAGTAAAAAAATAAGACATTCAGAATGGCTGATATACCTACTTCATGCCAGAATTTTAGATATTAACTTGATTTTTGATATTAAATTTTAGATATTAAATTGAATTTGAGGTTTTACAAACATCTACCAAGAACCTAGATACCTACATCTATAATTTAAAATAAAAATTAAAAATTAAAAAATTACCCCACCACTTATTACTGATTACACAACATACAGTTCACAAATTTTATTTATTTATTCATTTATTCATTTATTCATTTATTCATTTATTCATTTATTCATTCATTCATTCATTCATTCATTCATTCATTCATTCATTCGTTCATTCATTCGTTCATTCGTTCGTTCATTCATTCATTCATTCATTCATTCGTTCATTCGTTCATTCATTCATTCATTCATTCATTCATTCATTCATTCATTCATTCATTCATTCATTCATTCATTTATTTTCATATATCTACGGCGTTAGCCTTTGACATGTTAACAATCATATTAAAAACAGAAAAACAACAAAAAACTACACAAGGAACAGTATTACAGGTAAAATAAGTGTATGTGAGATAATTATTATAAGTCAATCAAAAATATTCAAATAATTCATTGTAAATAGAGGATTTATAAATATATAGTCATACAGGTAAAATAAATTTAAGTGAGATAATCATTATTAATTTGAACTCAATCACTTTATTTTATTCTTCACAGTGCATTGGTTACAATATTTCAAATCAAAACAAGTATCATAAAAATATCAGTCATACGATTAAATGTACAGAGGACTTCAAAGTAATCTATTCGTTTTCATTCCATAGAACTGATTGAGGAGTCATTTATTTTATTTTACACTGTCATTTATTCCTCTCTTGATTTCAATCTAAACCAAAATAAAATATTAAATAATATTCAATTCATTGCATAAATAATTAGGTACTTTAATAGAAGAAAAAAAGCTACTTATAAAAACTTCTAATGATTACCTACTACGCGGTAGGTAGATATGACGATTGCAGGATATTTTCAGCATTATTAATAAATATCCTATTTCTCTGTCTTATAATATTCACTTTATAATGATATTATGTTATTCGTAATTGATTAATTATGAAATATGATATACGTAGATAATGTACCAAGTATTTACAATTTATCATAATTATGTATTCATTATATATAGGCATATAAATGTCTCCGTGTCTGTCTGCATTCCATATATGACTCATGTGAAATTATTCACGAGTGGGAACTTCAAAAGGAGTGTATTAATTTCAAATAAAAAATAAATACACATCACAATAAATGATGCTGTACGCCAACGTATTCAGAAAACATCGATAGTTTTTTAAATACAAAAGTACACTGGTCCTAGCACTCCTGGCTGGGTCGTGTTATACAAAGAATGTCCAATAATAAGGTTTTTTTCAAAAACAATTCACTGCATAAGCATTTTACATCTTAGTAGATAATTTCATGTATATAATAATTTTCAAAATATAAAATTATTATATACTTATATGAAAAAAAAAATCGAAAAAACATAAAGCATATATTTTACAGTAGGGTTCAGCTGGTTAAAAAGAGCACTATTTTTTGTCCATAAGGTTTCGATGGTTTAGAAACCCTCTTTCAAAATACACCATTTTTATTACAACAGTGACAGCAGGGCGTCAGAAATATCGTGAAGAGAGGGGACCCCATTGGAACAGAGACGCTCTGAATGGAGGAGTCTGGTTTCTGATCTGTACCCCGGAGAAGAGTATTTGATTAGATTAGAAACAAAGAAAAAGTTCTTTTTATCAGTCATTTATTCATTGATTCTTAAATGCTCCACTAGAAATGATGTACATAAAGAAGCCTTCTATTTTAGTGTGATTTAGCGTCAATGAGATTATTTCATGAAAACACGATAATTACATAACAGATTGCAATAAATCTGAAGGATAAAACTCAAAATAACATAAACATGTATTCACACAGTTCGAGCTAGTCCCAAATTAAGATATGAATCTTGTATTATGGGTACTAACGCGACGATACACATATATACAATGCACTGAACACATATATGTACATGTAACACCCAGACCCAGGGCAATTTGATAAAGGTCATTCTTCATTTTGCCCTGGCCGGGAATCGAACCCGGGACCTCGTGACTCAAAGGCAAGTGCGTTAGCCTCCGCGCCACAACGGTCTCCAAATGTGTATTGTCAATAATGTGCAATAATGAGCACTGTTTTATTTACAATTGATAGGTGGCCTGGAAGAGATATTACGTAAGTAATAAATTTTCATTTTATTTATTTTTCTTTTATGTTATTTACAGTTTGCCTGTAAGGTCAATGAAACTATTATCGTTAGATGGATGTGGAATTACTTTTAAATCTGCTTATACTCATTTTGAATAGAATGAAACATAGAGCTATTCTTATTTTCAGTTCTCAAATTTTTAATACAGTCGATTATAAACTAGAGATGAAACGGATAGTTGTTTGGCCGGATACCGGATACCGGTTATCCGGCGAGCTGCGAGGCCGGATGGCCGGATATTCGGCGGCCGGATATTCGGACCGTCTCGTTGCATGTCGTGACATAATTTACCACTTGTTAATTTTGAGTATTAAGTTGTTGACTATTAATTCAAAATATTTTCTTTGATAAGAAGAAGAACAAGAGCTGTATATTGTGTAATTGTAAATTTTCCGACTTTAAATAAAAGATCTCATAATTATAAGCCATTTTATTGATATTTACCTCACAAAGATTAATGTATTGCATATTATTATAGGAAATTGTCGTAGTTTTTGAATATCCGGTATCCGGCCGGATATTGAGGTACTATCCGGTATCCGGCCAGGTAGCAAATTTAGCCCGGATAGGCCGGATACCGGATAGTTACCGGATATCCGTTTCATCTCTATTATAAACACGTAACTAATTGAACGTAAAAATATTTAAAAATAAATTGAATAAAAAGATTAATGATTACTCGGACAAAAAAAAGACCAAAGCTTATCATAGAAATAAAATGTTTTTATGAAAATAATACTGTAGAATCAAATTGCCAAATACAGAGGAGTATTGAGTGAACGAAATTATAAATCATGATGAACTTGTATGAAAAAAGCTGTGATTTAACAAACAAATGTATATTCGTAATGCTCTGGCATCGTTGTTATAGTGGGTTGTGGAAGAAGATTTTTAGGATATAGAAAACTTTTGTATGTATGTACTTCTAACTCTCACCTCCACACTGCGTCATCAATACTTATTGATCTCGGTTTCTGAGATCTTCTTACTCCTTTTTTGTCGTCCCATGATCTTTGCTGCAGAATTCTAGTCATACACCTTTCATCGTCTCTTTTTGCTTTGTGACTATTTCCAATTTAATTTTGTAAAATTTATATTTAAATGTCATGAAATATTCGTATTATTGAAGTCTCTCTTAGTAAATTACCTTTTTGAGACAACAAAGTCCTTTTTAACTAAAAAAAGTTCGTAATGTTTATTTACAGAAGTAAAGTTATGTGAGATTGTGAGATTACACTTTAGTCACGTAATGTGAGTCTTAAAATATTTTTTCTTTATTATCTTAAAAAGATATACAAGATATCAGTGGCGTACTTTCCATATATGCAAAAAAGCACCGTATGCCTAGCAAAAAGTTGGATATTGTCTTAAATAGGTAAATAATAATTTTATTGAACACAATAAACAATACAGGGCCCTTAGTCAAAACAAATTTAAGCGTTACGTTTTCGTTCAAATAAGACGAGGTTGCAAGAACGCATCAATTTTCGTAGCCAAAATACACAAGTAGCTATGAAAATTGACACGTTCTCACAACGTCGTCAACGTTTGAACGAAAACGAAACGAAAACGTAACGCTTAAATGTGTTTTGACTAGGCCTACATATATAACAAAACATAGACTATTTTATAGAAACTTAAATTTAAACATCCTCATTATAGAATTGTCTTTTGACGTGACGTGACGTGACGTGACGTGAATTGTCTACACGTGTTATGTGTTATGTTATAAGGATAAGGATAGAGACAAGTCTCTTGTAAAGGAGGGTAAATTGTTAAGCAAAAACGGTGAATTGTAAAATAACTCAAATGTCAATATTAAATTGAGAAAAATTGTATCGGGGAGGGGTAGAAATTTTATAAGCCTGTTTTGGTTCTTTGGGTTAGCTGGAAAGTATACGTTGATAATGTCTTATTTTAATGCATTTTTCTATAAATTGTTTGTGTTGTAATCAATGTACAGTAAATAATTTATTTACTTATTTATACAATGAACGGCTATATAAGAATGAAGAAATAAATAAATATTTTCTTAAATATAGGGTCCAATTTGTAAATAAAATAAAAGTCTCATTACGAAAACATGAGAAATACAAAAAGTCTGGTATCACCACTGCAGGACATTCATAGGTAATACAATACAAGGATATGTTGTAGGTATACCATACAATTACAGTCATCGCAGATTTTTCCCGGAATCATCCAGATTAATCTTATCGTAAAGTTCCTTAAATCAAAATAATTGGTTTAATCCTTAGAAATCCTTATTTCAACACACCGACATTTTGCGATAACATCTCAGTAAAATTCGCCATTTCGTGTAAGTATGAAAAAATGTCAGGAAATAAAGATTTTTAAATAATTACTCACTATATAAATGCACGTTTAGACGTTTTTTTAGCCATGACTAGTATTGGAATAGTTAATTCTTGCCTTACCAAAACCTTAGTTATAAAAATGCGTATAAATGCATTTATTTATTTATTCATAAATTCTATACTGTAAACCGATCGCAATACTAGTACATACAATTTTATAGAGAAATGCATTCAAATTAATTATAGTCGATTTACAGAGGGCGAGTTTATTGTAAAGGCGCTATATCTTCCAACTTAAAAATTTGTTTTTTTCTATACGTACATTTATATATTTTTTATTTATTATCATTTTTGAATTTATAAATGACAACAACTGTTGTACTGTAATCAGAATGCACTAAAAATAATATTGACAGCCGTATATAATAAATAATTAATATAAAAATTGAGCAACTCTAATCTCGTGAACCAAGCCAGGCATAAGAGATGGAATTACAGTTATCCCGTATTTACAAGTGCGAGTGTTTATATAGAGTTTAGGATATAGGAGTGATACAGAATAATTTTAAAGTAATGTTCTTTAGAATTTAAGACTAAACATGACGATTCGATGACCTTAAGAGAGTGGTGGGCCTTGCACTGCAAAAGAGTTTTGTTCAATTCAAGATTGTAGAGATCCAAGAGGAAAACCTTTGTGCAAAATAGGACACAAGAAGAAGGCTATAGTAATAGTAATGTATGATTACTATACTAAATATACGTACCGTAATATTTTGGTAGAAGCTACGATGTGGTAAATTGATTTGTAGATAAAAGTTCTTCCACGGAACCGGATTTTCGACCTTTACAAATAAACTTTTAATGTCTGACCTATGTCCATTGTTGAAACACTTTTCTGCTCTAAATGTTTAATTCAGTGTCGTTAATCTTAAGTGCTTCCCCGGGGCAGCATCACCTACTATTATTATTGTGATTATTTGAATTAATGTGTGAATATCGTGTAAAGGATTTTTTACGTTTTAATATGTTTGATTACAAGGATGACACGAGATCAATAGATTACATTATTATTTAACTGCCAAATAATGTTAATGCAGCAAAAATACGTCTGAAAGAAAGGGCGTGAGGAAGCGCGGGCGTCCGAGAACCACGTGGACTTCTCAAGGACGGCTGTTTGTTGAGTAAGAGGAACCAACGTGCGTGTATGAGAAACTGTATGAATGTGGAGGAAGCGAAGGAAGTGTGTAAAGATAGATCTGTTTGGCGTTCCGTTCTCTCTGCCTACCCCGCTTGGGACACGGCGTGAGGGTATAGTATAGTAGTAGTAGTATAGTATAGTACATTCATTCAATTATTTATAAGCAATTGGAGGTAGCCAGCAGACTAACTGCAAGTAAAAAAACTTGCACGTTATCTCCTCCATGCCAATAAACGATAAAGACATCCAGGATGAGTGGCATATCACATTTCTGAATTGCAAGTTGTTTTTGCCGTGGCAACAAGAGATAAAGACAGTCAGATGAACCTCTTTTCCCAAATATTCCAGGAGTACAACGACTCATATTTACCCTAAGAATATTATTATTTAGACCTTCTTGGTAACCTCTCTCTACATAATACTAGGTTATTGGTTTTATTGATGTACGTAAGAATCTTCATTGCTAATATTGTAGGAACATTATAATAAGGCCAAACCTATTCTTGGACGCTCACAATGGGCTGAAGAACTAATCTGAATATTATATTATGGTCATGAACCATACTAAATTGTATAATCGGACATTATATTTAAAAGGTAATTGAATATGTAGGTACGTGAGTATATATTATTATGTAATAATATAATAAAAATGTTCTGTGTCATGTATTGGAAACATTTTTTATTAATGATTAAATTGTGTTATTATAATAAATATGTGGTGTGGGATTTGTGATGTGTATGGTTGAGGGATATGTTGTGGTTTTTTTTTAATTATTATTATTGTTATGTTGTATGGAGCAATGGTTTATTTGTATAATATTTCATGTATGGAGTGCAGTATTTGTTTACAGTGCTGAGGCCTGAGTCAACAACACACTATCGCGTCACGTTCCCGCTCCGCTAGCGTTCGGGTGCAGACGATGGTGCGCCAAAGTGTTAATTTTCTTAACTATTGTGTATCTTAGCAACGAAATTGACACTTGCTTGCAACATCGTCTGCACCCGAACGCTAATGGGGTGTTCACATTTGGCGAATATCGCCAGCCGAATTTCAAAATATAACGCCAGGCGAAAAAACAAAATTCGCCGTACGCCCATTGATCGTCACACCTGTTCACACAAGTCCACCGATATAGAAACGATCTGTCAGATGCGCTTTGATTTTGACACTGTTTTCAAAATGGCGTCGAGATGGAGATCGTGAAGTATTTATTTTTAGTCGAAAATGTTATAGTAGAGGTTATAAGGCGCCTTTTAACTAAGGAAACAAACGCCACAAACCAACAAAAAAGATAACAGCTGTCACGAAGCGGGAAACATTATAAAATTTATAGGTTATAAAGCTTTTACCATAGATACAAACGCCGCGCATATCTGCGCATGTGCAAATCGTTCAATCGGCCGAGAAAGTTGGAAGGTGGTCAACTCGAGACGATATCGTTTCTACTGGTTTTTATCGTTTCAGACTAGCTGTCATTTTGTTCACACGGTTCAAATGGCTGGCGATATTTTGGTGCCCTAGCGATATTCGCCAAAGTGAGAACACCACATAACGGATCGGGAACGTGAGACGAAAGTGTGTTGTTGACTCAGGCCTCAGCACAGTTTGCAGTGCAGTATTTGCTTGTTATGAATGTGATTATGTATATGAATGTTTTTTGTAATTAGGTAGGTATATTTTTATATATGATTGATATTATTGTAAGATGTTTGCCCTAGTACAGGACCTACCTAGTTGGGCAGCATCAATAAAGTATGAATGTAAAATTGTAATTTATTGAGAGAAATAAATAAATAAATCAAATAACTATCTAATAACAAATTCATTAATACTAAACTACCCACAGTTAAATTAGTAGAATAATTAACGCTTGATGGATTGATGAGATATTTTAAAGCTTTGATTAAGTCAGATTATCAGTCATATTGTGAACTTGGTGAAAACGTCAGTCCATTTTAAAGAATAATTATTAATTTATTGTTCCTTAGCAGGGTAACTTAACACAAACAAATTCGATTTTAATTTTGTCTTGATCTTAATCGACTCTCCAGAACTGATCGAAATGATCCAATTTAATATTCCGACCAGAAGTACCAGACAATCTGTGTTATTTCGAGAGTTTAACACTAAAAATAATTACACCTTCCACTCTCCTATGAATAGACTTCATAGACTGGGAAATCTGGTCGGGGATAACACGGATATTTTTATTGACAATTTCCTCAAATTCAAACGTGAAGATATAATATATTTAAGTGTATAAATTGACATTGGGCAGTTGTGGTTTGTTGTTTGTCTATGGATTTTTTATTGAATTTTCAATATCAGAATTCCGCGATGTTTTATATCTTTGTTCGGTATATTGTTTTTACTCTTATAAATTGACACTAAATAGCTTATTATAAATTTTTACCTTTTAACATTTCAACATATCGACCACTTTAAATTATTTTATATCTCGTTCTTGACTTTTCTTTATTGACTGACATTCCTCAGGTGGTCTAATAATATTACATACCTTTGACTTTTTACTTTTAATTTTTGACATCTATTAAAATTACTTGCATTTTTTGACATGTCATTTGTTTTGTTAAGAATATTTCATGCTGACTATGTAAAAGTTATTATCAAGTTGACATATAAAATCTAAAAAAAAAAATCCGTTCGTTTTCCCAATGTACCTATGTTTAAATTTTTATTCTTTTGTGGTTCTTGTTTTTTTGTCCATTTAATGTGTTGTGTGTGTCAATACTGTTTGTGTACATTATGATAATTATGTTAATATTTATATGTAAAAGGCCCAGGCCGTGAATTGATAAATAAATAAATAAATAAATAATCATACGACGCGCGAAGTGCTGTAATAAAAAAATACCACGCTACCACTACCGCGAGATTGGAATGCGCGTAGGTACCTATTTTGTTTACTACAGTCACTTCTCGCGTCTTACCAAGATTAAGATCGTATTTGGATTGTGTCAAGTGTGATCCTGCAGATACTCAAATTCTAGATCAAGATTTTTAAGTGTAAGGTCTGTTTCTTTCTTGGTTATAGCGCGAAAAATAATAAAAATAATCGGGTATAAAATCAATGTTTTACAAACGTTATTAAATTTGTGAGCTTAATTATTTATTGCTTTTTAAAAATAAATTCTTTTCAATAATAATGTAACTATATTGGTACACGTCTTATATACAAATTAAAATTCAACACAAACACATAAATTTAATTAATTCGCCAACCATCGGTTTGCCAGTCATGCTTTATACGTACGTACTTATTTTTATTTTTTTTATTCACCTGACTGCTCTTCTTAATAGACACGTTAATATTCACCAGACAAAATAATACCCAATGTAGGTACCCACATTCATTTGTAAAGATCGTAATAATAATCCGAATCATCTACTATATTCCTCACATTTATATCGCTAAATTAACATAATATTATTATGATGTAAATCGTTGTTGTTACCTCTATGTGTAATAATCTATATCAAATGCGTACATACATAATTATTTTATTGTATCAAATATTTCAAAGACCTTTGGTTCACTCAGTGAATACAAATTAATAAAATTAAAGTATCGACTGTCCAATCCCATAGCTCAACAAGTAGAATTAAATGACGTCTCATATTAGAGAAATTGGCATTTTAGTTTTTATGCCATTTTTATTATTTATTTTACGTGCAGAACCCCAGAAACTGTGTGTATGAGAAACTGTATGAATGTGGAGGAAGCGATGGAAGTGTGTAAAGATAGATCTGTTTGGCGTTCCGTTCTCTCTGCCTACCCCACTTGGGACACGGCGTGAGGGTATAGTATAGTATAGTATAGTATAGAACCCCAGAAAACAAATCAAATTGATCTCCAGTATTATGCAAAATGCACAGAATGTGGAGATGCGTCAAAAATATCCTCCATAGTGCATGCGACAGGACACAACGGACATTCCACAGCAAGTGTGGCATGGCATATGCTCCACCGCAGTCACATGCTCCGGATTCGTCCTGTAGGAAGCCCCATCGTTCTCTATTCTCACGGCAGTTCTCCACACCATCTCAGTCGGTTCAGGGTTTTCCATGTCTTATAGTCTGGTTCGCTTCTTGCAGCAAGGTGTTCTGTGTATTTATATTATGCTTTAAAAACACAACAGAAAATGAAAAATACTACTTAATAATCGCACTGTTGAAGACATACATTGTTATCATTTTACTAAATAGTTAAACAATTCAAATATATAGTTGTGGAATTGAATATAGGAAACCGTGTATGTTTGGTAGTTATTTGTTTGTGGAATTGAAATAGTGGCGTTGATTATGCGTATTACCAATTAAATCAAAATTATTCACTTGTTGAGTTATGGAACTGAACAGTCGATATGTGCAATACAGTGGAACCTCTCATAACGAGTTTAATTCGTTCCTGACTCTTACTCGTTATGCGAAACATTTTTTTCTATAGAAATCAATATAAAATACAATAATGCGTTCCATGCCGAAAGAATAAGTATTCTTGGAGAACATAATGATTTTTTTATTATTAACGTTCATTCAAATAAAATTACTTATAAAAGAGTGTAACAATTTGTAATACAATTTAGATTAGATAAAAAACGTACCTAAATAAAAATATGAATTTATAACAAATAATTAACTATTTTTAATCAGAAAACTAGCCGTCTCGTAGACATTCTTGACACTCCCTTTGAAGCATCCATCTTCTTAATTTTATATTTGTTCTTGAGAATATTGCAGATTGTTGATGTTGACCGAAAGTATGTGCGCGTGTGTGCGCGCTAGATATGCCACGCTCACACCTTGTTCTCGCTTTTCAATGATTTTACGTTTCATTTCAACAGTTATTTTTATTCTCTTCTGGCTGTCTTCTTGTGTTTTTTTCTTCGGGAACAATTTTGTGATTCGATTTCGGGATTATAATACTTTTTACATAAAAAAATTACTAATAATATCAATACAAATTTTGGAACAAGGGTGATCACATGCAAAACTAAGGAGCGAGTGCTAAACACAGACTGATGTACTGGCGCGTAAGTCTCGGCTCACAAGGTCACAAGTGAATGTCGTGAAAAAGGGACTTACCTACCCTTTGTATGTAACTCGTTATGCGAAACATCGCTCGTTATGGGAGCAACTTTTTCACATATTTTTTGCTCGTTATGCGAATTACTCGTTATGAGAGGTTCCACTGTATTATGTTATGTGAGTATAGATTACACGTAAAAATACTGGTTGGTTGTCAAAAATTGCTTTAAGACAATAAACACGCCATTTCTACCTAGGTACTATAAAAAGTTTTACTTTCATCTACAAATAGGTATCTATGACTATATAAATTTGAAAGTTTAAGTATTTTCTTACTTCTATGAATGAAAGTGTGAAAATTGAGCGCAAATAATAAAATATAAAAAGTCTAGTTCCGCTACTGGTAGGTACTTAGTATTTGTCTGTTTTTGAAAAAAAAAATATAAAAAGAAATCAACGAATAAATTGGGTAAGCACGAAACCTTATTTAATTGAAAAACCTTGTTTGATACGTTTTTTCATAACAAATATCAAATTATTTATCATTATCAAAATATCATTTACAAAAGCTGATAACGGAGAATATTAATGAATATGTCTTTTGTTGCTCCTTGTAATTTATCATTAACTTCAAAAGGATTCCATATCCTAAATTACCTTTAATAACCTTTTGATTAAAATTAATGCTCCGTAAAACTATTAAAGGGGAAGGTACTAAGCTTCGAAGTTCAGTATCTTAGGAGAACATTGGATGAAGTATGTATAATATATAAGGATTATTTACAGATTACCCACACTAGCCTCATGGCTGTGTTGTGGCTAATTAATTAATACCATCAAACATATTTTGAACAACTCTGATTAATCATTCCAATTGATCACACTCATCCATGGACAACCTATTTGAAAAGGTATTAACTAGGTAGGTACCTATGTTGTATATGATACACATACATTTGTGAACTTTCTTAAGAAGTGCACAACACAGAGTTTCGATTCTTATGAATCGACTTAAGCTTGGTTAAGAGTAGGTACTCTTTAAACCTAGGTTATATTCCCAATTCCTCTGTGCCATGCTTACCACACGACTTGAAATTTTTGGAAGTTTGGATATTGGACACACTGTTACACACATTATTTATTATATTATACTTTATTTCTTTTCATTGAAATTGTATACTATTGTTTTTTTATAGATTTAAATATAATTGTAGTTTTCAAATCAGATTGACAATGTCTTAACAAGCCAAAAGACGTTTCTCTCGAAAATAAATCACAGAGTAGAAAAACATTTATTTTATTAATTTCGCAGGTAGAATATTTCTGAATACTTAGTAATCTTTGGATTTGTCTGCTTTCGATTCCAAACCACTCATATCTGTGATGATGGGTGCATTATAATATTATACTGATAATAAAAAATCATCACAAAAGATCATAAAATGCGATTAAAACAATTCTGCGAAAAGGCATTTATATTGTAATAACGCGAACCTTTACTAAAGCATGCGATAATCATTATCTTATAAAAAATACAAGTGATTTCGGCGTAGCAATAATTGAAATAAAATGTATATTACTATAGGTATATATTATGTTATATTGTATGTACCTATAAGAAATATTAATTTTAGAGATGACTTGAGTATCTGGTAAATATTCGGTAAAACTGGAAGGTTAATGTCCTGGTCGGGCAGCCATTACCAACCATAGAATAAAAATGTATGTCACCTATTATGAATGTCTCAACCTTTATTGGCGAAAAAGTAACTGAAAACAGATTAAGATGATACGGAAACATTTTGACACTACCACAGGATAATATGATCAAAAGGACAACTGACATAGAAGAAGACCAGGCAGACCAGTGACCACCTGGATGTCCACAATTGACAGGGACCTGAGGGAGGCAGAGCAGTGTTCAGAGGTTGCAGAGGACCGGAAAACTTGGAAGATGAGGACTAGGAGAGTCGACTTCAAATAAATGAGATAAAGGCGAGGGTGAAGAAGAAGATAGAACACGACTTGCATGTTTATTTTACGCAGTTATTCTGCTGGCTACCTCATTTTTTGGAGATACCGTGATAGTAAGGATGGATGATGGATATCAATATACTTCGTTTTGAGCTTCCGAAGCAAATGACAGATTGAACTATTCACCAGCGCCCTTGCACGCCTTAAAAATTGTTAAACGGTGCAAACCAAAATTATCCGGAGGCAACATCGTGATTTTTTATCCGGCCAAAGTGTAATTCGTTTCATCATTAATATTAATTTAATATCTGTTGCCTCAAAACAATAAAATACAATGAGAAGATAATGCTTAAATAATTGGAGTAAGTATTTGGTTACCAGGATGTACATAGGTAAAGTACGGGTCAAAATTGTAGTAATAATTACTCATAAAAATATAATATGATACAGTTTGAATAAGCTTTAAGTTTTTATGATAACAATAAGGATATAAAGTATAGACGGTGGATTCGTGAAATTTGTACATTTTTTCAAGATTTTACGAGAGATAAAATAAAAACTGTTTTAAAAATAATACTTTTTTAAGTTTCATTGTTATTATGCAAACTACAGTTTTTACAATATAAATTATACGTATGAGAATAAATTTGTATTTTAAAATCAGATTGACAATGTCCTAACAAGACGAAAGACGTCTCTCTCGTCAAATAAATCAAATAGTATAATAAAACATATTGGCCTTTTTATAATGTTTTTACATTAGCAATGTGTATATTTATTTATTTATTTATTTTAACAGATAAACGGCTTGCGCCTTTTACAAAATTAAACATAATTATACATAGCGTGATAAAACAAATTTTATGAATAAGAACAATATCAAACATTTGAATAAATACAAACACAAAATATATACCATATTATATTTGCATTATTAATAACGCTAAACTCAAATTAATAAAATTTAAATATTAATTAGTATATTGTTATTTTGTAAGGAACGCGCTGACAAATTTATTTTAATGGATTTGGCGCGACTGTATATTTGTATTTAATGTTTATATTATATGAAATAAATAAAAAAAAAAAGATTCTCTAATAGAAGAGCATAGAGTTTCACAATCGCTCAATGTTTTTAAATCTTGTGTTAAGGAAAAAATGCTATCTTCTAACTCAGTATCCGTTCCCTAGCCCCCCCCCCCCTCCCCTCCTCTAATCCATAATTCCTACCTCATGTTGGGTGTGTGTCAAATATTATTTTAAATTTTCTTTTTTTTCTTTTGTTGTGTATTAATGTCTTGTATGTTTTTTTTAAGTAAATTAGTTTTTACTAGGTTTATGTCAATGTGTCGTGGTTAGATGGAAGAAATCACTTTATAGTGATAATCTCGCCACTGCACATCGTCCTAGTTTTAAAAAAAATATATTATTTTGTTAACACTGTAATGTAATGATGATGTGCAAGAAGAATAAATAAATAAATAAATAAAACTAAGAACTAACATTAAATAAAAACGTTTAACAAAGAGTCTGTCTGCGATGATATACAAAAAAAAAAGTGGACTATGCACATTATGAACTTGTTTGTTCCATGGTATAACGAATGCGTAGGTGTTGGTGAGCTCGTTAAATGTTTTTCATGGCAATGTTTTATGAGTACAGCCTTCTAAAAATGTTTAAAAAACTTGTATAGAATCAATGGAAATCTTTACATACTTTATTATCCCACAGCGAAATACAAAATCACCATGGAATTCGGTATTTTACGGTATATAAATTATTTTTGTATTTCTTTTTTTTTTTGTTTTGGTCGCCCACGCACTGAATACATATCTTTAGCGTTTGTAATACAGGAAACACTGTGATCCTGGTTGGGTTATGTTTTATCGAATATGTAACATATCATAACATTCATGGACAATTCACACAGATCGAGTTAGTCCCAAACTAAGATATGTATCTTGTATTATGGGTACCAACACCACGATACACATAATATTATATCCTATACTACTAAACTATGTAAATACGTTGGGTTGATTGGCAGAAATCGCCAATAGGCGATAAATCCGCCCTTTACATGTTAATTTATGTGTAATAAAGTTTTTATTTATTTATTTATTTATTTATTTATTTAAATACCCTCACGCCGTGTTTCAGGTGGGGTAGGCAGAGAGAACGGAACGCCATGTTGATCTATCCTTTCAAACTTCCTTCGCTTCCTCTACATTCATCCAGTTTCTCATACATGCACGCCAATTCCTCTTATTTTATACGCGACCGACGCCCTCGTTTTCTCACACCCTTTCTTTTAGACAAGTATATCCTCTTTGTCATTCTTTCCCCTTCCATTCGTTTCACATGACCAAACCATCTCAATTTATTTACACGCATTCTATCAACAACACTATTCTCACATCAACTCATTCTCCTGATATCCTCATTCTTCACTCTATCATGCAATGTTTCACCTACCATTCTTCTCAGTGATCGCATTTCCACAGCATCTATTACACAAATTACAAATATACAATGCACTATACACATATACACGTAACAATGATAGTTGTCCAGAAAAAAAACACTGACGTTCTTTAATTCACAATATTTTTGACAACCTGGATGTAGATCTTTCACAATATACCGTTATTATAACAACAGTGATATTAGAGTGTCAGGAATATCGTAGAAAGAGGTCATTCAATTGGTCAAAAGAATTTTAGAATAAAGAAGGTTGAATTATGATATTATGTGCTTTTGGTGAGAGCGTTGAAAATTGAATTGGATTGAATATTACCTAAAACTCAGCCTCCTGTCCCCCTCCCCCCCCCTTTTTATATTTATACTCTATTGAGAATTTTTTGATTTTATTTATGTGCGTATGTATATTTATCTATGTAAATATATTCATGTATTTTTTTATGCACATGTATCTTTCATACAAGACCACAAGGTAGACGTAGCGTTGGCAGGCCCAAACTCCGTTGAATGGATGGTGTGCAGAGAGATGTGGACATCATTGGCATCAGGGATTGGAAGAGTACATGCCAAGATAAGGGGGGATGGAGGCGAATGTTGGAGGAGGTCAAGGCTCACAACGGGCTGTAGAGCAACTGATGATGATGATGACATGTATGTAGGCAATTTTTTTTTGTATAATTTTTTTCTGATTGTCTTTTTGGGTTAGTTGGAAGAGACGCCTTTGCGATAAACTCGCTCTCTGTATACGCATAATTTTATATAATTTGAATGCATTTTTTTTATAAAATTGCATATCGTCGTTGCATATTCAAAAAGGGACATGTGAATTCATAAATGCTTTGACATTTCTAGAATAAACTGCTCATAATGACATCATACCTAACCATTTTATAAAGTGATTCTTAGTATCAAATATTAAAATTCAATACTACTTAAAGAATAATATCACATGCCAATAAAAAGTCCAAACTACAATTTTAATGCCTTAATGAACAGTTTTAATAGAGTAGGTATGCCTAAATGGACATGTGCGCACATGTCTCTTTTTGAATATGCAACGACGATATATTGTGATCAATATACATACAGTAAAGAATGAATAAATAAATAAATAAATATCTTTTATTCTTTAAGGATGTAACAATTTTTGATATTATTCCTTTAAGGAAACCTTATTTGAAAAGATGACAAATGAGAACTTGTAATTGTATTGCCGTAGGTACATACCATAAATAAATAATTGTTTTTGAAAGAGATTAATATACTAATGTTGTTTTGTTTATTATCTTTGAACATTTTTCACTTTAGGGCAGGGTTCGCGTTTGCCCAATGATATTGCAGGTAATAATAATAATTCACAATGTGTTAAAAATAATTTATCTAATATTGCCATCATAAAATATAACCTGGAAACCCTGTAGAACAGTGCTTAAAAAATAATTTGTTCGAAATCCAATTTGGTTGTTGATATTTTTCGATTGTTTTTCAGTCTCTTACTCTTACTCTTCTCGCAAAAAAGATCTCTTACTCTTTTCTTCGTATTCGAGTGTTTTGTAAAAGGCATCTCGAATAAAACATTTCACATCTTTGATTCAGCGATGAGAAGTGCCATTCATCCTGAATGTCTTAATTTTTATTAGCAAAAATAGGACCGCACCTGTTAATTACTTGCATTTAGTCAGCTGTCTATTGCACTCGCGGGAGGTGCTATGATGTTACACATAGACAGATAGATATTTTTATTCATTTTTTATTATAGGACCTAGGTACGTTCCTAGATCATTATGATCTTAAAATTGAGATCATGGGAGAACAAGAAAAACTTAGGAATACCTCGCAAGAAACGGTCTGATGATATTGTCCAAGTGATAATACATTGAGTGTAATGTGTAATGTATTTTTTGTTGTTGTTTGTTTTCCTTTTATTTAATTTTTTTTTAAATGGTTTGATCATTGCGGGGCGGGGAGTGTATATAGTGGAAGTATTTATTTATAATTGGTTCATGATCTGTATTATATTTTTTCATAGATTTTTGTTTAATGAATGCGTTCGCCTTGTGGTATATTTTACATCTTAAATTTGTTAGATTATTGATAGTTCTTTTTAGAGATTTTCTTATTGTATTTGTTAATTGTATGTTTGTTTTGCAGCGTCTTTATATATTAATCTTAAGTGTCTTTATATATATATATATATATATATATATATATATGAAGACTGTATGATCTAATTTTCATCCGAAATGCATGTACAACATGCACCTCATGAATGAAAGATCATTTGATTTTACGCAGGAGACAGTATGAATATATATATATATATATATATATATATATATATATATATATATATATATATATATATATGAAGGTGAAGGTTTTACTCCATTTCACTGCGTACAGTCGGGCAGAGACTTGGCTCATGCCTTTGCATACGGAACGAGGCTTGGCCCGTCACCGGAATATGCAGTTTGGATTTGTCGAAGGGATGTTATGTTTCGACATTGTGCGCATGTGTCTCATCAGGACCATCTTACATAATGGCCGACACAACATCAAATCCAGTACAGTCTTCATATATATATATATATATATATGTACTTGTGTAAATGAAAAAAAATTGATGGTCAAAATTTTGTTTTATAACATACATAGACAATTCACACAGATCGAGCTAGTCCCAAACTAAGATATGAATCTTGTATTATGGGTTCTAACGCGACGATACACACATAGGTATACAATGCACTACACACATATACATGTAACACCCAGACCCAGGACATTGAAGAAAGACCCACCACACACCCGGATACCTCAGGAGTCTTTAACTCCTACTTATCCGCACATTCAAACCAAAATTGTCCTCACGGGCGGGCCATTAGGGAGGCCTGAAGGGCCGGCCGGCCAAAACCGGCCAGACCAGACCCAGGACAATTTGAAAAAGGTCATTCTTCATTTTGCCCTGGCCGGAAATCGAACTCGGGACCTCGTGACTCAAAGGCAAGAGCGTTACCTCCGCGCCACACTGGCCGACATATACACCTATAGAAAATTGTTGATGAATAATATGTGGGTTGTCCTCTTCACGCCACTAAAAGTTGAGACGTTCATGATAGGTGGCATACCTCATGGCTGAATTTCAGATGTAAAATGTCTCTTTGCTTTTGTTTTTCAAATATACGAACACTCGAAAACTTACAAGAAAGAGTGGGTGACTTATTCTTTGCTGGAATATCTCGAGAATTATTACCCCGCAAAAGATTTATATTCCATTTGATTCACAATATCATCTTTATTCCACTTTACTAAACACTCAGGTCACATTTTATGACACCTATATTATGACATCATAAAAGAAGTGATCTCATAAAAATGATAAACAGATCCAGTTCCATTTACATAAAAATATTTAGTAGCAGATCAATATAAAACTCCTTTATAAATATAAGTGGAGATAAACTTAATTGACGTACGATTTAAGGAAATCGGTGGACGAAAGTAGAAAGTTGTGTCCAAAGATAGATTTAAAATGGTTAGAGATAAAGATTATAAAATAATCAATAATATATATAAAAAAAATACTCAAGAGTGGAATACTTTCTTGTGCAATATCTCATAGTTAGTATTTTTATAATAAAAATTACAATATTTAATCTATTATTATTATATTGGATGATTTATTCGGAACCGTTTAATGGAGCATCCATCTCAAGGGCACAGGAAACTATGTTGGAAGAGTGAAGTCTTCAGCTTGCTCCTGAACGTTGTAATCGGCTGGTTTTTACGGAGGTCCTCGGGGAGTCGGTTCCAAATGACGGGTCCTGCGACGCCAAAAGCCCATCTTTACAACCACGTCATTTTTCGTAAGAGGGTTGCCAGTGAATTAAGTGCATGTCATAAACATATAAGTCGCTCAAGCAGTGCAATAAAAAATGGCATACAGTAGGTTGTAAGGTTCTATTCTATTCTTCTCAAGACCATCCACTCGTTTGCGAGTGATTTAGGAGGATGTAGGGTATACCTCAACAACAATTCGAAGATATTACATATTATTGTCATGTGTTATGTTTAACGCATGTTTTTGCGCCTTTTGCAGTGGAAATTTACGATTAAAACTCATTAATTAATTTATTCCGTGGATTACCCGGCGAGGAATTGGTCTCCCACACTTTTCCATAAGTTTTCGAGTGTCCTGTAAAAGGCAGGTGTTCAAAAATATAAAGAAATTTTACATCTTAAATTCGGCGATGAGGTTTGCTACCCAGGATGAATCTCTTAATTTTTTGATGGCACGGAGAGGACAGCTAGCATGTTCATCACACATACAGCTGGTCTGCTGGCTACCCCATTTGTGCGATGTGCTGTGATGGTAAAGTAGTAATTAAATTTATCATTTTTTCTTCACGTGTCATAATTTCAAACTTCTAAGCTAAAGCTTCGTGCTTCAATTGTTGCTGCGATTTCGGCACAGTTACACCATCGATGAGCTGTTCATGAAAAGTCTTAAAAAAACTGAAAAAATTTAGTTGATATTTTCAACCGACAGTACTTGGTGGAAATTCATGTTGAATTAATTATATTCACTTTTCGCTAGCCTGATGATGAGAGCGGAAGCTCTTGAAAGCCGGCTCGCGTCCAATAAAAAGTCACTGTGGATATACCATAAATAAGTTTTTTATTATAATTAATTCAACTGAAAAAATGGTTAGTTGGAAGAGATCGCGTTTTTGTGATAAACTCGCCCTCTGTATATTGCTTGCACTTAACTTTAATGTATACCATCTATGTAATTGTTTATAATCAACATGAATGAATAACCAAGTAAATCTAATCTAAATCTAATGGCAAAGAGACGTCTGAAGCTATCTAGCTAATAATATCTAAAATCTAATCTAATGGCAAAGAGACGTCTGAAGCTGAATCCAGCTAAAACGGAATTCTTATGGGTCGCATCACCTGGCCGACAACATCTCTTGGATATAGATCCCATCTCGATAGCCGACACGGATATTCTACCGTCCAGTAAAGTCTCGATACTTGGGGCACGAATCGATAGCGCACTGTCTATGGAATCCCAAATCTCAAAGACGGTGAGCTCTGCATTTTACCACATCCGCGAAATACGCTCCGTGTCGAAAAACCTCACTCCTGATAGCATAAAAACATTAATCTCTGCTTTTGTAGTCTCTAGACTTGACTACTGCAATATACTATATGTAGGACTGCCGCAAATTCAACTGAATCGTCTACAAATGGCATTCAATAGCGCTGCAAGGCTTATTTTCCGCGAAGATAAGGGTTGCCACATCACACCTTTGCTGGAAAAGTTACACTGGTTAAGAGCAGGTGAAAGGGTTCAATACAAACTGTGCCTTATAGTCTACAAAGCTTTGAACAAAATGGCACCTCAGTCACTTTCTGAACTCTGTGTTCTCAAAACACCTGCAAGTAGACCTCTACGCTCAGCTAAGACATCCACCAACATGCTGGACGAAAACAACAGAGCAAACAAGTCCTGCTTCTATGATAGGGCTTTCGGCGTCGCAGGACCCGTCATTTGGAACCGACTCCCCGAGGACCTCCGTAAAAACCAGCCGATTACAACGTTCAGGAGCAAGCTGAAGACTTCGCTCTTCCAACATAGTTTCCCGCGCCCTTGAGATGGATACTTCATTAAACGGCGCCGAATAAATCATCCAATATAATAATAATAATAATAATAAATAAAATTAAAAACTCTTCGTCTTAAGACCTCAAATCAAAGAAACGTAGGAATGGATCTAAAAGCCTTTTTTAATACACAGCTCTCATACTAAAGTATGTGTGAAGAATTTATCACACGATATTACTAAATTCAATAAGTTATAGGTATTATGATATAATGAATGCATAACTGATCGAATTTTACCCAAGCATCATCGATTGATACATGCAGAGCAATGAACTTGAACAAAACTCGTATAATATGGCAGAGACTAAATCAGTCTTTTATGTTTATGGAAGTTTAATTTTTTGGAGCGCCAATAACGAATGATAATTAATGTCACACTGACAATGATATACGTCTGATGTAATAAATAAATAATTGGCGCTTTTGTTGCTAAAATAAATTTAATGGAAGTAACTTTTTTCGAATACTTACAGCGAAAATAATTTATTCATTGTTTTTACACACCATCAATTATAATTTATCACATAATATATTATTACATAAGGAAAACAATACATATTAATTTAAACAAAATATGCAATGGTGAAGTTTTACATCTCCTTCTTCACTACATATATACCCTATTAACGCCATCACGACATAATTCCACAAGTGGGGTAGCTGACAAACTAACTGCATGTAAAAGACGTGTAAGCTGTCCTCTCTGTCCCAATAAATAAATGGATAAGTTGGGTAAGCTTTTTTACTTCTTCAGATTAGATTTTGCACAATGTTTTATTGTGTAAACATGGTTCTCTAATCGAGATATCTGATTGATTCCTGACTTGATTAACCCTTTATGGACCGTAAGGTTTCCACAAGTAATTTTAATTATCATCTCATTTTCACTATCAAAATGGAAGATTTACAGCTAAAATTTACTAATTATAATGGTTTCGGAAAAAAATTATCTATAAAATATTTTTCTTGGTACATAAAAGGGCTAATAAGGCAATAGAATATTAGTTTTTTAACGATGTTGTAAGATCTGTAATTTATTAAAATTTCAATTGTACCTGCTCATAAGTATAAAAATAAAGGATAATATTTCAATTAAATCAAACACTGTTTCTAATAATGTAATATTTTTTTAATGCTTCTATTTGATTTTATTATACTTATATTAATTAACTTTTATCAAATTTTATTTAATAATTTATTTATATTATGTGTATATTAATTTAATTACAGTTGCCTACAGTGGAGGGTATGGCGGCTGGTCACAGTCTGCCGTACCCAACCTGGAGGTCACTTAATAGACTGAGAACAGGTGTCTCCCGTTGTTACAGTAACCTCAAAAAATGGGGTTACAAAGAGGAAGACACCTGTGAGTGTGGTGCTGTACAGGATCACAGTCACCTGTTTTCATGTCCCCAAACAGGAGTGACATGCACGCCCGAGGACGCACTACTGGCGAATGCCGGGGGTGTCCGGATGGCCGAACATTGGAGATACAAAATTTGATGGTGTTCCGGACACGGAAAGTAAAGTAAGTAAGTAATTTGTTTATATTATTATTATTATTATTGGACAATATTAAAGTATCGTTTACGTGCCGAAGCACCTCAAGGACACTGTACAATTCATAAATTCTAGGACATTACATATATTGTTTTGAATAATGTATTATTAACTCACTTTATAGTAAAACATAGTTATCAAACATTGTAGTAGGTTTACTGGAAGACATTGCCTCAAGGCAATATGTACGGCTTTTGTAAAATTTATATTTGACAATAAAGTGTTTATTATTATTATTTTTTGTCTTAGTTTTGTCTTGTTTGAGCTTACTTTTATGTACTTTTTATGTCTGTTTTATATTTTATACATGTTAAAGGCTAACGCCGTATATTGAAATAAATAAATGAAATAAATTATGGCAAAAAAAAGTAATATTTATAATTGAAATTCCTCGAATTTTATATTTTATCATAGGGAAATATATTCCCATTGACTTTAAAGGGTTAAGGTGTTTCTATTTGTATTATCAAAATAACCTATTATACAAAATTCAAGTTCCTCATTAAAGCAGATGTTGTGATTTTGTGTGATTTATTTGTTATTCTGACGGATTAATCTTTTGAAATGATTAAAATAATCTTTTTCGGGAATATAAAAAGAACAAGTATATTTTTTTATTAGGAATGTTATTTAGAGATATTTTGTTGATAGTGAGAAAAAAGAACCACTCCTGTGATTTTTCACAATTGTGATTAACTGTGACACTCTTTTCCGTGAGTTTTCGAGTGTCCTTTAAAAGGTATTCGCATAAACATCCCTTGTATATATATATATATATATGAGTAACAATCCATTGGATTGGTCTGCAACGAGTTTTGATTTTCTTCTCCATTCCTCCCTATTCTCAGCCAGTCTCTTTAGCTCTACGTATGAGCCACAGTTCATGTCCCTCTTCAGTTGGTCCATATAAGCGTCTCTTGGTCGATCTCTGCCATTTGTGCCTTCGGTCCTACCCTCTGCGATGGCGATAAGCAGTCCTGGGTGCCTGATGTTGTGGCCAATCCAGTTAGCTCGTTGTTGGCTGATTCTTTTGAGGAGTTGACTTTTTTCGCCTAACCTTCCCTTATAAGATATTTAATATCTTCAATTTACGACACAAGCTTTTAGCTTACTATGAAAGATTGTAAGTATTTGGGATTAAAACAAAAGTCCAGATACATCTTTTTTTAACTCACCCATCCTGAATATTTTAAGCTTTTGAATACGATTTTCATGTTTTTTACATGCAGTTAGTTAATTGGCTACCCCACTAATGGGAAAGGCTGTGATGGTATGTAATAATTTACAGAGAAGTTCTTCATTAATCTTTTTTTCTTCGGGCAATATTATTAGCCCCACATGATGGTGGAGTTTGCCTTCTTTGTCATTCTTCACCACGTGGTGGCTAAGAATTATAAAAAAAATATAAAAAAATATGATAAATACGTCAGATCGTCTTTTACATGATAACAAAAACAAGATATTCAGAACGAGTCGCATGCCTCATCACTGCTTTACAAAAGACTATAAATATCTAAAAAGTTGAGGGGTAGCGTGGTCCTGATAGAAGGCAAACGTCTTGGCTGCGCAACATAAGAGATTGGACCGAGGAGATGAGACATGATTGTGAGGGAACTGTTCCGGGTTGCGCAAGATAGAATAGAAGTCTTCGTCAGAGTGATTGCCACGTCGGGGGACCTGATACGGCACGAGAAGAAGAAGATCTAAAAAGTTGATATTTTCCACCGACGTTTCTTGGTGGAAGTTCATGTTAAATTAATTTTAAATAAAACACTTATTTAGTACTTCGACTGTGACTCATGTAAATAAAACACCTATTTGCAATTCTTATTTTCGATGTTGAATAGTCTTTCTCACTTCTTCCGAATGGATTTCGCACAATGTTTTATTGTGAAGACACGGTTCTCCAATCGAGATATCCGATTGATTCCTGACTTGATTAACCCTTTAAGGACCGCAAGGTTTCCATAAGTATCATATATCATTTCCAATATTTGCCATGTGCATTGTATACTCGAAAACCAAGGGAAAAGAGTGGGATACATATTCTTTGTCGGTTACTTCACAAAACGGTATAGATACATATTATAAATTGAAATATTGTAACTGTGATTCTATACTAGGTACATCCCATTTTATGACTGACAAGATGCTTGGTCAGAAATTTATTATTGCTGTCAAGAATGATGTGTTAATCGGCAGATAATACTTCTTTTAAACTTACTCATAAACTCAGGAATTTGACCAAGACACCTGTAGGTAGTCTAGACTCTAGATTAATGTAACGGGAGCAGGGAAATAAAACTTTGTTTATTTATTTTATTCTCCACTGTACTTTGTTTATAATATTTCAAATCAAACAAACAAAAGTCATACAATTTCTCTACACGCACGTCGATTTCTCGTACTCAAAACATGGCCGTCCTTGAGAATTTGATCTACATCTTCAATCCATGTCTCGGACACCCGCGCTACGTCACACCCCTCCTTTCAGACAAGTATATCCTCTTTGTCATTCGTTCCACATGACCAAACCATCTCAACTTATTTACACGCATTCTATCCACAACACTCCTCTTGCATCCACTCATTTTTCTAATATCCACATTCCTCAATTTACAACTTTACTTCATTAAATTGTATGTAAACTAAAATCAAATACTTATTAAAAAAATGTTGTAAGAACATCAATTTCAATGTTGTATTGTTGTATTGTTATTTATTGGTGTTGTATATTAAAATGTATAAACCACATATTCAATCAAGTAGATTGACAACGTCCTTGCAAGACAAAGACATCTCTCTCAATGAAAAACAATACAGAAATATACAAACATTGTTTCCAACACATAATTCCATACAAAACCTGACTCGTTTGCAAAAGTGAGGCAAAAAAATCTATGAATTTTGACAGAACGGTTGGCGAAAGCGTGTGGTGTTTCCTATATTTTATGGACTTTTTCTCGCATTTTTATAAAAATATGTAATTTTTACATTTATATAAACGTAATTGGACATTTTTTGACGATCTTATCGACTATTTTAGCGATTTACCACACTTCTTTTCGCCAACCGTTCTGTCAAAAGTGCCGAAAAATGGTGCCACACTTTATTGCAATGAAAATATATACGAGTGCTCCATCTAGGTATTATCATAGATTTTTATTATAATTTTAGTACCTAGATGGAGTATTCCTATGTATTTTCATTGCAATAAAGTGAGGCACCATTTTTCGGCATTTTTGACAGATAGGTTGGCAAAAAAAAAGTGTGGTAAATCGCTTAAAACGTTGAGAAGAGCTTCAAAAAATGTTTAATTACGTTTATATAAATGTAACAATGATATATTTATATAAAAATGTGAGAAAGAGTTCATAAATTTAGGAAACAGCACACGCTTTCGCCAACCGTACTGTCAAAAATTCATAGATTTTTTGCCTCACTTTTGTAAACGAGTCAGGGTTCTAGGTTTCTTATGGAATTCTGTGGGTATTATAAATAAAAATCTATGGTTTCCAATTTCATTATGGAATTCTACTTCCCAAATACCGACACAGTGAATAATTTAACTCAGCAGTAATGAGACATGCCAACCATTCTGAACGTCTTAAACTTATAGGATAGCGAAGAGATTTCATGCAGAAGTAATCTGACAACCTCTTTTGTTGGAAATGCTGTAACGGTAAAAATAGATTTGACTGTTATTTAACAGCAACATCAAAAGTTTCTTATATTGTGTCTGGACAGACGAATCAATTATGAAAAATGATACGATATTACAAACATATCGAACTATGGGCTTAGTATGTATAATTTACTGATGTTCTAAGGCTAACGAACTCTCTGTATAGGCATTAGTTTTCCCGTACATAAATCAGCTGGTTATTCCATTGTCTGATTCAAGAAGCTTTACTTCTTAATAAGCCATTATAAAATACAAGTTGTGCTTCCTAATAATGTTATTTCTAAATATAAATAAATTATACTGCCATTTTATTGAACATTGATTTTCGTGTTTAAAAGCAGTTTTATACGGTGTCACAATATACTGTGATATACGTGCTTATAAATATGGCTAATTTAATCATGTGACAAAGGTATAGGCATATTTATACTGTCAAATAGCGGTTCGAAACCTTTTTTTTATTAATTTATTATAATTAATAAATATACGATAATACTCATGACAAAAAAGAGGACAAACATTATCATTTATTTGTTTTATTTATTTTTATATTTTATTTATGTTATTTTTATTACATATGTCTATTTATTTATTATTATTTAAAATATGATCATAAATAAATCTGAATGTACCTAAATTTGCAAATTAAGATTAATGTAAGTTAAGATTATAGTAAAAGTAGGTATAGGTATTTGAATAAGATTGTAGAAAATAGTAAATTATTATTGTGTTTTCAAATTAAGTATAAAATGTTGCATTATTATAATATTATTGTATACAATTATTTGAATAAAATAAAATAGATAAATAAAAGATCAATGTAAGTTCCCGAATCAGAATTTAAATCTTAATTTGGGATCTAAATTTGGGATTAGCTCCATCTGTCTAAATTGTCCATATTAGAGATGCAACGAATAGTATATTTGACCGAATATTATGCAAGATCGTGTACCAAATAACCGAATATTCGACGAATATTAGGCATAACATTGGTGAGAGCGTGCGGTACTCCCGACCGCGCATCTTCGTGTGGGCACATCATAGACTGCAGCGCGGTACATTTTTTCGCAATTTTTATGTTCCAACATTAATAATAACAAAAATAATATTATGTTGTTTCGCTCCATATCAAATTAAATAAATTAATTAGATATTTGAGAGTAATTAATAAATTTATGCATCTGCAGCTGACAATGAAATAACAACAATCTAGGTAAAAGCTATAATTCCTTCCAGTTTTACATTTAAACTATTCGACAGAACACCGAATAATAGGTACCCTGAATATTCTGTATTTGGCCGAATAGTAAAAATGTTGCCGAATAGACAGAATTCCGAATAGTTGCCTAATATTTATTGCATCTTTAGTCCGTATACCTACAATTACATACATGTTATGTTATATAATGCGGAAGAGATGATGTTCCTGTCTGGGTTGAATTCTGTTGAGAATGATAGTTGTCCAAAAAGAGCAATTCTTTCATCCACAAGGTTTCCCACAGACTGGACTTCTAATCTTTTGACATAACCTCTCGACATTATATTAACCTTAATGGGTTCTTACAATTAATTTTGTGCATAGTCATCTTCATCGCAGACATTTTCAATGATTATTGTTATATTATTTTCATAGGAATGAGATGTCTTTTATAATTGAATCCTTAGGTAATCTTTATTACCGACAGTCATTCATATTATAATGTTCCGTGGACCACCCGGCAAAGAATTGGTATCCCACTCCTTTCCGTATGTTTTAGAGTGTATCGTAAAATGAAGATGTTCGAAAAAAAAATACATTTACATCTTAAATTCTGCATTGAGGTCATTGAATTCTCATTTTCAATACAAACACAGAAAAGTTAAGTTAGTTGGAAAAAAATTGCGCTCTCTTACAAAACACTCGCACTCTGTATATTGATTGTTTTTAATATTAATGTATTTTTATGTAAAATTGCTTGAAATCAATACAAAGTTAATTGGAAGAGATCATGTTTTTACTAGAGTTGGTCGTTATAACGAGGAACGCGTGATATATTTATTTATTTAACAACATAATATGTTGTATATTATACGGCACAAGGCCATTAAACATATACAAAAAATCATATTTAGTTCGATGCAATACAACAATTATTTCAAACGCAGTCACATTTACTTATCACACACACACATACACATAACTATACAATGCAGCAATATAAAACTATAGCACCCGCCAGTATACAAACTTATTTTATAACATTTACAGACTATCCACATTAAAGTAACAATATATTAAATTATTTTTACGGAGCTTGGTAGCAGAATATCGATATATCACATCACACTATTATCGAGTGATTTCTGACGACGACCCGCTACTTCGTTCCGAACGACGTGAATTATCACAGATATCAAATTTTCTATGGAAAATCATTTAGGTATTATAATAGTGTTACTTATCACGCCGCCATACATTTTACTATGGACGATCATTTAGGTATTAATAATAGTGTTACTTATCACGCCGCCATACATTTTACTATGGACGATCATTTAGGTATTAATAATAGTGTTACTTATCACGCCGCCATACATTTTACTATGGACGATCATTTAGGTATTCCCGATGACGTTACAAATCACGCGGCGATACATTTTAGTATGCAAAATAATATTTAGGTATTATTTGAAAAGGAACGCGTTCTTTTTTTCGCCTCAAAACGGTACTACTACGGACATCTGTTGATTGACACAAAAGTAAAATGAGTTCGAGATACGGGTAGATAATTATTCATAACCCTTTTATCACCTGAGTGGTCAAAGGACTATCTCCACATGATTTTACATGTTTATTTTTTATAAAATGAAATTAAAAACTTTTAATCTAATTAATATAGTTAAAAATCTTTTACTATATTAATTTTATGATTGATGTAATTTAAAAGAGATTATTTTAATCTTTTAATTATAACTATTTATATTATTATTAGAAAAGTTGACAGACAAAAAATCAAGACAGTCAGGATGGGAGACAAACCTCATCGCTGAGTTTAAGATCTAAAATGACTTTTTTCGAACTTTCCTTTTTTATTTGCTTTAATCTTGCATATCTTATTATTGTTCGTTGCCAGATAAAAAATATTTTTGAACATAATCAGGTAATTTTTTTTTTTATGGGGGGGGGGGGTTGATAACGGTAGCTTTTCTAATAACAGAATATAAATAAATAACAGTCGCTTACGTTCCATTATTTTCAAAGAGCCGTTATTCCCAACTCTAGTTTTTACCATACCATACTATACCATACCGTACCTACCTTACCATGCCTTACCATACCTAACCGTACCTTACCGTACCTTAGCGTACCTTACCGTACCTTACCGTGCCTTACCGTACCATACCGTACCATACAGTGCCTTACCTACCTTCCGTACCTTACCATACCTTACATTACCGTACCTTACTATACCATACCATACCATACCTTACCATACCATACCACACCATACACTCACGTCATGTCCCATGTGGGGTAGATAGAGAGAACAGAGCACTCTATAGATCTATCTTCAAACATCTATCTTCTACATATTTACAATTTCACATACAATAAGAATAATAATTTAATTGAACACAACAAACAATAGGTAGAGATATAACAAAATTTTTAATTTTTTTTTTTATTTTATTTATTATTTCAAATAAAACATACAAAATAAATATAAAAAACAATATAATGGAATATATTGCCCCACTAGATTAAATTCTGTTCTGCGGCAATACTAGAAAAAAAATACAGATATAAAAATACATTTTTTTAAATATAACTAAGAATACAACTCTTTCATGTAAAGTTGAATATTATGAGTTAAAACAATTCAAAATTTAAGAAAATAGCATGTCATACGTCAAGTCATTTAGTACGTGCAAGTAAGATTAATGTAAGAGTAAGTCAGTTATTGCATTATGTTCGTCAGGTCTCTCTCAGATTCCCTTCTGCCCCTGTCCATGAGCCATTTCGTCACCAATTTGTTTCAAGTTTTTCCCACTTGGGGAAATTAATTTAGTAATATTTGGGATAATTCGATTATACATTCTTGGCCCAAGGAAGGTGAGGTATCTCTATAGACTATTTTACTATATCTTAACATCCTCCTTATAGAGACAAGTTTCGTGTAATGGATATTAATAATTTTAACAATAAATTATGATAAACTCGCCCTCTATAATATATTGATCGTATTTAATTTGAATTTACTTTATAAAATTGTTTTTTGTTGTAGAATTCTATAAAGAATGTAAAAAGTAAATGTATTGGTGACAGCAGATATTGAATTTTCAAAATTGTATAAGTTTTCTTTTAATTTATTCTATGAAATATGTGCAAAACATGTTGTGCCCTCCTGAATTTATTGACAATTTAAAAATAATTTTATTATTATTGGTCAATATAAACTGACATAAAACATTGGCGATGTGTTATACACAATCAGGGACAAGAACATTCATGTGTACAAATACTACCTACCTTATATTTATTTATTTATTTAGTATGTAAGGATGTCATTCGCAAAATATTCATTGTAAGAAGGTATAGGTACTATTATCATAATAGCACGTGAATAAAAATTATAAATGTAGATGTTTATTGTGTTGGTTCACAAGTAAGAGGATTTCATAATTGGATTAAGTGAAAATAAGTGAAATTAAGTGAAAATAAAATACGTGTTTCTTTCTTCTACAAATTAAATAAACGCTAGAGAGACGTCTTTCGAATTCTTAGATTGATAAATAAGTTTGGACGAACCCATTATGGACGAACATTAGACCTAGATAACTTGCTGCTTATTAAAAACGAATTCTTCAATAATAAATTTATGAAATCAAATTTGACTCGGAGATTTTTCTAAATGGAAGATTTATATTGAAAGTGAATTTAAATAAGTAGGAATTCAAATAATTTCATTATTGTGTAATCTTATCGTAATATTCAATTATTATATTACATAAGATATAACGAATAAGGTAAAAGAAATTTAATTTACTACCTCTATTTACATCATATTGTAATAGGCCTATGTAGGTACTCAAATATTCAACAAACGGTCTTTTGATACTAAATATATACATATTTATCTCTGTACTTACATACCAGTTTTTTTTATATACAACTAAAACTGAATATTTATAATAAGTTAAAACAAAAACAATATTTTCTACTTACCGAAATAGTTAATTGGATTCCATAATAATAATATGGGCGATTTTTATTTGGAAGTTTTTGCCCTGTTGGGTTCTACAAGTTTGTTGACAGCGGTGGAAGCTGAGCGCAGTGGTCGCCTCAGAGTTTCGTCGACGAGATAGAGTTCAGCGAGGCATAGAGTTTCTGTGCCGCTTAAGGCCTTGTGGAAGTAAGGCACAGTTTGGACTCCACTCTCTCTGGGACTCTCAACCAGTGAAGATCCTTGAGCAGTAGTGTGATGTGGCAGCGCTTGTTCTTTCTGTAAGTGGTCCTGGGGGCAGGTTAGAAAAGACAACGCCGTGGTAGTATGGTTAAGTATAGTTTTTTTTCTCAAATTTACTCCAATACAAATCATGCGAAAAGAAGGAGTTTTTTGGTGGTCTACCAGAGCGGGGAATAATATATAAAAATGTAGGCGTGTATTTAAATGATAATACGGTGTATACAAATAAATAAATAATACAAGAAATAATAATTCATATTGGCAAAAAATAAACTTATTACCAAAACTAAGAAATAAATTCTTATATAAAAGAGATGATAAAGATTATAATGGTTACATTAATAATATCTTAATTGTGTTTGTTTGTTTGTGTTGAATAATAGTATGTAACATAGTAGTGTTATAACTCTTGATGCATTTTATTATGAAACTACGCGAACATGCATTTGAATCATTCAATAATAGAAAAGAGGCTAGCAACGATGTCGTTGGCATGTGCCCAAAAGGTCTTGAGGGGGAGGATGGTTAAAGTCAGCTCAGACCGATTGACGGATATCTATAGTGGGTTATTTGTTTACTTTATACAGCTTTACATTAGCTTTTTTACATAAACATAAATAGTTCGCACTTTAACAGTTACATTGTTAATTATTAAATTTCCAAGAATGCAAATAAAATACGCAAGAAGGCACTTATCGTAATTGAGAGGGGAGTGGTAAATTTGGTTTTAACAGATATTTTTTACCTTTTTCAATTAAAATATGGTTTGTTGTTAGCCAGGAGAGGACAGTTTGCATGTTTCTTACATGCAGCTGATCTGCTGGCTACCCCACTTGTGGGATGTGCCGTGAAGGTATAATAATAATTGTTGTTAGCCCCAATACAGGTGCATTTTACCTAGTGGAGCAGCAACACCAACGCATTGTTAATTGTTACATAAATAATGTATTATTATTGATATAAATGTGCTGTAAATATTTTATGAATAAAGAAATTTGAATTATTAAAATGACACCCTAAACTGAGACCATACCAGCTTTTGGCCAAGGCGATCTCAGCACGGAAAAAACAAAGCAAAATAAAAAAAGTACTCAAAATTGAATAATTCCTATACAGCATCGCACAATAACACATAATTACCTACGTAGCATTCAGAATAATAATTACAGAGCAACGCCGGATATTTTCCATAATAATTTACTGTACAATTTTAACAAAATATTATGTAGTTTCTACGATTGTATATACTCATATATACTTACTATTATATACACTACAGAGGGTAATTAAATTATTAGTTATCGATGGGAAATGTTTGACCTTAGCAATCGCAAATATTTTATTCCAAATAACTCGAGAATTAAATAGTTAATACCAAGTAATACAAGTTTTATTGATTTGTACTACTCCTATCTTCTTTTTCTTGTTGTGGCTTATACCCATCAGGCCATATCTCAAGGCCCCGCAGCCATGAGATGGCGTCGTCAGACCCTAAACTAAATTAAGTGCTTGCAACCCAGCATCGTATGAGAAGGTATTGGAGACACGTGTTCCCCATGTTGTCTGTTGTTTGGTCAGCATCACAAACACATAACGGAGAGTCTGCGAGTCCTCATTGATGTAGGTGTGACGCTGTGCATCCGACATCATTCATTCATTCATTCCTTAGTCTGTTCAATGTATTTTCTGGGCAACGTATAGAAGCTGGAAGCTGTATAGTTGGATATGCAACCAGGTTAAAATTACTCTTAACTTAAGGTTTTGATATATTTAATTATTATATGGATGGGTAAAACCGTTCATCGCTTTATTCATTCCGTAAAGTCCCCGGCAAATAATAGATTTCACCTTCTATTTTTCAAGTTTTCGAGTGTCCTGTTAAATTCTGATTATTTGTAAAACGTCACGATAAGACAGTAAATCTTCAATTCAACAATGATGAAGTAGGTACATCATTCATCATCAATTTCTTATTTCAAATTAGCTCGGAGAAGACAAATTGACGATGATGCTAATGATGATATTGGAGATTTGCTTTTTTACGCCATTTTATGTCTTTCAACCGTTCCAAAGGCGCCAGTGAAAAGGACGCATTTCATTTTGCTTCCAAAACTAAAGATGCCGCAGATCAGCAGACCACATTGCAGATCCTGCAACGCCAAAGGCTCTATCATGGAAAGTGTGTGGTCTTGTATCTGCTGGACTCTCTTAGTTTGTTGATGGAAGATTTGCATGTTTATTATAGGATCTTAATCTTGTCTTGATCGCGAAGTGACAATAGTAAAAAACACGTGCATATCAATCTCGCGGTAGCGGGATATTTTTACTATGCTCGTAGTCTCTTCACGCTTCGTTTGATTAAGATCAAAAAAAGATTAAGATTTTATTTAGATTGTGTTAAGAGTAACCCTGCTATTGCTTCGAAAGTTGCTCCATCTTGAGGCGCTGAGGACCAGCGTCTCGAGATGGAACAACTTTGGAAAGAAAGATTCCATTCTTTTGGTGTTCTTCCTCGTAAACGTAATATATAACTGATTTATTATTTTTTTCTGAATATTCATCAGGCATCGCATATAATATTTAATAAGTTCTAAATTATTAGGCTTATCCTACCATTTATAATAATAGGAGAAATATTTTTTTATGGTAATAAGTTATATCATTGCTTATGATAATATTATAATAATATTGTACAACTACATATGTGATGACAGCTGCTTGCCATGCCCTCTGGTGGTCAGACTGGTGTCAATGTACCCATCAATTTTTAATTATATTCAAAATGCGGGATAAACCAAACAATAAAGATTTATATCAATGATCTAGAAACAGAGCTAGAAACAACTTAAGAAACGTGTACCCAAGGACTGACAAAGAAAGGAAAGGATTTTATTATGAAGCTGTAAGAGTTTTCAATGATATAAAAAATGGGAATAGTTATTATACATTCGAGAGGCAGTTAAGAAAGAAAACGCTAGAAAGAAGAGAAAGTGATTGAATAATTTTAATTAGGAGATTTTTTTAATATGTGTCAAGATTTTAACAAGACCTAAATTATGCTTTTTTGTAGACAAATATAATTGAAGATTTTCAGGCCCCTAATAACAGCTCTAAGATGCTGTCTGGGGACACAATTTTGTTATTTTAGTATTTCAAATGTCATTTTAACGATTTATATTTGATTTGCTGTATCATATTTTGTTCTTATACATACAGGTAGATAATATATTTTGTATTGCAGATTTGAAGGACATTCATTGCATTTTTTTTAAATTATTATTAATGTCTTTTGTTGGCTTTTCTTTTGTTGGAGGAAAGAAACCTTGTTATGTTATGGTTATGGAGTGAAACAGTTTATTAATTTTCTATTATAAAAATACAACAAATTTGTATTACGTTTCCAATCTAGTAAGGCTATGAGCTTTGTATATTAAGTTTATTTTATTGTTTGATGAACTCTCTCATTCTTTGGGAACCAGATGTAAAGAAAATCCAATTATTTTATTTATTTCGTAACAATAATGTCCACCTATATAATATGCGTTTATATTGGCACGGAAAAGACAATCTGCATGTTTATTTAATGTAGTTAGGTCGCTGACTATCACTTGTGAGATATGGCGTGATGTCATAGTACCTACATATACTGTAAAAATTTAAAAAAAATTTACGCAGTGAAGTCACAATTCGCTTCTCAGAAGACGAATAAAACCATATTTTGATGAGTATAAAATATTAAAAATAGTTTCAATTAGGTACAAGTAAATGTTTTACTCTTCAACTGTTTTTTTATTTATTTATATTCGCTAATGATGTAATTACCTTTTACTTATGTTATTTTTTATGCTAAGTCCACTGTTGATGGATTATGATATAACTTTAATATTATTTATAAAGGATTAAGTAAATATCGACTGTACAGTTCCGTAACTCAACACGTAGAAATATCTAATATTTGAGAAATAACTATTTTTGTAATTTTGGTGTATTTGTATAAATACAAGTGTCTTAGAAGGATTTTGGATGTCAAATGGTATGAACATGTTACAAATGATGCTGTGCGCCGGCGCACCCAGCAGAGATCTGTAATCTCCGCAATGGGGTGTTCACATTTGGCGAATATCGCCAGGCGAATTTCAAAATATAACGCCAGGCGAAAAAATAAAATTCGCCGTACGCCCATTGATCGTCACACCTGTTCACACAGTCCACCGATTTAGAAACGATCTGTCAGATGCGCTTTGATTTTGACACTGTTTTCAAAATGGCGTCGAGATGGAGATCGCGAAGTGTTTATTTTTAGTCGAAAATGTTATAGTAGATGTTATAAGGCGCCTTTTAATTAAGCAAACAAACGCCACAAACCAACAACAAAGATAACAGCTGTCACGAAGCGGGAAACATTATAAAATTTATAGGTTATAAAGTTTTTACCATAGATACGAACGCCGCGCACATCTGCGCATGCGCGAATCGTTCAATCGGCCGAAAATGTTGGAAGGTGGTCAACTCGAGACGATATCGTTTCTACTGGTTTTTATCGTTTCAGACTAGCTGTCATTTTGTTCACACGGTTCAAATGGCTGGCGATATTTTGGTGCCTGGCGATATTCGCCAAAGTGAGAACACCACATTATACAGGAGAGACGATGGTCCTGGCTGGGACATGTTTTGAGAATGCCTAATGATAGTTGGCCAAAAAGAGCACTGTTCTTCCATCCGCAGGGGTTTCGTCGGCCCGGGCGTCCCTCTTTCACAATACACCGTTCCTATGACATCGATATCAGAGCGCAAGGAATGTCGTGGAAAGAGGTGACGCAATTGGCACAGAGACGCTCTGAATGGAGGGGGCTGGTTTCTGCCCTGTGCTCCCGAGAGGAGCGTTGAGGGCGATGATGATGATAAATACAACAGAAAGCGAAATATGCTATAATAGTAATCGCACTGTTAAAAACATGTTGTCTTTATTCCGTTTAACAATTTGAAATATTACTTCTTCGTGAAATTGAAAATAGATACAATATTATTTCTTGACTCAAAATTAATTTTAATATTATTTCTTGACTCAAAATTAATTTTAATTTTATTTCTTGACTGAAAATCAATAACTGACATTTTATTTCGACTATTAATTATTATAACAGACTCATTTTACAATTTTGATTGTTTGACTATCATTTCAATATTTTTTTGTACCTAAAAATTACCTAAGTTTTATTCGGGAATATTTATATAATATTTATAATCAATTTATGTGCATGTTGCTACATGCTGCTACAAGTATTTTTGTCATCGTCTGTCAAATTGTTATTGTTTTCTTTTTTTGTACCTATAACATGTAAAAGGCTCTGCCTTGTAAAAATGTAAATAAATAGAAAAAAGGTATCAAAACTTAATATTTAATATACAAAGGGAATCGTATATTTTTTCAAGCTATTTGTTTGTGGGATTGGAATAGTGGCGTTGATTGTGTGTGTATTACCACTTACCAGTTAAATCAAATGTTTCCATATTTTCGGCTTACCACTTACCAGTTAAATCAAATGTTTCCATATTTTCGGCTTACCACTTACCAGTTAAATCAAATGTTTCCATATTTTCGGCTTACCAGTTAAATCAAATGTTTCCATATTTTCGGCTTACCACTTACCAGTTAAATCAAATGTTTCCATATTTTCGGCTTACCACTTACCAGTTAAATCAAATGTTTCCATATTTTCGGCTTACCAGTTAAATCAAATGTTTCCATATTTTCGGCTTGTTGATTTATGGAATTTGACAGTAGATGTATTTAAATTAATAATTTATAATTAGGCATTACTTTATTAATGTCAATACATGGCTATTTACGTGTGTTTTGTGTGTAATTATGGTTCCCCATGGAGTACCAAAACAGAATAGTGATAAATAAACTTCTTTTTTTTATTTTATTTTTTGGCTATCCACCCGTTATCGAGTGACTTGAGCCCTTTGGGAACAATGTATTCGATACCAAGGGTGATAAATAAACTTCTATTGTTTTCTATTTAAGTTTTTGTTTATCCTTTACGAAACTGGTAAGTAGAATCGAAAAACTTAACTTTTCAGAAGTTAAATATATTGGGTTCCTCAAAAACGATGTGTGCAACGACGAATTCCTCGAAAAAGAATCCCGAAATCCCGAGATTACAAAAAAGGCGCCGGGATCGAATCCTTTAGTTAAGATAGAAAATATGTAGGCAAAGGCTATTTGTCCGTAATTACATAGAAAAAAGAAAGAAATTATAAAATTTATCTATGGTGAACTTTTCCATAGAGAAATTGTAAAATATGTTTATGGTTAACTATAACACCCTTTTTTTAATAAAAGTCGGTATAAGTATCCGATACTTTTTTTTAAGAGGTATTTGAGAAAAAACTCTAAAAGAAAACCGAGGAGTTTTGAAACATTTCAAATTCCTATACCATTTTGAAAATTTAGCGACGAGGGGGGGGGGGGAAGTTTTAAGGTGAAGTTAAGTTATCAAATGTTCCATATTTGGAGTATATTGTTGTGCGGCCGGGCTCACATTACGACTGCCAATCAGTGTGACCAGATTTTATTTTCAAAAACTACTAAATGGGGAAGTCAAAAACTACTAAATTCTTAAAATGGTATAGGAATTTGAAGTATTTCAAGAACTCCTCGGTTTTGTTAAACAATATTTTAAAATAGTACCTTTTTACCGGGTATTTGTACCGACTGTTGTTACTTTTCGGATACTTTCATACTGACTATTGAAAAAAAGTTACTCGCTTAAATTTTTACCCCCCCCCCCCCCCCCGTCGCCGAATTTTCAAAATGGTATAGGAATTTGAAGTATTTAAAAAACTCCTCGGTTTTCTTCAACAATATTTTCTCGCAGTACCTTTTTCTGAAATGTATCCCGTATTTGTACCGACAATTATTTTCGATCAGTAAGTATCGGGTACTTTTCCCAAGTACCCGATAATTTGCCGACTAAATACAAAAACTGCCAAAAACTATTAAAAACTACTAAACATTCTTGCAAATGCCTAAAAACTACCAAAAAAGTAGGAAACTACCAAATCTGGTCACACTGCTGCCAATATTGACAGACGTCAAAACAGCGTGGCTTTGTTTATCTTTACATAAAATTCCTTACGAATAGCTACTGAATTGACAGACGTCAAAGCCATGCCGTTTTGTTTACATAATTTACTGTAAAATACTTCAAGGGCACAACTGTCATTATTATTTTGACAGTGACAGTAATTTCTGTTACTGACGAATAGCCGATGCGAAATATGTATTACATATAATACAAAAAATAAAAACAATATATCTTGAACATTAAAACAAAAGATCGATTTTGACATTAGTCATGGTGTCCAATTTAAATGGGATTTTGGGAAATATATTGTTTCATATTATATTCTGGAAACAAATCGCCTAAAGGAAGACACTTAAATTATTGTAAGAATCTGTACTAGCTTTATACCTTGTCTTTCTCCAGAAATACACAACAATCTTGTCCGTGGAACCTCGGGAGAAGAATAGGTCTTTTTTACTCCTTTCTGTAAGTTTTCGAGTATTCTGCTACTGGCAGGTATTCGTAAAACATCACGAATCAAGACATTTCACATTTTCAATTCAGCGATCAGGTATGCCATCCATCCTGAAAGTCTTCATTTTTAACTGCACGTACAGGATAGCTCGCAAGTTTATTAAATGCGGTTAGTAGTCTGCTGGCTACCCCGCTTGTGTAAGATGCCGTGATGGTATCATCATCATCATCGCCCTCAACACTCCTCTCGGGAGCACAGGGCAGATACCAGCCTCCTCCATTCAGAGCGTCTCTGTGCCAATCGCGTCACCTATTCTTAGGACATTCCATGCGCTCTGATGTCGTTGTTATAGGAACGGTGTTTTGTGAAAGAGGGACGCCCGAGCCGACGGAACCCTTGCAGACGGAAGAACACTGCTCATTTTGCCCAACTATCATTGCATTGGGCATTCTCAGAACATGACCCAGCCAGACCATCGTCTCTCCTGTATCACGGAGAATACACATCTCTGCCGGGTTCATCGTGATATTATAGATGGATGATTTTACTACTATTTTTGCTACTATACTATACTATTTAGTAGGAAGACATCGCGCCTTTGCGATAAACTCGCCCTCTGTAGGTATTTTGATTATATCTAATTTAAATACATTTTTCTATAAAATTTTATGTATTGCGATCAATGTAGGTACAGTAAAGAATGAATAAATAAATAAATATAGCATAACGGCATGTTCCAAAAGTGAGGTAGCCAGCAGATCAACTGCATGTACATAATAACATGCGAGTTAATCCTCATCGCTGAATTTAAGATGTAAATTAACTTGTCCTTTAGGGGACAGTCAAAAACATATTGATAATTTAATTTACTCATTGAAGCTCATTTTCCAGGATAGGTATGTACTAATTTAGAGGTATACCCGATAAGGTATAAGTTCCCGTCTTTCTTGCCTAATTAAACTTAGTGCCCACAAAGATATAAATAATTATTTACGAATATTCATATACCTACAACGTTAAATTCTCATTCTGTAGATTAATACAAGTGTTTTGTCTTTTATTAGCGTGGAATAAATTAAAATCAACACATGTATACATAAATTTATGATTTCTGGTTTTCCCTCATTTTTATAATTAATATTGATTTATGATTTAAAAATATTTGGCAAAACATGTAAAAATTGCGAAATAATTTACGAATTTGCAAAATAGTAATAAAATTTGGAAAAAAACTCGTTTTTAAAAAATATATTTATACTAAGTCCCTGGCTTAGCATAGGTCACTCACTCTTTTCTGTAAGAGTTCTGGTGTCCTGTAAAATATGTATTATTCATAAAACATAACATAAAACATTTAACATGTTCATTCAGTAACGATGAAATGTACCACGCATCCTGAAAGTCTTAATTACTATGGCTTGGGGACGATGATAACTAGCTGTATATTTATTACATGCAGGTATTCCATTGCCTACCCCCGCTGATGGGAGATATCATGACAGTAAATACTCGTATGTCTGGGATATGCACTGTCGAGATGTATTTATTTTCTTTTGGTTGGAACACGTCGAAAACGAAGAAGTGTTAACCAGGGTAGGCGAAAAAAACAACTCCTCAAAACAATCAGCCAACAGCGAGCTAACTGGATTGGCCACAACATCAGGCACCCAGAACTGCTCATCGTCATTGCGGAGGGTAGGACTGTTGTTTATTTTAACTATATTAAATTATCAATACAGCCAAAACATCAACAATGGACGTAGGAAGATGGAAAATGATAAATGGCGCATGGGACTTACCAATTTTACTCTTTTGTCCAGAGGTCACTGGTTTCACAAAAAAACTGCACACACTAAACTTGCACAGAAATTAATTTGCAGTTAATGGTTGTTCGATCCTTTTTTCCGATTCCGATTTGTTGATTTTTAGTATAAATGATTTTATTCCGAATTATAATAAAATAAGATAGGTAATGATAAAATTTGCCGATGAAATACTTGATTTGATGATTAATTTGTAGAGCGAATGTAGAAATTTGATCCAACCGTATTACCGTATGAATTGACACTAACTTGTTGGTAAGGTTTTTTTTGATAGGAATAATATGTGACATTTTGGTATCATGGAATGTAGGTAATCAGGACATGTACCTATAAATCGCATTCACACCTAGATGTCCGAAAAAAATGACCAATCCGAAGGGTCGCAACAATTAGGAAAGACAAAACAAAAACAATAAAAATAGCCTTCGCTACCATAGCGAACAAGGACTGAAGGCACAAATGGCAGAGGCCGACCAAGAGATGCTTATATGGACCAACTGAAGAGGGACATGAGCTGTGGTTCATACGTAGAGTTTGTGAGACTGGCTGAGAATAGGGAGGAATGGAGAAGAAAATCCAAACTCGTTGCAGACCAATCCAATGGATTGTAACCCATTATAATATATAGTTCTCAATAGCATAAGCTTTTTTACCCACCGAGTAGCAGAACAAACATAATCCCAAATTCTCCTGTTGGCAAGGATATACAATTATTTAATGATTTCATGTTGATATTTCCAAAATGACATACAATGACTTTATTGCCAGGATAAAGACTCTCCGTTGATTCTGTTTCTTTTTGATGATATCTTTTGTGTTTTTTTTCTTTCTCGCTTTTTTTATTTATTTATTTATTTATTTATTTATTTTATTCTTCTTGCACATCATCATTCATATAACAAATTAAATAAAGCAATATACACAAGAAAAAATGTGATGATGTGCAGTGGCGAGATTATCACTTTATAGTGATTTCTTCCATCTAACCACTTTTTTGACTTTGCTTTCTTTTTTTTTCATTTTTCCTGCTGAGATCGCCTTGGCCAAAAGCTGTTATGGTCTCAGTGAAGAGTGTCATTTTTAAGATAATAATAATATTGATAGAAAATGTAGGTGTTTAAATCTATAATACAGTTATACACTATGTACCTATATAAATTATACGAGTATGCAAACTCGTCGAGATTAAGGAAATGCTGATTATGGAAAACGCTATGACATTACTGAAGAGTTTTGGAGAGAATATTATAATTATTACTTATGGAGACATCTGGTGGGCGACTATCAAAACAATAAGCATAAATGGATGAGGTAATGCAGCAACAATGTGTCGAGTCACACCAACCTCAAACTGAGATGATCGATTTTTATTTCTGTATTGAGTCGACACTAATCCTAATACCCTTGAATTGTACTTGTCACACGTAACGAGTGATATTATACTTAGTGCAAATAGGTACCTACCCACTACGCTAGGGCGACGGACTCACTGCTTGCTGTGAGAATATTAGTGTATATTCAGTTTAATATTTTTTTTCATTGGTATGCATAGGGAAATGGTATTAAATGACAGGTTTTGATGAAACGCATGCGCATATAATAGGATTTTCACCCTTATTTCATAGAAAACATTTTTGTGTGAATCAAATAGGCATTATTAACTCGATGTCGGGTGCCTTGCCTCAAAAAGAAATAAAGAAGAAAAAAGAGTCAACGCTAATAGTTATATTAACTGTGTTAGTAAAGGGGCGTTCACATTTGTTCACTGTTCACTCATGTGATCACTCTGGATGATCCTCCAAAATGAAAAGGTGTGAACAGGCGTTTCATCAATAATAGTGATCACTAGAGATAACGGAGGAAAGCGGTTACTACTCGTCATAATTTTGATGAAAGGTCACTGAAACGACCATAAACAAGTTTTATCCTATTATTTGTCTTATTCTCAAATACGTCAAACTACATACAACATGACTGTGAGTGTTGACATGGCAGTGATAGCATAGGATGAACACTTTCGATGAACAGATTGGACCGTGACACTCTGGATGATCATCCAAAGTGAAGCAATGTGAATGCTACTTAATACAATTATGTCTTATGTATTTCAGAGGATTGGCTTTTAGCTTTAGCTGCTCAAGTATTTTAACAAATCAGACATCATGGTCTTCGGTAAAGAATGGTTTTCCCACTCTTTCTTCGGGTTTTCAAGTTTCTTGTAAAAGGCAGATGTTTGTAAGAAACACAACACGTAGGCCATCTTTTCATTGCCATAAAAATAGGAAATTCAGGGTGGATGGAAAACCTCATCGCTGAATGAATGAATATCATGAAATTTACTCATGATGTTTTTTTTACATTTTGTGTGTATTTGAGTTTATAACAAATTCAGTTTTATCTACAAGATTATTTTTTCAATTTTGTGGCTTGATACATTGCTGTATTACATCTTTCATTTATTATACATGCATTGCTTTAAATGTATGAACACATTTCGGTACTCAATATTTCTATATTATATAATATAATATAATAATATAATATTATTATGAATGTGAACAATGTACTTACACATAACATTCTTATTATAGCCCTGACCTTCATAGAGATAAAACTAAATACAAAGTTCCGTATATGAAGTGTTAAAAATTACAATAAGGTATAATACCTACCAACTTTATGTTTAATTAAATTGAATTGGTTCTGGTATAATAGATACTGTTTAATATTATTTTGTACATATTTATTTATTTATTCATTCTTTACTGTACATCGTAAATGTACAGTATACATTCAAATTAAATACAATCAATATACAGAGGGCGAGTTTATCGCAAACGCATATTCTGCCTGTTTATTACATAAATTTATTCTGCTGGATACCCCGCTTGTGGGATATGCCATGATGGCGATATAGCATAGTCATTTGTTGACTTTGTTAAAGAACGTAATTTTTATCCAAATGGTTTTTATGGACCAGCAGGGTTACTATCGACACAATCTAAATACGATCATACGACCCGTGAAGGGTCTGGTACAAAAAATATTTAAAATAAAACACTCTCTTAGTTTCACTATGAATAATATTTGACTCAGAGGCATTTCGGGTAGTCTCATCAGTGAGTTTTTTATTAGAAACTTAATGTTACCAATGTACAGTAGAGAATAAAAACATAAAAAATAATTACCTGGAATACTGGAAGAAAATTCTGTATGTGACATAATTTATGTATATACTTAATACATTTTCTAACGATTCAAGATTCTATTAGACTTTGTTTATACAAATAAATAATGTGAAAAATAAATAAATGGGTAAAAAAAATTAAAGAAATGGAGAAGGCTTTCATCTAGAAGTGGTAGAGATGAAAATAAGAAGAATTTGTCGGCAGAACCAGAATTAGCGTTTCACCTTCATCTGTGGAAATTTTCAAGAAGCATTTTCATTCACAAATACTGTAGTTTATATCCATACATAGATTTAAGTAATAATATTATTTGAGAAAACTCGTTTATTATCGCGTAGGTATTTATATAATTATTAAATATTTGCGTATTTACCATTAGATAAGCACATTTATTTGGCTTAAATTATTTAAAACCAGATTTCACACAATAAAACCTGTTTGGCTATGCTAGCAGTGGACTAAAATAAATTGTAAAATTGAACGTGTCTAAAAATATAAAGTTTAATATATTGTACGTTTTTCACTACAGATGGCTCTGTTTTCTTCTTCTGAATGATGAATATTGTAGGCATATTATTTACTAACTTTTTTGTTTGTTTTTCTGAATTTGGGCATCACGCAGATGACCAAATCGATCTCGCATCTCGCTGGATCGAGCACAAGATCAACAGCATAAATTATTTATTTATTTAAAACACAATAATAACAATAGGTATGTACATAAAATTTAAATAATCAACTACTGTATAATAATATGCCATAAGCATTGCTCCAATCAGAATTTCTCCTGGTGTGAGGGGTCAAGCTTCAGTGTCCTAAATTGGTAGTGATTTTCTTAACGCATTATACGTCAATTTTAATAGTTTTTTTAGAAGTGGATTCACACTTCTTCACTTTCAGCGATGACTCTACTTAAACGACCATAAATAAGTTTTTTCCTATTATATGTCTGATATCTAAGCGCCGTTTACTCATCACATGATCTCACGTCTCTACGTCTATCATTCGAAACTCTCAGAAAAAAGGTACGTCTTCAGCCCTCTTTTAAAGTTCTCTCCATTCACCTCTTCTCGCAGACACAGAGGCAGCTTGCTACAGTATCTGGGACCCGTAACACTAAACGCTCGATCTCCAAAGCCTTATGAGAATTTTATTGATTGTTTTAAATTTTTATTACTGTTATTTTCTATTTTTTATCGGTTTTGTTATATTGTTACGAAAAACATCAAACTATATACAATATGACCGCAAATATTGACATGGCAGTGAAACCAAAAGATGATGTGTGCACTTTCAATGAACAGGTTTAACCCTGACACTCTGGATAATCATCCAAAGTGAAACAGTTTGAATGCTACTTAGAGTTAATATTCAATAAACAACGAGGAACATAATTATTATTATGTAAGTATTTCAAACAAAAATAAAAAGAAAATACCCCATTTTCTTTCAGATAGTACAACGTCTTTAAAGAAGGATATTATAAATTGAAAATTGTCAATAGAGCAACTGAAGAATGTCAAATTAGGGAAAAATTACAAAAAATCAAAAATAAAACATTCATATGGTAAATGTGGTTAATGTGCGGATGTATGTAAATTACGCAATATTATTTATAAATTCGGTGAAATATGACAACAACTAACTGCTACTGCCCAATGTCAATTGATAAATACAAATAAATTATATTTGAGGAAATTGTCAGCAAAAATGTTCGCGCGATGTCCAACTAGATTTCCTCGTCTGTGAAATCTATTCATAGGCGAGTGGAATGTGTAAATGTTCCTTGTGTTAGATTCGTGAATAAAACAGATTGTCTCGTACTTCTGGGTGGAACGTATAATTTCATCGTCTCTCGTCTTTCTTTGTCTAGAAAATAAAGATCAAATATAATTCTTAGACCTCCAAACCGAGGAGACCGAGCGCAATCATCAGGATTGTCAATGTTTTCGACCGATATTCCTAATTTGTAACTTTCACAAGTGAGGTAGCCAACAGACCAGCTGCATATAATAAACATGCAAGCTGTCCTCTCCGTACCAATATAAATTCTAGACATTCATGAAAGGTTGCAAACCTCATCGAAATTAAGATGTAATAACCTTTATTTCTTCGAACTTTTGATTCTTCTTTCTGTAGTTTCCAAATTCTACCAATTGTCGGCGGTCGATAATGTCTCTAGGTACATATCTACTTAAATATTTACATAAATAGGTAGATATTGTTATTTTTTTTTTTGTAAAACGAAACCGTTTCGTTTTCTGTCAACTGCCAAATCAGGTTTTGACAAAAATTAATGTTGAATAATTATTTAAAAACTCATATTATATATTGCAAAGTTCACGGCCTAACCAGTAGTCTACAACCTGTGGTTTATTGCATTTCTTTTATACCTTTACTAGCTGACCCGTCAAACGGTGTTTTGCCGTATACTAATATCACTATTAAAAAATAGGGGTTGATGGTAGAAGGTTGAAAATTTAGGGCTGTATGTATTTTTTAATGCCTCACCATAAAAAAATAAAAAATGTTGTCTAAATAAAAAATCGGGGTGGACCACATTTTATGATTGTATGGTATAATATTTTGAAAAAAAAAACAAATTTTCACAGAAAGAAATGAATGAAGAAAAAGAAGGGATAAAGAAAAAGCTCTTGCTTTTTGGTCATGAAGTCACGGGTTTGATTCCCGGCCAAAGCAAAATGATGAATAGCCTTTTTTAATTGTCCTGGGTCTGGGTGTTACATGTGTATGTGTTACATAAGTGTAATGTATTTATCGTAACGTTCTTCCCACAAAACAGATTATTCATATCTTAGTTTGGGACCAGCTATATCTGTATGTATATGGTCGATGCATGTTAACCCTCCAATTCCCAACGTCACCTACAGGTGCTGCGATTTAAAAAAAATATTAAAAATATGTGGAATTTTATTATTATTTTTATTTTGGTATTATATTTTTGTACAATGATTTTACAATCCAGATGTGTATATTTTTTTACGACTGGCAACACTAAACTTACGTATTTTGTCATTTTTTGTCAGCTCTTGGTGTGAATATTGGTGTTATTGTTACGTTCCGAAATAAACATCAATAAAAAATGTCTAAATAGTAATTTTTGTGAAATATTTTTTCAAAAACAGATTTATAAAGGATCAATTTAGTATTTACACAAATTTTTAATCATGATTTCATTTAAATATTCGATTTATAGCTATTTAAAACTGCAATATCACCTCCAGGTGACATTGGGCATGACAGGTACATTATTGAACAAATTTAAGAACCATTTATTTGCATTGTATTAATACTTGTTTTTTGTTAATTTTATTAGGCCTTGTGCCCAAAAATGGTTCTTTTGGTAAGCTGAAAATGTATTTTGAATACTCGAACAAAATATTCTGAAATAACTTTGTTTCTGTTGCTTCAAGCCACATATCAATAGATGAATCAATGGTACCATATTATGGGCATTATGGGAGAAAGCAGCACAAAAAGCAAAAACCTTTTAGATATAGTTACAAGATATGGGCAGCGGCTACTCGTTTCGAGTACCTCGTCAATTTTGAACCTTATCCCTGTAAAATTTATATAATATCAAACACATCTATGTGGAAAAAATCGTTTTCTTCAATTAAAAATGTAATTTTGCCTTATAAAAATATGTTTTTAAAATATTTATTTCTAGTAATTATGTACTACACTACATAAATTTATGTGGTGTAGTACATAATTACTATAACTAAATATTTTAAAAATGTTTCGTGATTACTACATTGTTTTTGCTAATAAAATCAAACAAAAATATGTTGGTTTATGTTTTTGTTTAATTCGGTATCTACAGTGCCCAACGTCACCCTCAGGTGCCACCTCCCCCATAAAAAAAATACAATAAATTATCATTTTTTGTCGATCGTCCATTACTTTGGACTCCATATAGAACCCGTATACAAAATTTCATAGGAATATTATGATTAGGTAAGGCATGGGAATTGGAGGGTTTTAAGTTATGTTATCAAAAAAATCCATATTTTATCTTGAAAAATAAAAAATAAAACACTCCTCCATTCTTCTTTTTAAGAATAAAAAGAAAAATGAAATGATTAATTTGTAAAATTGTTTACAAGCACTGCCTAATTTAAATGTAAACGGTTGATTAAAAACAACTCAGCATGACGTATTTATAATATTACTGATGCGCGAGTAATTAAAGTTAAAATTAATAATTAATTCAAAAAAATAAAAAGGAAGCTTATTATTAGAAAAAGTAATAAACACGTACATATACCTATCTTAATCTTATCTTCATCTTAATCATAGTCAAACCTATGTGTATAGGTACCAATCTCGCGGTTGCGGTAACTCGGTATTTTGACTATAGTCCCTTCGAACGTCGTATGATGATCAAGACAAGATTAAGATCGTATTTAGATTGTGTCCAGAGTAACCGTGCTTAATATTAAAATAAAGACATTTTACATCTTAAATTCAGCGATGAGGGAGTGGCACCCATCCTGAATGTCTTAATATTTTGTTGGCACGGAGAGATCAGCTTGCATGTTGTGTAATATGTCGTGATAGTGTAGAGTGGTGGTAGTAGTTGTATAGTTGACATGCAAAATATATGTCTCATGGGGTGGAATATAAATAAGGGATAAAAAAAAACAAAAATTGTCTAGAAGAAACAGAATTTTATATATTATTAGCTGATTTATATATTTTGCTATACCTAGGTATACATTATTTCTTGATTACTAATATCGCTATTAAAAAATAGAGGTTAATGGTAGAATGGTGAAATTTATAACATAACATAACATGTATAGATAATTCACACAGACCGAGCTAGTCCCAAATGAAGATATGAATCTTGTATTATGGCTACTAACACGACGATAGGTACACATACATAATATACCTATACAATGCACTACACACATATAGATGTAACACCTAGACCCAGGACAATTTGAAAAATTTCATTCTTCATTTTGCCCTGGCGGGGAATCGAACCTGGGACCTTGTGACTCAAAGGCAAGTGCGTTAGCCTCCGCGCCACACCGGACGTCGGTCGGTCATTTTGGACTGTATGTATTTTTTAATGCCTCACCATAAAAAAATAATTCGGGGTGGAACACCCTTAACTTTTAGGGGTATGAACAATAAATCTTGGCCGATTCTCAGACCTATCCGATAAGCACACAAAATTTCATCAAAATCGGTCCAGCCGTTTCGGAGGAGTATGATAACAAACACCGTGACACGAGAATTCTATATATTAGATTTTGTATTGTTTTTGATTGGATATTGAACAATGATATGATACCTTCCTAAGAATTTTGAACTTGGTCCAACTCGTTCCACAAAGGACTATTGCCATAATCCTATAAATTATAATAACAATCGATTTGAGTATATTGAAATTAATCAAATGTTTTTTTTTTATTTATTTTATTTCAAATTGGTTTGTACTGATGTTTAACATGACAACACATGATTTTCCATATCAAAACAAAACTAAAAAAACTACAGCGGTAAGATAAATGAATCAAAGCAAGGTTTTTTTATAACAACATCGAAATATAAAAATGATAATTATTGACAATGTGACAATGAAATAGAAAAAAAGAAGTAAGTTTTAAAAGAATACGCGAATAAAATGTTATAAAATGCCGGATTCTGAATCAAAACAGCCGAATTCAGAAAAAATAAGTCATGATCATTTGGTTTAGTTTTTTTAAAGTAAAGGTCAGGGGACTTTGCATCTCTTGTGTCACCGCGACAATAATAGATCTATTGTGACATCCTTCAGTGTCAAATCTCACTCTCAAGACCTAGGTGCGTAATGTAACTCACTATTTGTCTCGGTGTGAGAAGCCTCACTTTCTCAGAGTCCAGCAACGGTCCTCCGAGGATGTGACCTTCTTTGTGAGCGAGTGCGTCACAATTATAGAAGATGTAGATAGGTGTTTCATTATCCTCTGAACAAAATCTGCGGACTGGGGTGTCTGACAGTCCAATTTTTGTCATGTGTTTCCGTAGTCTGTTGGTATGGTATAGTTAGTCCTTTCAATTAATTTGGTCCCGACTTCTTTCATATTTGGTTTAATAAACATATAGCCCAATAGAGCCGGTAAGTCCAATTTCTACGAGAGGGCCTTTGGTGTTGTCGGACCAGTTACGTGGAATCGCCTACCGGTGCTGCTGAGAGATGGTCAGACGGTCACTAGCTTCAGAGGCAAATTAAAGACTGAACTCTTCACTGGCGCCCTTGAGACGGTCTAGAGACTGTAAAACGGCGTCATAAATAAAATCATCCAAAATCATCATCATCATCCTCTAAATGCCGAAAATAAGATATTCAGTAAGGGTGATATATCTCATCTCTATTAAATTTAAGATGTTTTATATTTTATTCGTGATGTGCACCCGAAAACTTAACTTAAAGAAATTATAACAAGTGGTAGTTATGTAAGTAGAAAAAAGCGCATCAACAATAAAATATATAGGTATGAAACATTTAATATTAACACAAAACACTGTTAATTTTATTAAACTTAACTATTAACATTTCACTTTTAATTTTATTAAACTCGAGTACTCTCGTCAAGTTAGCTTGATATTTTCAAAAGATCTAATAGATATACATAAAAGTCACATGGCTAAAAAGTAATTGAGTTGAATTAAAGTAATTGTGAAAAGTACAGTGTTTTGTATTGATATTAAATATGTTAAAAATGTCTTTTTACAATGTGAACACACAAATTCTAGACCAATAAAATATAATGTAGGCACGCATCTCATCACACCTATACATATCATCATCATCATCATCATCGCCCTCAACGCCCCTCTCGGGAGCACAGGGCAGAAACCAGCCTCCTCCATTCAGAGCGTCTCTGTGCCAATTGCGTCACCTCTTCCCACGACATTCCTTGCGCTCCGATATCGTTGTCATAGGAACGGTGTATTGTGAAAGAGAGACGCCCGGGCCTACGGAACCCCTGCGGACGGAAGAACAGTGCTCTTTTTGGCCAACTATCATTGGGCATTCTCAAAACATGTCCCAGCCAGGACCATCGTCTCTCTTGTATTACGGAGATTACAGGTCTCTGCTGGGTGCGCCGGCGCACAGCATCATTTGTAACATGTTCATACCATCTGACATCCAAAATCCTTCTAAGACACTTGTTTTCAAAGCTTAGTATCTTCCGCTCTTGAGCCTTGGTTAAGTGCCAAGACTCGCAGCCATATAGAAGGATTGGAATGATGCACGCATTGAACAAGCGACATTTTGTCCTGATGCTGAGTCCAGACGCCTTCCAAACTTTGTTCATGTTGTTGAAAGCCCCGCTAGCTGCTCCTATGCGGATTGGTAATTCCGACCGGAGATCACCCTCTGGCGTTATGGTTGCTCCCAGGTATCTGAATTTACTAACCTGAGATATTTGGGAATTGCCAACCATTAGTGGGGTGTGAGTACTCGTGCATGTACTATTACACATATACACGCCTATACATATACAAATAATAAATGAATATTTATAGTGGTTTTACAAAGATAATAGTATTTATATATACCTAATTATACTGCAGTAATATACGGCAATAGATGTTATATTTAAGTTTTTCTTACTTGTCTTCGTTCGAACTAAACTTTATTCTTCGTTATAAATAAGCCTGGGTTATCATCGATGCACGTTGTTTAGTATTATGAAAACAAAATTTATACAACTCTTCTTACAAATTTACAGCTTAACCCATTTCTTAAACTGAATATCGGTAACATTCATGCGAGTACACAATTTAAGAATTAAGGGTTATCAGCAAGAAAAAAATACTCTACGTTTTTTATTCTGAATACGGCCAAATTTGACATTTAAAGTGGTTTGAATATTAATAAGTCATAAGTGTGTTGTGAATTCGTTTATATGTGAAATTATAATAAAACAGATCATAGCAGATTTACATCGATTTGTATCGCCAATATTCCTATGAATAAAAATACAAAATAACTTACACTGTGATATAATATTCACTTGCATTCATTCATTTATTCTTCAACAATCCTTCCTTAAATTCATCACGGCATATCTATTGTCATTGTCTAGTCTCAGGAACACAAGGAAGAAAAGTGCACCTTTCATTCAAAGCTGTTTTGCCCCAATTGAATAATCTCTTTTCCAGAAAATCCTTAAGCTGTAATTTCGTTGTTCAAAGACGACGAAGTACAAAATTACTGTAGTATGGGAGAGACAATTGTATAGTACAGATCATGTTTTAAGATTGTTCGATGAAAGTTAGCCTAATAGAGCATTACTTCTTTAGATTATAAAGTTTCTGACACTGCTTCTGAATGTCATCAGAAGAGGTGACTTCAAATCAATAAAGAGACGATATTAACGGAAGAGGCTGTTTTGTGTCCTGTATTAACTTCGCGTACTAGTATTTGGAGACTCTCGACTCCATCATCAGGCGATTAGTAAAAAATCGAGAGTCTCTGAATACTAGTGCGCGAAGTTAATAAAAGTCATTTGGAAGTTAACTACATATTGTATGTTTTTTTTCAATCTATCTTGTAATGGACTTCCAACAAGTGACTTCGGTCAATAACATTGAAATTTGTCCTGTGTTCCCGGGAGAAGCGTTAAAAGGCTATTATGTTATTTAAGATATCTTTTAAGTTAAACTAAGATAACTAAATTTAATAATGAGGTTCAATTTTATCTCTTAGGTAAACTAATACATTTATACAAATTATGGTACAAAATATATAAAAATAATGTATTGCATTTTAGTTCAGAAAAAAACATCACATCGCTGTATAGGAGCGCAGTTCACCAGATAAAAATAGCCCTGATGATATTGTCAACCTTCGCAGAGGAGACGGCGCTTATATAATTAAATTAATATGGTGTTCCATATTCATTAGATGGTTGAATAGGTCGTGAAGTCTGCAAATCATAAGTAAGAGATGCTGGAGTTAGGTTGTAGGATATTGAGTTACCATCCTCGCTAACTTCGTCAACTTTAGCCTCTTCAGCAGATCCTTGCTGTGTCTCCTGCTGAGTTTGAGAAGTGAAAATTCGAGCGTCGAACTTTGGAATTTGCTGAACATCAAGATTCTGCTGGACTGGAATTATTGGCGCTTCGTAAGATGTCTGTTGTTGCTGTTCAAAGCTTTGAATTGGGCCAGAAATTTCTTGTTGATCTATTTCAACTTTTCCTTGAACTTGCGATTGCGTATTAAATGGTCTCTCAGGTTCGACATTTTCTGGCGGTAAGCCATACACGGCAGCAGGTTGTGGTACTGGTTGAACATATTCACGAACTGCTGGAGGAGGTACGTATTGTTGAACTGGTGGGACAAAAGGCTGAGCTGGCCGAAGGATTTCTTGGACTGGTGGTGTATAAGCTTTTACTGGTTGAACAGGTCGCAAGAGTTCTTGAACCGGTGGTCTATTGAAAGTTTTTACTTGTTGTATTGTATTGTATTGTACTGGAGGTGGTCTAGGTTCTGGAACACCGTATACTTTGGCTGGTTGTATGAATTGTTGACTGATTTGTTGTTGAGCAATATATTGGGGTTGTACTTGTGGTCTATATTGTTGGACTATTGGTCTATATTGCTGAACTGGTGTTATATTTTGCTCTATTTGTGGTCTATATTGTTGGACTATTGGTCTATATTGCTGAACTGGTGTTATATTTTGCTCTATTTGTGGTCTATATTGTTGGACTATTGGTCTATATTGCTGAACTGGTGTTATATTTTGCTCTATTTGTGGTCTATATTGTTGGACTATTGGTCTATATTGCTGAACTGGTGTTATATTTTGCTCTATTTGTGGTCTATATTGTTGGACTGGTGTTATATTATGCTCTATTTGTGGTCTTAGTTGCTGCACCGGTATAATATTTTGCTCTATTTGTGGTCTATACTGTTGAACTGGTGGTCTATATTGCTGTACAACTGGTCTATATTGTTGGACTGGTGGTCTGTATTGCTGGACTGGTGTTATATTGTGCTCTATTTGAGGTCTAAACAGCTGTACTGGTGTTATATTTTGCTCTATTTGTGGTCTATACTGTTGAACTGGTGGTCTATATTGCTGGACTACAGGTCTATATTGTTGGACTGGTGGTCTATATTGCTGGATAATTGGTCTATATTCCTGGACCTGTTGTGTTTGGATACTATATTGCTGAATTGGTCTAACAAATTGTTGTGATGGTGCAGGGTATATGTTCATCTGTTGGACATATTCTTGAGGACGTGGTTGGACTGTATATGCTTCGACTGGTTGAATTATTGGTTCTACTGCTGGTCTTGGTCTTGGATATTGGTAACCTTGATCAAAGGATTGCCCTTCTGAAGAAGACGTTGAATATTGGAATAATTGCGGTACACTTGGTTGAGGTATGTCAACGCTTTTAGATCCCGTGGTAATGATATCGAAGGAAGATGCTGACTGCTCTTTTTTTCTTACATCTATTAGAGATATTAATGGTTTAGGGTAATCATATCCCAAAGGAGACTCGGCATTCACCAGGAAGAGGCAAGTGGCTATGAACACCTGAAAAAAAGATAGGAGGTACATTATAATAATCTTTATTCAAATAATATCGTCTTTACATTTTCATAATAACACAGTTGAACATACTTAATACAGTCATAAAAAAAATTGTCTTCCACACTAGCCATAGGGCTGTGTTGTGGCAGAAATACCAATTAAATATAAAACAATAGAATAAATTGAAGTTAGCGAAAATTAAAAAAAAGAAGATAAAACCTTATAATAAATTAATAAAAACAACTAGTCAAAAAAACAATTATTTACAAACATGTCTCAACGACACTGTCAATTATAAAAATAAACACACAACACACACTATTAAATTATTTATTTATTTATTTTTCCTCGTAGAATAGAATAGATCTTCCACTCTTTATAACATCTTTAAGTTAGCGATGAGTTACGTCACCCATCCTGTAAATTGAAACAAGCGTTTCTCAGTAAAATGCTGTAACTGCTTGCTCTGTATGTAGGTGGGGAAAAAGAGATCCCCTGATTGTGAATGTGGAGATATGCAGACGATGAGACACAGTACAAGACTGCCATCTCAAAAAAAATCAGCGGGGACCTGAAGGACATCCATGAAGCAAGACCGGAGGCGGTGAACTGGCTGTCAGCACTAGAGCCAAGACTGTAGAGGATACGATGCAGCCCACATGATTTAAGATTTATCAACACACCGAGCCATACGAAAAGTAAGTAAAGTACTAAGTAAGTAGTAAAATTGAAACAAGTGAAACAAGGTCATTATCAATCCTTATAAGTCGAAAGACGTCTCTCTCTTGATCATTAATTTATAATAGAAAGACACAAGTGTTTCAATTTATCTAATTATGGAATTCTACCACGTGTGTACCGACACAATAATTATTACCTACATCTAACATCGCCTATACAGATAGAGATAGTTCCAAACTAAGATATAAACCTTAAACGTTGTTCTCGCGAGGCGAATATCGTCAGGCATAAAAAAGAAAATCCATGGGGCGTCCATTGATAGTCAAACGTGTTCTCAGTCCACCGGCATAGATTCAATCTGGGAGGCAGAATGGTCAGAGACCAGTCAACTCAAAGGAAGAAAGTATGTTTTAATCCAACCCGATGTGTCTATGAAACCCTGGTTTTCAGAAAGTTTAATGAGTAAGACTGACACCTCCACAATCTGCAAAATGAGATTGGCTCATTGCTGTACCAGATCCCATCTCTACGGAATCCACGTTATCGACTCTCCTCTGTGCGACTGCCAAGAGGAGGAGGATCTTGATCATATATTTTTCGAATGCCCGATCAACAACATCTACCCAACTTTGATTAATGACCTGGCACATTACAGGGTTCCACTACCTACAAATATTTCCTTGCTCTTGATTCTAGAGACAAAAACATTTTCAAACTCATTGTCCTATTCCTCAAGGCCCATTTGATAAAACTTTGAATGTTATATTTTTGTATTTTGTTGTCCTGATCTAATAATTTTTATTTGGAATTTCTGGCTAGGAACACCCTCAAGGGTGAAAGTCAACAAAAGGAAAAAGAGAGAGAGAGATTCAATCTGTCAAATGCGCATTGATTTTGACGTTGTTTTCAAAATGGCGGACGTCGAGATGGAGATCGCGGAGGGTTTTTTATTGAGGTTATGAGGCGCATTTTAATTAAGGAACAACGTTTTAGAGAAATTTAGTATGGGTACTAGGGTTGCCACCTTTTTTTATTGAAAATAAAGTACATTGGTCATTATAGGTAAGAAAAAAAAGTACGTAGTATATAAATTACAATTTATTTTTCTTTATTATTATGTTTAAAAACATATTTTTTATTGTTTTTTGCAGTTTATATCAAATTAGTATCTCTACTAAACAATTGCACAGCATCTTTACAGTCTATATTTAAATTTAAGTAAATAAGTAATTAATTTTTTTAAACATTTTTTCGGTGTAACACATTCACTATCTATTTGATCTGTTTCACTATCAAAATTAAGTTTTCTATAAAACTTAAAATCGTATTCTTAAGGAGGCCCTTTAGCTAAAACTGTGAAATATAAAATTTTCAACAAGTTTGGCAGAAAAACTTTCAAAACTTGTTGACGCTGCAAACATTTTGATGTGATGAAATATGAAAACAAATATGCATTACCAACATTAGTTTTTTACTTAACAAAAAAATGCTTTGCACAAAACAAACAAGAAATTGTGACAATGGCACTGACATTGTTGACATTTGAGGTTAGGTTGCGTTCAGAAATTGATTAAAACAAGTGCTTTAAAGTGATGTGGCGCTGGCGAGTGACGACACCGATTGATAAATTTCGTTTAACGAAGAAATATTTACGACTTAACTTTTCGAAATCCCAAAGAAATCAAATCATGCGTAATAAAGTATTTTCGCGTACTTTATTTTTCTCATAAAGTATAAAGTACGATTACCTGAAATAACGTACAATACTTTATAATAAAGTACGGGTGGCAACCCTAATGGGTACTAACGCGACGAAATTTACAATACCGTGCTGCTGTACATAGATATTTTAATATTATTTAAATAATGTAGGTATATGATGTTGTAATAATGTATGTATAAGTATGTTATGAAATATTTATTTATGATTTCACACATAATTAGTGACTTGAGTGCATAAGCAATCCGGATATTAAACACAAAACAAAATACCGAAGAAGAAGATGTTGCCAGATGTGGTATAAAAAAACGAGTTTTAAATATTTGATGGATTAATAAAAAAATCATTTATAATAATAATGATGATATTATTTGTGCTTATAAATAAAATAATACTTTTTACACGGATACGCACGATTTGTTTTATTTGAAGAGTCAAGGTTAATGTTAAGAAGATCGTTTATTAAGGCCATTTCACACCGTGAGACAAGTTGCGTTGAATTTTAATGAAAATGAAAGTGCTTCTTATTTCAGAAAAGCGATTTTATGCCAACAGAATGTGAACGGTAAAGATTTTGTCTATTTTACAAAATATTTTTAGTTTTCGAGTAAATATAAAAAAAGACAGGTGTTCGAAAAACCTCGATAGGTAACATCTACGACTCAGCGATAAGGCATGCCACCCATTCTGAATGTCTTAATTTTTTTTTTTATTAACACGGAGAAGACAATCTACATGTTTATTACATGTTGTTACTTCGCTGGAAACCCCCTTGTGAGATTGTATTAAAATAATTAAATATATTTATTTATTTATTAAAACAATAAACGGCAAGAGCCTTTTACATGATAATTCTCAAATCAATACAATATTTTAAATTAAAAAGAAAACGTCAAGAAACAGAAACTTTGTTAAATAAAATTATTGCTTTAAAATTATTGAGATGATGAGATGGAGAAAAATAGCTTAGTGGAATGGAGATCTTGTTAAGACCAAAGATGTAAGTATAAGAAGACTTTCAACATGACAGTTCGTCTTCTTATAACGAAGAATCGCTGGTGACTACATAATATTTGCAGAAAGGTCAGGTCAAATGTATTTGATTATCAAAATATGGCTTATTGGGTTCATCCTACAATTTCAATAACTCTCATTGTTAGATGATGATTATTATTCTCTTTACCTAAGATTTTTTACCTTCATTCGTTGTTAAGTACCACAAAAGAATAGCGGCATCTATTTGGCATTCTGGTTCTGTAAATTCAACGATAAATTTCTCAGCCAGTTGGTTGCGTCGATGAGCATCTGAATTAGGTAGCGATGTACATAAAAAACAGAAATCTTATATTTTTCCAACAACATTGATATCTTCTTAAATCCTTGCGAAAATCTTCATGGTCGTCGACATGTTGACTTTAATTTTAATGTGTAAAAAATGTTAAATATATATATATATATATATATGTATTATGTCTTTATGCTTTTAAATAAACGATATACTCGTTTTATGCATTTGAACAGATGCATTCATATAACAATGTGACAAAATTATTTTGTTTATAGAAATCTATTAAAGCGCATTTCATGTCTTTTCGTCAAATTACATAAATATACAGACTGCAATATCACGGATGTAACTAAATTTTATTTCTTTTTAATATTATGTCCACATTTTAATGTAAAAATTGTCCTTTGTTTGAACTCTACGGAAATATTTTTAGAATTGTTTCTTCTTCAGTTTTTAAGATTCCGATGAATAATATATGTAAAGTAGAAATTGACACTATTCAATTTAATGTTATTTATTTCTTTATATTTAAAAAATCCTACAGCACAGGCCTATAACATCATCATCATCATCAATGGCGCTACAACCCTGTGTGGGTCTTGGCCTCCTCAAGAAGTCGCCTCCACTCCCTCCTATCCATCACCTCTCGTCGCCAATTGGTCACGCCCAAAGCTCGCAGGTCCTTTTCCACCCCATCCATCCATCTCAACTTTGGCCTCCCGACGCTTCTTCTGCCACTGGGCTTTGTGGAGTATATTCTTTTAATTGTTGATGTGTCGTTCATCCTTTCCACATGCCCTAGCCATCGGAGTCGGCAGATTTTGATGTGCTTGGTGATATGCACATCTTGATACAACATGTAGAGTTCGTAGTTGTATCTACTTCGCCAAACTCCGTTTTCGCATATGGGCCCATAGATGCGTCTTAAGATTTTTCTTTCGAATATGTCCAGTCTCAGCTCATCCGCCCTAGTGAGTGTCCATGTTTCGGCGGCATAGGTCAGGACAGGTCGAATGAGTGTCTTATAAATTTGTATCTTAGACTTTCTGGAGATGATCTTAGATTTCAGCTGCTTTTGGAGACCAAAGTAGCATTTATTCGCTGCAGAGATTCTATAGATACAGGCCTATAACATGTTTGGATATATTATGAACAAAAGAGAACAATTACACTGCCATAAAAAAAAATAATAAACTTATAGCACCATCAGACCAACGGTAAACACAGAAACATTAACAAATAAAATTGTACGGTGAGATAAATTAAAGTAGTTTTAAAGATAATATTTTAAGTAAGGTGAAACAATAAATGTGAGACAATTAAAATAGGTAACAATAATTGAAACAACGAAAAATGCAATAATAATAAATTGTAAATTGTAGGAAAATTAAATCAGATAAATTTGAACAAAATAAATTATAATATGAGTATTAAAAATGTAAAACAAACACTGTTTAATTTTCGCGTATGATTATTTAGTCAATTAATAATGACTAATTAATGCTAATTGTTCAGCGCTTTCGCCTTGCGGCATCTTCAGGGCAAGAGTTATTTAAAACGGTTTTAAGTAACTTTTGCCCTGAAGATGCCGCAAGGCGAAAGCGCTGGGCAATTAGCATTTAGTCATTATCAATTGACTAAATAATCATACGTGAAAATTAAACAGTGTTTTAGTTGAACATTTTTAAAACTCATATTAAAATGAATTTTCACAACGTTAACGCACCTACTTTAAATTTAATAAAATCAATTATGTTTAATCTGTTATTAATTTTCTACCATGATATTTCATACGATATATTTTTTTTCTGTTGCATATTCATTCATTCATTCATAGCATCACGGTATTTCCAACTATTGTAGCCAGCAAACTATAACTGCATGCAAAAACACGGAAGTCAACCTTTGGGTGTCAATGAAAAAAGAGACATTAGAACCTCGTCATTGGATTCAAGATATTGTCTTATCCGTCATCTTTCACGAATACACTCCTTTTATCCTTTATTCTTTATTCTTCAACATCTCCCGTAGGTCCTTTACAGGACACTTGGGTTCATCAACATTACAATAATACAATAAAAAGGAAAACATTAATACAATAGAAAGAGCGTAATAAAAACAACATACAAAAAAAAATTGAAAAGTCAAGACACAATAATAAATAAATATAGACACATAAATTCTATAAGGCACTCGAAAATTAACAGAAAATAGTGGAAAACCCATTTTTGGCTGGGAACACCACAGAACAATCTTAGTCATAAAATCGTATTTACTTATTTATTTATTTATTAAATAAACGGCTAATGCCTTTTACAAACATAAAATATAATAAAACAGAACAAAAAAATACACATTTCACATTAAATCCAAATAGGCTAATAAAAAACAAACCATGTAAAAAATAACTTAATAGCAAAACAAGACAATACATATTGCCATTTTAAAAAAAGTATGCACTTAATAATAAAAGTAATAATCTACATATATAAGTAGGTATCTAATAATAAAAAGTAATAATAGTAATTTCATGATTAACAAAAATAGTCTAAAGATATGTACATGCAGATATCACTATTTGTATGTATGTATAGAGTAGTAAATTAATGCAAGCGTTGCCAAAAATTATAATTATCAAAAAATAATGTCTTACCCATCAGGCGACAATAATAATCAAATCACTTATGTGGAAATCCACACATAAATATTTGAGTCCGTTCGTATGTATGTATGTATGTATGTATGTACGTATGTCCTTAATGGACTCAGAAATTAGGAAAGACCGAAGTAAAATAATACACTCTATACAAGGTCTCATCTTCTGGGCAGGTTTAAGGCTAAAAACATTTTAAATATCTTACGTATTGATAAAGATATTTTAATTTTAATGCGACCATGTCACAAAATTAGCAACAAAATGTATGTAAAATTAATGCAAGATTTAGTAAATAGCAATATTCACAGTCAAACATTTTTCATTGTATTGAATTAATATCAAAATGGATGTAACAATAAATACAACAATTCTGAAACTAAATATTTAGGGTTTATTTTCGTAATAAAATATCGTGTTTGCTAATGAGAAAAGCTCTTGAATTACGTGAATAAAAATTGCATATTTTTGACATATTGGGCTATTTTCATAATGGAAGACATTATGAAACCATAGAAAACTATACTGTAGAATAATAATAGTTTTACCTATAAAATCCATAAACAATGTTAAATGATTTTCAATGAGTGGGAACCTATTTATTTTCACCTAATATTTTTTACATAAATTATGAAATATTTGATAGTAAAATATTCTGAAATATTGAAGGATGCAGATAATCCATTTTTAAGGTTTTTTGGGAATAAAGAGTAAATACTTATATGACAATTTATTCTTGACTTTTTTTAATTTCATAGCAAATACCCATTTATGCACTGCAAACCAAAAATACAAATTCGAATGTGGACAATTATAATATTTTAACATTTATCTGACTACAATTTTTTCACAAAAAGGGATGTTTACCCTTTTTTTCTTATAGAAATTTGGGATGACAATCTTCGAGTTTTTACATTAAGATGAGGTTTTTAGTAGTTTTTGCACGTAGGTACCCGCCTATTTTTCTAAATAAAATATGAGCTTTCGAGGTGTCGAGCTCACATATTTTTCATTTGGAAGAGGTTTTTAGCACTTTTTCCATGTAGGTACCTACCAATATGTGGAATTTCTTAACTTCAAGCTTTTTCATCGGGACGAGGTTGTTAGTACTTTTTTTTCCATGTAGGTGCCTACTTATTATTTTTTTACATAAATGTGAACATCTGAGGTGTCAAACTTCAAGATTTTTCAATGGGAAGAGGTTTTTAGCACTTTTTTCGATGTTGGCACCTACCTATTTTTTTTAACTAAATATGGGCATGTGAGGTATCAAACTTCATGATTTTTCATTGGGAAGAGTTTTTCAGCACTTTTTTCGATGTAGGTACCTACCTATTTTTTTTACCTAAGTATGGGCATGTGAGGTATCAAACTTCATGATTTTTCATTGGGAAGAGTTTTTCAGCACTTTTTTCGATGTAGGTACCTACCTATTTTTTTTACCTAAGTATGGGCATGTGAGGTATCAAACTTCATGATTTTTCATTGGGAAGAGTTTTTCAGCACTTTTTTCGATGTAGGTACCTACCTATTTTTTTTACCTAAATATGGGCATGTGAGGTATCAAACTTCAAGATTTTTCATTTAGAGATTTGCAATGCTTTTTATGATGTAGGTACCTACCTATTTATTGTTACTAAGCTATGGGCATGTAGGGAGTCAAAAATTAAGTTTTCTCATTGGGAAGAGCTTTTTACTTCTTTTATCCACGTAAGTGCTTACTCCGTTTTTTTTTTCAATAAGATTTTGTTGTTTTAACCCATGTATTTGCAAGGTTTTCTATTTAATTAAACCCGAGCGATGCCGGGTTACATACGCTTGTAATAAATAAACATCATTCGACTGTGACCTTTGTTATTGGAAACAAACGACATAATTTAGACATGAAAATTTATTACTTAAATCAATAAAATGTTGTTAATAAATAGTTACAAAGATAAATTAATAAAAAAAGTACTTAATCCGTAGGCATGAGCGCAACTGTGTACGGGAAAATTAGTCATAATAATTATAAGGCCCCCGATCTTGAGGGGTCTCAGTATTTTTTCCCAAACTACTCGGGATTTCAAGAGATGGATAAAACTAAATCGGTAATTATTATTCCTTCGCCCGTCCCTATACAAATTTGTTTAGTGTCTAAGATTAATAAAATCTTTTTTTGAAAATAGGCTGCAGTCTTCACTTAGTTGACAATATTTATTTATTTATTTTATTCTCTTTGCACATCATCATTATAATAATTATAACAGTGTTAATAAAATTTAAAATTCTAGGCGAGATGTATAATTGAAGTGACTTTTTCTATTTAATATAATTGAGGGTCTTAAAAATCAAATAACTTTACATTTATATTTTTGTGTGATGTTAATTGGTATTCTTGAGCCTAGATAACATATTTTCAATATTCTCTGAATTCTAAACATCTAGAGCAAGAAGGCTTAAGTATGCAGTAGCCCATTTTTTGATGAAATGATTTTATTATTCTGTCCTAGGGCTCAAAAGTGTGGTTACACCAATGGTTTCATCTAAAAGCAAGGTATATAATATAAATTTAACAAAGATGATAAAAAGTATTTCACTAACATTTTGATCAAACAGACGATTATTTTAAATTGGGATTTGTTTTACAATAATGTATCAAGCCATGAAAACGGTAAAAATATTTTTTCAGTGTCATATTTCGAACCTAAAAATGTCTTCCTGCCTTGCTAAAATAATTGAGCACCAAAAGTTAATAACCAAACCTTTGTAATAATATGCGCCGTTTTGTGGAAAAATCACCACAAGGGCCCATTCAAAAATCATAACACCTCCTGAACAATACGGTTTGAACCTTGGCTTGAACACCTCCACACTCTCCAGAGTTTGCAAATCATAGAGAATTTTGTTCCACAGCAACGGACCAACCACACAGAAAGCACAGTCAACATAGTTAGCCAGACCTCCATTTACGCGGCCTTAATCTATTGACATAATAATATGTGTTAGCGGGCGATGTGTAATGTGTTAGTTTCCTTTCCGTTGCCTCCTCAGAAATGCAGAATTCCAAGATCTCTATATAAAGTTAACTCACAACACATATCTACAACTTACTGTTGTTAGTGTTTACTCAATTGAAAACATCAGTAATACTCGTATTATCTAAGTTTAAAGTTGGTGTAAATTAAAATGTTGTTGTAATACATCGTCCAAATTACTTTGTCGGCAATTTAATTGTTGTAAAGTACATAACTTTTTATAAATGATAGATATCAATTTGTTAACATTCAGTGATTACATAATATGTCATTCTCAACATAAATCTTTCACGTGTACATATTTATTTTATTTATTTTAGTTTATGTATTTTTTTATTATCATACATTTTTACAGCACTCATGGAATAACTCTCAATCCAACAATTATATCTGTCTAATTGACCTGGCGTAACGAAGATCAACATTATTCCGACTTTACGTCCGACTTAATTATTCCTGACTTTTAATTGCTTTTCGTGCAATCTATATCATTTCTCTATACTGTTATATCATCTTCTTTATCTTCTTCTATCATTGCCGTATCAGGTCCCCCCGACGTTGGCGATCACTCTGGAGAATGCCTCCCTGTCTCGAGCTGTGCGGACCAGCTCTCCCATCAGTGTTATTCCGGTCCATTGCCGTATATTTCGCAGCCACGACATCAGCCTCCTTCCTTCTCCACAACGTCCCTCAATCTTGCCTTCTATTTTCAACTGCAGAAGCCGATATTTATCGCCTCGCAGGATGTGGCCCAAATATGAGACTTTACGAACCTTAATATTTATCAGGAGCTCTCTATTTGTATGTGCTCTGCGTATAGTACTTCTGTATTGGGCACCAAGTCTGTCCACGGTATTCGAAGCATTCTTCGATGAATCCACATCTTCTTTATAACCATTGTAAATTGAACTCAGCTGTATTCCCTTATTCCTTCCTTCCCTTCCTCTTTCAATAATTATTTTAATAATATTGTGCTGTTAAATTACTCAAGTTTTGGATACTATAATTGACGATGTAAATCATTAATTATATTATTGCATTATCCATCGCTTAAGCTGTTGTGCTGTTGTGTCCATTAAAAAAATTTAAATTGAAATGAAAGATAAAATGAAGACAGTAGAAGTTATATTAAAACGTAAATTTAAAGACAGTGAATGTTTATGCCTGTAGAAGACAGTAGTTTTACTTTTTATATTTGTCTGGCAAATATGCCTATAGCGGAAATGCAAATATGCAATTGAAAGTATTGCCCTAAATATCTTCATTAGATGTTTAAACATAATTTTAAAACCATTAGGTATAATAATAATAATACCTTCGTAAGTTCAATAAGTATATACGCTAATACGCTTGAAGAACATGTGTTAATTAATAACATTATGCAATGTTTGAACTAAATGAAAACGAAATTATTTAATAAATCAATGATTTAAATAAATATTACTGATTTTATGTCAATAATAGTCGATGTTTTCCATGTACGTTTAGTAGGTCTATGCACATAACAATGTCTATAAATGAACACAAATTATATTATGATGATTGATTGTATTATATGCTTGATAATTTACAGATACCTATATTAATTATTTTGTGTACTAACCAGTTAAGAAAACATGGATTATTATCTTTGTGAGAAATAAAATTAAATAAAACAACATATACCACACAGTAGAACACTAGAAAGACACTGAAAGGAGTGAGAAAACTATTTAATTTATTTCTTATAAAAATATGAAAAATTTATCCAGTAAGTTTTATTTCGCAAACAACTTAGGTTTCGTATAATTTTAACCTTTCACGACCGGCATCAGTGGTAAAAAAGCCGTCGTCTTGAGGGCAATTTTAAACCCAAAGTTTCATCCAATTTGTAGAAGAGGTTTTTTTGTCGCGTGATAAAAAACCTGCGCCTGTTGGTAGGTATATAGAGTTGTCAGCCCCAATTCCTTCATCACAAATGTAAGAGACAACTTGTGCATCAACTCACCCCTGAAGATGTCCAGGAGGTGAAACGTTAGGTCATATTTTACACGGCCATTTACCCCGTAAGAAAACTACTACATATTAATTGTGTCGGTGCACACGTAGTAGAATTCCATAATAATGCAATTTGAAACAAGTGTTCCTTTCTACTATTGTATGTTAATTCGCAGAAAGACGTCTCTCTGCGAATTAACAAACAATAGTAGAAAGGAACACTTGTTTCAAATTGCATTAAAACTACTAGAACTACTATACCATCACGGCATATCCCACAAGTGTGTTAGCTGGCAGACCAGCTGCATGTAATAAACATGCAAACTATCCTCTTTGTGCCAAAAACTTAAGACATCCAGGATAGATGGCCAACTTCATCGCTGAATTTTAGATGTAAATGTCTGCATTTTTTTGGACAAGAAAACACTTTTCTATTAATTAAGGCTTTTTAGATAAAACTCTATATATCAATTTGCCGATGGTATAGTGTGTAGACTGTACAAGTGTACAATATTGTTACAAGAAAGCGTTATTGTGTACCTACAATGATGTAATACATTATTAATGTTTATGTATAACTAAATAAACACATTGCAAACAAATTCCACTTATAGACGACAAAAATTGAAATATTTAAATTATTTAGCACAAGCGTATGTAACCCGGCATCGCTCGGGTTTAATTAAATAGAAAACCTTGCAAATACATGGGTTAAAACAACAAAATCTTATTGAAAAAAAAAACGGAGTAAGCACTTACGTGGATAAAAGAAGTAAAAAGCTCTTCCCAATGAGAAAACTTAATTTTTGACTCCCTACATGCCCATAGCTTAGTAACAATAAATAGGTAGGTACCTACATCATAAAAAGCATTGCAAATCTCTAAATGAAAAATCTTGAAGTTTGATACCTCACATGCCCATATTTAGGTAAAAAAAATAGGTAGGTACCTACATCGAAAAAAGTGCTGAAAAACTCTTCCCAATGAAAAATCATGAAGTTTGATACCTCACATGCCCATACTTAGGTAAAAAAAATAGGTAGGTACCTACATCGAAAAAAGTGCTGAAAAACTCTTCCCAATGAAAAATCATGAAGTTTGATACCTCACATGCCCATACTTAGGTAAAAAAAATAGGTAGGTACCTACATCGAAAAAAGTGCTGAAAAACTCTTCCCAATGAAAAATCATGAAGTTTGATACCTCACATGCCCATATTTAGTTAAAAAAAATAGGTAGGTGCCAACATCGAAAAAAGTGCTAAAAACCTCTTCCCATTGAAAAATCTTGAAGTTTGACACCTCAGATGTTCACATTTATGTAAAAAAATAATAAGTAGGCACCTACATGGAAAAAAAAGTACTAACAACCTCGTCCCGATGAAAAAGCTTGAAGTTAAGAAATTCCACATATTGGTAGGTACCTACATGGAAAAAGTGCTAAAAACCTCTTCCAAATGAAAAATATGTGAGCTCGACACCTCGAAAGCTCATATTTTATTTAGAAAAATAGGCGGGTACCTACGTGCAAAAACTACTAAAAACCTCATCTTAATGTAAAAACTCGAAGATTGTCATCCCAAATTTCTATAAGAAAAAAAGGGTAAACATCCCTTTTTGTGAAAAAATTGTAGTCAGATAAATGTTAAAATATTATAATTGTCCACATTCGAATTTGTATTTTTGGTTTGCAGTGCATAAATGGGTATTTGCTATGAAATTAAAAAAAGTCAAGAATAAATTGTCATATAAGTATTTACTCTTTATTCCCAAAAAACCTTAAAAATGGATTATCTGCATCCTTCAATATTTCAGAATATTTTACTATCAAATATTTCATAATTTATGTAAAAAATATTAGGTGAAAATAAATAGGTTCCCACTCATTGAAAATCATTTAACATTGTTTATGGATTTTATAGGTAAAACTATTATTATTCTACAGTATAGTTTTCTATGGTTTCATAATGTCTTCCATTATGAAAATAGCCCAATATGTCAAAAATATGCAATTTTTATTCACGTAATTCAAGAGCTTTTCTCATTAGCAAACACGATATTTTATTACGAAAATAAACCCTAAATATTTAGTTTCAGAATTGTTGTATTTATTGTTACATCCATTTTGATATTAATTCAATACAATGAAAAATGTTTGACTGTGAATATTGCTATTTACTAAATCTTGCATTAATTTTACATACATTTTGTTGCTAATTTTGTGACATGGTCGCATTAAAATTAAAATATCTTTATCAATACGTAAGATATTTAAAATGTTTTTAGCCTTAAACCTGCCCAGAAGATGAGACCTTGTATAGAGTGTATTATTTTACTTCGGTCTTTCCTAATTTCTGAGTCCATTAAGGACATACGTACATACATACATACATACATACATACATACATACGAACGGACTCAAATATTTATGTGTGGATTTAGCACAAGCGTATGTAACCCGGCATCGCTCGGGTTTAATTAAATAGAAAACCTTGCAAATACATGGGTTAAAACAACAAAATCTTATTGAAAAAAAAAACGGAGTAAGCACTTACGTGGATAAAAGAAGTAAAAAGCTCTTCCCAATGAGAAAACTTAATTTTTGACTCCCTACATGCCCATAGCTTAGTAACAATAAATAGGTAGGTACCTACATCATAAAAAGCATTGCAAATCTCTAAATGAAAAATCTTGAAGTTTGATACCTCACATGCCCATATTTAGGTAAAAAAAATAGGTAGGTACCTACATCGAAAAAAGTGCTGAAAAACTCTTCCCAATGAAAAATCATGAAGTTTGATACCTCACATGCCCATACTTAGGTAAAAAAAATAGGTAGGTACCTACATCGAAAAAAGTGCTGAAAAACTCTTCCCAATGAAAAATCATGAAGTTTGATACCTCACATGCCCATACTTAGGTAAAAAAAATAGGTAGGTACCTACATCGAAAAAAGTGCTGAAAAACTCTTCCCAATGAAAAATCATGAAGTTTGATACCTCACATGCCCATATTTAGTTAAAAAAAATAGGTAGGTGCCAACATCGAAAAAAGTGCTAAAAACCTCTTCCCATTGAAAAATCTTGAAGTTTGACACCTCAGATGTTCACATTTATGTAAAAAAATAATAAGTAGGCACCTACATGGAAAAAAAAGTACTAACAACCTCGTCCCGATGAAAAAGCTTGAAGTTAAGAAATTCCACATATTGGTAGGTACCTACATGGAAAAAGTGCTAAAAACCTCTTCCAAATGAAAAATATGTGAGCTCGACACCTCGAAAGCTCATATTTTATTTAGAAAAATAGGCGGGTACCTACGTGCAAAAACTACTAAAAACCTCATCTTAATGTAAAAACTCGAAGATTGTCATCCCAAATTTCTATAAGAAAAAAAGGGTAAACATCCCTTTTTGTGAAAAAATTGTAGTCAGATAAATGTTAAAATATTATAATTGTCCACATTCGAATTTGTATTTTTGGTTTGCAGTGCATAAATGGGTATTTGCTATGAAATTAAAAAAAGTCAAGAATAAATTGTCATATAAGTATTTACTCTTTATTCCCAAAAAACCTTAAAAATGGATTATCTGCATCCTTCAATATTTCAGAATATTTTACTATCAAATATTTCATAATTTATGTAAAAAATATTAGGTGAAAATAAATAGGTTCCCACTCATTGAAAATCATTTAACATTGTTTATGGATTTTATAGGTAAAACTATTATTATTCTACAGTATAGTTTTCTATGGTTTCATAATGTCTTCCATTATGAAAATAGCCCAATATGTCAAAAATATGCAATTTTTATTCACGTAATTCAAGAGCTTTTCTCATTAGCAAACACGATATTTTATTACGAAAATAAACCCTAAATATTTAGTTTCAGAATTGTTGTATTTATTGTTACATCCATTTTGATATTAATTCAATACAATGAAAAATGTTTGACTGTGAATATTGCTATTTACTAAATCTTGCATTAATTTTACATACATTTTGTTGCTAATTTTGTGACATGGTCGCATTAAAATTAAAATATCTTTATCAATACGTAAGATATTTAAAATGTTTTTAGCCTTAAACCTGCCCAGAAGATGAGACCTTGTATAGAGTGTATTATTTTACTTCGGTCTTTCCTAATTTCTGAGTCCATTAAGGACATACGTACATACATACATACATACATACATACATACATACATACGAACGGACTCAAATATTTATGTGTGGATTAATGATTATTGTTGACTGACAGTATTAAGTGAAATTTCATATTTAATTTATAAGAATCATTCTATTACAGTTGTTTGGGTTTGCAGCTATCAAGTATTTGTCACACAGTAAATGTGATAGGAAACTTACTTTTTTATAACAGTTATTTGCTATTTTGCTACAACTACCACCACTACACCATCGCGGCATATCCCACAAGTGATTAGACATTAAGGCGCCCCTTTAGCAAAAACAATAAAACATTCAATTTTCAACAAGTTTGGTATACAAACTCTCAAAACTCGTTGACCCTCCGAACATTTTGATTTGATAAAATATGAAAACAAATATTAATTACCAACATCAAACTTTAACTTTTAAAAATAACTTGATTTTAGCTTCATAGTATTTGTTTATAAAAAAGCATATTTCTAAAAATCGAATTCGGGGGTGTGTTTGGTTCATAAATACACGAGAATCCTACAAATTCTCATTTTTTTTTTTAATTTTACGAATACTTAGATAGTTATTACAATTATAGAACAAATAAATTCTATTTTTTTTGTTAGTTTCATGGTTATTGACTGATTTAAAAATATTTTTTTTGATAAAATTTCTCATATTTTGAAACCAAAAATCACCACATGAACTCGATTTTTTGTACACTAAAAAAAGTTTGCTAAAATGTATAGTATTTATATGCTTGATAGGATAAATAAAAAATATATATATTTTACAAATAATTTGTATTTTGATATAACAAAGAGTACCCAAATAAATCACTTCAGTCTGCGATTTATTTATTTTTTAGTAAAAAAACTAATATTGGTAATAAATATTTGTTTTTTTTTTATTCTATCAAATCAATATGTTCGCAAGGTTCAACAAGTTTTGGCAGTTTTTCTATCAAATTTGTTGAAAATTGAATATTTAACCATTTTTGCTAAACGGGGCCCTTAAGTGGGATGTCTTTGTCAAACTCATTAAACTTTGGCAAAGACATCCCAAGTTTGACCAATAAAATTTTTAGTCGTTCACAATAAAATTTAGTAAAACTAACAAATATGTGATATTTTTTATTCAAACATACCTACAGTTTTATCAAAGGAATACAAGTAAAATAAGATAAATATTTATTTATATAATTTATACCTTTACAACTGGCATAATGATGATAATTATTAAAAATTGTTTTATATTATTTTAAATTCTAATTCAATGATTTATTATCCACGTACTGTGTGACAAGTTATAAAAATATTACATCATAATTTGTTATTACTCAACAAACAATCAATACTACAGTGGTACCTCGACATAAGAGTTTAATTCGATCCGCAACTTTGCTCGTATTTCAAATTACTTGTATCTCAAAGCAAATTTTCCTATTGAAATTAATTGAACTGTAATAATTAATCCATTCCAGTAGTCAAAATGTCACCCCAGATGTTGTTGTTGTGAAAAGTGTATTCATAAATGACAAATTTGTACAAAAATATAATAAAAGAGAATATAAAGAAATAAACTAGATTTATAAAGTGTTACTTTCGCTTAATTTTACTCACTGCTTTTCCCTTCACTGGTCTTTGCCTTTTTCGCCACGTTTTTCTCACTTTCACCTGTAGGCCGTTTAAAAAAAAACATGTCCAAGGAGTTTTGTTTTTTCCTGCCTTTCAGAATGTTCCGGAAATGAGTTAGGCAAGTCTCATTAAATAGCTCGTATCTCAAATTTTGCTTGTATTTCAAAGCAAAAAATCGCTCGCTCGACGGCTCGAATCTTAAAAAACTCGTATGTTGGGGCACTTGTATATCAAGGTACCACTGTGTTTACATTTTTCATTATTTACTTTTTACCAAATCTGGAAAATTATTATTATTGATGGTCAAATAGTATTACTTCTTGCAAAATGAAGACCTCCGCGTGTTATCATCACAAAATAGAAAATGACGCAAGTATTTGTTTTAATATTTGTTAAATCAACCTATACTTCTTTGATGTTTGTTGTAGTAATTTATTTCCTAAACCACTCAAATAATATGAAATATATTTTATCCAAGTATCACTCTTCAATAATTTTAGTATCGTTGATGTCCTCTGCAGGTTTCGTGCTTTACCAAGTTTTTATTGTAAGTATCGTTCTTGACCAATTTGCTATCGTTGATGTCTTTCACAGGTTTCGTTTTGACTTATCGTTGATATCTTTCACAGGTTTCATATTGACCCATCGTTGATATCTTTCACAGCTTTCCTTTTACTATCGTTAATATCTTTCACAGGTTTCGTGCTAGTCATTCGATATTTTAAATTATTTCATTATATTTTTTCTGCATTTCTCACAACTTATGATGTTGGAATTCCCGTGTAAATTATCTTTTACACGATACTCTAAAAGCTGTGCACAAAGATGAACTGTACGGAAAATAATCTTATAAATTTAATCACCTGTGTATAATATGAACTGTTTTCAATATTTACATGAAAATTATGTAGCTAAGAGTAATCTCAACGAAAACAGGAAGTAGTAGACATGAAACATAGAAGATTCAATATAAAAAAAAAACAGCGCGTAGGAATAAATACTAAAATATTAATGAAATGAAACAAGATTAACAAAGTGTTTCAAGGTTAATACAAATTTTGTACCAAAAACATATAACTGGATAAATTATTATTGCATAATACAAGCCAATATGGAATAAATATACCAACTTAATTACTTTTTAGATAGTTGAATTACCTAATTTTGTTATTTTTACTTACACGCGAGTTTGAAAATGTCCTTTTTAAAGTCGTTAACGATACAAAAACAAGATAATAAACTTTTCAATGGAACGAGAAAGAAGCAAAGGTCATGGCCCAGAAATAATATCCGAGAGTTTTTTTATTTTATACCCTCGCGTCGTACCCCACGTGACGTAAGCAAAGAGAACGGAAAGCCATATTGGACTATCTTTACATACTTCTTCCACTTAATTCTACATTCATACAATTTCTCATATACGTGCGTCGATTTCTCTCTTTTGGCACACAGCTTTCTTTGAGAATTTGATACACGTGATCAAGCCACGTAGTTCTAGGACGTCCGCGTTTTCCCACACTCTTCGTCATCCATTCGCTCCATTTAGACGCATTCTATACATCTCAATGAATAAATTGAATAGTCACGTGGAAAAAAAGGCGGAAAACCAGAACACATACATCAAAGTGATATTCGACGTCAGAGAGATCTGGTTCACTATTTGCGACGCGAATTTTATCTGGTATCTCAAAAATTCAAATTAATACTTTATATTCTTGCGAATGAACAACGGCCTTGCTATTCCGTTGACAATTTAAACTAGGTTATGCGCAATTAAATATTTATACATTTTTGTATGATATTCATAGGCTTATTTCCAAAAGCGCCAATATGACATTTGTAAAATACCTCTAGATATGACACTAGCGGAAAAAGTTGAACAGAGATCTATACCAGCGCCCGTATGTAGTCAAAACACATTATTTTAGCGTTACGTTTACGTTCGAATATATAACATAACATAACATACATAGACAATTCACACAGATCGAGCTAGTCCCAAACTAAGATATGAATCTTGTATTATGGGTACTAACGCGACAATACACACATATGCAATGCACTAAACACATATACATGTATGTAACACCCAGACCCAGCACAATTTGAAAAAGGTCATTCTTCACTTTGCCTTGGCCGGGAATCGAACACAGGACCTCGTGACTCAAAGGCAAGAGCGTTACCTCCGCGCCCCACCGACCGACTATATCACATATATCATCACATTTTTTCTTGTGTATACTGCTTTATTTAATTTGTTATATGAATGATGATGTGCAAGAAGAATAAAATAAATATTAAAATGTAGACGACGTTACGAGAAAGTGTTAATTTTCGTAGCACATGTATTGTGTATTTTAGCCACAAAAATTGACACTTTCTCGCAACCTCTAAAATATGTTTTGACTACGGGTCCTGGTGTATTCTATTTATTGTATCTTCTACAAATGGGGGAGCAAGTGCACTGTTCGAAGTAATCAATCACATTGTCTTGTCTACAAACCAAAAAAAAACCTAAGACATTCAGAATGGACGGCACAGCTCATTACTCCCGAATCAAAGATGTAAATGCTGTACTACGAATACAGTAGGTAACTCGAAAATTTAACACTCATAATAAAAATAAATAATTACTGAATCTATTCTAGGGGTTCAGCTGATATTTTCGCGTTATTTCTAAGCATATTAGAAAAAATAAGATATTAGTACTTACAATAACTTTATTTGTACACATTTTGGTCACCAAAAATGTAGTCTTACTACTTAAATCTAACTGAAATTAAGTAAGAATAACGAGACATTTATATAGCAAAGTGATTACTATTGGTTTTGTTTGTATTTACTTTACTCAGTTGCCTGGCATGACATAAAGCAAATATATAAAATGTTTATGTTATCTGCATAAATATCCATTTGTGCGTACAATTGTTTGTATATTTATTTGACTCATTAACCAGGCAGGCAAGTTGGAGCAAAATCAATGGCTCCTATGTAAAGCAAATTACCACTGAAATCACCATGTTTTATTTTATTTTTTTTATAAACTTTCAGCTGCATCCAGTGAATATATTCATCTGTAATAAAGTTGCATACTTTACAAGATAATATTGTTCGTAAACAATAATGATAAATACTTCTACGATGAATGAAAAACCATGAATTTGTGATCGATGAATGAAAAACCAAAAAAATATACGTCTTCTTTTTACTGGTAAAACCTTTGATGATATTCTTCGAGAATTTTAATTTTAAAACCAAAATAGGTAGTCGAATCCCCTTATACCAGCAATACTATTGCTGTTTGGGGATTTCAATTTTTTATTTGTGAATTTATATGTATGTGTTCAATTATTCAGAATGTATATATTAACTTTTAATAAAATTCTTTAATCTTTAAGGTATTTTAAAAGTCTGACATTTTGTTGCCGGATTTCAGAAATGATTCAGATATCACACACAAAGTTGCGCAGCCTAAAGTGAGTTAGTAGTATAAGAATTTTTGGAAAATATCCACGTCAATTAAGGACATTTAAAACTAAATCACTCCTTACTTTAACTTTATTCAGTTACTAAGGAACTTATTTACTGAACATGATGCAGTAAGCATTAAAAACATTCAGAATTAAGAAGAAAAAAAGAAACATCCCTAATGGGGTCTTCATGTTGTAAAAATGTTAATTTTTTTTTATTAATTATACGTGTAATGTTATTGTATGAAAGATTATTAAATAAAGTAAATAAATAAAATATTTTAACGTAACTGTTCTTCGTACAATAGATTTGTGAAATAAATGGTGTTTTTACTTTATTTCTCCAATGAAATATGGAACTATGGGCTTCCGTAAAATTTATAAACAAAACAAGAAACAGTCTTTCTATATACCATCATGGTAGGTACATCCCATAAGTGAGTAAGCCAGGAAACTACCCTTATGTCACAAAAATGAAGCATGTCTTCTCCGTGACAATAAAAAGCGTATTAATTTTGTTTGCAAACAAAGATATCGTATAATAAAACTTGAAAACAAACGAAAACGCAAGGCATAAAAAAGATCATATGAATTTAATAATACGAATACATATGAATTTAATAAATAAAGAAATCTTTCTAGGTAGCCCAACCAGCATGTTAAACTTTAGGAAAATAAAAAATTTCGTTTTCTTAAGTTTGAAAAGCTTCTTTGACAAATTGTTATGGTACTTTCTGAGCAAGGCCGGATCTAGAGCTAGTAATCCACACATAAATATTTGAGTCCGTTCGTATGTATGTATGTATGTATGTATGTATGTATGTACGTATGTCCTTAATGGACTCAGAAATTAGGAAAGACCGAAGTAAAATAATACACTCTATACAAGGTCTCATCTTCTGGGCAGGTTTAAGGCTAAAAACATTTTAAATATCTTACGTATTGATAAAGATATTTTAATTTTAATGCGACCATGTCACAAAATTAGCAACAAAATGTATGTAAAATTAATGCAAGATTTAGTAAATAGCAATATTCACAGTCAAACATTTTTCATTGTATTGAATTAATATCAAAATGGATGTAACAATAAATACAACAATTCTGAAACTAAATATTTAGGGTTTATTTTCGTAATAAAATATCGTGTTTGCTAATGAGAAAAGCTCTTGAATTACGTGAATAAAAATTGCATATTTTTGACATATTGGGCTATTTTCATAATGGAAGACATTATGAAACCATAGAAAACTATACTGTAGAATAATAATAGTTTTACCTATAAAATCCATAAACAATGTTAAATGATTTTCAATGAGTGGGAACCTATTTATTTTCACCTAATATTTTTTACATAAATTATGAAATATTTGATAGTAAAATATTCTGAAATATTGAAGGATGCAGATAATCCATTTTTAAGGTTTTTTGGGAATAAAGAGTAAATACTTATATGACAATTTATTCTTGACTTTTTTTAATTTCATAGCAAATACCCATTTATGCACTGCAAACCAAAAATACAAATTCGAATGTGGACAATTATAATATTTTAACATTTATCTGACTACAATTTTTTCACAAAAAGGGATGTTTACCCTTTTTTTCTTATAGAAATTTGGGATGACAATCTTCGAGTTTTTACATTAAGATGAGGTTTTTAGTAGTTTTTGCACGTAGGTACCCGCCTATTTTTCTAAATAAAATATGAGCTTTCGAGGTGTCGAGCTCACATATTTTTCATTTGGAAGAGGTTTTTAGCACTTTTTCCATGTAGGTACCTACCAATATGTGGAATTTCTTAACTTCAAGCTTTTTCATCGGGACGAGGTTGTTAGTACTTTTTTTTCCATGTAGGTGCCTACTTATTATTTTTTTACATAAATGTGAACATCTGAGGTGTCAAACTTCAAGATTTTTCAATGGGAAGAGGTTTTTAGCACTTTTTTCGATGTTGGCACCTACCTATTTTTTTTAACTAAATATGGGCATGTGAGGTATCAAACTTCATGATTTTTCATTGGGAAGAGTTTTTCAGCACTTTTTTCGATGTAGGTACCTACCTATTTTTTTTACCTAAGTATGGGCATGTGAGGTATCAAACTTCATGATTTTTCATTGGGAAGAGTTTTTCAGCACTTTTTTCGATGTAGGTACCTACCTATTTTTTTTACCTAAGTATGGGCATGTGAGGTATCAAACTTCATGATTTTTCATTGGGAAGAGTTTTTCAGCACTTTTTTCGATGTAGGTACCTACCTATTTTTTTTACCTAAATATGGGCATGTGAGGTATCAAACTTCAAGATTTTTCATTTAGAGATTTGCAATGCTTTTTATGATGTAGGTACCTACCTATTTATTGTTACTAAGCTATGGGCATGTAGGGAGTCAAAAATTAAGTTTTCTCATTGGGAAGAGCTTTTTACTTCTTTTATCCACGTAAGTGCTTACTCCGTTTTTTTTTTCAATAAGATTTTGTTGTTTTAACCCATGTATTTGCAAGGTTTTCTATTTAATTAAACCCGAGCGATGCCGGGTTACATACGCTTGTAAATAAATAAATACATCATAAGTGGTAGGGCAATACTATGTACGTTATGTGTGATGGTATTACGAAATATTATATATTATAATACGTATATCAACTGTCCAGCACCATAACTCAACAAGTAGAAATGTCTTATATTGGATAAATCACCATTTTTGTAATTTTGATATATTTATATTATCCGTTAAAAACACAACAAAAAATGAACATACTAAATAGTAATCGCACTGTTCCGTTTAGCAAAAATGGTAAAATATTCAATTTTCAACAAATTTGATAGAAAAACTGCCAAAACGTGTTGACCGTTGCGATTTGATAAAATAAAAAAAAAAACAAATAATTATTACCAATATTAGTTTTTTACTAAAAAATAAATAAATCGCAGACTGACGAGATTTATTTAGGTACCTACTCTTTGTTGTATCAAAATACAAATTATTTGTAAAATATATATAATTTTTATTCATCCTATCAAGCATAATATATAAATACTATAGATTTTAGGAAACTTTTTTTAGAATACAAAAAATCGAGTTCATGTGGTGATTTTTGGTTTCAAAGTATGAGAAATTTTATTAAAAAAAATATTTTTTAAATCGGTCAATATCCATGAAAAAAACAAAAAGAAGTATAATTTATTTGTTCTATAATTGTAATAACTATCTAAGTAGTATTCGTAACATTAAAAAATATATATGAAAATTCGTAGGATTCTCGTGCATTTATGTACCAAACACACCCCCGAATTCGAATTTAGAAATATGCTTTTTTATAAACGAATACTATGAAGCTAAAATCAAGTTTTTTTTTAAAGTTAAACTTTGATATTGGTAATTATTATTTGTTTTCATATTTTATCAAATCAAAATGTTCGTAGGGTCAACAAGTATTGAGAGTTTGTGTACCAAACTTGTTGAAAATTGAATGTTTTATCGTTTTTGCTAAAGGGGCGCCTTAGGGCATTACATAATATGTTGTCTTTGTTCCGTTCAATAGTTAAACAAATAGAAATATTTAATTATGGAATTGAAAAAGGGTACAATTTTTGTTCGAATCTAAATATTTAATATATAAAGGGAGCCATGTATTTTTTATAGTTATTTGTTTGCGGAATTGAAATAGTGGTGTAAATTGTGTGTAATACCAATTTAATCAACATTTTTCACTTGTTGGGTTATGGAACTGAACATTCAAATGTTTGGTATGACAAAGGAGATTTTATTTCACATTATCTAACTATGTGTAGGTATATTGGCTAGAAGAAATTTCTTAACAATAAGTCTGCCGTTTGGCATACAATGTAACCATAATTGTGTTTGCTTATTTTCTAATCAATATCAACTTCATCATCGTTATCGTTGTCATCAGTGGGCCTAGTCAAAACAAATTTTAGCGTTACGTTTTCGTTTCGTTACTTGTGTATTGTAGCTACGAAAATTGACGCGTTCTCGCAACATCGTCCACGTTTGAAACAAAACGAAACGAAAACGTAACGCTAAATCTGTTTTGACTAGGCCCACTGATGTTGCGTCCACTGATGAATATAGGCCATCCTTTGTACTTCCACATCTTTCAGTCTTGAGCAGTCTGCCTTCAAGTACCACTAACTATAATCGCTCTACTAAATCAGATCCCCCTGCTTTCTGTGGCATACAGACACTTTTCTTTTCATTGTTTGTATATTTATTTATTTATAGCTATATAGTAAACAAATGGAAGAACAAATTTGGCGATGAATTCTCCGACCAACAAGGTAATGGTCTTGTTTAATTTGTTGGCTCAGAACTGTGACGTAGTTTCTGTCTTACAGGGAATTTGTTGCTTTGGTTGAGGCAACGATCATTCTGTGGTGATTTGTTGTTTGTTTACATATTTATTCATTGCGATTGCGATGCCAATGCGATTTGCAGAGACATAAGTTGTATGTCTCTGCAAATCGCATTGGCCAAAAGCTGTAATGATGTGCAAAGTAAGTTTAAAAAGAATAATAATAATTATTTCACCATGACAGATTTTTCCCCAAAACTTGTCAACAACATTTTATATATTACAAAACATAGTTATGCATTCACAAATTCCACAAAGAAAATAGATAAATTATTATATGATACAAAATACTTATAATATAAACTTATAATATAAGTTGTATTATAATTAAAAATTAAACTTAAAATAAATTAAATTTATAATATAAGTTGTAAATACTTATAATATAAGTTGTATTTGGGTTTATTACAAAAACCCAGATATATCTTTTTAAAAAAAAAAAAAACATATAACACATATGTTGAAATAACATTATTTGTCAGATATTTCAGGAGTCCAAGGACTCCTATTTATCCGTTTAGGTGACAATTTATTAATATTTCAACTCTCTCTAATCTGTCAGTACTACTATGCCAGTGTTGGCATCTCCGACCCTACCACGCCAGTGGGCGGGGGACCCGGCTGACGTAGCAGATCCCATACATAAAACCATATATTTTATAATATATATAAAACCAATATGACATCTCGATTGAAGAACCATTTTTATACAATATAATATTGTGCAAAATTTAATTAGGAGAAGTGAGAAAGATTGCCAACGTTGAGGAATCGTAATAACAAGACACAAGCGGTAAAATTCTGGGTTCAATTATTCCATTTCTTTCTTATATTTGAGAGACATCTTAATGAAACTATTGAAATTAGGAAAGTAATTTTAGAGGTGAAATAAATAAATATGTAGGTATATATTTTTAAATATTTTATTAAATTTCGCTCAATATATCAATTATAAAATAGGTATCTTTCGATTACTATTTACATGGAGAATTTTCTCACAAAAAATAACAAAAATATTCTTATATAAAAATATGGAAGGAAGATTTTTTTCAATTCCTTCAAATATTTTATGAGCACATAACATCAAGGGCATAACCAATTTTTGGGGGGGAAGTAAAACTAATCTCAGACCAATCGGCGATTTTCAAAATGTCTATGCTTCCATCTATGCTTTTCTCCCCTTTGACTTCACCATTGCACAATATACCAATAAACTTTAAATATAACGAACACTTGTATAATTATGAGCTATTAAAATTTAGGCGGTCCATATACCGGCTTTTGACCTGAAGTTTCCTTCGTGTTTAAGGTGTAAGTATTTTGCTCAGGCACACCATATGATCTGGCTGGAATCTGTACACTCTGTGTCTTGGTAACGTGTTGCTCTTCCGAAAGAATACTGCTCACCATCTGCTGTAAGAAGTTTTCAAATTGAGCAGAACTTCCACTCTCTTGATGAACTGTAGCCTGCTCCGGGGCACCATAAGTCTGTATTGGAACAGCATATGAACTTACCTCTTGAGTTGAGTGTTTAGGAGCCTCATATACATTAACATTTGGAGTCTGGTATGTTTCCATATGTGACGTATGATGTGTCTCCGTTTGCTTGACTGGTTGAAGATGATGTATTTCTAAACGAGTAATTTTTGGGGTTTCTACATGCTGGACTGGTGGGGCTTGATATGTTTTTGTTTGATGGTATTTTGGTGTATTATGTATCTCTACTCGATAACCTTCTGGGGCATGATGTGTCGCAACATGTTGAACTGGTGGTGCTTGATATGTCTGTATATTGTGTTCTTCTTGTGGGATATGGTGTATCTCTAAACGGGTGACTTGTGGAGTTTCTACATGCTTGACAACTGGTGGTGGTTGGTATGTGCGATGGACTTGTGGAGTATGATGGACTTCTAGGTGGTGAACTTCTGGGGCTTGATGTGTCTGTACATGCTGTACTTGTGGTGCATGGTATTCCTCCACATGTTGTACTTGTGGTGCATGGTATGCCTCCACATGTTGTACTTGTGGTGCGTGGTATGCCTCCATATATTGTACTTGTGGTGCGTGGTATGTTGGTGTATGATAGACTTGTGACGCATGATGTGTTTCTACTTGTTTCACTTGTGGAGCATGGTATGTCTGTTTGGGGGCAGAAGCGTATTGAACTTGTTGATGGCTACTTGGGACTTCGTAAGACCTGTAGTGTACCAATGTTGATGGAATAATTTCGTATAGAAGAGAGCCTATAGAGTCCTTTGTTTTCTGGATTGGTGCAGGCGCTGGCTCTGTAAATAGCTGATGATGAGATGGTGCAGAATGAGCTTGGTGGTGATATGTTGGGGTAGGTGGTTGCAAGTGTTGTGTGTAGGATTGTTGACTTTCCATTTCGTTGACTTTAATGACATCGAACGATGGCTGTGATTTTGGTTTTGGGTAACTGTAGCCTGCCACTGGTGGTTCAGCAGACGCGAGTCCCAGCACAGCTAATAGAAACTGAAATAAAAATATATTGTCTTATTTTCTGTTGCAGAACAGATTCAATCTAGCACAACAGTGTATTTTTTCCACCGTTAGGGAACTAAATAATAAAACGTTTTTAACATTTTAGTTAAACATTGTGCTATATTTTATTTATTTATTCATTCTTTACTGTAGGTACATTGATTACTATACACACAATTTTATAGGTTATGCGGTGGAGCACCCGGTAAAGAATTGGTCTCCCACTCCCTTCCGTAAGTTTTCGAGTGTCCTGTAAAAGGCAGGTGTTCGAAAAAAAAAAATTTTACATCTCAAATTCAGCGATGAGGTTTATTGCCACCCATCTTGAAAGTCTAAATTTTTTATTGGCACAGAGAAGACAGCCTGCGTCTTTATTGCATGCAGCTGATCTGCTGGCTACCCTACTTGTAGGATATGACGTGTGATGGTGTAGTGGTAGTAGTTTTATAGAAAAATGCATTAAAGTAAGATTGAAGTTGGTCCGCTGATTACCCCTCTTGTGGGAAATGCCATGTTGATACGCGTGTATGAGTGAATGAATGGAACTTTCAGGATGGTTGGCAAAACTCATTACACATAAATATAAGATGTTGCATGATGTCTTATTCGTAATGTTTTACAAAACATCCGCCTTTTGCAGGACATTCGAAAACTTGCAGAAAACAGTGGGAGACTTATTCAATTCCAATAACTTTTGAAAGTTTCGAATTTTCTTTTACAGGACACTTGAAAACTTTTGAAATGAGTGAAAGTCCTATTCCATATTTTGGGAAACTCCATGAGCAAGAAACTCCAACGAGAGAACAAGTAACAAAAAAATATCAAAAATTTGATATAAAATACTAATTAATGTGAAAAAGGTACTCACGAAAATTTTGAAGTCTACCATTTTGAACACTCAAAGGCCAACACCAAACTGAAATGTTATATAGGTATAAATTTGTTTTTATATTCTTAATAATAAAAACTTGTAATATTAAAATAGCCACTAAGTATTAGAACATTATGTAACTAGTCCCATTTACACGGTGACTTTGTCATGTAAAATTCTCAGTACCTACGTCCGTCTTACCACACGTGTTTTGGTTACGACATGATCAGCCTCATTGAGTGTAATAGATTTTTCTACTATTATTTAATTTGTATTCGTTTTTGAGCTAAAAAAATAAGACCCTGTTGGCTTAAGTGATCACTTTCGGTGTCTATGGACAACCATTCACAAATTCCACCATTCTCGCTGTCACAATGTAAGGTCCACCGAACGAGAAACACTTCATGAAAACTATAGAAGCAATTTATTTATTTTATTTATTTATTCATTCTTTACTGTACATTGATTAAAAACAATTACATAAAAGGTATACATTCAAATTAAATACAATCAATATACAGAGGGCGAGTTTATCGCAAAGGCGCGATCTCTTCCAACTAACCCAAAAGTATTAACTTAAAAAAAAGCATACGATAAAAATAAAATCAAAAATCTAAGGCGATTTGGAAAAAAAAATTTTAGGGGTCCGTGGTTCGATCCCGGGTGCCGGCAAACTCCCCTTTCACGGCACAAGCTTTTAGCTTAGTGTGAAAAGTGTATAAGGTTGTATTTGGGTTTATAACAAAACCCAGATAGGTAGGTACATCCTTTTTAAAAAAAAAATATTTGGGATCATACCTATAATGTTAAATTGTACGTATAAAGGACTACACAAAAAAAAAGTAAAATAGGTGAACAAATTGAATTTAACTTTGGAATTTATAATTTGTGGTCAAATGTAGGTATAGACATATATTTTATATCCTTAAATATTTTTATATATTTAGATAATGTTTGGATTTTGCACGTCAACAGCTGGGACCAGACACATTTAAGCGATTGTATTTTCATGGGAGCGTGTATTGATTTAATATTTGCAAATTTTTGCAAAAATTCTTAAGGATTTGCTGATCCTTATACAGGGTATAACAACAATATTTCTATAAGTAAAGAGATACAATATAATATTTTATATTATATACCTATTCTCCGAGTAATAAAGTTGATATTTATTAAATTCTCAGCGCACAAAATAAAAATGAATCTCTTCATTATAGCCATGAAAAATAGCCGTAATATTGAAAATATTATAATTGAACGGTTTTTCCAAGTTAATAGATTACCTTTAAGCATTTAAAAAAAAATGAAAAAGGTTTTTATATTGGTAAAAAAAGTTGGTATGCCTATATTAAAAAAAAACACAAAATATGAATTTAATGAAAAAATATCGAACTGAGATATTTATCGATATGTCTATGATTTTTTTCTTTTTCATCTCTCTCTCTCATCCTTTTCTCCACTGCTGGATGTATCTAGGCCTTTTTCATAATATTTCCTTTCATTAATATCGATTTCAAGATCTCCTCTCTCTTTCTCTCTCCGTCAGTCCCTCAATCCTGAGAATCGTGACCATCATGCCTCATTCTGTAGACAATCTGTCTCTACCTTGAGCGATCCTCCGTCATGTGCAATGCCCCGTGTATAGTGAACTCTGCGTGGCCTCCTTAATTTGGTCACTCCATCTTGCTGGTGCTCGGCCCCTTCCACGCCTCCCTTCTACAGCCCCAATTATAATTAAACTATTTATGTATATAATTATGTCGGATGATTTATTCGGCGCCATTTAATGAAGCATCAAGATGTCTTTATCTTAATCCTAAACTTTTTTATGGTTTATGGTTCTGGATGTCTACATTTTGTCGATTCCCTGTCTAGTAGTCAGACGATCTGTTCAATTAACACTCTGTATAATTTATAAATATTAATATCAATATTACTATGCGTTAATATAAAAAGAAAAAACCAGAAATTTTATTCTTCTTCAGGTGTATAACAATATGTACATCGGTGTCTACTATAAAGTGTTCAATATATAACAATATTCGAGGATTTACCAGAGCTATTTATGATCAGATATAAATAGGTAGGTACATAACTGGATATGAACTTATTATTTTTATACACAATAATGCTTGAATGTTGTTGTCGGGCCGTGAACATCTGTGAATGAATATACCATTGACATTATTAATACTATCATTATAATGTAATATACCAGTGAAATTTTACCCGATTACGATCAGAAAATAAAAATTAAATAATTGACAATTAATTACCATCAACACAAGTACCTACTTTTCTGATAAAATGGCAACACAATTATGTAAGTAATATTTTTGACACTTCAATCTGATATTATATCCCGTAGACAAACCGCACTCGGCAATCGACTACTGGTGAACTTTTCGACAATCTACCTACAATGTACCGTGTAATTATGCGTTATTGTTGCGGTTATTGTCGAAAATTCGTTTATGGTCGATCGCCAAGTGCATGTTTGTCTAGGGTGGGCTGATGTTATATCCCGTAGACAAACCGCACTTGGCAATAGACTACTGGCGAACTTTTCGACAATCTACCTACAATGTACCGTGTAATTATACGTGATTGTTGCGGTTATTGTCGAAAATTCGTTTGTAGTCGATCGCCAAGTACGGTTTGTCTAGGGGGTCTGATGGTTTATTTTTGCAAAGTAGTCTAGTATCTATTGCGATGTTTACCATGAGGATGCACTCGACAGGACCAAGCGGAGAAACAAAACAAGAAAGGCAGACCCCACCACCATGTGTGACTAATAATTGTCCAAGGATAAGAAGAAGTCTAGTATCTATTTATTTTTGGCAAATACAATGCAATATTAGAATGGATGACAAAAAGGGTCTATTTATCTGAAAGAGGAGTAAGAAAGATCGGCGTGCATGTATGAGAAACTGAATGAATGTTAGGACAGATCTAACTCGTAAACCTATGAAGTGTAAGTATTATTTTTTTTAGTCTTGTCTATTTACGTCATCCATAGAGAACATACTTATAAATATATTTAATTAATTAATATTCATTTTATCTCAGTTATAACATATAATTGTATATACAGTATTATGACTATTTCTATAGATGACTGCTTTTATTATTTCATTGGGTTTTTACTATTTGTTATTTTGTAAAATTAACGAAGAGGGCTGACTATATTCAAACATTTTTTGTTAACTCTGGAAATAACCACTTAGTATATACTTAATAGGTGATATCAACGCATAATTTTCGGCGTTATCCTAATAAATTTATTGAATTGTACCTAACATACCCGAATATTTTAGAAGTCTAGTGACTTTCCAATTATTTTTTATAGCTACAATAAACATAATATATTGGCATTTTTGCCGTAACACTACCCGCTCTTCTAAGCAAAATCCTTTTTTTGACGTATAAAAAATATTTTTTTTTTAGTTTTACGAATTGTAGTAAAACTCAAAACGGCATGTTTTTTTAATTTTATTTAACTAGACAATCCACCCCTTGGAGTGATTTGTGCCATCCTGTTTCGTTGAAATAAAGCCTAGCTACAGAAGTGATAAGAATAGTCTAGTCCAGGCGTCGGCAACCTATGGCACGCGTGCCAGGCTTGGCACGCGATGGGGTTCTGAATGGCACTCTACAAAGTAGTAATTTTTTAATTTATGTTAGAATTTTATTGATTGAGTCGACGTTGATTTTGTAAAACTCCATTATATAAATATAATGAAAACAAAATTGTTTTTGGTTTTATTAAGATTTATTTGTTAAATAAGTTACCTGGTTTCGACCTATGAGGTCATTGTCAAACTCCATTGTCAAAATTGTCAAACTTTGACAATGACCTCATAGGTCGAAACCAGGTAACTTATTTAACAAATAAATCGTAGTAAAACCAAAAACAATTTTGTTTTCATTATATTCATGTTAGAATTTTATGTTATTTTTTAATAAATATGTTTAAAAGATAAATTTGGTATAAAATTCTTCTCCTCTAGAACCCTTTTATATAATTTAGAATTAAGGCGGCACCCTGAATCATATTGGTAGAGTGGCTTGGCACACCACAGCTAAAAGGTTGCCGACCCCTGGTCTAGTCTTACAAATCAAATTTTAATATATCGTTGTTGCAATCTGTGCAGATGTTGTGCCACTAAACAGATAGATGCGATTTCAAATTTATTCATTTTTATGGTATGTTTTTTATTCGTAAATAAATATTACCTATATGGAAATTCACAAATTCAATATCACCAAAATAATATTAAAAAAAATCCCCACTGGTGGGTCTCAGCGGGCAGCCCGAGGAGATGTCCAACAACCAATACCGTTTCATGGGAAGAATCTTGAAAATGTTATATTTCGTAAAAGTGATGTCTTACAAATATTATCCACTTCTTACAGGATACTTGAAAAGTAACAGAAAAGAGTGGGACGCCTGTTTTTTTTATGGTAACATCACGCAATCGTTGACATCCCTATTACATAACTCTATCTAATTACCTAATACCTAACCGAAATTATATAAATAGAATAATTATGTAGAAATAATAATTATCACCAGAAACAGGTTGTTTATCGATGGTTTAAGGCACAGAAGACACATGTCCACATTTAACAGTTTAGAGAAAACAGGTTTTGGAAGTTTGTGATTAATGAATTATTTTATAAATTTTTGACACAATTGGATGTTGTCTCCATTGAACCACAACAGATGACGTCTTTCCACTATGAAACCACAAGAATTGTATGAAAAAATTGTATAAAAAAACCTAAATTTCCCTAATGGAAAAATATTTATTTATTTTATTTATTTATTCAGATATTCACGGCCGAAGCCTTTTACATGTAAAAAAATGAGGATACATACAATACATGCATACAAAAAGTATTATTTTTTTTAAAAAAAGACACAAAACAATTAATTTAATAAAAAACAAGAGTACAATTAAATAATAGAATAACGTCAACTAAGGTAAAAAAGTTTTTTATAAAAATTTGGTCAAGAGATATTAAAACATTAGTAGAATAAAACGCTTGTTTTATTTATTTCGATATAATAAAACATTTAAAATATCGAAAAAAGTCATGTGATAAGCATGACACAGAGGAATTGGGAATGTTACCTAGGTTTAAAGAGTAGGTACTCTTAGCCAAGCCTTGAGTCGATTCATAAGCGTCGAAACTTTGTGTCATGCACTCCTAAAGGAAGTAATTCACATAATTATCAATCGCACATATTCACATATCGTATGTGTATTATATACATACAACGTACCTACCTAGTTAATACATATTCAAACAGGTTGACTATCGGTGAATAGAATTAACTAGAATGATTAATCTAGAGTGTTTGTTTCGTTTTATGGCAATGCACCCGCAATCAAGTGAATTATGAAATCTAGAGTGGTTCAAAATCAATAATATGACTAATCAATTAACTGATTTTAAATTAATTCAGAAAATGTCCTTGGTAGACATGTGCTTTTTAAGAATCAATAAAGTCGATATAAATGCATTCTCAAATATCTTACGTGGCATATTGTTACACCTGTCACCTGTGCACAAAAAAATGATAATTTGAGAGCGTGTGGAATTTGGTTTTTGTTAAATATTTCCATAATGATATAAGTATTATTGGTAATTATGTAATCAGGACATACATAGATGACGTTGCAATCGATCTTGTACATATAACATCAACTCATTTTACCTAAATAGTGGACATATGTCTTTTATACTTTAAACCATCGATTTATATATTTTAATAGAGATATACATACCTTCCCAATATCCACCTAGGCACCTACATATACAAGTTCGTTTTGAATAGATAATAATTATTATAATATATTTAGTTTCTAGATAAGCACCTGCTAACACTTAATTCTAAACTTTTCTTTTATTCTTGTGCTTTTCTCGTCCTTCAAAACATTTTTAAAAGCACTGTAGGGTATTCAGCTAATATCTCTTCCTTCAATGAGTATTACTTATTACTACTCCATCACGGCATATCCCACAAGTGGGCTAGCCAGCAGACCAGCTAGATGGAAGCCCGCTTCTCTGTCAACAAAAAATTGAGACATTAAGGATGGGTGGCAGACCTCATCGCTGAATTTAAGATATGTATATGGACAATTTGTAAAGCGCCGTTTACTCATAACATGACCTCAAGGGCGCTGTATATCGTATCCATCACCCAAAACTCCCAGCAAAAAGGTGTGTCTTCAGCCCTCTTTTAAAACTCTCTCCATTCACCTCCTCTCGCAGACACAGAGGCAGCTTGTTCCAACATCTGGGACCCGCAACACTAAACACTCTATCTCCAAAGCCTGTTTTGCGAGATCCAGATGGCTCAATCAGTCTGCATAAGATGTAAAATATATTTATTTTTTCTAACACCTGCCTTTTACAGGACACTCGAAAACTTGCAGACAAGAGTGAGAGATAGACCAATTCTTTGTCGGGTGCTCCACGGCAATGAGTAGGTATTAATTGAGTTATATTTAACATTTTACATTCAGCGATGAGGTATGCTACCCATCCTTGTCTTGACTTTTATAAGCACAGTAAGGACAGCTTGTATGCTTATTACATATAGTTAAACAGCTGGATGCTCCACCTGTGGGATATATCGCTATGGTACGAATGAATATTAAAATTTAATGTCCACAACTTTTTTAACTTAACTAGAAACTGGAAAGGTCATAAGTTCTTGTACTTTAAATACGATCATATTTTTGGATCTTATTTCCGTTTTAGAATCAAATCTTTGGTGTAATAATTATCAAATTGGCACAATATATACGTACATACATACATACATACCATCACGCCGCTTCCCTCGCGGGGTAGGCAGAAAGGATCGAGCGCCACTTCCTTCTATCTTTGCATACATCTTTCGCTTCCGTCACTATCATACAATTCCTCATGCATGCTCTCCTGTTCAATGTGCTCAACACGTGACCGTCCTGTAGGATTTGATTTAAATGATCTTGCCATTTAATCCTCGGACGTCCACGTCTCCGAGCACCATTCCTCTCAGCCAAATATATCTTCTTAGTCATTCTGTCCTCATTCATTCTTTCCACGTGCCCAAACCACCTTAACTTATTTACATTCATCCTTGTTATTACACCAACTTTCATTCCACATTCCTTTCGTATATCACTGTTACGCACACGATCTCTCAGACTTTTACCACACATTCTTCTCAACGATCTCATTTCCACTGCATTTATGCCACTTTCATCCTTCTTTAACCATGTCCACGTCTCACTTGCATACATAAGTGTTGGCACTAAGATAGCAGAGTGCACCAACCTTTTAGCTGTGGTGGATATGTTTTTATTTGCAATTATTGGTCGGATTGCACCATTTACCTTATTACCAGCAACTTTTCTCCTTTCAATATCGCTTTCACACTTCCCATCTCTCGTGAACAAACTACCTAAGTACACACATTCGTCAACTTGCTCTAACACTTCGTTGACAATCATCACCTGGCATACTGTTCTCTCACTTCCTCTTTCAAACACCATAATTTTTGTCTTTTTTGCATTCATTCTCAATCCATTAATCGCACAATTTTCATACACACACGTCATCATTCGCTGTAGATCACTTTCACTTTCAGCCATCAATACCAAATCATCGGCAAACATTAACGTTCTTACATTCATCCCATTCATATCAACACCTACATTCATTTCTTTCAATGGACGAATACAATGATCAATGTATAGGTTAAAAAGCCATGGCGACATAACGCACCCTTGTGTTACTCCTTTTGTCAGTGTGAACCATTCCGACAGGTTATTGTTCACTCTAACACACGCAGAACTTCCTGTATATAGGGATGCAATGGCGCGAATTAGCCGACTACCCACCCCACACATTGATAGTACTTGCCACATTTTCTCACGATCTACTCTATCATAAGCCTTTTCAAGATCAACAAACGCGCAGAAAAGCTCTGGTGTTTCTCCAGGAGCTTCTCTGTCACCATTCGCAGGGAGAAAATCTGGTCCACACATCCTCTACCACTCTGAAAGGCACCTTGCACATCCCATACATTCGTCTCAGTTACTTTTCGAACTCTTTCAATCAATATTCTTGCATACAGCTTCCCCACCGAGCTCAGCAGACTGATAGCCCGATAACTCCCGCATTCTAGTCTTGACCCCTTTCCTTTGTATAGAGGGCACAATATAACACCCTCAAAACATTTCACCATTTAAACAATATAATATAATTATTGCTAAATAATAGTTTCTTGTTGCATTTTCTATTTATCATAATATCGTGTTGTGTCTGTCTATATTCAAAACATGGCGTGATAGAGTGAGGAATGAGGATATCAGAAGAATGAGTGGATGCAAGAGGAGTGTTGTGGATAGAATGCGTGTAAATAAATTGAGATGGTTTGGTCATGTGGAACGAATGGATGATGTAAGATTGACGAAGAGGGTGTATTTATATGAAAGAGAACTCCGATAACTACGTGGCTTGACCACGTGGATCAAATTCTCGAGGACGGTCACGTGTTAAGTAGGAGGAATCGGCGTGCATGTATGAGAAACTGGATGAATGTAGAGGAAGCGAAAGAAGTATATTAGGATAGATCTATATGGCGATCCGTTCTCTCTGCCTACCCCATCTGGGACACGGCGTGAGGGTATAGTATAGTATAGTATATTCAACAATGCTGTTTGAGTACAAATACTGCTTGTCTCTGTATCTTATGTGGTGTTCTCACTTTGGCGAATATCGCCAGGCACCAAAATATCGCCAGCCATTTGAACCGTGTGAACGAAATGACAGCTAGTCTGAAACGATAAAAACCAGTAGTAACGATATCGTCTCGAGTTGACCACCTTCCAACTTTCTCGGCCGATTGAACGATTTGCACATGCGCAGATATGCGCGGCGTTTGTATCTATGGTAAAAGCTTTATAACCTATAAATTTTATAATGTTTCCCGCTTCGTGACAGCTGTTATCTTTTTGTTGGTTTGTGGCGTTTGTTTCCTTAATTAAAAGGCGCCTTATAACCTCTACTTTAACATTTTCGACTAAAAATAAACACTTCGCGATCTCCATTTCGACGCCATTTTGAAAACAGTGTCAAAATCAAAGCGCATCTGACAGATCGTTTCTATATCGGTGGACTTGTGTGAACAGGTGTGACGATCAATGGGCGTACGGCGAATTTTGTTTTTTCGCCTGGCGTTATATTTTGAAATTCGGCTGGCGATATTCGCCAAATGTGAACACCCCATTATTTCACTTTTTTCTAATCGCCTGATGATGAAGTCGAGAGTCTTCGAATACTAGTAAGCGAAGTTAATAAAAGTCATTTGAAAGTTAACTACATACTGTGTTTTTTTTTTCAATTTATCTTAAAATATCATAAGAATTATATAGATATTATTAAAATCTAGCGTGCAAAAGCCGGTCGTGATTTGAGAAAATGTTTAAAAAAGATTTTTGTGTATTTCATTGTATTTAAAATGTTTTTTTTTGTTAAATAGTGTTCTACAAAATTTTCACAATGAAATGTCACGAAAATTTTGTACATTTTCGGAGCGTTTTTTTAGGTATAACTATGAATAAATATAATATTGTGTGCTGCCTATTCATTTTTGAAACTATTATATCAATGAAAGTTTCAAGGCAAACTACATACTTAGATGTTTGATGATACAAAACATAAAATGTACGATTATGCATAGGTATTATAAATAAACTGGTAATTCACAATAATGTTTTTAAAACAAAAAGCGTTCGATATTTACATATATACGGGATAGGAAGATACTAATCATGTATATGAATAGATTACAACTGGATTTGAATCACGGACTTACCGCTTAAAATCCAAAACAGACCACCAACGATTTTATTTTTTATTTATTTATTCTTTACTCTACATTGATTAAAAGCAAATTTACACAAAAATACATTCATACAATCAATATACAGAGGGCGAGTTTATCGCAGATGCGCGATTTCTTCCAACTAACCCGATTTTACATCGACGATATTTAATACGCAAACACTTGCGAACAAATGGAAACTGAGGTGTGTACACCGTACCATGGAGTGACAAATGCTAGGCATTAGCTTGAAAGATAAAATAAGAGATGAAACCATCCGACAAAAGACAAAAGTCTTCGGCATTGTTGATAAAGTTTCCAAGTTGAAATGGCAATGGGCTGGTCCTGTGGTAAGGCGAGAGGATGGCAGGTGGACTTCCAGAATTCTTGAATGAAGGTCATGGGAGGACAATAGAAGTGTAGGAAGACTTTAAAAAAAGATGGGTTGACGATATTGTCCTGATGATGGGAAAACAGTGGTATCGTGTTGCTCGAGATCGAAAAGTGTGGAAAAGTTTTGAAGAGGCCTATATTCAGAAGTGGAGAGGAAAAGGCTAGCAGTAAGTAAGTAAGGTGAGTATTTATACTAATTACCTTTGTATTATTCAAATCATTCTATTTTTAAATATTATTACTATACCTACTCTATGATTCTATGCCTTCTATACAGCTGTAAGTCTTGAATCTAATCAAGGCACTGGAACGGAAGGGTGTAAGCTTATCGAAATAAGTAGTGCCTAAGAAATATATTGGATATTAGGTGATCACAGACCATTAAAGGTCACGTGGTCTTGTCTATGGATTTGCTTTTGCTTGGGGGGCAAACAGTCAGATTGCGCAAACCATCCTTGTAGGATGTTATGCCATAAGAGAAAAAAAAAGAAAGTCAGACGACAAAATAATAACAAAATCGACACTGACAGTTTTTTTTATTATTAGGTATTCTTTAGGCGTTCCACCTAATATTACACCGTAATCGTCTGTTGTATTGAGATGCCTGATGCCCCTCAATGATTTTTCTGTGACGTCATCCTTTAATGGTCTATTGTAATCGGAAAAGATCTAAAGTCTTTATGACACGAGTAACTTTTTTACGAACTCATTTTCTGTTCATGGAGAATAAACTATCGCTATTGGAATAGTTTGCCATCCAGAATAAAGTTGCTCTCAACTCTTCACGCTTTCAAACGGGTAATCAAGAACCACTTTATCACTAAAAATTTGCCATATGTTTCCTAATCCCTTTTTTTATCTCTTCTTCTCCTTTGTACCTCCTCTTTTCCTTCCTTTTAGGCTTTTTGAGAATGTTTCATGAAATAAAGTTACATAGTTGAAGAAATCGCGCCTCTACTATAAAGTCACCATTGATTGTTTTAAATGAAAACATATTTTTGTGTAAAATTGCTGTGGTAATACCTAAATGTACAATAAATAACAAATATATAAAATAAATTATGTACCTAGGTATCTAAAGAGATGGTGAATGAGAAAAGACCAGCCAGACGTAATGTCTTGGTGTAGAAAATAAATAAAAACGAAATATTGAGATACTGGAAAAACAAGATGGACTTTTTATACCGGTAGGTGCCTACAGGTATTTCGCAAACATTTATAATATATTTTTTTATCATTTTTATGTCCTGATGAATTATGAACGATGAACAATGAAACTTTCGAGCAAATACCTAACTCATGTCTTGACCCTTTTTTGTATTATTTTTCTTGTTGGGAACACAAAGAGGGCTGGATCTTTTGTTATAAGTAAGTAGTTATTATAGTTAATAAGTTTTACGATACGTAGGTATATATAGACAACACCCCGTGGAGCACCCGGTCAAAAATTATTGGTCTCCTACTCTTCTCCGTAAGTTTTCAAGTGTCCTGTAAAAAGCAGGGCCCGTAGTCAAACGAAAACGTAACGCTAAAATGTGTTTTGACTAGGCCTACAGGTGTTCGAAAAAAATAAAGACATTTTACATCTTAAACTCAGCGATGATGTTTGTCACCCATTCTGAATGCCTTGATTTTATATTGGCACGGAGAGGGCAGCTTTCATGTTTATTATATGTAGCTGGTCTGTTGGCAACCCCACTTGTGGGATATGCCGTGATGGTGTAGTAGTAGTAGATATAGATAGCAGCAAAAGTGAATAGTGAATTTCTCCGTCGTGTCCGCGGAGCAGAAAAGAGCGAAAGACCTTGTCTATTTACTGACATAAATCCAATAACGTACATGTTAAGGATAGTCCGTGGAGTTCCCGGCATAGATTAGGTCTCCCACTCTTTTATGCGACCTTTTACGCTTTTATCTTTTATGCTTTTTATCTACATGTTGACGGAGAGGTCCTTTAGAGATATTATAATGAAATGGTTAGTAGTTAGTATAGACTATAGATAGACAAAGCTTAAGACTTTCACAAAATCTAAAACCCAATTTTAAATGTTTTGGTTACGTATTATATTATATATTGTAATCATCTCAATAAATCAGCTCATATTTTCAAATCATATCAAATTATTGCTTAAATTTGAGATAAGATTTTATTTAACATCATTATCAATTCGGTTATTTACTATTAATGAACTTGATAATTTATGAAACGAATGTTACATTTAACACTGAATATTTTATATCTTCTCTAGTATTGTTCAGAATCTGAGTATTCGTTCTTATGTATTCGTTCTTCAACTTAACTCGAAGAACTAAATCCTCAATGCCAAATCTGTTCGGTCTTTTTCGTTCTTTTGGGAAAAATTACATTAAAGTACTATATTTTCAAAGAAACTAAGGTTTAACATCGCGTGGCAAATAAACACGAACGAGATTTAAATCTTCGTGTGTGTTTTTTTTTGGAAAAAAAAACCTTAAGATACTCTATTTTCAAAGATACTAAGGTTTCATATTGCGTGTCAAACGTTGAGAACGAGATTCTTGGATTTAAATCTACGTGTTATTATTTTGGAAAAAACGCCATTGGAGTATTCTATTTTCAAAGGAATTAAGGTTTTATATCGCGTGTCAAATGTAACAAACATGATTCAAAGATTTAAATCTTTGTGAAGTTGTTTTGGTAAAAATACCATTAGTATACTCTATTTTCAAAGAGACTAAGGTTTAAAATCGCGTGACATATATCACAAACGAGATTTAAGGATTTAAATCTTCGTGTCGTCTTTTGGGAAAAAGGCCTTTAAAATACTTTATTTTCAAAGAGACTAAGGTGAAAATCGCGTGACAAATTCCACGAACGAGAACGAATGTTAAGAACGAATTGTTTTGAAGAACGATGTCTCAAGTACCGATTCCTGAGAAAGAACTGGATTTACCAATACTAATCTTCTCATAACCAAATAAGTAATGTGTAAATGCAAAAAAAAAACAACCTTTTATTCAATCGCCAACATAATATTGTGTGATCTGCAGGTACCTACTCGCATATTTCTTAATGAAACAGTTATTTAAAAGGGTCGTTCACATACGTTCACTTTCAGTGATCACTCCGGATGATCCTCCAAGATGAACAAGTGTGAACAGGCGTTTCATCAATAGTGATCACTAGCGATGACGGAGGAAAGAGATTACCACTCGTCATAATTTTGATGAAAGGTCCTTTCACTGAAACGACCATAAACAAGTTTTATCTTATTATTTGTTTAATTCTCTATGAATTTGTATTGAATGTCAGAATCATGTACAAAATTATTATGCAGTCGAGAGCTATATTAATTTATTTTAAGTGTTATTTTACATTTTTGAATTTGTTTAATTATTTTTATGCGAAAATACGTCAAACTACATACAACATGAGTGAGAAAGTAGACATGGCAGTGAAAGCATAGGATGAACAAATGTGAACAGACGTGTTCACTTTCGATGAACAGGTTTGACCCTGACACTCTGGATGATCATCCAAAGTGAAGTAATGTGAATGCTACTTAATTTTTACTATTGAAATTTAGTATTTTCATTATTCTATGATCTAGTTACACGTTCCATTGTTTACTTTGGCAATACTGAATTTGTAATGGTAACATTTAGATGAAATGTCAGAATGACGTTTGTTTTTGAATAATTATGATTATATTGTTATCGTGTCGCTCTTTATCGTTCAAATTAAAATATTTTTGATTATCTTTGTTTGTAATCCTCAACATAATTAGATATGGGTGAATCTGATTTAGTTGACGACTACAGCCATATTAGCGAAGATATATTTTACGTTGAAGAGAATATACCGGGACCTTATGATGAACAAGATCTTGAAAGTTTGAAAATTCATTCTGAATATAATTCACAGCAAATGCTGCACTGTAAGTGCATTGAAGTCTGCAATGAAAATAGTTGTCAATGTCTAGTAAATAAAAAGAAAAGTTATTATAAGGTTGACGGTCAATTATTAGCAACTCCAGATATATTACAAAAGGATAATTTGATTTTGGAATGCAATCAATTGTGTTCGTGTTCCAAATTTAAATGTGACAACAGATTAGTTCAGTATGGACCTAGAAAAGATTTAAAAATTCAGAAATGTTATATTCTGTCTCAAAGTACTAAAGACAATGTAAAAAATGAACATTCAAATGTCATAAACGATGAATCAAAATCTTCCAAGGAGCAATTATCAGTAGATGAACAAACAAAAGGTTTTGGACTTTTTACAGAAACAACAATATTAAAAGGTAGTTTTATTTGTGAATACGCTGGAGAAATTCTTTCAAAAACGGAAGCATTTAAAAGATGTAAATTCAATGATGAAAACAATCTCATGAATTATATAATTTGTTTAAATGAATTTACAAATGATCAGAATATTCAAACATTTGTTGATCCAAGTAAATTTGGAAATATAGGAAGGTATATGAATCATGATTGCGATCCAAATTGCACAATGTTACCAGTGAGAGTGAACAGCACTTTACCAAAATTATGCCTCTTTGCGAATAAAAATATAGAAGCTGGATGTGAACTGACATTTAGTTATGGTTCCATATTCAAATGTAATTTGAATTTATCAAAAAGAATAAAATGTTTATGCCAAAGTGAAAATTGTAAAAAATTGCTTCCAAATTGTGAATTTACTTAAACAGATGACAATTTGTCAATTTTATTTGCGAATAAAGTGATATTAAGTGTTAAATTGGGATAATGTAAGAATACATTTTGTAAAAGTACTCCAATGAATGTATAATCCTGCCAAAAAATGTAGGAAAGAAAGATGAAAAAGGTTGGTCAGTTGTAAAATAAAACAATTCAAATAATTTAATGATTTTTTATTTAGGTACTTCAAACTAAATAATAATAGATTTCTCAATATTTACACAAAACTTATAAAGAAAAAATAAACAAAAATTTACACAAAAACAACACAATTGTCATATTTAACACAATTTTGTTTCAACACACAAATTTCAAACATAAAGGACTGCTAAGTGAAGATGTAGAAGAATTTTCATTTTTGGTAATTTTTAATCAAAATTACATAAAAAAGTATGCCACATAATAAAATTATATGAATATATAGGGAGTATTTTGTTCGGGGAGTAACTTTGTATCATTTTAATAACTTTTTTCAAAGAAGTATGTAAGGACAGATAGATAGAATAGAAACTTCTTATTTTGCAATGTTATTTTCACAATTACCAATTATATGAGGTTACACATTTATTTATTCATTCTTTACTGTACATTGATTACGAATACACAATAACATGTAACAAATGAAACGTCGTATAAGACTTAGAAAAGATAACGTCTCCTTATTTGACAGAAGAAATAGCACTTGATATTTCATAATTAAACATTATTGCACAAATATTTCAACACAGAGAATTTCACAATAATAATACATTAGAGAAAAACAACTATTTAAATAAACAAACATACATTATTTAGAATGGAATGATGTGATGAGATATTTGGGTATAAATGGAGATATCATTGCGAATATTTGTATCACAAAACGATGCAATAGCAACTGTCTTGATTATTAATATTGTCATATCAAATGAATTCAACTATAAAACTTATTGCGAAATGTTTAATTTGCTTTATGAACAGTAATGGATATACCTATTCGCATGTTTTTATTTTTTAATTAACAATGACATAAACATTCAAAATATACACAAGACACATTCTAAGTAAACGCAGTGAATATATTTTTGTCACTTTTAGAAGCACACAATAATACTATTTTGAAACATTATTAAGATAAAGGCAGATTTGTAATGAACAACCTAAATGATAAATAATATGATTGGAGGGTTGTATGTACAATGTATAATGTTTTATTTTGTGTCTATTTTGCCAACTTTCAGTTTGTGTCTCTGATTAATAAATAAATAAATAAATATGCTAGCATACGAAATGCTGCTTGTGTTTCAAATTTGGTAATAGGATATGAGCACAAGTTCCGCAGATTGAAAATACAATATATTACAATCAGGTTGTTGACTTTCAAGATATTAAATATCCATTTTTTTTTTGGTTGATTTAATTATTTTTTTATAAAATCAAATGCCAAATCCTATACACCTTAGAGCAGCGATGCACAAACCGCGTCGGTAAATCTGCAGCCTGCCAGCGAATTAGACAATATAAAAAAAAATTGTCAATACCAGTAATAGTAAATATTCTTTAACAAATTTAACAAAACTGAGGAGTTTTTGAAATATTTCAAATTCCTACACCATTTTGAAAATTCAAACACAGGTACTGCGAGAAAATATTCTTTAAGAAAACCGAGGTGTTTTTGAAATATTTCAAATTCCTATACAGTAGTACTATACCATTTTGAAAAGTCGGTGACGGGGGGGGTAGAATTTTTAATGTTTGTGCATTTCTGGAAATTTGAATTTTTAGTGTTAATTTTTTTATAGCGGCCCGTCATTAGCTCATAATCTTCGCGAGTGGCCCCTGTTCCCTATAAGTCTGTGCATCCCTGCCTTAGAGTAAGCAATTTCTTGTATTGTATAGGTGAAGAGGACAGCTTGCATGTTTGTTACATGCAGCTGATCTGCTGGCTACCCTACATGTGGGATATGCCGTGATAGTAGGTCGGCAGCGGGACAATTCAAATCCAGGATCTCTTAATTGTGGTCAGAGACTTTACCATAAGGCTGCTGAACATCTTAAGTAATAAGTTAATATTTCAATTATTAGGTATACTTGCCTTTACACGACACTATCTAAAAGCAACAAAAAATAAATTCACGCATGTATTTTATACAGTCACAATATTTGGTTGTATTAAAACTACCTAAAGTAAAACGTTATTAGTTAAATTACAATTATTCTATCTCTTTCAATCACATTATAACTCGGTATGTGCATAATGTGCCGCTCTATTCGCTCCCAAATCGTTAGGATGAATGAAGAAGCCCTCTTTGGTCATCCAATCTGTGTAAGCATTGTAGAGAGATGATACGCCCACTATCTCACCTTGACCGTTGATGGGACGGCCAAATGTTCTGCCGGAGCCGGCCAGATATCTGAAATATAATACATTCATATTGAATATTATGATAAGTGTAAGAGATAACAAGGATTACGTTTCATTGATAACTGTCAGTGATATGGATATCCAAGCAAACAGATAAACTAAAATTGTTTTATAACATAGAGAATTTATTTGTATGATATACAATTTTATATACAATTTATATACTGTAATATAATTACTTCTCACAGATTTATTAACTAGAAATTACTTATTTTATGATTTTCTTACACAACTGGATGTCGGAGATTAGATTTTACTTACTAAGAAGAACTATATATTGTGTTTCATTTTAAAAATTATTACTAAGAAGTGTACACTTTAATCATATTTTGATTTTGAACCACTATGAGATTAATTATTCCAGTTAATTCTACTCACTGATACGTGAACTTCCTTTGGGAGTCCTAAAGGAAATTCACATATAAGTGTATTGTATAATACAAACCTATCTAGTTAATACCTATATTCAAATAGGTTGACTATCGGTGAGTAGAATTAACTGGAATGATTAATCTATAATGGTTCAAAATTAAAATATGATAGAAATTACTGTCAAAAATAATACCTATTCAAATAAGTTGACTATCAGTGAGTAGAATTAACTGGAATGATTAATCTATAGAGTGGTTCAAAATCAAAATAATTATGATAGAAATAACTGTCAACTAAATGATTGTGGGTATTTACTACTAGTTATAAATATAAATTATAACATTTATAAGAACATTTTTTGAAATGTAAATGTTATCAAGTAAAAGTAACATTACGTTGCAAATTTCAAATTAATCAATTTTATTTCAGAAATGGCAAAAACAAGGAAAAAAATTATTGAAACAAACAGACTGTTTTGAGTTTTACTGTATTAATTAATAAAAGTAAAAAGGGGTTCCACTTACAAAGTTATTGTCAAAAACTGTGGCAAAACCAGGTTACTATAATTTTGTTTTACAAAATAAATGTCAACTTGATCAATAAGGACAACAAAATTATGTTCATATGTCAAAATTTGGCCAAAATTCAAGTTATATGTATGTATTTAAAAGTCTGTAGCGAAAATTAATACTCACGCATCCGTATCGACATGTTTCAATTTGACTGCACTGTCTCTTCTCCAATAGTCATTATTACAGACCAGCGTCCAGTGATCTCCTGTGTCTCCAATACCCTTCTCATCTCCGTAGCATGAGATCTCCTGATTACCAGACAGTGGAGAGCTGAAGTGATGGGAGTGCAAGTTCTTCTTGGTGACCACGTGCTGGAGACGAATTACAGAGCCACATTTTATGGGCTCACTGAAATAAACAAGACAAAAATTAGTGATTTGAATTAAACCGCACGATATATTTACAATAATTAAAGACATGAGTGGATGAAGATGTTATGCAACATAACAGACATTTTATAATTATATTTAGAACTCTTGCTACAAACATAATTTCAAACCTGTAGACATGTCTTGTTCCCCTTTCCCCACATCCCTTACACTTCTCCCCACATCCTTCACCACCAAGTGATCTCATGTTTACTTTTTTTTTCTATCTTTTATAAATAGTTTTCTTTTTCTAACAATACAAATTTTTGTACATTTTTTTCTTCTTCTTTTCTATTTTGTATGTTTCAAACTATATTTTTGTATGTTAGCGATGGCGGCTAGTGAGAACAGATGAATGAGCGGAATGGGTGATATTTAATAATTGACTTAACTGTGGTACATGTTTGTGGATGACAGCTGAGTTATGAACGACCTTTTTCAATTTTTTTGTAAACCATATTTATAGTTGTTACCTGTTATGTGCTTTTACCAATAAATATAAAAATAAAATAAAATATTTCAACATAAAATTAATCGCTATAAGTGGCCTTGTATTGTTATGCATTATATTGATTGCTCAGTTTCATAAGCAGACAACTTGAAATACCAATATTCCAAAATACATGTCTAAATTTTAAGACATTATTACGGTCAACCACAACCACAAAAACAAATATAATTCTACAATAATAAAAAGCTAATTTAATATTAGAATTTCATTTTACTTCCTTCAATGTAATTTAGAGTTGTGGGTTTATGAAACTCGGCGATTGATAAGCACAATATTATTTCATTTCAAATGTAATTCTACGATAGAAAAAAAGCTAACTTAATATTAGAATTTTATTTTACTTTCTTCAACGTAATTTAGAGTTGTGGGTTTATGAAACTGGGCGATTGATATTTTATTTAAAAATTATGCAATTCACATACTAAGTTGGAGAAAATTAATTCTTTCATTCATTCATACTGTCACTCCCAAAAGTGCGACAGTCAACTGCATGTTAGAAAAATATATTATGTTTTTCCTTACCCTCTATCGCACAGTTTATTAGTCTCAGCAAGCACCTGCCAGTGACTATTGCTATCGTCTTGTATCTCTGTTCCTGTAACAGACTGTTGTCCTGATCCTGTACCGTATTTCACGTCATGAGAGTGAAGGCGCAGTCTCAAATCCGTGTTCATCAACTTCAATATGGAGCCGCATGTCACAAACTCTGTCCTGTAACCTGAAATATAAATAAATGTTTAATTATTTATTCCCTTCATTACAGCAAATTATTGCGGCTGATTAATCAATTGCACATGTAATAGGGCGCATCTTTATTTCTAAGTTTGTTTCCATTGACTACCTTATATTTAATATGCATTTTTTTTAAAGATATATCTGGGTTTTGTTGTATTCCCAAATACAACCTTATACACCTTTCAGAGTAAGCTAATTTGATTTGCCCGTTGGTGTATGTTTGATTAAAATAAATAATAAAATGAAAAAAAAAAACTGGTTATCTGTGGGGTTGCCAGAATAGGGATCCCAATTTCTCTGTAAAAGTATTTGACATTTTTATTTTATTTTTCCATATCCGGCATAAATATTTGAACTCTAATAGGTAGTGACATACATTGTACTGTTAGGTCATAGAATCAGGTCTTCAGAACTACATCCATCCCTCACCAGTAGGCGTTTTATAAGTATAGGGCCATCATCTTGAATTTTGCGATATTCATATATCATCATTGCATATTTAAAACGACATATGTTCAAATATTAGTTTTATTCTAGAAATGTCAAAACATTTATACATTCACACGCGTCATCTTAAATTTGCAACGATGATATGTCGTTTGAGGGCAAGTATCCCCACATTGATAACTCCTGTTTACACCTTGTGAAGCTGACTCGTAGTGTGTTGAGGGTCTAGTGTTTATGGTAGGTGTTCACCAATTCAGATGCCCTCACATCGGTCTATCTATGGCATTTGTGATATATAGGATATTGTTAAACATCTTTGATACGGCAGTAATGATGTACGCTGTCACCCATTCTGTATGTCTTATTGGTAAAATTTCAGATAAGATATATGCATCAAAATTAAATTTATGAATTTACTACTTATTTTTACTTAATTATATAATTTTTCACCAACAAAATGATATAATAATGAAATGATTGTCAATAAATGTGCTATAGCATAAAGTATACTTGTGACATGTCGAATGCGTACAAAAAATTCAAATAATTAATTTTAAGCTAAAAAAATCCACCAAATTCCACCAGATTCTTATTTTCCAGATACAATACTACATATTAGAAGAATGAGTGGATGCAAGAAAAGTGTTGTGGCCAGAATGCGCGTGAATAAACTACAGTGGTTTGGACATGTTGAACCAATGAACGAGATAAGAATGACAAAGAGGATATACTTGTCTGAAAGAAAGGGTGTGAGGAAACGCGGGCGTCCAAGAACCACGTGGCTTGATCACGTGAATCAGATTCTCAAGGACGGCCACGTGTTGAGTAAGAGGATTCTCCCTGCCTACCCCACTTGGGACACGGCGTGAGGGTATAGTATAGTATACTACATATCGACATAAAAATAAATGAAAATAATCAATATTTAGATACAATCACAAAGTCTGAAAATTTTTTATTTATTTATGTGAAGGAGAGAACAACTTGCAAGTTCATTACATGTAGTTAATCCAGTCATTACTGTGTGTGTGTGTAGATAAACAATGGATGTAAAATGTTATTGAAATTATTAATTATGAACTAGCTGCCATTTACAATATATTATTTCTAAATTAATATTTTGTTTTATTATTGAGTGTAAATTGTGAAAGGATAGTTATAAGTAAACAAGACCTGTCACTTTAATGAAAATACTGTATTCGCAATTTTAAATTTACTGGGAAATTCTTTAAAAAAAATTAGATTAAATACTTATATTTTTTCCTTAAAAAAACATTTTGGTCAAATTGGTATGAATTGTAGCAAATTTATCCATGGTATTTCAATGAAAATTTGATAAATATTGCAATATTCATTCTCTTTATTTTAGCAAATGAGTTGTATTTTAGAAAGGCCACGTAATTGTCAAGATTTTTTGACAGCCAATAGAGCTTCGACACGTGAATGTGTCTGATAACTCAATATAATGAATGAATGGTGAAAAAGTAATTATTATAATCGATAAAGTATGGAATTTACAAAACAATTTACCTTCAGCAAAATTTGCAAAAGTGTAAAATAAAAGCAATAAATATAATTGCACTTTATTGAGATCACAGAACACACCGGCGGCCGCCATATTTCTTATCTGTCAACTGACCATAGACAACTAAAAATTGAATTTTTTACCATAGATCACGGGTAAGACCAATGATATAATAAAATGAGGTTAATGCTTTACTGAATAATATAAAATAATACATGGAATGAAAATTGAGACGCAAAACTATAATTTTTCGACTTCCGATCAGCAGGGCTACTCTTGACACAATCTAAATACGCTCTTAATCTTGATCATACGACGCACGAAGGGACTATGGTCAAAAACACCGCGCTACCGCTACCGCGTGATCGGTATGTGCGTATTTTTGGCCTCACGCTTCGTATGATTAAGATCGTGTTTAGATTTTGCCAAGAGTAACCCTACAGTTCTAAAGATATATGTTTTTATATTTCCAGAACATCTCAAGTTCTTAAAATCAGAAGCATATTTATTTTTCAAACCCAAAAGAAGAATATCAGACTAAAATATAATTAATTTTATTCTGGGTTGAATTTTTAAATTGAAATGGGCCACTTGCTGTCGTGGGGGATTTTAATAAAAATAATTGAATTAAATAAATTTGAGGTCGGAAAACACAAATATGTCAGTTAAAATTTTTTAAATATCTAAATTATGGAGAATTTCCAAAAATAAAATCCAAAATTTTTGACGTTTGGCAAAACACTCTAAATGGCTTTTTACAGCTGATGACGTCACAGAGTCCCATGTGTGTATGAGATTATAATCTGGTGCGAAAGTTATTATGATTCACGGGACTCCGTGATGTCACAGCGCCTCCAGATCGTTTTTGATCACTCCGAGAAAATTCAATTTTTAAATGCTAATATCTAAGAAAATAGTGCAAGAAAAATTTAAATAAATTGTGGTTGTGTTTCTTTCATACTAATTTACAATTTTATGTAATAAAAAAAAATCTGCAAGTGGCCCATTAATGAAAAATAATTCATTGGAGATTATATAAAAAAGGCATATAAATGAAAATTTCTTTATTGTAATAATTAACTATAATACATTTACAATTTTGTTTTAATCTTCTTATAAAATAAAATTACTATGTCATAACTAGTTCACTAAACTTAAATTTTATTTTAAATACAATATCTGATTCACATTTTCAGATAACAGTACATTAAATATACAAAAAGACAGTGCGTAGGAATCCAGGTTCATAAAAAAAACACACACATCATCGAAATTTACCATCCTTCTGCTTATTTTTTTATATTACAAACATTTTCAACATCATTTTCATTTAGTTCGTCGGTAGCCTAGGGGTAGAGTCTCGGGCTCGTGAACAAAGGGACCGTGGTTCAATCCCAGGTGCCGGCAAACTCCCCTTTCACGACACAAGCTTTTAGCTTACTGTGAAAGGTGTATAAGGTTATATGTATTTGGGTTTATAACATAACCCAGATATATCTTTTTAAAAAAAAAACTTAAATTTAGTAATAACACATCATCTGTATCAACTATCTTATCAGCAGGTCATTTTTGTAAAAAGATTCAGTGCTATTGTATCTTCTATTTAATATACATTCCATATCAATAGTAATTGATCTTTTTAGAAATATTAACAGTTACCAACTGAAGTTTATAATCAACTGTGAGAAACAATAAAAAGCCAGTTGCCATTACAAACTTAAAATGAAAAACAACAACTTTTTTAAAAAGGCATGTTTTTATTGATATGGAATATATTGATAGTAGATAAAATAGTGATACTTCTTTTTACAAAAAAGTTTTCTACTGCAATTTTAAGTTGATGATAAACTCTTTGCTTGCTTTGAATGTATGATATTATTATATGGACACTGTACATTTTTACAAAATATATTTGATTACCAATTGAGATTTACAGACTGTCAACTAATGTACACAATACAGTTATCTCAGAGAAGAGAGTACATTTCTCATGTCAATTTGTTCTTGCTTTTAAACAAAAATGAGATTTTTCAATTGTCACTTTGACACAAATTGAATTGTTCCAATTTCAAACAGTAGAACACCAGAGTTCAGTTGTTTCTATATTCCTCGTTTGATCGCTTTGGGTGCAATATTAACTTTAACAGGTTTGCAGAGATCTATGAGGGAAGCTTCCTTCCTGCCAATTCCCACCTGATCTGGCACAGCCAGGCACAGAGAGATCTCAATGGGACAGGATTCCGTCCAGACTTGATGTGAAACTAATACTTTGGTCAACAAACGAAGATTGGTGCCTTCTTCCGACATGTCAGCTGGAAAAATAAATAGCAAAAATATGAATACAGTATTATACAATGCAGATTCCTTTTGAGAGGAAGCAGAGATAGTAAGTACCCTTATACTTACGAATCCACTTAAGCTGGTTTTAATGCACTTAAACCATAGAAAAATTTATACATATATTGCAAAAATGTTTGGAAAGAAGTAAGATTTGACATCTGTATGGAGAGTGAATATCTTACTTTTGTCTATAAAAAAAAACTATGGCCAAAATAGCTATTATAATACAATATACTAAAAAATTATCAACATAAAACAGCAGTTGATGAAACATAGAAACATGGAACAGAATATTATATCAAGAGAGCAACCTGAAACTACCAGAAACTAAAGCGAATCCTCGGTGTAGATTTTGTTTAGAGCATGGGTGGCCAACCTTTCCAGCAGCCGGGCCAAATTTTAGAAATGAGATTTCCAACCGGGCCGTACAACAATATACTCCTTATACGAAACATTTAATAATTTTACTTCACCTTAAAATTTCTACACCCCCCCCCCCCCGTCACCAAATTTTCAAAATGGTATAGGAATTTGAAATGTTTCAAAATACATCGGTTTTCTTTAAGAATATTTTAATACTTTCTCGAAATACCGGGTATTTGTACTGACTATTATTATAAAAAAAAGTTTGCATATGCTTCACGAGCCGCATGTAGACACCCAACAGTCCGCAGATTGGCCACCCTTGGCTTAGAGCAAGTGTTAAATTACTAAATTAAATGTAACATACAATGATGATCCAGTTTCCTGAGATCTCCAGCGCGAGGTACAGCCACTCTAGCATGCTGATCGGGATACTTGACTCTGACACGTACGGAGTGCGGGTCTCTGGCATGCAGGATCTCGGCTTCTAGAGGAATGGCGGCCACCAGACCAGCTGTAAATTTAACTGCAGTTTCACTCTCACCAGTTGGGTCTAAGATGCATGCACTGCACATTTTGATCTGAAATGATAAACAGAAATAATAAGAGGCCATAAACACAATAAAATATAAACTCAGGGGGCAGTTAGAACAAGAACCTATGAACCAATACATGAATTCTTCCAAGTCTTGCCTATACACAGGCAACTTTACATTATGGTATCTTAATTTGTTGGGCCAATATCCTTTTTTTGTTAGAAGGATTGATTTTTAATTTTGACGAGCAATTTTTTTTTAGTAAATTCTATTTATATATTTATTTTATTCCTTTTGCACTTCATCATTATATACCTAACAGTGTTTAAAATACTAAGACGATATGCAGTGGCGAAATTATCACTCTGAAGTGATTTCTTTGTTGGTATGGCTAATATTGTGCCGATACTCTGTAGAGCATAAAAATTTTAAACACAAATTTATTTGAAATTGAAAAACAAATGTTTTCTACCACTTAATAGATTCTAATTGAGAGAGACACGCCTTTCAAGGACATTGTCAATCTCTCTCAAATAAAACCTAGTGGAGAAAAATTTTTGTTTTCTAATTTCATTATGGTATTCTACTACCTAAGCACAACACAGTGAATATATTTCTATTTTAATTCTATAACTTACATTAACATTTGGTGTTGGTATTTGTGATGGTGGTACACTTTGAAGAAGAGGCAGAAGGCACCTGGCCACGGGACCTGGTTTAGGTTCAACCAGAAGAGATATCTGCTGGAAGACTCCAATTGTGAATTGGTCGGGCTCCAAACCTAAAAAAAAAAACAAAATATAAAATGTTAGTAATACCTCAACTATTTTTTTTTAAATAAATTTTACTCTTTCTGTAACATCATACCATTTCTCACAAGTGAAAAGCTAATAGACTAATTGTATACTATAAACACACAAGTTGACTTCTCCATGCACAAGAAAATAAGGCCATTAGGACGGGTCAACTGCATTTAATCAATATACAGGTTGTCCTCTTCATAACATAAAAAAATAAGACATTCAGGATGGGTGGCATATATTATTGATGAATTTCTTATAAGGGATATTTTAAAAATATTTTTAACGCCATAAAATATATTAGTTGTTATTGAACCGGTTTAGTTGGAAGAAATTGCAATTGTATAACTGAAACTTTTCTGATAATTTTTATTGATTTGAAATATTGTAACCAATGTACAGTGAAGAATAAAATAAATAAAGAAATAAAAATATTTAATTTAACACCATATTATGAAGTACATAGTTTTTATAAATGCACTGGAATGAGTTGCAAGGTATGATCTATCTCCTAACATTTTTCTTTGGAGAACATTATTGTTACTTAAAACATTTCCACACCTGATTCTGACAAGAACTTATCCAAGTCCTCTATCTCCTGCATGAGGGCATGACACGGCGCCAGGGCTGACTGGTTACTCCCTCTTACTATATAGACCAGCTGTAGAGCTAGAGCTCTCAGGGTCAGCTGTTTCACTGCACTCTGATCTTCACTGGTACATCCAACAAACAGGTGCTGAAGTCTACAGAAACAAAAACATATTAAATGAAAAATACGAGGAAAACCGCATTATTTTGTGTTTTTTAAGATAACTTGTGGTTTATTCGGTCCTATGTTAAAAGTACAGAGGTTTTTTATTTTTTTGAGTATAAACAGTTGGGAACTTGATTTTATAAGAGAAATATTTTGTTCACAACATCTCATATATAAAATTCTCATGTCACGGTATTTGTTATCATACTCTTCCGAAATGGCTGCACCGATTTTGATGAAATTTTGTGTGCTAATCGGGTAGATCTGAGAATCAGCCAACATCTATTTTCATACCCCTAAAAGTTAAAAGTGGTCCACCCCGTTTTTTTTTGTTGTTGGACAATTTTTTTATTTTTCTCTTTTACACACACACATACGCACTTATATTTTTTTTTTGTAGACAATATTATTCGTCTCTCAATGAGACTTTATCAATACTTAACTAAACAAATCAAATATGTAATAGACGACACAAGCTTTTATTAGCTTACCCTTTCACGACACAAGCTTTTAGTAGCTTACTGTGAAAGGTGTATAAGGTTGTATTTGGGTTTATAACAAAAACCCAGATATATCTTTTAAATAAAATAAAAAATAATCAATTAATTGTCCCCCCCCCCCTCTACCACTACCACTGTATTTTCACCTTAATTGATTATTATTTGATTTGTTTAGTTTAGTATTGATAATGTCTCATTAAGAGACGAAACAATATTGTCTACAAAAATAAAAAAAATATAAGTGCGTATAAAAAAGTTTAAGTTTTTTAAATTCATAAAAAAACTACATTACAAAAAGATGGTAAAATAATAATGACAATAATTTAACATTTTATTTATCCTACAATATTTTGCTTGTCCTATAAAATTTTACCAATGTGGTTTGAAGCCTTTGTCCTGAGCACAGTGGATATTAACAGCTCTATATAGACATAAAAAACGAAGTGTTTACTAACTTTAAACAATTATTGACGAGTGTTGCAATGTTATTCTTGATAATGAGCCCTTGAGGTGAAGCCAGGGCAGTGTGATTGTTCCATAATCGGCTGGACAATACGGAGCTCATGATCACCTCACTACCCATGTACAGAGCTGTAAAGTTGGCAGCGCCACTCACGCTTGGTTCAATCTCTGCCAACCTGTTAAATACAATATGTTATCATTCTAGTAAAAACACACAAAAAGCAACAATACATTTGGAAAAATCAACTACAATACATCACTAAATGCAACAATATAATAACATTCTTGCTATACAAAGCAGTGGTTCCCAAAGTTGACTGGGCTTCGACCCATCTAGGAAAAATTTCCAATCTTGGGACCCGCCTTTTAGCTTTTTCTCTCCAAACATTGCTTCAACAACATTTTATTATTCATGTCTTATATGGTGGCAAATCGTCCATTAGGGCCCACTCAATATTCGCTTACAACCCACTGGTGGGTCGCGACCCATAGTTTGGGAAATACTGGACTAGAGAGTAATGAAATTAAAAATGTTATAATGATCCAGAATCTATGAAATATGGTTGGTTCCTTGGCTAAAATTATCTTATTTTGCAGACTGCACACAAAATAGTAGTTTTAAAAACAAATAAAATCATTTTTCTTAACACTGGCAACTCCAATAGAACACATAATTTAAATAAGATTTGAACATAAAAATATTAAACTTGAGTAATTTATGAAAAACATACGCACCTATCGAGTTGTTTCTGCGCTGACGCTAAAACTGTAGCTCTGATCTTTGCAGATGTCCCGGCTCTCTCCACATTGTTCATGATAGTATCCAGGAGATTCCTTGTGTTGGCCGCTATATGATTGAGATCTCGTCCCGAGTGGGATAGAAGATCTGTGGTTGTACCAGCTGCAGCCGATGTTAGTGTGTCACCTGAATAAATACATAAATTTAAATAATGAAATAGAATAAGTTTTAAAAATAGAGTAAATCCATAGACAATTGACCTCAATTGTACAAATACATGTTTTATCCATGGCTTGCTATTCACAGATAGGTTGAACTTTATGCTTGAAAAAATTTATTTCTTCTTCTATATTATTGTCATGTCATATCCACACATAATATTGAATAAGTGCACCATATGCCGCGTACAGACAGCTGGATGCGAACGTCAATCATCAATCATCAAGCAAAAATCTTAAATCTTTCGGCGACAATTCGGAGCATTTTCTGAAGAAATATTGGAATGAATTCCTTCGTTACGTCTCATGGACAGGTAACGAAGGCATTCATTCCAATATTTCTTCGGAGAATGCTCAGAAATGTCACAGAAAGACCTAAGATTTTTGCTTGATGATTGATGATTGACGTTCGCATCCAGCTGTCTGTACGTGGCAATAGAAAAACACTTGGAATCCTTGAAGAAACTTCCTTGGAAATCAATTGATTTATGGGTGAGTGGAACAAGTTGTCTGCTGTATTAAATGTTGCAGAAAACATCATCTATTCAAGAGCAGGTTTGACAGTGACATCTAAATTTGTGGATTGCAAGCCCATCAGCTTTAAGCTCCCTGCTTGATACCAAATAGTAATAATAATTAGGGAATTACCAATAGGAAGAGGTGGCACTAGATGCGGCATAGTGTCCCTGAGATACGAGTAGTGTTTGATAGTGTGCTCCTCAAACAGTTGTAACATGGCACTACAATGCTGGGCGGCATTCAGTACCAAGATCAGGATACAAATGTCTGAATAAGTAATACAGTCAAGGAAATAAACAACATATTTAATATAACATACATAAAAAAATCATTTATATTGGGCTGTTTTGAAATTAAATTACCTCAAGAGCGCATTTATGTTATTATTTGACACCAATAAGATTTATTTTTATTAGTTTTATGAAAAAAATAAGGTATACTACTATTTTCTCAAACTTTATTTGGTTTTAATTTAATTTTTCTTTTCATTAAAAGTTATCACTTGATTCAAAGATAACAAATCATCGCCTCAGAGCAACAAGGTTCCATCTTATATGGTATTCCCTATCTAGATAGAACCTTGTTGTTCTGAGGCGACGAAATGCTAAAAATAATACTGTGTAATAAATAAAATATGCTGTATTTTAGTTGGAAAACAAATAAAAAAATAAACTTATTTGATGGTTAACTATAATTTTCACTTTTAAAAGTGGAGAACTTATGAGTTCAGACAGTAACAAAAGTGCCATTTACCCAAAAAGTCGTTTTGAATGTGAGTACCTTAGGATGATTTCCAATTTAAATGACATTAATAAATTAATTATCCATGTTTATAAGTTAATGACTCAAAATTTCAATATATATTATGTATCAAAGTGTTGAAGCAGGACAGCAGTCTAAAAAAATCTCATAGAAATGTGTGCTTCCACAATTGAAAATGCGATATTTTGTCTATGGAATCGAAAGAATAAAACTTTATATGTGACTTGCTTATCATATATATAATATTGGCATTGAATAGGCAGCATGGGCAGCATTTTGCCCTGATACTGAGTTTAAATAAATGCCTTACAAATCCTATTCATGTTATTGAAAGCCCCACTAAGAGCTTATTTTTATAGGATCTCATTAATACAAGTATTAATTTCATAAAAAGGATACAGGCTGGATCTTCTACATCCGGTTGTGGCATATCAAAGAAGGGATGAATACTGAGCAACTGGGGTACAAGTGGCAGAGTTAGTTCCGGATGGGCTGCTCCGATCCTCTGCAGACAGCGGAATGTGGACTTTCTATCCTGAGGGTACTTCTTCAGATTGTCTAAAATCTTGTTAACACACATCTCCAAACAAACCTTTGAAGCCAGAGTACTGGACGCGAGCATTCTGTGGAGACCCTCTCGAACATCCATGGAAAAGTCCTAAAACATATTTTAAAAACTATTAATTATGTTCTTAAGATGATAAAATTTAAAAATAATTGTTAGTTAATCAATTTGTTGTTTGAAACACAATGTAAAAACAAGCCTCCTTCAATCATAGTGATTTTGTGTCAATCAAGAGGCAACTTTCCGTGACATTTCTTGCCATCTGATATCATGTATTGTGAAAGAAGATTTTTTGTGAGTTTCTTGATGGTACAACGATATATTAAATAAAAAATAAATATCTTTACTGGTTAAATTTAACAAAATTATAGTTTGGGTGTTTATAGGTTTGTGTTTAGTTCATTATATTACTTATGTATCATCTCATTAGTACCCATGATATAAGATTCATTTCTTATTTTCAGACCTTCTCAATCTGTGTGATTTGTCCATTCAAATGTAAATAAATAAATAAATATGTTATGTACATTACCTCGAGCGCTCCAAGTATAGTCTCCAACTGATCCTCTCTGAGTACAATGTGTCCTGATATCCGTGTGAGACTGTCTATAGCCTTGAGTCGTACGTCTTCTATCTCATCATTGAACATGTCCACTAGGAAGTCTAGGGAGGTGGTGGCGAATGTGGGATTGTTTAGTGCCAATTGACAAACTGATTCTACAGCCGCAGAACGAACCTCTGAAATTAATATTAGGTTGATGATATTGAATCTATAAAGCTGACAAATGAATATAAAAAAAGCCAACGAGATGACACGAAAAAATTCCACCAGTCCAAACGCATTGAATTTTTTTTTACTTTCTTTCCTTTTATGCTGTAGTAAGTGCTACTACTACACCATCACGGCATATCCCACAAGTGGGGTAGCCAGCGGACCAGCTGCAAGTAATAAGCATGCAAGCCGTCTTCTCTGTGCCAACAAAAAATTAGGACAAGAAGGGTGGCAAACCTCGTCGCTGAATTTGTGATGTAAAGCAAAGCACCCTCGAGTGGATTGTACCTATAAGCTAACATTCATCAAAAACCTATTTCCGTGTCAAAAAAATCATTAAAATCTAACAGTGTATTATATCCCAAAATATAATGTTTTGATTTATCGTACCAGCTTTTCTGACATAAGCAAGTCATCAATATTGACAAAGAATATTAGGATATTTATGGAAATTTATTCATAATTAAGCTAAGAATATTATCTTTCGTCTATTGTAAACAAAAAGCACCTCAAAATCTGTATCTACATTTTACTAACCTAAGAATTCATCCTCGAGACCATGTACAAAAGCACCCGCGGCCCCACCGGCCATAAGACACGTGGCCGCCTGTTGTTGCTGTAGTCTCTCGCACGGTGTATCCTGTCCCCATCTTCTGCCATCGCTCCACTCCCCACTAGCCACCAGCTTAGCACCACGTTCGTGGGCTGTTTGTTTACGCTAAAACAAATGGTTTAGTTGAAAAAATTGTGCGTTTGTGATAAACTGGCCCTTTGTAAAGTATTGTATTTAATATTTATTTATTTTTAATTTATTCTCTTAATACATCATAACAAAATCAAAAAATTATTTCGCATATTAAATACCATGACAAAACCCAATAGACCATTAAAGGATGACGTCACAGAAAATTATTTGGAGGTATAGTGTCCCAACATAACGGAACAAAATATATTTACCAACTTGGCCATAATTTATAATTCAATCGTCCAAAAACTAACGTGATGTTAAATATGCTTTCTGTAAAAGGTAATAAGGTATATTATTCTATAAAAGAATAAAATGCACCACGTAAAGGAAAAAGTTTAAGGTGGTATCTCTTTCTAACTGCGTAGTTCTAACTATGTGTGAAAAAGAGATAAAGTACCCTTACACATGCTACCTCAGATAATACAGTATTTCAAAGAAGAGCGTTGTCATGTATTAAATCTTTACAGTTGTCTGTCATTTTTTTATTATTTTCTCACGTAGAAAATCAATAGATTTTGTAAAAAATAATAAAATGCCTTTATCTTGTTCCGTCATTGGATATAGCAATACAGAAAATAGGGATATAACCCGACTCACAACATCATCTGATTTCACATAGGTTTAGTTTTCAAGTTTCGCCTTTCAAATAAAGGCAAATTAATAGACAAGACCACATTTAATAGTCTATAGTGGGGACATCAGAGGACTAATAACATGTAACAAACAAATTGTCTTCTCTGCCATAAAAATAAGAAATTCAGTTTGAGTGGCATACTTCATCATTGCAGAATTGAAGATTATTTTAAACATCCTTTAAGCAATGTTTTGCAAATAACGGCTTTTTCATTCATACCATAATAGCATTTCCCATGAGCGGAGAGACAGTGGACTAACTGTGTGTAATAATAATAATCTGGACAATTTATTAAGCGCCGTTTTGTGGTACAAACCACCGCAAGGGCACATTTTCAGTTGTTTTTTTAAATTTATTTAATGTTATTATCAAACTTTAACATATTTTATAATTTTAATTTAACTATTAAAAAAATTTAATGCATTTGTAATTGTCACAAATTTGAAATATGAAACAATTATGTGTGTTCCAATTGTAGGTATTATTATTTGTCACAAATTTTATCCACTAGTTCATTTGTTTTTAAATTTGCAATTTTTAATTAGTTTGAAAATAATTTAACACTCAAAAAACACTGTATAAAAATTTGGTTATTTTGAATCATTATAAGATAATATTTTAATTTTTAAAAATGAGACGTCAGAGGTTTCAGGCAGCTACTACGAGCGCCATCCACCAACTCGTAATGCATCCAGATTGACCTTTTTGGGCATTATAAAAATGAAAATGAGACATTCCTGATTTGAGGATGTTAAATGCCTCATACGTAATATTGTACAAACCCCTGCTTCTTACAGAACATTCCAAAATTTACAGCTGAGTGAGACAATCTACATCTTTTTATCATAAAATTATCGTACAATGTAAAACAAATTATTTTAATGTAAATATAAAAAACAATACAGAAAAATGTCTTTACTTACTCTCATATTGCTCATGAGTTTCTTGTCCAGTGTTTGTTGCAAGAATTTCTGACTGACACGATGCATAGTGCCCAGTAGAGAGCACGCCAGGGACCGTGTGCTCATGGAGAGATCACTCACAGCGCCACAGATACGAACAAACGCATCGTCCACTAGACGTAGAGTTGTGGCACCGTCCTGAAGAGTGATGGTGCTGAAAGGATACAGCAAAATATAGTCTTCAAATATGTTTATATACAATTCTATAAAAAAAAAACAAAATAAATGTATGTGAATGCTATTGTGGGTGTCTATAATATGCCTTGTGTATGTTTATTTTTTCCTTTGTTAGTTCCTTAGTTTTCCTTAGTTTTCTATTTGTTATTAAATTGTTCACAGTTATTTATTTATTTATTTTAAACAATAAACGGCATTTGCCTTTTACAATATACATGATAATTTAACAATATTATACAGTCTTCAAACATTAAAGAAATGTATACATAACAGTTCAAAATAAAACGAATCAAACCAATAATAGTCCAACATAAATACAATTCAATATTATACATATGATTATGTTGTAAAATACATTCCACCATTATTTATCAGTTTATTGTCAATATGGTTTGCAAGTATCACACTTACTCTCAATTTACTTTTAAATCTACGTGAAATGTAGCTTTTTTCATAATTTATTTGATAATGGTTAATCACCGCTATATGGAATTCACTAGACATTTTACATCTTAAATTCAGCGATGAGGTTTGCCACCCATCCTGAATGTCTTGATTTTATATTGGCACGAAGAGGACAGTTTGCATGTTTCTTACATGCAGCTGATCTGATGGCTACCCCACTTGTGGGATACGCCGTGATGGTATAGTATAGTATAGTACTAAAGTTATATTGATTAAGTTTTGTTTATCTAATTGTAATTGATGGACTGATCAGATCTTATAGTGAGATTGTAATAATTAGGTACTACTACTATATTACACCATCAAGGCATATCCCACAAGGCATAGCCAACAGAACAGCTGCATACAATAAACATGCAGGCTCTCCTCTCTGTGCCAATAAAATATTAAAACATTCAGGACGAGTGGCAAACCTCAATGCTGAATTTGAGATGTTAAATGTCTTTATTTTTTGTGAACACCTGCCTCTTACAGGACACTGGGAAACTTACGGAAAAGAGTGGGAGAGCAATTCTTTACCGAGTGCTCCACGGCATAATTCATGTACTTTATGTCAGTTTTCTGCAAGTGTCTCTATGTATCATAAATAAACTCTTGCCAATACAATGATAGAATAAATAATATGAGATGAACTCACTTCTCTGGATATTTATTCCCCATACAGGCAACAATGTTGAGAGCCACTTGTCTGACAGTCTCATAGTCGTCTGAGAGAGCTGGACAGACCTGGTCGTATAGGCGAGGGTCTAAATTCAGTCCTCTATTGTGTAACGTCAGCATTGATTGGAAGGCTTCACATCTCACTCGAGCGTCCTGTAAAAGGAAACAATAGAGAAAAAATATATTAACTGTGTGAAGTCTCCCCATAACCAATCATAAAAAAGTTCCATCATATTTTGAACTACTCCAGATAAATCATTCCAATTGATCACACTCCCCGATAGTCAACCTATTTGAATAGGTATTAACTAGGTAGGTATGTTGTATCTATCCATCTATTCCCTCATGCCGTATCCCAAGTGGGGTAGGCAGAGAGAACGGAACGCCAATTAGATCTGTCCTTAGATACTTCTTTCGCCTCCTCCAGTCATACAATTTCTCATGCACTCACGTAGATTTTTCTTACTCAAAACACGGCCGTCATTGAGAATTTGATCTACATGTTCAAGCCATGTAGTATAAGGAGTTGTCCTTAAAGTGTGCACGACACAGAGTTTCGACACTTATGAATTGACTCACAACATAAAATTCAAACAGTTATTGCAGCATCCAAGTATGACAGAACTCGTTAAGATTTATCTATTGTCTCTCCACAACAGTTAGTTGGAAGAGATTGCGCCTTTGCGATTGTGTATTATTTGAATGTACAGTGGTGGTCATAAGTATGGAAATGCTTAGAATTTTTAAATATTAAATTTGTTTAAATTTATCATAACATATGGCGTGAGCCTTTCACATGTAGAGTATATAATATAAAAGAAATACATGACAGACACAAAAAAGTAAATTCAAACAAGACAACCATGAAAAAAAGAACAATACGATACATATAATACAAATAAAGCATTCAATAAAACCTGTTAAAAGTCAATTAATATAAGACAGAAGCAATAACAAACTAACACAATTAGGAAATAAAATTTTGTTTGAGTTCCTGGAAAAGATTGGTTTTTAATGCACTTATTCCTAAAACATTTTATTTTTATGGTTGAAATGTGTCCCTAGCATTATTATTAATTTTTTGGATGAGTCATCGGTTTTTTACTGTTTTTTTTTTAATGGTGGTTTCATTTCAACCACCAACATTATGAGATGCCCCTTCATGATTGAAATTCTCTTTTGTTTTGTTTTGTAAATATTGAAGTAATTATTTTAACATTTTAATATTTATTTATTCTTTTGTTGTCCTCACAATAAGAAAAAAAATACCTGTTATTGCTCATTTTCATATATTTTGTTAAGCTTTCTATACTTATGGCCACCACTGTACATCTTTTATGAAATTATTTGTAATTAATTACAGTAAAGAATGAATAAATAAATAAATAATTTAGGGAGATACCACTGATAGATTTCAAATAACATAACATGTATAGACAATTCACACAGACCGAGCTAGTCCCAAACTAGATATGAATTTTGTATTATGGGTAGGTAATAATGTGACGATTCACATATGCCTATATATACAATGCACTGAACACATATACATGTAACACCCAGACCCAGGACAATTTGAAAAAGGTCATTATTCATTTTGCCCCGGCCGGTAATCGAACCCGGGACCTCGTGACTCAAAGGCAAGTGCGTTAGCCTCCGTGCCACACCAGTCGCCGAAATATAACATGATGTAATTTTTTTGTAAATAAGATTTGGTATTTGTTGTGAATGAATAGTATTTGTCCGAATGTTGGCATTATTTAAAAAAGTATCTGAATTAGTTGAATACTGAATGTTTGTGATATCTTTAGTTCCACTTCTAAACTGCCTGTTTTCTCAGCAAAATCAAATATTGTTTTCCGCAAATAGTCTAACCTGTGAGTGTGTGTAGTCTCCGAGAAGTTTAAGTATGTCCTCTACTTGAGCACGATGCTGTTCAGTTTCCAACTGCACGGGGAACAGCTGACTAATGAGCTGCAGACAGCGACACTTCACTTGGTGGCTGGTATCACGCAAATACTCCTTGGTCAGACTGATTAGACGGACGTTCTGTTGGTTGTCAGACAGCCTCATGCCCAACTTTAGTAGAGTTGTTAGACCTAAAATATTTCAGTAGAATTGTTAGACCTAAAATATTTAAGTAGAATTGTTAGACCTAAAATATTTAAGTACAATTGTTAGACCTAAAATATTTAAGTACAATTGTTAGACCTAAAATATTTAAGTAGAATTGTTAGACCTAAAATATTTAAGTACAATTGTTAGACCTAAAATATTTAAGTAGAATTGTTAGACCTAAAATATTTAAGTACAATTGTTAGACCTAAAATATTTAAGTACAATTGTTAGACCTAAAATATTTAAGTAGAATTGTTAGACCTAAAATATTTAAGTACAATTGTTAGACCTAAAATATTTAAGTAGAATTGTTAGACCTAAAATATTTAAGTACAATTGTTAGACCTAAAATATTTAAGTACAATTGTTAGACCTAAAATATTTGAGTAGAATTGTTAGATCTGGAATATTTATTAATAATAGCTTTTGACTAACTTATTAGCTAACTGGTGTCCTCAAAATACATGGGACATTTAATAAATAAAAAACTCAGTGATGAGGAAAGCCACCCATTCTGCGTGTAATATTTTTAGTAACAGAGAGGACAACCTGTATGTTTCTTACATGAACTTTACACTGACAATTGTATTCATCAAAAATGCCAAAAGTTAAATGTATTGAAAATAAATTTGATTCTTCTAAAATCAAATAAACCATGAATATTATTTTACGTTTGTCAATGTTAAAACAATATGATACATGTACACAACGATTGACTGAAAGAAATCGCTCTTGTGATAAGTCCACCTTTAGACATATTTTTTCTATATTTGTGATTTGGACAGTAAAGTTATTTATTTATACATGATAAAAACTAGTATAATGAATTGATAATCTTACCTTGTGCAATAACTTTGTGTGACGAATCGTTCTTCAGCAAAGAAATTGTATCGTCAATCATTGCGGATAGATCTATACCATGGCACTCAAGACCAATATCACAAAACAAGCTCAGGATCTTCACTCGGACGGCAGACTCTTCCTCGTGTTGGAAGTGCTCGCATAACTTTTTCACGGCTTCATCGAGATCCGTCTCCTGGAACTGCAGCGCATCTGAGACACGCAGCAACAGTTGTAACGCCTCGTTACTCGTTTTACATTTCTCCAAAAGTCCTACGAATGCAGCGGCAGAACTACCGATCAATGGTTTCTTGACGAGATTCAATTTCTTGGCTTGAGGTTCCTAAGAAAATAGACAAGGAATTTATTCATACAATTGAAAACATTAGATCTAAATTCTGTGGTAACAAGGTAAAGGAGCACGAGCCAGTTTTGCAGTATAACTCAATACCACAAAATTGACTCATGCCCCTTTACCTTGTTACCACAAAAAATTCAAAACCAAAATTTTATAAACCTATGTGATATACAAAATAAAACTAAACAATTAACGTTTGTCAGCCAATCATAGGGTGAGATAAATGTTCAAATTCAGACAAATCCAAAACTTACTTTTTTTTTTAACTACATATGCATAAATATTCTTAGTGTAAAGTTTATTTGGAATTAATGTAAGACAGCTGAATTTTATTAAATGTCGATGTTACTAAATCATACATAAATAAAATCGTTACAAGATACCCTTTAAATGGCACATAAAGTACAATTTAGAGTTACTAAATCAGGCGGAATGTATAATTAGTTATTTTCCTTTAGTAACAATATTAAAAATGTAAATTTTAATGCATAATACAACCTAACCTAAACATAGTGTTGTACATAAACAATTATTCTTACTTGTAGACTCTGTCCATACTCAGCAAGAGCGCGTTTCTTCAATAATGCTGCCATTGTATTTTTGTCACTGAATAAACGTTTTAACTCAACACAAAAGCATTATTTTTATTCACCAAAATCTCTTTAAACAGCTAACACCAGCAGCGACGGCAAACGCTAACAACAAAATGTCAAAATTCGAACGTCGCCATTTCGTTTTATTGTTGTTTTTCTATGGTTTAGCTGCTGTCAAGATGACAGATAATTTGTCTCGTTTTTGCATACTATGCAAAAAAAAAAACATTCTTGTAGATTAAAAAAATATATTAAGGGGCGTTCACATTTGTCCACTTTCAGTGATCACTCTGGATGATCCTCCAAGATGAAAAGGTGTGAACAGGCGTTTCATCAATAGTGATCAGTATCCAGCGCCGGACCTACCATAGGTTCAAATGGTTCGGCCTACCAGGGCGCCGAAAGTATAAGACGGCACATAGATTAACTCTGGATTAAGTTTTAATCAGAGATTTTATAAATAGATAATTTAATAGGTACTTCCGCATTGATTGCTATACTTCCGCTTCCATAGAAAGTTAGATACTATTCCGAATTAGCTCACAGTACAAACTGCGCAAACGGTACTGCGCGTCTGTTCCGAATTAGAAAACGCGGGATATCGTACGATAGCGTGCTATTCGGCGAAATTTTTTTCGGAACGGCTTTGTGCAATCTGTCAAAACTCGCAATGGCGGTAAAATGTTATATTTGATTTTGGAACGGAAGACAGCGAATATAGTGACTTTTTTTCCTCCTCGTCATCATCATCTTCGTCGTCTTTCCCGGGTAGGTATACGGCTGAACAATTTAAGGCTCATTTTCGGTAATTACTACTTTGAAATTATATTTTATTTAAATTCAATGATTTATATTTTAATTACGTAAAATAACGCACACGTAATAGTTTATTAGTCACTGTTGCACAAGGTATTGCTAGCCTAACTTCAACAATAATGAAACCTGAGTAAATTATAGTGCCCCCCAGGGAATTAACCCCATTTGTTTTGCAAACTTTTATCAACAGAACGAACAGAACCACAACAGAACATGCGCGCAACTTGACATAAAGAATTTGACGTTTCTACACACAACGCTATCAGTCCCTCTTGTTTGCACTGCATACGACCGGAAATGGAAAAAAGCGATGACGTCACGCGCTGTTTGTGTGCACTGTGTGCTAAAACGGAACGCCAAATAGCGCGCTCATAGTGCACATTGTACTCCCGCTATCGTTTGTGAGCTAATTCGGAATAGTACCTTATGTGGTGTTCTCACTTTGGCGAATATCGCTAGGGCACCAAAATATCGCCAGCCATTTGAACCGTGTGAACAAAATGACAGCTAGTCTGAAACGATAAAGACCAGTAGAAACGATATCGTCTCGAGTTGACCACCTTCCAACTTTCTCGGCGATCGAACGATTTGCACATGCGCAGATATGCGCGGCGTTTGTGTCTATGGTAAAAGCTTTATAACCTATAAATTTTATAATGTTTCCCGCTTCGTGACAGCTGTTATCTTTTTTGTTGGTTTGTGGCGTTTGTTTCCTTAATTAAAAGGCGCCTTATAACCTCTACTATAACATTTTCGACTAAAAATAAACACTTCGCGATCTCCATCTCGACGCCATTTTGAAAACAGTGTCAAAATCAAAGCGCATCTGACAGATCGTTTCTATATCGGTGGACTTGTGTGAACAGGTGTGACGATCAATGGGTGTACGGCGAATTTTGTTTTTTCGCCTGGCGTTATATTTTGAAATTCGGCTGGCGATATTCGCCAAATGTGAACACCCCATTAGTCACAAAATGTATGCGCATGCGCAGATGTGCGCGGCGTTCGTCTCTATGGTAAAGACTTTATAACCTATAAATTTTACAATGTTTCCCGCTTCGTGACAGCTGTTATCTTTTTTGTTGCTTTGTGGCGTTTGTTTCCTTAATTAAAAGACGCCTTATAACCCCTTTTATAACACACCATTCGACTAAAAATAAACACTTCGCGATCTCCATCTCGACGCCATTTTGAAAACAGTGTCAAAATCAAAGCGCATCTGACAGATCGTTTCTATATTGGTGGACTGTGTGAACAGGTGTGACGATCAATGGATGTCCGGCGAATTTTGTTTTTTCGCCTGGCGATATTCGCCAAATGTGATCACTCTGGATGATTCTTTAAAATGAAAAGTTGTTAACACGAGAGCACACGCGTGCGCGGGGAAACCTTAACATCGACAGTTTTTTCGTTATAAAATAAAATCAACGAGATTGTCGAGTTTTTCCTTTTATGATATCCTACCCATCAATAAACAACATTTATTTATAGTGAAATCAACTCATTGAAATCTTCATAAGAATACTTTTTGCCAGTTTTTTGCTGTTCCGCGGGGATTCTCCCACTACGCGTGTTACGGCGTCACTATGCAAGTACTCAGTCATAAAAAATATCTGACGGTGTACGGTTCTAGGTTTCGTTTTGTTTTTTTTTTCTTTGAAACAAATAAGTAGGTGAATATTATAATTTTGTACATAATAATTGTCCGAACAATATTTTTATTATTTTTTAACGTAGGTACCTACACACATTCAAAACATCAATTTAATATCCGATTTAAAGACAATTTCATTACAATTTTTTAACCATTAGGTACATTTAAAATGTAATGGTTAAAATAATGTATCGCATTTTAAAAAAAGTGATGTATTTTCGATACTTCAGATATTGTGTTTTGATTTTAATTAAGAACTGGTACAATTTTTTTTCACAAGTGATACAAAAATATTTTTTTTCAACAATTCTTTGATAATCATTTTTTTCGGAATAACATAATATAGCGATATACTTTATATAGTACAGAATAATATAGCGATGAGGTTTGCCACCCATCTTGAATGTCTTAATTTTTATTGGCACAGAGAAGATGGCCTGAATGTTTATCACATGCAGCTGTTCTGCTGGCTACTCCACTTGTGGGATGTGCCGTGATGGTATAGTAGTAGTAGTAGTAGGTACCTAGTATTGGTAATAACAGCTATTATCAAAAAGTGAATAAGTAGTGAAATATAATTCTCTGTTGGGTACAAACATTAAAATAAAACTATAATAATAATAAATATTTATGTTGCAAAAGTTAATCCGAAACGAGATGACAAAAAAAACAATTGTGTTTGAATGGCGCCGAAATTCAATAGGAACCCTAAACAACACAATGTATCTTTTTACCTGAATGCGATCCTTACGTACATGGCAATAAAAGTGGGGATTGCCTCGCGACGCGTGTTACCATGGTGTACTTTTTATTCGAAAATGTAGGTGATGTTATATTTTTCTATTTCCGTATTAAATAAAGAAATTTCCAAAAAAACAAATAATACAAATTTGTTGTTTATATTCCAAGGTACATAATGATGAAGAATTGATAGTTTTATCTTATATAATAACAGAGTTATAAGCATTTAATTGCATGCGAAGGTTTTCCTCGCGGTGCGTGTGCTTAAGTTCTATTTGGAGCGCGTGCGTGAGCGAGTTGTTAATAGATGTTTCATCGTACGTATGAAAATATTGAAAACATTAATGTAACTAAAAAATTGCACAGTCGGCAAAATGGGAACACTCATAATGAACGTCAACTCAGTCATATGATGGCTGTTTTGATAACTGTCTGACTGTCTCTACAAAAAAACAGTCTGTTTTCATTGGATTGCGGGTCGATTCTGTTAAAAGATAACCAGTAATCAAGCCAAGAAATAATAATAAATAATTATTATATTGATACGACCCGTTATCGCGCGAAGTGTTTACAAAATATCCCTTATATAACCTTAATGTTTGTGTGGAATTAGGTACAAGATAATGATGATTTTCTGTGAGACGCTGTGGTGTATTGGTTACGATGCATATTATTTCAAGTGTTATTGAATTAAATGATTTAAAAGATTATTTGAATTATTATTATAAAGATGGCTGGCGTGAAAATTGGAGATGTGAATTGGAGAGAGTTTGCTTGTGGTTGGGGAGCAGCCTTCTTCAATATTACTATAAGTTATCCCATGAACAAAATTATTTTCCGACAGGTAATCCTTCCAATCTTATTATTTAACAAAATCAATGTAAATATTATCTTTTCTATGATATTAATCTCCCATATTAAATGATAGACAACACAAACCAAATGTCAATAAGAAGGCTTGGAATCTAAAGTTTTATAAAGCGTTCAGAAATAGAACTAATTTAGATAATAGATAACATCAGAAATGTTAAACAATTTGCAATTAATTTTGATAAAATTTAGAGAATGTTTTTTTATTTATTATTTATTTTATATATACAAATAATTTATTTACACCAACACATTCAGAATGGGTGACATTTCTTGTTGCTGAATTTTAAAAGATTTTTTAGTGAAGTAATTACGGTCTCTGATACGCCAATCATCATCATCGCCCTCAACACTCCTCTTGGGAGCACAGGGCAGAAACCAGCCTCCTCCATTCAGAGCGTCTCTGCGCCAATTGCGTCACCTCCCTCCACGACATAATTGTGATAGTATCTGAGAATATACTCGAGCTTACAACAAATTCAAAGTTCATCCTAAAAATATAAATAGAAAATTATCTATTTATATATATCATCACGGCAAATCACACAAGTGGGGTAGCCAGTAGACTTAACTATGTATAATAAACATACAACTCGTCCTGTCTGTGCCAATATAAAATTAAGACAATCTTTACGAGTGACATAGGTCATCAATAAATTTTATCAGTTACGTCTCTTATATGTGGTGTTTTACAAATATCTGCCTTTTACAGGATACTCTTGTTCTTTGGGAAAAGAGTTCAAAACTATTTCTTTTATTGAGGGTCCACAGTAGAAAGTCGAGAATCTTATTTAAGTTACATGTTTATTTGTTTTCAGATGTTACATGGAATCAAAGCGACTTCAGCATTTCAAAAGATCAAAGAAGAAGGATTCCTTACTCTATACAGGGGAATGTTACCACCGCTGTGTCAGAAAACTATGTCCATGTCTCTAATGTTTGGAGTATACGAAGAATCCCGGAAGCCACTAATGACACTCGAAATGAATCCGTATTTAGCCAAGACAATAGCTTCAATCATAGCTGGAAATGTAGAAGCAATATTAATGCCATTTGAAAGAATACAAACATTACTTATAGACCCGTCATATAATGATAAATTTAAAAATACAAAACACATAGCTTATCATATAGCGAAACATTACGGTTTAAAAGAGTTCTATAGAGGTCTCGTACCAATCTTATTTCGCAACGGTCCGTCAAACGCAATGTATTTTATTATTAGAGATGAGATGCATGCCGCTTTACCTAAGCATAATGTAGTTATATATCAAACTATACAGGAATTTATAGCTGGTGCTTCGATCGGAGCGTTTTTGAGTACTCTCTTCTATCCTTTAAATGTTGTAAAGTTTTCCGTACAATCTAAGATAGGTGTACCGCATCAAGGTATGATTGAGTCGTTTCGAATTGTTTATAAAGAACGAGGGAGTAAAATCAGTAATTTTTATCACGGTGCTTCTATGAATTGTACGCGAGCCTTTCTTAGTTGGGGTATTATAACTGCCGCGTATCAATTACTACACGATTTACTCTATTGAGAAACTTTTTCATATCATAAGTTGAAAAATGAATGTACAAATCGTCTAGTTCATGGGTGGTCAAACGGTTGATCGGTCGATCGAGTGCATTTTAAGGTTGAATGAGCGCATACTTTAATAAAAAAGGTTCTCACTTTTAAAAACTCGATTAACAATGTCATATTCAAGATTCTGAGAAAATATTATTAACCTAAACAAAACTGAGGAAAATGGTTAATGTTTCAAATTCCCTTACAATTTTGAAAATTTGTCGACAGGGGGGGGGGGAATTTAGAGTGCAAGAGAAATTATAAAATTTTTACTCTTAAAATTTTAACGCTCATTTACATGCGTCAATGCACAATCAAAGTAAAAGAGAGTTCTGATGACAAGTGCTAACTTGCGTTGTGAGAGAACTTGTCACCACTTGTCAGTCTTGTTCGTAAAAATTATGTTTTAAGAGAAATCTTTGGCGCATTTTTATGTGTATTAAGGATATTATTTAAAATTTACTTTTGTCTATCAATCCCCTCAAGCCGCTTTCCGCAAGCCGAGGACCAAAACTCCTATTTGACTTGTCCGTGTACACTACTTTCAAATGTAATAATAATAATAAAAATCTTTATTGCACAAAAAAACAAACATTATTAAAATATAAATATTGTAGAACCAGTCAAATAAATTTGTGCAATGGGCGAGTTTATCGCAGATGCGCAATATCTTCCAACTAACCCAAATGTACTTAACTTTGTGATTTTTAATCCCAATTGCTAATGTGTATGTATGTTAAAGCTGTCAGATACAAGCACAAAATATTGCATGTTTATATACAAACTATAAGTACAGAATTTATTTTAAATTTTGATGAATTTGTCCTTGATATCAATTCAAACATGCTGTCATACTTATATCAAATACAGTGGTGCCTCGCATAAAGAACGCCTCGCACAGCGAACCCTGCACACAACGAACTTCCTGTTCGTTCATTTCACGATTCATACAACGAACTTCGCTTCACACAACGAGCTTCCACGATCGCTGCCGATGTATTGCATACTCCCGCGCAGGCACTGCAGGCAGTCGTTAGTCACTGCACTTAACCCAACTGCTGACTTCAAGAACATCCTGGTCAAATGGAAAGCAGTTCAGGAGTTTACCAATGCCCACTATCCGGATTCAGCTGAAGCAAACAGGATCAACGATCTTTACTCCGATACTCTTGTCCGTTATTTCCGGCAGATGTTGGAGAAAAGAGAAAAACAAACGACTTTGGACAGGTTTTTCATGAAACCATCGGCCAAAAAGCAGAAAATGGATGAAGATGTGCAAGATTTGGTAGACTCTACTTAGTCTGTCTTAAAATTAAAAAAAATATGTTTTTGTTAGATGTATCTAAATAAAAATAATAACAAAAAATTTATCTTTTTTTATGTCATCTTAGCATATTTTATGCTACAGAACGAATTATTTTTTTTAACATGTATTGTTATGGGAAAACGCGTTTCACATAAAGAACTTTTCGCATAACAAACTTGCTCCTGGAACGAATTAAGTTCGTTGTGTGAGGCACCACTGTAATCTAGATTACTCAATTGTATTTCGTGAGGAAGATTAGGTGTACAATGAAATTTGGTCAGTCGGAAATGCCTCAATTCAAATAATTACCAATGATGCAATGGTTTCTGCTCTGATCGTATAACTTACAACTAGAGATGCAACGAATAGTATATTTGCCGAATAACCGAATATTCTGCAAAACAATGGTGAGAACGTGCGGTACTTCCGACCGCGCATCTTTGTGTAGGTAAATCATAGACATATGTACTAGACTTGCAGCGCAGTACATTTTCTCAAAATTTTTGTGTTCCAACAGTAAAAATAACAGTAATAATATTATGTTGTTTCACTCCATATCAAACTAAATTAATTACTTAGATATTTGAGGATTAATAATTATGCATCTGCAGCTGACAATGAAATAGCAACTATCTACAAGCTATTACTTCCTTCCAATTTTGCATTTAAACTATTCGGAAGAATACCGAATAATAGATTAAATATTTGGTATTCGGCTGAATAGTAAAAATGTTGCCGAATAAGCAGAATACCGAATAGTTGCCGAATATTTGTTGCATCTCTACTTACAACTGATAAAATTTTCTTGTATATAGGAGAAAATATCAACCTTTTTTTGAGATAAGACATTTTTAGATTAAATTTCGTTTCCTTGTTTTCATGAATTATATTATAGGTAATTGCAACTATTATTGGATGAATTGAAATAACCATTCATTCTACTATATAGTAGTTGCCATCACCATGAATTTGTTCTGATCGGGGTTGCCATCACTATATTTTTTAAAATCAAAGCTGTTATCACTAAATTTGATCCGATCAAAGATACCTTCACAATATGTATCCTGATCAAAGTTGTTATCACTATATTTACTCCAATCAAAGATACCATCACTATATTTATCCTGATCGTAGTTGCCATCACTATATTTTCTTAAAGCAAAGCTGTCATCACTAAATTTGCTCTGATCGAAGATACCATCGCCATATTTATCCTGATCGTAGATGCCATCACTATATTTTCTTAAATCAAAGCTGTCATCACTAAATTTGCTCCGATCGAAGATACCATCACTATATTTATCCTGATCGTAGTTGCCATCATTACTGTTTTGATACAATTCACTAATAATAATTGTTTTAGGGCTTTGGGTATGTGTACTATTGTCAATGTTTTAGCTTAAATAATAATGTAATTCTAACAATGTGTTCTTTAGATTATAAGTACTACTACTATACCATCACGGCATATCCCAAAAGTGGGGCAGCCAGCAGACCAGCTGCATGTAAGAAACATGCAAACTGTCCTCTTCGTGCCAATATAAAATCAAGACATTCAGGATGGGTGGCAAACCTCATCGCTGAATTTAAGATGTATAATATCTTAATTTTTTCGAACACCTGCCTTTTACAGGACACTCGAAAACTTACGCAGAAGAGTGGGAGACCAATTCTTTACCGGGTGCTCCACGGGATATAAGTAAGTTTGTAATAATAATTGTGAAGTCAATACTTAAATAAGTTTTGGAATAGTGTAATTATATACAGGGCGTTTTTCAAATATTACATAAACTAATAATTATAATTCTCATTATTACTCATTATTCCAGAGTTGCCTGGCTAAAACACATATGTCAGAAACACAATCTTTCAATTGATTAGTCAATGACTCGCACCCGTCGTTGGGTATTGTTGAGTGAGTCAATGCCATTGTGTGTCTCGCCAATCGTGCGATCTTAGGTGACTGGGAAGGCCGATCCTGGATAGGCACACTTTGTCACATTTGATGCTCCTCGTTTATGATGGGTTTGCGAGTTGTCCGACTTTGCGGGCCGCTATAGCCATTAATGGTTTTCCATTATTTAATGCAGTCACCTGCCATCTTCTCCCATTCATCTTGAGCATTTATAAATAAAACACAAACTGTACAGAAGAGACATAATACTAAGTAAAATTTCATTTATGTACTTGTAGTTATTTAGTTCGTAACAAAAAACTGGTTGTTTCATATAACTGAAATATGTGCTTTAGTACAGTTGTGTATTGACATGTGTTAAATAAATTACGTCAGTAAAAAATATATAGAATTTTTTACTTATGTGCTTTAGTCTGCTGACTTTAAAATCAAGTCGTGAGATGTTACCAAAGAATCGACTAACATTTTTATATATCGGAAGAAAACTACACTATGTCAAAAAAGGTCATTTTTTAATATGTCCATTCAAAGCTTTTTCAACTTAAATATTACATTTACTTCTTCTGACTTGTTGTAGCTAGCACAAAAATACTGTCAAACATCATTGTGTTGTTGCTATCACCTTTTGAATTTTATAAATTTATGTATAAAACTATGAAATAATCAGTATATTGTATAGAAACACATAAAAGATGCTCCCAGTCATCAAATTATATGCTGTTGTAAAGAGGTACAAATAAAATAAAGTTGAAAATGATATGAAGTTATATTGGCATTGTTTTGCTTTGACAACATTTTTTTCTACAATTAATGTTACAAAATACAATGCATTTTTAGCATAAATCAATATGCAATCAATCAAGGCATAATGAGGATTATTTTATTGTATTCACATGTCTATAAAGTCTAAAATCAATATAGCATAGTTTACCTCGCATTTATTCCATATTTAAAATGGTGTATGTAAATATATAAATGTTTTGGCTGCTTATTATGGCATCAAAACCATTTTGTAAAGTGATAACAGTGTCAAATATTAAAATTTAATATTTTCAGAATAATATTACATGTTTTTAAAAGCATGCCTAAATAAAAAAATTCACTCATATGCCATTTTAAATATGCAAAAACAAAGATATATTTTTTTTAATGTAATTTATTTATTTCCAACAAGAACGAAAATCAATATAACTAAACATAAGTTTTTCGTTACCTAATTACACATGTTCCAAAACCAATAATAAGAAATGGAATTCACTGCTTTACTAGACTTTTGTCTTCTTTGGATAGTACAATATAATATCTTGTGTTATTTTCCATTTCTGGAACATAAGCCATTATTAAAAGAAGTATTTGCTTTACTTCCAATTTCATAATAACCAAATCGATTTTTAGATAAGATAAAATATTACATTATGATGTAGATAAAATCATTGATTAAATCAAATATGCCATAAAATGGGGAATAAACAAAAGATAACAATTTACATTATCTTACTTTTATGAATTTATATAATTGAATAATGATTTTTAGGAATGCACTACAATATTTACAATTGATGTTTGTTAATAAACGTTTATGTCATCTATATTTTAGTAGCTGGTCTACTGTTTGTAGGTAATCATATCTTTGTTAATTGATTTTGTATTGTTAAATTTATCAATTTATTCTGCAGTTTTATCTATTTATTAAGCACAGTGGTTCTTAACCGGGTGCGGGAATGTATTTTTGGGGGTGCGGGAGAAGCCCCTACCTAAACATAAAATGATTAAATATCATTTATTAAAATTGTTGTATTAAAATATTTGAAATCTGCAATAGTGTCCCCAATATTGAAGCTCATAAAAATTATGTATGCCACTGCAAAATATGCCAAAACTTATTTTTCAATGGGGTGCGGAGACATATGTTCAGATTCAATGGGGTGCGACTCGCTAGAAAGGTTAAGAAACACTGAATTTTAGCACAATTCAAATGTTTAATAAATAATTAATAGTGATGTAACGAATATTCGTATTCGCATTTGCGAATATTCGCATATTTCAAAGTATTCGTATTCGTAAAAAATATGCGAATATTATTTCGGTAATAAAGTATCGGATATTCGGTAAAAGTACCGGATACTTACCCGGTACATTATAGAAAAAGGTAACTGCAATATATTAATATTCTTTAAGAAAACCGAGGAGTTTTTTGAAGTATTTTAAATTCCTATACCATTTTGAAAATTCGGCGATGGGGGGTAGAAATTTTAATGTTTGAGCAATTATTGTAGAAATTTAAGCAAGTCAATATTCGCTATTCGCATTCGCATTCGCGAATGTCGGCAACAAATATTCGCATTCGCGAATACCCAAAATCACACATTCGTTACATCACTAATAATTAACTTATTGCATGTAAAACATGCTTTCTCTGTGCCATAAATATGTTCAAGATAAGTGGCGTGCCACATCATAGTTAAATATAAAATTTTGCATGTTTTTAAGGTCCTGTGCCTTTCTGTAGACGGCAGACAATGTTCACTTCCATCACAATGCTCGATAGTAATACTATATACTGTGAATTTGTATAGAATCATTTTCAATGAAAACACTAGATTATCATTGCATAATTTCATGTCATCTGTTATTTTGATCGGAAACATGTATCTTACAAATTCGTAGTGCATATTAACGTCAAACATTGTGATGTAATCGAATGCTGTCTTGCAGTCGCTGCCTGACATTTCAGTGAAGCACAGAAACACCCCTTTTGGAGTGAGGTTTTATAATCATTTCGGATAAAACATGGCAGTATCCATGTGTTAATTGTGTTCAGCATGTTAACAACCATCCGTTTTATTAATAAATGTGGATCAAACCATGCAAACAATGAATCACCGGTCAGAGTAAAAATTTCATACATTTTATGGCTTAATTATCGACTTAACACTCGCACAGATGATGCATGTTTATCAGACAGCAAATGTTTAAATTAATATTTATAAGAATTTATTCGAAGTTGTATTAATTAATCTTTAGTATAAATTGTTATGATATATTTTTGCTTGATGAAAATCCAGAGATAGTTAAATTATTATGTACTATCAAAGAATAGAAGACAGATACAGCTTAAAATCAAAATTCTTTCCACCAGAGTGTGCATATAGTTACCACAAATTTGGAATTCAATCATAGATAGAGCTGTGTTCTTTCATATTTAGTTTAAATTTGGCACAAACCAGAATAATTTTTCATTGGTTTAATAAGTGCACGGTGATTTTTAGACTGATGGTCGAGTCTCAGGCTTTAATCAAGAGATTATTGGTTTAAATTTTTCTATTCCCAATATATTTCACCATGCTGTGAGTGTTGGGGCTTCGTTGGTATTTAAGTTTCAAACCCAATTCATGGAAATAGAAAATGTCACAGTAAAATAAACACTCCTCGATTAGTCAACAATATTATTTATGTAGTGGTTTGATGCATGTGATTTTGATTTCAAACTGTATTGGTCTTCTTTTCTTTGATTGTACAAATTTGAAAATGTGATTAGGTTGAAATTATTAGTGAAATCAAAGTGATATGAACGTGTACATATATTTTTTAATTGGTAGATATCAATAAATCAATAATATATCGAGTCTTTGAGACTGTGATATTCTGTGTTTCTACGCCTACCCTGTAAGGGAGGCTGTGTGATAACTGTGAATGTTGTAATTCAAATTGAAATTGCATAATTATATTGTTTTGTTCCTATTATCGTTATATTTTAATTTGCTGTTTTATGTTTTTTTTATTACTATTATTATTATTAGACTTTATTGTTTATTGCTGTTTTATTTAATTTAGGTTCTTGTATTAAATAAACTAATTAATTAAATGTAATGTTATTAATAAATTGTCTAGGGCAGTATTTCCCAAACTATGGGTCGCGACCCACCAGTGGATCGTGAGCGAATATTGAGTAGGTCCTAATGGACGATTCACCACTGTATAAGACATGAATAAAAAAATGTTGGAGTAATGTTTCGAGAAAAAAGCTAAAGGCGGGTCCCAAGATTGGAAATTTTTCCTAGATGGGTCGGATCCCAGTCAACTTTGGGAACCACTGGTCTAGGATAATGTAATTAAAATCAATTTATTGTTTTCAAAGCACAGTCTAGAACTTGTCAAAAATATTAGAATAAAATTATTTATGTAAAAATGTGTTAGGTTTGTGAATTGTGCCTTTTTGTAAAATATTTTTATTTCATCAAGCAAAAATATGTTAAATATATTATTGTTGCATGTTTAACATCACGTATGTGATCAAAATGAGTGTTTTAATGTATACGTGTTTAGTGCATTGTATATATGTGTATCGCCGCTTTAGTAACCATAATACAAGATTCATATCTTAATCAGGGACTAGCTCGATCTGTGTGAACTGTCTTCATATGTTATGTTGGGTTAGTTTCTGGCAAACTCCCCTTTCACAACACAAGCATTTAGCTTACTGTGAAAGGAGTATGAGGTTGTATTTGGGTTTATAACAAAAACCCAAATAAATCTTTTTTTAAAAAAAACTTAGAAAAAATTGCCTCTCTGTGGTAAATTTGCCCTCCGTATGATTGTATTTGATTTAAATGTATTTTTATGTAAATTTGCTTATCATTCATGTACAGTAAAGAATAAATAAATAAATGTCATCGTGATATCCTGTGGGTTAAAACTTTTGAAATTATGGTAAAATAATACAGATTTTTTAGCTTCCGACTTTATAAAATTGATATATTATTTCGTAAAGTATCCTACATTTTAAAAACTGGAGTTTTAGTTCATCTTTGTGTGAAATCTTCAATATAAATATGGTATATTTAAGTTTATCTGTCCTTAATATAGGGTGTGTGTTACCAAAATTCCATTTGTGCTATATTAGAAAACCCTACTGATAAAAACCTTGAAAATAATCACTCAAGAGATTTTCAATGTGCAACAAAAAATAAAAAGAATTGATGTACTTTTTATTAATTATATTGTGTTGTATATACGGTCCCATTGTACAAAGAATAGAATAAAGATTTATACACTGTTTATCGGTTATTTATTGCTATTATATTTATTTATTTATTTATTTTACAGGACACAAACAGTTCTAGGAATGAATATTTTAGATTGTATTATGATTATTTGCTGGAGCATGTTGTAAGAATGGGTTATAAAAGCAATATATATTGTCGGTTCTATGAAATCTCTTATGTGCTCCAAACCAAATTTTACAGGGGACGCAAAAAACTGTTTATAAGTCCACAGGTCAACAAATGTAATCAAATTTATTATCAAATTCATGTAAAAACGTCAAAGTTTTACATGAATTTGATAATAAATTTGATTACATTTTTTGATCTGTGGACTTTGAAACATTTTTTTGCGTCTCCTGTAAAATTTGGTTTGGAGCACATAAGAGGTTTCATAGAACCGACAACGATATAGTTTTAGTAATTTGTTGACCCTATGGGTTTCATAGCTATGTAAATAAGAGTTTTTTATTAATATTATATCACAATCATGCAATACTGTTGTATGTTGATGCTGTAAATATTCTTGTGTTTGTATTATACTTATTGTAAAATTAATGTTTTTATTTATTTTTTAAAAAATATATAATTTTTATTTGTTGATTCCCTTTGTCTTTTACTCTATTATACATAGTCATTTCTTTCATAATTTGTGGATTCTGGAATTTATTTCGTCAAGTTGAATTTGAATTTCGAATATTCCATAACAAATTCTTATTTCAAAATTATCATATTCAGAATTAGTACTGTCAGAATACTGTCATTTATAAACCATAGATTATATAACCTAAGTAAAAGGTATTTTTGTAAGGTATTCTTGCTCACAGAGGGGTAGCCAGTGGACATATTGGATGTGAAATATAGGATATCTAACAATTTTCAGAGCTGAGAGACAAATGAAATGTGTGAAATAAAAAACAGGTATTATAAAAAAGTTGTACTCTCGTTTAATGGCGAAATAACAAATGTCAAAATATAGAATATAATTTTACTATGCATTAAATATTAGTAGTTTGTTCATTTTAAAAACAATATTCCTTATAAACAATTGGGTTAGTTGGAAGAGATCGCGCCTTTGCGATAAACTCGCCCTCTGTATATTGATTGTATTTAATTTGAATGTATACCTTTTATGTAATTGTTTTTAATCAATGTACAGTAAAGAATGAATGAATAAATACAAATAAAAAAAAATAATTGTCAATTATTTTAATTAGGCCAGCTAAGTCCACATTATAACAAACAATTTGTCTTTGCAAATAGAAAAAAGGAGAAAGACCTATTTGGTCTCTTTCTTTATTTGTATTCACGAAAGGAAACAAAAAACATTTGTTGTTTTTTGTTCTTAGCTGTAATGTGAACAGTACTTAACAATATTTTCAGAGAACGAGATAATGTCTTAAATAATTCAGTATAAAAAAATTAGTGTTAATTTTACATACAAACTGTAATCTTACAATTTGTACACCAGTAAATCAAATAAAAAAAAACTACATGCTACCTACATATAATTTTGTACTTATAAAAATATTTGGGATGATATTATTATGTGTAATTGTTGACGTACTTTGAAATATAGGTACTCATTACCAATTTGTTCCTTGGACAGCCTCATTTTCATGTACTTTTCTTTCCACATATTTATCTATTGATTCGTTATGATGGGCTGTGTAAATAGTTCTTAAAAAGGCAAGAAAATTTTTGTAGTATGCACTTTTTGAAATAACTAAAATTTAGTGCACCCACAAGGGCCAGTCTAAGGACAGTCACTTAAAATAATTTATTAGTACAAAAATTTGCAATCTGGTCTAAGACCTTTTTCTTGCTCCAAAGATTTTCAATTCAATATAGGAATTAGAAAAAATAGCGTATTTTTTCATTTTTGTGTAGAAATTTGAAAAATAATTTGAATCCGGGATGCTACTTCCAAACGACTGGTGACAGCCCCCCTGGAATCCTCCAGTTTTCACATGGGAAGCTATCACTCGTGTTGAGAAACACTGGTCTTTGTATCCAAGGGGAGCAAAAGAGAGAAAGAAAATTTGTTTGCATTTTTAAGAGCATAGTTTTAACATACCAAATAACAAACAATATACTTAATTAAAACAACAGAAATATTTTTATTTAAATCTATTTCCCACAACACGTTGCAATGTCTCTGTCTCTATGCGCCCTGACTGAATTTAAAACGATTACGTAAATCCATGTAAACACCATGAACCATGCGGCAACTATAGCTAATTGCAACGTTGCTCCCGTGTTGATGAAATCACCGCGATGTTTGTTTAAAACATCCGGTTGAAGATAGTCCATGAAATCAAATATTGCTTGACAACCAAGGCGAGAGTGTATAGCTCGTACTTGACTGCCAGTAGAACGCAAAATCTGAAATTGAAATGAAATCATTTTGATTTTCAATAGTTTATTTTAAACAGCACATTGTGTGATAATTCAATTAACGTGAGTCTAGGATAATATTATATTTTTTATATAATTCTTAAAAATTGATAAATATCACTGATCTTTGGTATGTTCTTGGGGCTATGTCACATAATACTCATGTAAATGTTGAAAATGACTTTTCTCAGCTACCGTGGGATTGGCATGCTCATAATTATTTTTGACATAGTCACTTTGCACATAGTAGAGTTAAAGATGAAAACAAGATTAATATCGTATTTAGATTGTGTCATGAGTATCCCTGCCGTATCAAGGGCGCCAGTAAATACTGTAGTCTTCAATTTCCTTCTGAAGGTGTTAATAGACTACTTTTAATACAGTGAAGTTGGCAGGCAGTTTATTGTAAGAAATATGTTTGAAATACTGATTCTAGATTTCCAAAAGGCTTAACTGAATATCAGTGCACGGTTAAGAAACAATTTTTAATAAAAAAAATGATAAAACCTTAAGAAACTTTGCAAACTAAGATAATTAAATGAATTTACAATGTTTAGCAATTTCTTTCCTGGGGCCGTAGACAAACCCGCACTTGTCGATCGACTACAAACGAATTTACGACTATAACCGCAACAATAATGCAAAATTACATGGTACATGTAGATAGATTGTCGTAAATTTGTTTGTAGTCGATCGAAAAGTGCGTGCTTGTCTAGGGGGGCTGGGGTAACCATTTATCAATAAAATATTCAAAAATTACCTTAATTAGTTCTCCTCTGTATTGATTGCATGTCTTATAATATCCATCTGTAAGTACACCTGCTATTGCCAAAGAATATATGGCGAAGATGCAGGCAAATACAGAAGCTGGGATCCAGCAGTAAGCCACTGCATCTGTCCTCTCATTAACCTGAGCACGAGATGTCATAACTATCGACTCTCCTTCTCTGAAAAATAAAAGTCAAAATATCAATTGAATTTAGAACAGATTTGAATAATATATTAAAGTGTTCCGTGGAGTTACAGGCTAGGACTTCTAAGTACCATATCTCACTGTGGAATTAAAGATGTTAAAAGTGTTATCCTTGATGTTTTACAAATACCTGCCTTTTACAGGACACTTGAAAACTTACAGAAAAGAGTTGGGAGATCTAATTTATTCCGGGGACTACCCAAACCAAGTAAAAAAACATTAGCAAAAATAATCTTATTCTTCTAATAATTTGTGAACTCTGGAGAGTGTGGGAGGTGTTCAAGGCAGGGCTAAAGACCCTATTGTTTAGATGTTATGATTCTTGAATGGGCCCTTGTGGTGATTTTTCCACAAAACGGAGCATCTTAAAAAAAATTGTCTTATTCAAATAATCTTTATGCAATAATTGTATGTTCTTAGTGTTGCCAGTATGAAAAACAATTAAATCATACAATAAACATAATTTTCATTATTAAATCAATTAATGACATGAAAATTGTCATCAATTAGCGATGCCATCATATAATTACAATGCACAGCTATAATTGAGCGGAAATATGAGATGTGCTTATTTATGTTGATACTTGTTAATAATTGTAAACTGTCCAACGAAAAGATATAACAGATATGAAGTAGTCAGTTTTATTTATTAAATTTAAATTAAAAAGTAGACATGTGTCATTTCTGTACTTCCTTGATAAAGCAGACAGAAATCATAGTCAAGTTACTAACCATGATAGACAAGTTAGTACCAGTGGCGGATTCAGAAAAAAACTCAAGCTAAAGATATCTTGAGATACCTTTACTTTTATTTATTTATTTATTTATTTCATATATTTACGGCGTTAGCTTTTGACATGTTAACAATCATATTAAAAACAAAAAACAACAAAAACTACACAATAAATTTGTTATATCAAGTACAGTATTACAGGTAAAATAAGTGTAAGTGAAATAATTATAAGTCAATCAAAAATATTCAAATATGTCATTGTAAATAGAGGATTTATAAATATATAGTCATACAGGTAAAATAAGTGTAAGATGAGATAATTATAATTATGTCAATCAAAAATATTCAAATGAGTCATTGTAAATAGAGAATTTAAAAATATATAGTCATATAGGTAAAATAAGTGTCAGTGAGATAATTATTATAAGTCAATCAAAAATATTTAATAAAAACATTAATTGTAAATAGAGGATTCATACATCGATGGTACAGCGCACCGTAATAAAAATAAAAAAATAATCGAGCCAAGTTTAAGAAAGTACATTTTTATTGTAATAGATTTACATACCTTCGTTCAATCTTGGTCGTACCGTCTTGTTCATATTTCCCAATACTGTTAATACACACTCTTAAACAATGGAACATTGCCATTATGAGAGCAAAACCAACAATAGGAATAGTTCCATAGACAATGAAACTGCACGCGGCAATACTGCCTCCTGTGAAATACGTATATGATGAAATTCCATAGAGAATACAGCCACAGTTTGCATAGATATCCATACTGGGGCATAGATCTAGAACATGCTTCCAGTGATTCCATGGTATTGCAGTGCAGATAATTGTGAAAAGACCTAGTATGATAATTGCGACATATGCCATGGACAATCGTCGTTCTGTTTGGTATTGTGTTAACGCCATACTTTATCTGAAAATTTAAAAAAAAGAATATTGTCATTAATATTGAATATTCTATCAACTTTATCCAGCATGGTAACTCTTACAAGAGAAGTAGCTAGCTTACTTATTGAATTATAAAATATACATCATAATACCCTCTCTGCGCCATAAAAAATCAAGACGAACAAATAAGCATGATAGTATGGAGTTCCTTTCTCAATTTGCTGTCTGCTGGTGTACGGACACTTGAAAACTTACAGAAAGAGATTTAGGAACTCCGCAAAGAAAAATATACACCACAGCATTTTTTCTGCACCATAAATAAATTAAAACTATATAAGTAACTGGAATAGTTGGATTTTATTGCTATACAGTGATATACTCGCTTTCTGTATATTGAAAGTAATATAAGGAATAGAAGTTCTAATATTTGTGAATAGAATTATGTGTTCCATGGAGCACCTGACAAAGAATTGGTCTCCCACTCTTTTCTGTACGTTTTAGAGTGTTCTGTAAAAAGCTGGAGGTGTTAAATTTTACATCTTAAATTCAACTATAGGGTTTGCCACCCATATTGAATGTCTTGATATTATATTGGCACGGAGAGGACAGCTTACATGTTTATTATATGCAGCTGGTCTGCTGACTACTAATATGCTGTAATGGTATAGTAGTAGTAGTAGTGTTAAAAAATAATAACATTTACATCTTAAATTTAGCGATGAGGTTCGCCACCCTTTCCGAATGCCTTTTTTTAAATTTATAACCAGTTACACACTTCAGACAATATATACAAACAATAATAATTATACCACAAGAAACAATGCATTGCTCAATAATTGAAAAGTCTACACAAATAATTTAGTTGACATATTATTTCAATAGCCCATAAGGTTGTCATACATTACCAAAAATATTAGAAGTAATAATAATAATAATAATTATAGTTTATTAAACACAAATATCACTTACAATAATCAAACAATAAAATAATACATTTTTTTTCCTAATACAATAAAAGTTAAATTGTGAAATAAAACAATGTAAATATTAATTAGTAAGAAACTCTTTTATTAGCACAAACGGGAAGGCTTGCATGTTTATTAAATGCAGTTGATCTGCTGGCTACCCCACTTGTAGGATATGCCGTGTTGGTATAGTAGAAATAATTCTAATATTTTCTTTTTAAAATTATCGAGTGATCCGTAGAATTCAGAATTTATCATGTGTTTATTGTTTATGTCACAGAGAAAATCTTTCTTGAAAAACTTGTATTAACTATTTGCATATAATTACTTTGGAACGCAATCATTTGATTTCAAAGTAATACAATCGTTTCCACCAACACTGTACCTTAAAATTTTATTAACATGTGAAATACCTAGTTTAATAAATATTAATTCATTTTAACTTGTGAAATACCTAGTTTAATAAATATTAATTCATTTTAACTTGTGAAATACCTAGTTTAATAAATATTAATTCATTTTAACTTGTGAAATACCTAGTTTAATAAATATTAATTCATTTTAACTTGTGAAATACCTAGTTTAATAAATATTAATTCATTTTAACTTGTGAAATACCTAGTTTAATAAATATTTTGTACTAAGCTAAAAATGAAGATAACATATTCAACGATACTGGACTGACATCACTTACTATCTAAAGATAAAAATTCACTGTTGAGATAACATCATACACATAAAGATTAGATAAGTTTGGTGGTCTCGCCCAGATATTGTTATTGAAAATTAATCATTCTATGATGCCATTTGTTTATGTTTATATGAATGAAAAGTATTTTCGAAAAAATTCTAAAAACAGCTTAATAAAATTGTTGCATTAACATTTAATTTCACTCGCATGTATATATCCACTATAGACACATTTACCAGCCAAATAACAGGAAATCTAATTCCCTCTATGAAAACTTGCATGCTTAAGGATAATTACCTGACCATTCCAAGTGGCAAATCAATGGCCTATTGATAATAAGAAAAAATAAAAATTGAGAATAATTAAACTGCGCAAGGAATGTCGTGGAAAGAGGTGACGCAATTGACGCAGAAACACTGTGAATGGAGGAGGTTGGTTTCTGCCCTGCCTAGTAGCAATGACATTTTAGATAATTTGAATGAATTCTTAATACATGTGACTTTTCCTTGTGTGGTTAGATTTAGAAATGTAGTATTTTTAAAATTATTTTATTTCAATAGATGGCAACAATCACAACTCTTGGAATAAATCTAGGTTTAAAGTTACTGTCTTATCTATCAATACAACTGCAGCATCTCCGACAAGTAGGGTTGCCAGTAGACTAACCGTATGAAGTAAACAAGCAAGTCATCCTCTTCATGTCAACAATGTTTTATGAATGAAAAAAGAAATTTGAAAAAGGTCAAAAAAAAAAGTTTTCTAGGCGAATGTCATATTTAAATTTGTATTTTATTTTATTTATTTATTATATTGAAGGGTCTATTATAATTTCATTGACCCAATGAAATTATAATAGACCCTTCAAACGAAAAAAAGTGATATTAACGTAACGAATCAAGACAATATTTTTTTTTTGCATAGACAATTCACACAGATCGAGCTAGTCCCAATCCCAGTCCCAAACACATATGATTAAAAATTTGCGTGGGTACAGGCAAGACTAAAAAAAAGGGTTCATGAGTTTTTGCTCTAGCTACTGCCTCAATGGCTACTTGTTTAAAACATAATAATGTGTAAACTCAATACAAAGCATAGTCCTGACGATCACTCATAAACAAGTGTATGGCCTTTAAAAATAGAATAGAATAAAATGCATAAACAATAAAACCTACTCAAACATTTGTAATGTCTTGTAGAATCACAGAATAAAAACAATGTACTATAGACCATTAAAGGTCACGTGGTCTTGTCTATGGATTTGCTTTTGCTTGGGGGGCAAACAGTCAGATTGCGCAAATCATCCTTGTAGAATGTTATGCCATAAGAGAAAAAAAAGAAAGTCAGACGACAAAATAATAACAAAATCGACACTGACAGTTTTTTTTATTATAATCTATTCTTTAGGCGTTCCACCTAATATTACACCGTAATCGTCTGTTGTGTTGGGATGCCTGATGCCCCTCAATGATTTTTCTGTGACGTCATCCTTTAATGGTCTATTACTGTCCCAGACTAAAATTAGTGGAATTTGAGTATTTAATTTACATCAAGTGTAAATAAATTTATTTGTAAGCCAGGAAAAATATATTAGTAAATTGTGCCTATTGAAGATGAAGACTTCTTTAGCTCGTTTGATGAAATTTCCATCTCAAGGGTCCAGGAGACACTTTAAACATAAACATTCAGCAATGAAGCATTTGCCACCCATTATGAATACGTTTACTAACAACCTATTTCTTGTATACTGGAAAAATATTTTTATGGTCAATTTTGCTGGTTATTCCACTTGTGGGAGACGCCATATCACAAAAATATAAAAAAACTTATTTTTTGTTTACAAAAAATAATAAAAAAATATGAATATGCACACCTACATAACTCGCATTTTCTCTCGAAATCTAGGATAGTACGTAAATTTGGAATGGATCTTATACCTACCTAAAATAATTTTATATACTGCGCATATTGGATTCTAATTGGAATGATTTTTCCAACATGAATCTCATGTTATTGAATAAACAAAGTGAGTACCTTTTCGAAATAAAACACATATCTATTATTAGTCGAAGCTATAAAAAGTATACTTACTCAATATAATAAAGAGTTTTTTGAAAATAGAATTCACTCCTTTACTACTTCGGATCTATGCACGTATAAGCTGTAAACAAATTCCAAATTTGAAAATTCAAAATAACACACGACAACAATCAAACAACAAGGACGCGCCTTTTTATCTATGGCTCAAACTGTTGACAAACACTACACAAAACACTCAATATATTTACATACAACACTCTCTCTCAACTTTTTTATGAATAAAACAAAATATTATAACAACGCCATAATATTTGTGTTATTATTGTTTACCTGCAATTATTTTTACGCCTGTATAACTGTGATGGGAGTAAAATATAAAATGACGCAGCGTTGCGTGACTAAAGTAAAATAGTTGTACTCAACTACTCATGTTGTACTAATAATAATAAAGAAAAGAAAAGTATTTACGTTGCCTACCTGGTAATCTGATAACTTCGTACTTGCCCCCACCTCCAATATTACTACAACCTACTATAAATATTATGCCCAGTGTGATAGATTTCAGCAGGAAACTGCAATTTTAGCAGACACGTAAACACATACATTTTTAATAATAAAAAATTTAATTGTTTACTAATGAAGCTTAAATGATACGTTTAAAGGAAGAAATTTTCGAATTTTCCTCTTTAATTGGAATTGCCACCTTGTGGGGTGGGGATTGGAATTCTCCCAATAGAAATCACTGGTTTAGCAGGATTCGGGCTATAGATTTTTTCGAAACATGTGTATCAACCTAACCATGCTGTGTGAAATTTTGTATTTTATATTTGCGGGACGCATTTTTATAGGACGGAACACAGGACCAATGAGTCCATTCTCAGGGAGTTAAACATTTCGGCGCGACTCTCAACGATTTGCAGTCAGCGCGCTTTGCGATATTTCGGGCACATTGCAAGAAGAGAGCCTGACAACCTAGAAAAAGTGATTATGACTGGGGTTGTAGAAGGGAGGAGAGGAAGAGGCAGAGTGCCAATAAGATGGAGCGACCAAATTAAGGAGGCCACACAGAGCTCACTTCATGGGGCCTTACACATGGCAGAGGATCGCTCAACATGGAGACGGATGGTCTACAGAACGAGGCATGATGGTCACGATCCTCAGGATTGAGGGACCGACAGAAATGATGAATGAATATTTGCGGACCAAATTTGGTCTCTCGATATGACATAATATAATATTATTTTATAAAATCGAGCAACAAGCTATTTAAAATAATTTATTTTCCTTCTCTCATATTGAACAGATAAATTTATTGTAGGTTTTTATAATATTTAATGAATATTTATGACATTTACATACCTTATAATATTTAATAAATAAATACATTAAGAACTATCATTTTTATGTTATTTAGCAATCTCAAATAAAATTTCGATGTAATTGACTGAAGGTATTTGTTGGAAGTCCATTTCAAGATAAATTGAAAAAAAAACACAGTTAACTTCCAAATGACTTTTATTAACTTCGCATACTAGTATTCGGAGACTCTCGACTCCATTATCTCCACCATAGTACGCGAAATTAATAAAAGTCATTTGGAATTTAACTACATGCTGTGTTTTTTTTTCAATTTATCTTCAAATAAAATTTATTTCTGTTAACACTCCGCACCATAGTGGAACCCGAAATGGATGTCATGCTTTCTCAAGCAAACTTCTCAAATTTTAGCAGTGTTTTACTATCACGCATCTAGCAGGATCTACAATTTAAACCTGGTCACTCTGCTATACACATTATTATTCCACCTCTACCTGCCATTTGTTTATCTCTTCTGCCTCCCTCTCCTCTTCTCTTGTTTCTCGCTCTGCACATATTACACTCTACTCTACTCCCACCACTACAATAACCGGCATTCATATGTCTACAAGTTGGCGGGTGTTTTATTCATGTAAACTTATAAACTTGTTGTAGGATGACCAAATGAAAAAGATTTAAATAAAATAGGACAGTTGAATTTGATGATTTTATTTAAAATAAATGTATCTACATTAATGATAATAAGGAACACTGTGCAAATGACGTGTAGGTACCTACCATAATTATAAAATCAGACTAAATAGGAAGACTTAAAAAAATGAACTGATGATAATATAGGTAGTCAATCGAAAAAAATGTATATGTTTGACAAAATGTGAAGTGTTGTGTTTTTTGAATGTTTGTTTTTAGAATTTTTCATTTTATTATATTTAAAGATTTTTTGTTTTGTTATTGCATACATTTGGGAAGTGTGAATGTGTTTGTGCGAATGAATGTATTATGTGTAAGATTTTCTATAATTTTATTGTTTTATGTGTTATTGCTGAAGTGTGCATTGTTTGGATGTAAAACTATTTGAATGTTCTTATCGCTTACATGTTTATATTTATATGTCTTTCATCTGTTGTGTACCATGTAAATAAATAAATGTTACTATTGTTTATATTGAATGATACCTACAGATGAAGCTATTAGAGGGGTCTTTAGAGATGTCTGTGGGACCGTCCTGCTAAAGCAGTCGTCGTCCAGCATTCCATAAATTAATAAAAAGCAAAAAAAAAACTTGGGAAATATTTCAAATTCGTATACGAAATAGAATATTGAAATTTTGAGAGGTCGGGTCTTGTCTTAAATTTAATTCTCAGCGTTACAAATTGAACTATGGATTTTTGATGTGCACGTCCCGCACTGACTCTCTGTTTGTAAAGTTGGCCGTTTAGCTAATAAATTAAAATGTAATTAAAAACAAATGTTTTTCTTTTAAGTAAGTATATGCTTTTTTATTAGATGAGACCTCTTTCGTCTTTCAAGCACGTTGATAATCACAGAGAAAAAACATTTTTTATCAATTCCATTATGGAATTCTACTACCTAGACACTGACACAGTGAATAACTTAAAACTAATTACATATTTGGTCACCCTAAAACATGAAGTATCCACCATATTCTGCATAACTGCATTCTTGAATGCCGCAAATACGTATGTTAAGGTACCATCACATAACATATCGGTAAAATAATATAATTATTGTTATTAGCTTTAACACTTTTACCTTCATTATTACCTTAAAGGCATATTTTAAAGAATACTTTATTAAATTTAACAAATATTACTGTTGGTATGTATGGATTGTTTCACCTTTTCACAATTATAAATACAATTAAAAACAAATCGTAAAATGCTTCAACCATTAATTATTTTTAAAAATTAACACAAACCATTTTTTAATGTGATTTTGAGTAGGTATCAAAATATCAAAATTAAATATTATTCCATGTGTAATATCTATTATTACTTACTCTATGATAATATCACACGCTAATAAAATGCGTATATAAATAACAATTTTAATGTCCTAATAAGCAGTTTTTTAAAAGCATTTCTAAATAAAAATATTCGCACGTGTGTCATTTTAACTATGCAACGACGATTTTAAATAAATGAATAAATTATTAAGATGTAGGTACCTACACTATTAAACGACATAAGTAGAGGCCTTTTCGTCTACCGGTAGGTAAGTACTATTCCATGAGGGAAAATCGAGGTGAAAGTTGGCTGAGATCGTTTTTTTTTCAACTAAACTGTGGTAAAAATGTAAAAACTGTACGACATATAAATTTATTGATGCTGGCGAAACAAATGACAAATGATCGTAACAATAAATTGAATTCATTCAATAACTATTATTTTCCTTAGGTATAAGGGCATTATCGCTATATTCGTTATCCATCCTAAAGTAATATATTAATTACATATATTAAATTATTCAATTGCTACTCGATGTTGGGAATTTTTATTTGTACTAAAAAATGAAAGTAGGTATATACAGTTTAATAAACCATTATTAAAAAATAATCTAACTTCATATTATTATTGTTGATAACAAAATATCTATAATATACAAGTGGTTCTAAACCTTTTTTCTTCAATTCACCACTTTTTAATGAGTCAACTCTCCATTCCCCATCACAGCATCGGTCTTTGACAAATTCAATTTTAACCTATTCAGTGTTTAGTACGTAGATTATGTTTTGATTTTTTTGTGACATTTTACAGCCTTAATTTTTTGTTTGTGTAATATTAGATTCACCACCTGGCAACTCCACCATTCTCCACTAGTGGGGAATTCCCCTCAGGTTAAGAACTACTGTAGGTCTAGTCAAAACACATTTAAGCGTTACGTTTTCGTTCAAACAAGACGAGGTTGCGAGAACGCATCAATTTTCGTAGCTAAAATACACAAGTAGCTACGAAAATTGACGCGTTCTCGCAACGTCGTCCGCGTTTGAACGAAAACGAAACGAAAACGTAACGCTTAAATTCGTTTTGACTAGGCCCACTGATCCACCCATCTATACTACAGGTACAGTGTGACCAGATTTGGTAGTTTCCTACTTTTTTGGTAGTTTTTGAGGCATTGGCAATAATGTTTAGAAGTTTTTATTTCTTTGGTAGTTATTAGCATTTAGTCGGTAATCGGTGGATAAAGTATCGGGTACATGGGAAAAGTAACCGATACACTGTCGGGGGGGGGGGGGGGGGAGAAAAATAAGCATGTAACATTTTGCGTTCCAAAGTATAGTATCTGGTATTGACTTTAACAATAGTCGGTACAAATACCCGGTAGGTTGTAGAAAAAGGTATACCTACTGTGAAAAAATATTGTTTAAGAAAACCGAAGAGTTTTTTAAATACTTCAAATTCCTATACCATTTTTGAGAATTTAGTAATTTTTGGTAGTTTTGGACATCCCCATTTAGTAGTTTTTGAAAATAAAATCTGGTCACACTGCTATACTATCACAGCACCCTACAAAAAGCGGGGTAGTGTAGGGAGAGCACAGAAGTACATAGGGTTGCCACATTAATAATTAGGTGCCAAGTACAGGCAATGTATTTTTAAATGTTTTTTTCATGTTTTGGCTATCTAGGAATTTGTTATCGAGTGATTTGAGTTTAAATGTTTTAACAGTAGGCAAACTTTATGTCATAAACATGCTAATTAGTGTTGTATAATATAACATTCATGTATATATGGATAATTCACACAGATCGAGCTACTCTCAAACTAAGACATATGAATCTTGTATTATGGGTAGGTACCTACTAATGCAACAATATACATGTACAATGCACCAAACACATATACATTTAAAAAGTATAGGATGGGATGAAAATAATGTAAATTTGTTAACCTTTCACCTCCTTAATCTACTAAACACAGCTAAGTGTATTAAATCATTAAATGTGAGTGCATAACTTAATTCATACCAACCTATATACAATACTCAATTATCCCACACTAGGTACCTACATAAGAGGATGATTCAATTAGTTTTTTTTTTTTTTTTTTTTTTTTTTTTTTTTTTTTTTTTTTTTTTTTTTTTTTTTTTTTTTTTTTTTTTTTAAAAAGATATATCTGGGTTTTGTTATAAACCCAAATACAACCTTATACACCTTTCACAGTAAGCTAAAAGCTTGTGTCGTGAAAGGGGAGTTTGCCGGCACCTGGGATCGAACCCCGGACCTCATGTTCATAAGGCCGAGACTCTACCTCCAGGCTACCGACGAACTCTAGAGTTATTAGAGGTATCAAATGGGTAATGCTCTGTGGAGTTCTTGGCAAACAAAAGGTCCCCCACTCTTTTCTATAAGTTTTTCAATGTCCTCTAAAATGCAGATATTCATTCCATATATAGATCCTCCCAGATCACTCGTAAACGAGTGGATGTCCTTCAAAAATAGAAATCTCATGCAAAACATTTTAACATCTTTATTGTTGCTGATTGCCTTATACCTTATAGGTTCCACGGTGTGATGGAAGGTCTTAGTAATCTGACAACCGAAGCCAGAATTTGGCTGAGGGATACAAGAGTCATTTTATAAATTTTAAATATTTTGCGATTGTATTTTATTTTACAATTTTATCTTTCTGACATTTTTTTTTACATTTTTATCTTTTTGACATTTTTTTTTACAATTTTATCTCTTTGACATTTTTTTTATGATTTTTGTTTTTAGTGATTTTTATGATTTATAGCGCCTGACATGCCATACGATTATATATATATAGTTCAGCAATGAGCTACCTCATTCATGGAGAATGCTGTGTCCTGTGGGTTTGCAACACTAAATTGGGAGTCATATTTCACATTGATATTCAACAGATAAAACCATAATAATTATAATTATTTATTTCCCCAAAATATTTTAACAGTACAAAATATAACATTTTTTACTGTATAAATTCACATTTATACACTCAATATTACCTCACTGGACTCGCACCTGTATCGAGGTAATATTTATTGTAACAACTACAATAAAAAAATACCATAAAAATATAACAAAAATTGACACAATCAAAAACAAGAAAAAAGGCTAAATATCGGAATGCTACACAGCAGGCTCTCAGACTTGTCCAGTCCCAAGTTGAGGAGAAAAGAGTATACAAAAATAACTATTCATAAAAAAATGGCATTTATTATTATTTATATGTACAGCATGTTTTCATATATAAATTAAAATTTATTGGTTAATTTATTAATGACTTGATTTATTTCTTTTTGACTCCAACTTGATGCTTTTTTGGTTTCGTTTCGACGACGGGATATACTTCAGAGGTAGTTTGTTCTATCACAGGAACATCCTTGCTTTGCATATCAGCCTGATCTTTGTGTTCTTTTCGTATATGATTGTTCAATTGATATTTTACAGCAAAGTTCTTTTTACACTTTTCACAACTAAAATAAATACAATAAATAAATTAATTGAAATCATTGTGGCTTGACAAGTTATTATTGCATAAAATCATCTATATCTATTATAACAAATGTATTCACATTAGAGATGCAACAAATAGTATATTTGCCAAATACCGAATATTATGCAAGATCATGACGTGCCGAATAACAAAATATTCAGCAAAACAATGATGAGAGTGTGCGGTACTTCCGACCGCGCATCTTCGTGTAGGTAAATCATAGCCATAATTATGTACTAGATTTGCAAAGCAGTACATTTTTTCGAATTTTTTGTGTTAAAAAAATAATACCGAATAATAGACTAAATATTCGGTATTCGGCCGAATAGTAAAAATGTTGCCGAATACGCAGAATACCGAATAGTTGCCGAATATTCGTTGCATCTCTAATTCACATATGTATATAACAATATACATTTTAATAAATGAACATGTTGTTTGTCAAGACTTGATAAAACGAGGAAAATTAGCACATATATACCCGTAGCATGTATAAAGACATTGATTCAATTACAACATTTATATATAAAACGTTTATTTATTTATTACAAACACAACATAGCTCCACCTTTTACATGTTCAATTTAAACGTATGAAATACACAACTCATACAATAAGCAATGACAAGAAAGCAAGAATTACATATTGTAGAGTCAATTATTTAATGAAAAAAATACTAAAAAGACATTTCATTTGAACAATATGCACACTGGTATATGGAGATGGTATCACAATAATTATGAATCGGCTTAGGTTGGTTTGAGTGCATTTTACCAATGGAATATTCATCAATACCAGCAATTTGATTTGAACCACTATGTTCAATATTCATATCTTAGTTTGGGACTAGCTCGGTCTGTGTGAATTGTCTATGAATGTTTTTTTTATGTTAATATCTCGTGGCGTCCAAAACATAACGTCGGACTTACAGATTTTACGAAATTAACTTTTTTATATAGTCATAACGTTTTGTGATAAGTATACCACTTGTTTTATAGTAACTAACATTTCAATGTAAAGATTCCACAGTAAAAAAAGTAAAAAAGCGAAAAGTTCTGTTACTCTATTATTATGAATAGTAAAATTATGCATTTATTCTCCTTTATTTAGATACATACCATCACGCCGCTTCCCTCGCAGGGTAGGCAGAAAGTATCGAGCGACACTTCTTTCTATCCTTGCATAAATCTTTCGCTTCCGTCACTGTCATACAATTCCTCATGCATGCTCTCCTGTTCAATGTGCCCAACATGTAACTGTCCTGTAGGATTTGATTTAAATGAACCTGCCATTTGATCCTTGGACGTCCCCGTCTTCGAGCACCATTCCTCTCAGCCACATATATCTTCTTGGTCATTCTGTCCTCATTCATTCTTTCCATGTGCCCAAACCATCTTAACTTATTCACATTCATCCTTGTAATTACACCAACTTTCATTCCACTTTCATTCCACAATCTCTCTGACTTTTACCACACATCCTTCTCAACGATCTCATTTCTACTGCATTATGCCACTTTCATCCTTCTTTAACTATGTCCACGTCTCACTTGCATACATAAATGTTGGCACTAAGATAGCAGAGTGCACCAACCTTTTAGCTGCGGTAGATATGTTTCTATTTGCAATTATTGGTCGGATTGCACCATTTACCTTATTGCCAGCAACTTTTCCTTTATTTAGCTCTACTACAAAATTACAATTCTGCAAATTCGACGTTAAATATGTTGAGTTTACACATCAACCAACTTCAACCATGTTGATGATTGTATACGAGGCTGTTGACTATTTAATATTGATTGTCATTTCAAATACTAAATCAGAAAGTGTTTCAACACTGACTCACCCAAACGGCTTAGCTCCTGTGTGGGTTAGTTTGTGTCTGGCGAGGACGTACGAATAGGAGAAAGTCTTGGGACAGAGATCACACTTGTACGGACGTTCACCTCTATGGCACCTGAGAAACAAACATACTGTCCGTCATATTTACAAAGAATATTTATATTTAGTTGGAACAAAATATGTCAAGGGTTCATCCAGACAAAGTGAACAACCTTACTCCCTGAATATTATTTTTCTATGTTCCATTTACCCAATATTATTTATTTATTTATTTATCAGACACACAAACAGAAAGTTGACAAAATAGACACAAAAAAAAAAAACATTTTGCATTGACTTGGCCAAATGTGGACTTGACTTTGGAATTATAACAAAATTTCAAAATTTGTCATTTACAAGGAATAAATTTCTGCGATGTTTATGATATACTAGTTCTTCGGTTTTTACAATTTAGCAGCCGCGTTTGAGTTGGACATGTATTCTAAGAAACAGAATAGAAAACAAACATTACACCAGACGAAAAAAATACTCACGGAAGATGTAGTAGAAGGGACGGAAAGTAATCCCTAAAGATGGGCCCAGCAAATGGGTCGAAAAGTGGGATACAGATTCAACATAATGTGCTGGTGCAAACACATAAATACTGAAGAAAAAGTATAAAACAAAAATATATGAGGTTAGCGGAGAAGAAACGTTTACCTTTCGTGTTTAAGTCTACTGCTCCAATCAGCGAACCTTCTTTCGCAATATTTACATTGGTAAGGCTTAATAGCGTTATGGATATAGCTATGCTTCTTCAGCTCGTTCAGAACAAAGAAAGTCTTGCCGCAGGTGCTACAAAATACAACACAACATTAATATCAATGTATTGAACAAAGTAATATGCATATAAATGAATTCTAATCATAATTTATAAAACAACAAAAACAAAATAAAAATAGGACGGGATAAGACTTGCTTCTGAAGGAGTCAACTGTGTGCGACTGTAGTACTGAATAATTTATATTGTCAAAATATCTACTGGAGTGCTCTCCGTGTACAATCATAATATACAGAAACAATGAAAGACATTTTAATGCTTCATCAGCTGCTGTGCAACAAGCTCTGTACTAAAGAGAAATTTTAATAAGTGGTATGATGCGAGTAAACAAAATTAATTACAAATTGCGCAATGAAACAATTAAATAGGAAATAAAGGATACATTAGATTGAGCGACCAGTGTGGCGCGGAGGCTAACGCACTTGCCTTTGAGTCACGAGGTCCCGGGTTCGATTCCCGGCCAGGGCAAAATGAAGAATGACCTTTTTCAGATTGTCCTGGGTCTGGGTGTTACATGTATATGTGTATCCCCGTGTTAGTACCCATAATGCAAGATTCATATCTTAGTTTGGGACTAGCTCGGTCTGTGTGAATTGTCTATACGTGTTATGTTATGTGTTATTAAAAATTATAGTGGAAATCAGATATAACAAAATATTCACACTCAAACAAACAGTAATTGTGAAAAGATGTAGCAGAATGGCACAAAATTTACTCCGAATATCATTGTTGCATATTTAAAATGGACATGTGAATTCATAAATGTTTTGACATTTCCAGAATAAACAGCTCATAATGACATCATAACCATTTTATTAAGTGATTCTAAGTATCAAATATTACAATTCAATACTTAAAGATTAATATCACATGCCAATAAAAAGTCCAAACTTCAATTTTAATGCCAACTAAAAATGTGCGCACATGTCTCTTTTTGAATATAATATGGAAGTCTATTTTTACACATTTTTCAAGAAAAATTTAACTGACCTACACACGAATAATCTCTCCCCTTTATGTCTTCTCTGATGACCTTGGAGGCTGGTGTGGTTGGTAAAGGTCTGACCACACTGATCACATACAAGTCTAAAATATGAATATAATACAATTCAATGCGCAGAAAATATTTATTGATTAAGAATATTACTCTATAGACACCTTGTCTGCGCTGAAAATCATAAAGATGGTTGCTGTTATTTGACATGTAGGTACACACATGGATGTCGAACATTATTGTTTGAAACAAGAATTGGTGTGATTGGTGAATGTACCATGGGTAAAGTACACTTTTACCAGACTAAGCCGATCCATAAGCATCAAAACACTTTTCTTGTTTCTTAATAAAATGAGTTTGCATAATCTGTTAGTTGTGCAGTTGAGATTCTGTTGAGTAATATTCTAAATATCTGCATTCACGCAGGTGTGAAGAGTCCAGTAAAATGCAAAAACTATTTTAACATTAATATTTATACATTATTGACAACACTTCAGATAAAATAATGATTTTGTATCGTCAATGCTGATCTATGACATCTAGGGAATGCAATCTCAATCTCGCGAGATCTCGATTCTTGCGAGATCTTGAGTAATTTTTCGAGATTTAATCTTGAAGCTAGGTAATCTCGTTTTTAAAATATCGTTCGAGATCTCGACCAAATCGATCGAGATCACAATCGAGATCGAGATTGAGCGCGCATGAAAAATATACTTGTTCATCAATGCGCAACAGCGCGCTGACTGATCTGAGCTATAGTAGCTTGCTAAGTTTATATAGTGTAAGCGCATATCTGCATGCTAAGATATTTAGTACACTGAAATTTGAAGAACGTCTGGAGACTCAACACTTACCTTTTCTTTAATAAAAGTTGATTTTTTAAATTTTTGCTCAATTATTACTGTGTTTTTATTTACAAAAATGATAACAGTCACATAGGTTTGTAGTTTTTTATTCAATTTAACAAATAATATGGTATTTTTAAAAGGTAGTCTAATTATAATAAATAGGTTATCGAGATCTCGAATGACTCAATCTCTAATTCAAATTTTGAGACGAGATCTCAATTTGTCAATCTCGAGTCGAGATTGCATTCCCTAATGACATCTTTCTTGAAGATGATTTTGCTTTGGCCCCACTTAACAATCTTAAGACTGTCTTAAAGGAGCTAATGAAGAGTAAAGTCTTTCAATTATCTCCTGGATCTTCAACATTTTTCTGTAGATTTGTGTGCATTATGAAAATAAACATAATTTGGTGACAAATATTGATTAAATAAATTTGAAGTTTAACAAACCTTGGTATTCTTGGTATTCTTCCTTTAGGTTTTTTATCAACTGAATCAGATTTTTTCCTTTTCTTTCTATTCTTAATCCTGTCAGCTCCAGAAGATATTTCTTGAAAAAGCACTGACTCCTCCAGATGATGATCTGATGTTGTGTCATTTTCATTGTCGATAGAATTGTGATCATAGTCGTCTAAATGCAATTTGAGTATCGGTACTTCCTTAATGTCTATTAATTCCCTACTTTCTGTAATGAAAACAACATGAAAAAGCTGAACAGTTTGATACAACAGTAAAAATACAATTCATTCAACTATAGCAACGGAAGTAATCACTGTTTTAGATTTCAATTTATTAAAAATAAGTGTACGTTACGGAATAGTTACCTAATTAAATTCGCACAAAATATTTAATTTTGATAAAGTCAATATTTTCGACCGATGGTTTTTGGTGAAAGATCATGTTAAATTAATTACAAAAAAAAACACTTATTTACTTATTTTATTTTTCTTGGTCATCATCATATAATATATAACAAAATCAACAAAGCAGTTTACATAAAAAATTATGTGATGATGTGCAGTGGCGGGATTATCACTTTATAGTGATTTCTACCATCTAACCACGTCATATTAACACTAAACATAAAAAAAATAAAATAAAAACAAATAAGAAAAATCTCTACATAAATGAAAGAAAAAAAAAAACTAGAATCCACACACCTAACATTCCAAAGGGACCAGGAATTATAAAATGAGGTTAGGGGACGGATGCTGAGTTAGAATACAATAAATACTTCTTGACTGCGTATATAAGTCCATTGATAGACTGAGATATCCTATGAGAAGAAGGGAGATTATTCCAGCAACGAGCATCACATATTGAGAGTAAAAATTTAGAACATCCACTGTGACTTTATTGGTCGCCCGTAGAGCTTCCGCTCTTGAAAGTTGGCTCCCGCTAATAAAGTCACAGCGGAAGTACTAAATAAGTGTTTTATTTGTAATGAATTTAATTTTGAATATGAATTTAATTTGTAATGAATTTAATTTTGAAAATTTAATTTTCAAAGTGACATTGTTTATTCTAAGTTTTGTTATTTTTATCTATTTTATTAATACAGTTTGTCTTTTTCATCAGCCAGCATTACAGTATACATAAGTGCCGATGGTTTGGGCACGTGGAAAGAATGAATGAGGACAGAATGACTAAGAAGATATATTAGGCTGAGAGGAATGGTGCTCGGAGACGCGGACGTCCGAGGATTAAATGGCAAGATCATTTAAATCAAATCCTACAGGACGGTCACGTGTTGAGCACATGGAACAGGAGAGCATGCATGAGGAATTGTATGACAGTGACGGAAGCGAAAGATGTATGCAAGGATAGAAGGAAGTGGCGCTCGATCCTTTCTGCCTACCCCGCGAGGGAAGCGGCGTGATGGTATATATGTATGTATGTATGTAAGTGCCGATTATATGATTTTTCATAAGTTAAGAGTTACATTGGCACGAAGAGGACAGTTTGCATGTTTCTTAAATGCAGCTGGTCTGCTGGCTACCCCACTTGTGAGATATGGCGTGATGGTATAGATATAGATATAAGAGTTACAAAAAAGGATTCTTTCCAGTGAAGTTCTCAACAACTCAAAAGATTTTTTTACACATTATGAAGTTTATATTATTTGATTGAGTAATGTATTGAGAATAATGCCATGAAAAATATTTAATTGGTTAGCATTATTATAGTTGGAAGAGATCGTGCCTTTGCGATAAACTGTATATTGATTGTATTTAATTTGAATGTATTCCTTTTATGTAATTGTTTGTAATCAATGTACAGTAAAGAATGAATAAATAAATAAAAAATTGTATTAAATAATTCTGAGTATTACCTTCTATTTCCTTTTTAGTGGTAAGTTTGATGTTGTTAGAATTTCTTCTCTTTTTAATTAAACTATCTGTTTTACAGTCAAATTCTATAAGAGATATTTCAGGTTCCTGTTTTATGCAGATTAACTTAGTATGCATATCAGATTCTTCCATTTTAATTTCTGAAAAAAAAACATGAGATAAAGTATAATATTTGTTCTTTTGTGATTATGAGAATATCCACAAAGTTTTTCAATTACTTTATCTTGTTAAATAAGTTATTACGTTTTCGCGGTGATTCTGACATATCATCCCTCTTTGACTAACAGTCGTATCCGCTAAAATACGTTTTTAGTGCTTTGCCATGCATATTTTCGTCTCTCCTAGTTATATGATATAGTGTAAATATATTACATTATTTTATTTGTATTCTTATATATCTCAGAATCATTTTTGTGATGAAATTTTGAGGAATTTGTAGATATGACAACACATTTTATTTAGAGTAATTCGTAAATACGACAAGAAATCAGAAAGCTGTTGCAGGATAACGGTAACAGTTACAGGTGTCATCTTCAGTGAGAACATGCGGGGCACATATAAATACACATTGGTTATCATAACTCGATTTCGCCAAAAATGTCAGATACGACAGTTAGTCAGAAGAGGGACGATATTTGTTATTCTGTGTTTGTGGATTAGCAGGCGCGTATGTGTTGGATACGCATCCAACATTTTGACCCGCCTGCTAGGGCCATCTACGAGGATTTTTGCTACGTCTTTACTCCTGTATGTACCAATTCATAAAAAATCTAGAATCACAATTCACAGAAGCTAGAATGAGCACTTGATAGGACACAGACTGTAACTGGTTAAGAAAAGATTCCCTCAGAACTCTCGAAGACATTTTTTTTGTTTTTTTTTTTAAAAAGATATATATGAGTTTTGTTATGAACTTAAATACAACATTGTACACCTTTCACAGTAAGCTAAAAGCTCGTGTCGTGAAAGGGGAGTTTGACGGCATCTGGGATCGAACCACGTACCCCTTGTTCATGAGGCTGAGACGCTAACGACAAACTCATTTCTTTTTAACATTTCCTCTTAAATTGAGTTGTGGATGAGTGGAAATGGTTACCTGCTACATTGGTCGTTACAAGGAACACCAATCTTTTCAAGAATGGGCTAGACAGGTTAAAGTGATATTAATATGTGTGAATATTACGCACATTGGCTTCTAGCTCCCTGTTTGATGGCTTATAATAATATAAACCTACAAATAATATTTTTGAATCTCTAAAACCATTGGAGAGTTAAAGTTAACCAATCCTCTACAATATCTAGTGCTATTGATTCAAGATTCAACATTTAGTGTTGACAAAATAAAAAAATGATAACCTTAATTCGAGGTTTATGATTTAAATAACATTATCTATATAATCCTCCAAATGGATAAATAGGACTTACCATTGAAGGGGATCCCTTTGTCTTTGACCATAAGCATCAGGTCATGGAAAGTCTTCTCACATAACATTTTAAAATCATACGCTATATTGAGTTTATTGGTACAAAGAGTACATATTGCTTTGGGAAGGAGATCCTCGGGAGTTACAATCACTTGTGCACATTTCATCATTTTATCTGACAATGCTTCCTTTTCATCAAAGAGCGATTTAAACTGTGTTTTGTCTTTTCCCTCCGTATTATATAAACAGACGCGACATGTAGATTCCATTTTTGAATTCCAAAAATAAATTAATACTTCTTGGCACACGTATTCATGTGCTATCAACAGAATTTATTCCACTTTTTTTTCATTGCGCTCGGCATCCCAAATGTTTTGAATCTGTCAATGTCACTTGCAAAATTTGACAGTAGTAAGTATAGACATGTTCAAATTCAAATCATAGACAATAAATTTTTTGAATAATAATGATAAATTTTGAAATTATAAATAAATATAAAAATGGTAAATCACCTCATGAGCAGCAAAATTAACTTCTCCAGGTTGTTTGGCCTTCTCCGTGCAAGTATATAATTATATACCTCACCTTTTGAAAGAGGTAATTTTTCACATAGTCTGGAATCGAACCTGGGATCTCGTGATAAAAAATAATAAAAATCTTTTTTGCACAAAAAAAATTGAACAGCAGCAGAATTATAAATTAGTCCAATGGGCGAGTTTATCGCAGAAGCGCGATAGCTTCCAACTAAACACCACACTGGCCATCTAATTTGAATTTGTAACAGCTGGTTAGTCTCTTTAAATTTTAGCAGAAAAAAATTCAAGTAGTACCTAGCCATAGCAGTAGTACCTAACCATAGAATTGTGACAGATTTTTTTCCTTGAAAATAAGAGACTTAAATTTTTATGAAACCGGCAGTTAATGACAATAAATGTGCTGGGTATGGACGTTTGAGAATCATATCTGTTAAATCCTCATGAATATTCGGTGATATAAATTGGTGTTTTGAAACTGGACGAAGTTACTCAGACGAAAGATCCAAGTCTGGCAATCCATCTTCTTTGAGTAATGACAAGGTGTTAAGGGATAGAAAAAATAAATAACCATTTTTTACAAACAAATTTCTTCATATTTTGCAATTAAATAACAATATTTGAGAATTCTGTTTCATAAACAATAGTCCTTTCTCTAACTTTTACCACAGACATTGAAATAGAGGGAAAATGAAGCCTCGGATACCACTTTTTCATCCGTATTTTCTCAGAAGACAATATTCAAATCTAATTCATCCACATGTTTGTCTCAAATTTTTGGTATTGAACATCAACAACATACTGCATTGTTTGTTGACAAACACCCAACTTTCCTTTTTAGGTTTTCATTGACAAAGATTTGTTGACTACGTCGAAGACAATGATCTATGCATAAGTTAAACAGTCATGGTGACATAACACACCCTTGCTTCACTCCTTTAGTCAGTGTGAACCAATCCGACAGCATATTGTTCATTCTGATGCACGTAGAGCTTCCCATATACAGCGATGCAACGGCATACACTAGTTGACTGTTGTTTACCCAACAGATAGAAAGGAGTAGTGACGACTGTTAGAGGAGACCAAGGCTCACAACGGTGTGTCAATTTATTGTTAGTGATGATGGTACACAGTGGCACAATATACAATTGAGACTGCAGTCTTTTTACATCTCTCTTTATTATCAATTGAACCCACTGTCTACCCTGATATCGCAGAAGTCTAAGAACTTCCATTACCAAGGCATCTCCCACGTGTGGGGTAGTTAGGGGATCAACTTTAGTGCCTTTTGATGTCACTTTTCATCTGCAATTCGGTGGAACATCTAACCGACAATTTATAGATTTATCTTTCTTCTTTTTCATAGGTGGATGTACTCTTCTAAGATGTTTGATCAGACTGGATCGGAATGATAATTTCTTTTTACAAATATCACACTGAAATACTTGTCGGCCCATGTGTTCTTTCATGTGAAGAGTCCTTACAGCTTTCGACTGAAAAATATATGAAAAAAATTTGACTGTTCGAACAGAATAAATTAATAATTCAGAAATTAGGTTTGCAGTCCTGAAACTACCATATAAGGCATAGAAAAGACAATGTCACCACATTTGGTAGTGCCCCGTGTTTTCTTTTCTAAGCCTTATATGGTAGTTTCATGTGTTAAATTTACATACAATGGTTACCTCATACAATGGTTAATTGTAAAAATAACATCGATAAACATATGGCACAGATAACGTAGTAAATATGTTTATCTATGGTGAAATATGACAGCCCGGAAGTGAGAGAGATAAAGTGATGCCAATGATTGTAGAATGAAAGAGATGAAATATGACTGAAAGAGGAAATAGGTTGTTTATGGTGATGCACGCATGATCAAAAATGTTAACATTTTATTGATACATATTTTGCAGTGGATAGAAAACTAATGTGATTTATTTTAAAAACAAAACTTTTAAATCAGCAAACACGTAAATCAAATATTGTCGTTGCATATTCAAAAAGTTTAAGTGATTTTATAAATGTTTTGACATTTCTAGAATAAACTGCTTATAATGACATCATAACCATTTTATAAAGTGATTCTTAGAATCAAATATTAAAATTCAATACTTTAAGAATAATATTACATACCAATAAAAAGTCCAAACAACAATTTTAATGCCCTAATGAACAATTTTTAAAGAGTATGCCTAAATAAAAATGTTTGCACATACCTCTTTATGAAAATATGTAACGACGATATGTTGATTCTAGTGATGTCTATGAATATGTGCCATTAATAAGATGTCCGAAACTTTACAAAAAAGGATGGGAGACCTATTCCAAGAACCTCACGATTAACATATTATTACTTACAGCAAACATTTGAGGACACTCCAGACACTTGTATTTGTTAGGATTGATGTATTGATTATGAAGACTCTTCAGATGGTTAATGAGACTCCGTTCTGTGCCAACTTTGTAACCACAATGTTCGCAGCAAAATATTTTCTTGCGTCCATGAAATACTTCCTTGTGCGACATTAATTCCTCGTGTGTGGCATAGTGACGCTTGGGACATTTCTCACAAAGGAATCTGAAAATGGAAAATTTCCTACGCATCAAAAGATCAGTAGAAATATTAAAAAAGACATTCAGGATGGACGCCATGCCTCATTGCTGAATTGTAGATGTTAATTGACTTAAATGTGAGGTTTTATAGTTTTATGAACATATGACTTTTAACAGAATCTAGAAAATTTACAGAAAAGGGTGGGAGATCTATTCTTTACTGGGACTCCATGGGTCAAAAGTTTGAAGAGTTAGAAGATTTCATGAACAATAAATTTAAATACTGTAATCTCAAAATCTCCTTACACTGCATTCCAAGTGGCGTAGGTAGAGAGAATGGAACACCAATTTGACCTACCATTTCTGAACACCAATCTGTCCTAGACTTTCCTCTATGTTCATGCAATTCTCATACATGTACGCCAATTTCTCTTACTCAACGTTTGACTGTCCTCGAGAATTTTATCCATCTCCATTAAAAATTTCATGGAACAAAATGCACCAGTTAAATTATTCTGGACAATATTTGTACATATATACAAATGCCCATCATCCAAATTAAGTGTTCATTATACATAATCGACTGTGCTCAGGACAAAGGCATCAAACCACATTGGTAAAATTTTAAAGGAGAAGCAAAAAACTGTAGTGTAAAGAAAATGTCATATTATTGTCATTATTATTGTACCATCTTTTTGTAATGTAGTATTTTTATTATGTCATAAAAATTTAAGAGAAATATATTCGGGAATTGTCAAGTTATAAGCAAAAAATAAAAAAAAAATGTTAATTAAAACCTTTGTTCTGACAGACTTTAGTAACATGTTAAAGAGATATGTATGGCGCATGTTTGGGGTTATGTGGTTTGATGCCTTTTACCTCGCCGTAAAATTATGTCTGGGTGAAATTTTTTGGTGTTAATAATGAAACTCATGCTGTTTGAGTCCTTTATCCTATTGGATACTTGCAATTAAGTCCTGGCTGAAAAATATATTTTGCTTTTTCTATAAAAACTAGACGTTTGGGGACTGAATCCTTTTACCAGAATGTGAACAAGACACAAATGATTGACTTGAAAACATAAAACGACTTTTTCCAAAATTGTGGTTTGATGCCTTTGTCCTGAGCACAGTCGATATAGACAAAAACACGGTATCTAAAATAACGCTTACTTCATTTCTTCCGGAGTTTTGTGTTTGAAGGTCTGCTTAAAATGTTTCTGTAAAGACCAACTTGTTTTGAAATGTCTATCACATTCTACACAATAATGAGGTTCCTTTGATTCCAACACTTTTTTCTCTGCACGGTCGTGTGTCTTCAGATGGTTGTCCCGCTTTCTCTCCGAAGGCCAGAGTTTTCCACATTTGTGACACGGGTATTTACGATTGGGTGCTATGTGTGTCCTGAAAAACAACAATAAATAAAAATAATATGTCCTGAAGAAGAAAATTAAACAAAGATAGTATGGAAAGTGTCTTAGAAAGATTTTGGATGTCAAATGGTATGAACATGTCACAAATGATGCTGTGTGCCGGCGCACCCGGCTGAGATCTGTAATCTCCAATACAGGAGAGACGATGGTCCTGGCTGGGACATGTTTTGAGAATGCCCAATGATAGTTGGCCAAAAAGAGCACTGTTCTTCCGTACGCAAGGGTTCCGTCGGCCCGGGCGTCCCTCTTTCACAATACACAGTTCCTATGACAACGATATCAGAGCGCAGGGAATGTCGTGGAAAGAGGTGACGTAATTGGCGCACAGACGCTCTGAATGGAGGAGGCTGGTTTCTGCCCTGTGCTCCTGAGAGGAGCGTTGAGGGCGTAAAAATTCTACCGTGTTTATTTTCTATTGTTGATTTTTGTGCAATAAAGATTTTTCTTATTATTATTATAAACTTTATTGCGCAATAAAGAGCATACATAATTACAAAGCTACTAAATAATGTGATACAAATAAATTATATTGTGCAATGGGCGAGTTTATTGCAGAAGCGATATCTTCCAACTAACCCATACAACTTCCAAATAATACTCACTTAGTATGACGTAGTAGTTTGTGGTAAAATTCAAAAGTCTGATCACACATTTTACATTTTAAACCATTCTGCTGAGTGTGTCTCGCCTTCATATGATAGATCAAGGTGTGCTTCTTGCTGGAATAACAGAGAGGAAACAAGTCTTTTCATTTCAGAATATCTAATAATAATAATCACCCACACAATCTATATTCAATTCAATTGTTAAATTATGATTGTATCTGATATAACACTTAAAAAAAAATTTGGCCATGGATTTGTTAGTTAAAAATTAATTATGTAATTTGAAACAAGTGTCTCTTTCTACTATAGATTATATTGATTCCGAGAGAGACTTCTGTCTTTCGACTTATCAGGTCATTATCAACGAGATTGATAATGACCTGATAAGTGGAAAGACATCTCTTTCGGAATCAAAAATCTATAGTAGAAAGAAACACTTGTTTCAAATTAGATAATTATGGAATTCTACTATGTGTGCACCGACACAATTAAAATAAAATTAATGATGTGCTGTTTTGTGATACAAACCACTGCAAGGACACACACACACATGGAGAACAGGTAGGAGGAGTGTTAAATGATGTAAGAATTATTATTGTAGGAAAGAATTGAATGCAGAACAGAGTGGTTACTTAAAGGAGAGGAATATCTATCTATTAAAATGCCAAAGGTTTTAAAACGTCAGAAGAACTTACCTAAAAGACATTCCGCAATAATCGCAAGCGAACTGATCTCCCAAATGCTTGTCAATGTGATCTCTGAACTTGGTCTTATGTCTGACGAGGCTGGAGCACAAGAGACACTGCATTCGCAAAGAGTGCGACTCTGAGTGTCGGGCGAGTTGATTAACATTGGAAAACCTCAATGTGCAGACATTGCAGACGAATGGACCTCTAGACTGAAAATTATTAGTAAATCTATTAAAATCATAGTGACCTTGAGTTGTACTCGCCACAATAAATGACTTTTATACAACTTTGTAGTAAACCATTTTCGTATATATAAAATCATGTGACAGAAAAGTATTTTCTGAGTAAATGAAATGCAACTTTTGAAGGCAAAATCATAATGGATGGAATGCAAGTACAAATTCGTGTTATGTTTCGTTTTATAAAAAAACAGGTGTTTGCAAAACATCATGAACAAAATATTTAACATCTTCAATCCAGTGATGAGGTATGCCATTCACTCTGAATGTCTTGTTTTTTTTTATTGGCACGGAAAGGATGATTGGACATTCTTTGCTGGGGACTCTACGGAACCCATAATATCACTTGAATTGAATAAAGATTGATACCATAACCTCTTATGGTATAGATAGAATAGGCTAAATATATCTATGTTATTAAGTTTTCAGAATATAAAAAAAAATACACAAAGAGTGTTCACCTTGCCATGTGCTATCATATGATTTTTCGCCTGTTTTTCAGACTGGAATATCACAACGCACATGTTACACTTGTACTTGGCCTGCATGAATTTTTGCCTCTTCATTCTTTCTTCCATCTCGTGTGATTGCTCCTGTGCATTCAGATTTATTAGTATGCCTTCATTCTCTTTGATATTAGGTTCTGCGCCTTAATACAAAAAAGACAAAATATCACACAATGCCATGAAATTTTATTCTAGACAATGTCTTTAAAACCAGTTTTTTTTTTAAAAAATGATCATAAGACTGAGCATTCAAAATGTATTTTTTTGTTAAAGAGAATTATTAGCTGTCGAAAAACTTACGAATGAAAACAGATGAAGCTATTTTAGGACAAATAAATAAAAAAAACTAGATTGACACAGAGATTAAAGTTAGAAACTAATAAGATTGAGATAGAAATTAAACATAAATTTTCTGCTCGGAATTTCAAGACTCTCATCATCATCATCATCATCACCCTCAATGCTCCCCTCGAGACCACAGGACAGAAACCAGCCTCCTTCATTCAGAGTGTCTCTGTGCCAATCGTGTTACCTCTTCCGATCTCTACCATCAGACTATAGACTCTACAGTCAAGTTACTCTCATTTATGTCAAACTCATAAACATCACGTAATGAACATGCAGGCTGTCCTTTTCATTCCATGACAATAATATTTGATTATTTTAAAATATTCTATCCATTTCTCACATGTTTGTTCATCCTCTTTTTGCTCACAAGAAGATAATCTTTCTATATTAGAAATCGTGAGTTCCAGATTTTTTCTTCGTATTGGGATAACCTTCTCAGAGTTTTTTTCCATAAGTCTTTTGTGATATCTTCCTTGTTTCCCTGCTGTAGTTGATGATTTCTGGAACAGAATGTCACAACAAATTAAGATGTTAGCTGATGTTAATTTAACATAGAAGACTAATAAATTCCAGGACCAAGTCTTTCAGACAGAGTCTGTCGTAAAAAATGTTATTTCAAAAAATATAAAGGATGGGCCGAAAATGATGTATAAATAAATAAAATTTCCTTGTAGAACATTAGACAGTATTCTATCGCTATTTTTGTAAAGGAAACAAGCTTTTTCCATAACCTTTGTATTTTGCAAAATGTGTAGGTTACTTTTTTTTATTGAACTCAGGCCCGGGTTTATAAACGGGCAGATTTAGCATTTGCCCAGGGCATAAAACTTTATGGGGTGCCATACTCGGGAATAAGGTAAGCCTAGCTTAAAAACACACCAGACCATTTTCCCCAGCGTAAGTCAAGGTATTTCCGTATATAATTCAATTATTTCCTTAAATTATCACAAATAAGATGAAATATTCTTACATTTTGCGTGTTAAGCTTATCTTGGTTAGGTTTTTGTTCCTTCAACCTCCTTTCCATTGCCTGTAGATTTGAATTTAATTTGGTGTCTTCAGTATTTTTGGTGTTTGATTCAGTACCTGAAAAGTATTTTGTATTATACATACCAATGCAATAATACATAGTTAATAATGTCAACCAACAGTATTTGGTGGAAGTCCATGTTAAGTTAATATGTTAGCCTGATGATGAGAGCGGAAAGCTCTCTCAATTAATAAAGCCAGTTCGCGATGTCGCACTGTTACAAAAAAGCTCGTGTTGTCAATGCTTCCTTCCTAGTAAATAATATTTTTTGATTTCGTGTTTCATCACGAGATTTCAGAAGCTTTATATTGATTTCCTGATTGATTACGTTAGGAAATGGCATTCTCACATCATCACATGGGAAACTCCATCGAAATTTTTAGGAAAATCCAAATGACAAAGGAAATAACCTTTTTGTTGCGTGTCGTTATTATTTCCGATTGAAGTGCCAATTTTGCAATTGGTTTCGATTGGAACCAATTACTCTCCTTTCTGATTGACTTTCAAAGTCATTATGGAAGTGTTAAATACAAGTGTTTTATTTTTATTAATTTATACACTATACATCAAACATACATTTGTATAAACTTAAAACTAGGACAGATTGAAAAAAAAACATTTATCATTTTGTCATGGCATGGAAATTGAACCTGGGACCTCGTGAATCATAGGGAGGTACTTAAGTTACCTGCATGAATTGATTTGTCAATACAATGTTTACTATCATGACGACCGATGTGGCGTGGAGGCTAGAATTCAAATTCAGTTGAGAAGAGATACCGCGATCGTTATTCGCGGAGGGTCAAGGAGATTCAAATTTAGTTGGGAAGAGATTCCGCAATTGTTATTCGCGGAGAGTCAATTATCCAGTTGAGAAGTCTGAGATACTGCGATTTAGTTATTCGCGAAGAGTAAATTAAATTGAGATTGAGTTCTGCGGAATCGCGAGTAGTATTCGCGAAAAGTGATTTTGTTGTGAGAAATTAATTCACAGAGTTTAATTAAGAGATCAACTCAAATTCAAATTGATCGATCGAGATTGTTGTACATCTTCGCGAAAATTTGGAAGATATCAATCGTGAATAAGAACTAATTGTGAGTTAAATGATTCGTAGTGAACAAGTAAACGAATATATCGGTGTGTAATTACACAATACCAATCAACCAACTTTTCTAATCTATAGTAAATCATTGATTACTGGTTGATTAGCTGTCGAAGCGGTGCGATAGACTTTACTCAGTAAGTTGGCAAATTAAAATCATAACGCAAGAAGCCTACGACTAGTGTAAACTGTGTGACGTCGCAGAGGGTCAGAGGTGGATTAGCCAACGGGAAGATTTCACTTAGAAGGGGAGGACACGTGAATGCTGTGCGTCAGGAAACGGGAAATAACTACATTCAGATTTCGATTAATTTTCTTATTTCGCTACTCGAGGTCGAAAGGGGAGATAAGATCTACATACATCGGAGGCGCGGTTAATCATATCGTAAGAAAAATTGTTTTTTAAATTTATGTTCTATTTTTTTTTTATTTTTATTTTACACATTGTTACCAAATAATTGACTGATAATTATTATGTTTTAATGAGTAACTAGTTATTGATGACCTGGATAAATTATTATCGTGGATAGTTACCTTGTTATGGTATGACTATTAGTTTGATTTTTGATTTTGTGTATTTAATATTATTTGATAATATTTTGTTTTCTGAACAACTGATTATGGATGACTGACTGTAATAATTGTTATGAATCAGCATTTTATTATGGTTTATTAGTGGGTTGATTTTTTTTTTATGTGTAAATAACTACCAATTGATACTCTTACTTAATTATAAAATTTTAATGAATAATTGATAGTGAAAATAATAATATTAATTTGTCATACGCAAGTACCGTCAATTTAAATATTCTCCCACTTCTACCCACTCATCACACAAATACTTGTTCCTCCTTGATAGATTTAATTTTGACATCCGAGACTCCCAAAGTAAAAAATCATGGACAGTTCCCAGCTCTTGCTTTTTCCCGTCATGATCTTGTTTTTATTCGGTACCGTGTAAAATGTCCTAAACCCAAACCCAAAATCGTTCAGGTAAGAAGTTACCGAAATGTAGACGTTGAACACTTGATCGACGACTGCGTGAACCTGGAGTGGAACAATGTCTTTTCTGCTGGCTCGGTTGATGCGAAGGTTCAAATTATTAATGATTTCCTTAATGGTCTGTGTAACAAGCATGCTCCTATTAAATCTGTACGTATGAAGCACCCTCCTGCACCGTGGCTTACTACAGAGATAAAGTCCTTGATGAAGAAGCGCGACCGAGCCAAGTCAAGGTATGTCAGATCTGGATCTCTTCTCCATGGGGAGTCTTACCGCACTCTCCGCAATCGTTGCAATCAATTGTGTAGAAACTCAAAGCGTGCGCATTTTAATCAAATTTTCAGTGGACGGACTCCGGCCGATATCTGGAGGAGCCTGAATGCCGTGGGGATGAGCCGACGAGATACATCCAATAAGTTTCTGGACATGGATCCAAATTCTCTCAACAAACATTTTGCTGCTCCGCCATGCCCTCTCAACCTAGCCGACAAAAATGCAACCATATCCGATATACAAAGTCTGCCTCCCCTTGGAATACCCGTTTTCACTTTTTCTCATGCTTCTAATGCCTCTGTACTAAAAGCTATCAACTCAATTCACTCAAAGTCTGTTGGTGTGGATGGCATAAGTCTAACTTTTGTAAAACCTATTCTTGACCATATTCTTCCCTATATAACTCATGTCATCAATTTCTCTCTAGATACGGGCACTTTCCCATCGATTTGGAAAAAGGCATGTATTATTCCTCTCCCAAAAAAGACTGTGCCTTCCTCAGAAAAGGACTATCGCCCCATTTCAATCCTTCCCATGTTCTCTAAAGTCATAGAAAAAGTTGTGCACGAACAACTGTCGAATCACCTTACATCCAACAGCATCCTTTCTCAGTTTCAATCCGGTTTCCGTACTGGCCATAGTACAACTGCCCTCGTCAAGGTCACGGATGACATTCGAGGCGCTATGGAAAACAAAAAACTCACACTGCTTATATTACTTGACTTCAGTAGCGCCTTTAATTCCGTTGATTTCGACATACTTCTTGCCAGACTCAAACACTATGGTCTCTCTGAGTCGGCACTCTCTTGGTTTAACTCATATCTAAGGGACAGACAGCAATGTATCAAATCTTCCGATAACTCGACATCTGATTGGTTGCCATTGTTGGCAGGTGTTCCGCAAGGAGGAATTCTTTCCCCTCTATTATTTTCACTATTTATCAACTCTGCGATCGAACACCTTACTGTCCAATACCATCTTTATGCTGATGATATTCAAATATACTCACATTTCGACCCGGATCAGGCCTCAATCGCATTCCATCACATGAACGATGAATTGGACCGCATCGCTCGTTGGGCGCAGCAAAATGGACTCCTTCTTAACCCATCAAAGTCCCAAGCAATACTAATAGGCAGTCACCGCCTACTTCCCAAGCTTAATACCTCTTCTCTCCCTACTATAACTCTTAACAGCACAATTATCCCTTTCTCAAAGAAAGTAAAAAATCTTGGTGTACTTTTTGATCAATGTCTGTCTTGGGGTCTGCAGGTCAATGACATAAGCCGTAAATTTTTCTTTAGCCTTCACTCACTTAACCGCCACAAACATTTCCTTCCAAAATCAACCAAAATTATCTTGTGTCATTCATTGTTATTACCGCTTATAGACTATGCAGATGTGGCCTACATGGATCTCACCAATGAACTGAATTCCAAACTTGAAAGATTGCAAAATATATGCATTCGTTTTGTATTCAACCTAAAAAAGTTTGACCATATATCATCCTACAGAAACGAGCTTAAATGGATAACTATCTTACAACGACGCAATCTTCACGTTCTTTCTCTGCTTTTTAATGTCCTTTCTAACCCATCTTCTCCTAATTATCTCAAGACTAATTTTACCCCACTAGCATCTCATGGCTTACCTCTCCGTTCTGGTGCCCAACGCACGCTATCTATCCCAACTCATCGCACTTCTTTTTTCACAACTTCGTTTACTACACATGCTGCTCGATTGTGGAACGGTCTTCCTTTACATATCAGACTCGCACCAACTATCTCAATCTTCAAGAATAAGGTGAAGCATTTCTACCTCACTCCTACTTCCACGCCATAATTTCACAAAATTCCTGATTTTCCCTTCTTTAATCCTCCTGTTCCATTTCCCCCCCTCCCTTTCTCCTTTGTATATTTGTATGTGTGGGTGTGTGTGCGTATGTATGCTTGTGTGTGAATGGCTCTATGCATGTATGTATTTATTCGTATGTATTACATATTATATTATTTATCTATATTTATGTATGTATATATTATACTTAACACGTACATCAAGTACATTATACGTTTTTTTTATATTTATATTTCACTTATTTGTCAAAGTTGGGTTGATTGGCAGAAATCGCCAATAGGCGATAAATCCGCCCTTTACATGTTAATTTATGTGTAATAAAGTTTTTATTTATTTATTTATTTATTTACCTAGTGGTACGACTACTGCCAGTTTAATCTAGCCTTAATTAATCTAGAGCTCGCAGTTTATGAGACTAGTATAATGTTTCAATTGTTTTCTTCGTATTGATTACATTGCTTTTTATATATGAATATAACATTACACTGAGTTACATACATATATAAACTTGATATTTTCTTACTTTCTCTTGTAAATAATAGCTGTTTTAATTATATATATTATTTTTTTTATTATTATTGACTAACTTATTGAAAAATACATTACTATTACTGTATATTGTGGTATTATCAAGGTGGAAACTGTTGAGTAATATTATTGTTTAATTGTGTAAATAAACCATATTTTGTATCAAATTCTCTAGAGTTTACAATTAGTAGAATAGTTAGCATTCCCTATCCCACCACTTGCTTGCATACTTATTGAATTTCGAAGGAGGAAGAGAGAAAGGCCCTCTCGCGGTTCAAGTCCGCAGAGGAAGATACCGTACGGGTTGTTAGCTACCTCCGGCTGTTCGTAGGAGCGGATGCCTTTGAGTCACGAGGTCCCGGGTTCGATTCCCGACCAGGGCAAAATGAAGAATGACCTTTTTCAAATTGTCCTGGGTCTGGGTATTACATGTATATGTGTTTAGTGCGTTGCATGTATGTGTATCGTCATATTAGTACCCATAATATAAGATTCATATTTTAGTTTGGGACTAGCTCGGTCTGTGTGAATTGAAGAGTTGAAATCAAAAACGACATATGTCAGGACAGTTAATTTTTCAGGGGAGCGAAGAAACTTCGCAGCATCTCTAACGTGTATTCTTTTTGCTGATATCAAACAAACTTTAACGCTTTGTAGCTCGTGACATGACTTGTTTTTTTTAAAGAAAATATAAACAAATCCATAGAGAAATTAATTTGTGAACGTTTGTCATTATAATCTCAAAATCGTTAAACTTTTTGATATCAACCCTTTCATTGTCTATACATGTTACATAGCTAAGCCACAAGGAATTATTTATGTACACTTATAATAAAATCATGTAATGCTGAGAAGTGTGGATGGCAATTCTGCCGCTGAGTCAAAAAAAAAAAAAATATTATTATTTCGAATTTTATACATTATTTCTTAATCTATTTATATGTTTAACTTGTATGTTGTTTGTTAATGATTCTATTTTTTTGACATCTAATCTAACGAATTTGACAATTATCATCTTGAACTATTTTAATTGGATATTTATTTTAATTTGTATATTTCATTCTGTCTTTTCATGTTTGCATTAATCAAATTTTGTCCAGTCTCTGTATAATTTAATTTAATTGTTTTATTCTATTACTATTGCTGTTTTGTTCTAATTACTACCATTTTTGTTACATCTTAATGTTTATTTTTATAAATTTGTACCAATTCATTTTTTATCAGTTTTTGTCGTTGTTGTCTGTCAAATTGTTTTTTTCTACCTTGTTATATGTTTAACGTGTAAAAGGCTCACGCCGTGTACAAGTGATAAAAAAAAAAAAAAAATTTTCTTTACCGCTGAAATTACAACTCATGTCATCTTCTATTGCAATTGGGTCCGTTATAGAATCTCCTTCATCCAAATCGACACTCTCATATTTAATGACTTGTTCCCAAGCCGCGTCATTAATATCGGCATTTATTGGTTGTTCTGCTTTGACATCAATGTTGACAAAATGTTCCAATTTGAAATTTCGCATGTTATTGAGTTTTTCAAAGCTTTCTTTTACCGATGTAGCATCTGGCTGAAAATTAAATAGGGAAAATTTCAGATAAAGTGAAAACACCAAAATTAAATTTATGAATTTTCTAATATCCGGGTTAGTTGGAAGATATCGCATCTTAGCGATAAACTCGCCCTCTGTACATTGAATTGTATAACTGATATTTATATGACACTGTTTTATTTTGTAATATTGTAACCAATGTACTGTGAAGAATAAAATAAATAAATAAATAATATTATATTCACATACAGTTTCTCACCCAAGAAATGATATGATAATGAAATGATTGTCGATAATTGTGCCTTTGCATAAAATAACACCAAACCAACCCTAACCTAACCGACAAATCATTCAAATGTAAAAATTTAAGACAACATGGACATGTGAAACGCATATGAAAAATTTAAATTAATTTTGTAGGTACTTAAAAAATTTGCCTGTTTCTTATTCTCTAAATAAATATTTATAATATTCTCTAAAAGAATTATTTGTGAAAGCAAATAGTGTTTTTTGTCATCTGAATGCTGTGTTCAAACCTGGTAAAATAATAATATACGACACATGAAAAAAAAATTGTCTGCGGTCTATACTATTCACTATTATTATTCATCACCCTCAACGCTCCTATCGGGAGCACAGGGCAGAGACCAGCTTCCTCCATTCAGAGCGTCTCTGCGCCAATTGCGTCACCTCTTTCTACGACATTCCTTGCGCTCTGATGTCGTTGTTAAAGGAATGGTGTATTGTGAAAGAGGGACGCCTGGGCCGACGGAACACCTGCTATTTTTTACTAGAAAGCTGTTAAGTCTTACCATTACTGATTTATTTCCCATATATTTCATCCAAAAACCGTGCGAATCTAAACAAGCTGAGTGGAACATAGACATTTCTATGATACGGTCATAGCATCTAAGACATATTTTTGTAGAGCCAGAACCGATCTAAAAAAACACAATTCAATTGTAATAATATGCACAGTTTACGTAACATACAATGGCTTAAAAAATAACTCAATCTGAAATATTGCGGTCATTTTCACAAAGAAAAGGTATACAGTCGATTCCGCTTAGTTGGGACACCGCTAAACTGGGACAGCCGCTTATTTGGGACAAATCTCAAAGAACAGAAACAAAACCAAGAAACCAATAGTAAATTTATATGTTTATTTGGGACAATATTCCGCTTAATTGGGACAGTAAGTTAAAGATCACAGCACATATTATTATTTTACACACATTCTCAAGAAAAAAATATGTAGGTACAAAGAATCCTCATTTTTGAATTGAATTAAATTGTATGTACCTACTCACTTATTACTTGAATTGGGAATTTTTCTTTTCTTAAAAGTTTATAAAATAAAATTATTGAAACAAAATATGCATTGTATGAATTTATGTGTGTATTACTGGTTAATGGACTAAGTTGCCAAAACCAAATAAATGAATTGAAAAAAAATGTCAAATTCGCTTAATTGGGACAAAATGCACAAGTTCGATGTGTCCCAATTAAGCGGAATCGGCTGTATTTAAATTTGGTAACAAAACATGCCTAAAATTAATCCTAGAATAACACCGACAATACAATCAATACATTTGGATTTTGTTCTGGATTTAAATGGTTGAGTTGGCACAAAGTTGCACTCAGTGGAAAAGGCTTATTTTCATCCTGTGCTCAAATACAACCTTATGCACCTTTCACAGTAAGCTACTAAAAGCTTGTGTAGTGAAAGGGGAGTTTGCCGGCACCTGGTATCGAACCACGGACCTCATGTTTACGAGGCCGAGATTCTACCTCCAGGCTACCGATGAACTAAAGAATAAAAACAATATTTTCAGAATCATCCTTAAGCTTTTGCATTGCCATTTCTAGTAATGTTTAATATCAGATAAACAAACAATATTGTATAATTTCCAAACAATTTAACTTACTTTTCTCTTGATAAAATTTTCCAGGATTTCGATAATTTTGTTATTCATTGTTTTCATATTGGTTCCTTGATTACACAAGCATAACCTACAAGCATCTAGGAAGAGTTGCTCATTTGAGTGATTTAACCCTTCCATTTTAGTTTGAAACCTGTTTGAATTATAGATAATTTTCGTAAACCCCTGATGATAAATAAAGATATAAACCATTAAAAGACAACGTCACGAATATTATTTTGGGATTTTTTTTGCAGGTATAACACAACGGATTAACGGAACAATAACAAAACAAACAAAAAGTGTTTACCAACATGACACATGACCATAACGACAAATCGATTTGTCAATGTCAAAAACAGGCCATAGAATAAAGCAGCTATTAAGGAGCGTTCACATTTGTTCACTTTCTGTGATCACTCTGGATGATCCTCCAAAATGAAAAGGCATGAATAGGCGTTTCATCTGGTTTCATCAATGATCACTAACGATGACGGAAGGAATCCGTAACTCCGTATATGATATCCGTAAACCATTTAAGAGTTCATTGATGGACATAAGCCCCCTTTTCAATGAATAGGTAGTCTGTTGGCTACCTCTTTTTCATTTATTTAATCCTTATAATATTAATATCGCCTTCATACAAAGTTTTTTGAAAAATGGAGTTATTTCTATAATAAAGATTCAAGCAATTCAATTTGTAATCAAAATAACACGTGTAAAGCCTACATTACAATCTTTTATGTTTTGACGTTTGTCAAAGGCTTTCTATTTTTCCATTAGTATTGGTAAATCCAGTTCTTTCTCAGGAATCGGTACTTGAGACATCGTTCTTCAAAACAATTCGTTCTTAACATTCGTTCTCGTTCGTGGAATTTGTCACGCGATTTTCACCTTAGTCTCTTTGAAAATAAAGTATTTTAAAGGCCTTTTTCCCAAAAGACGACACGAAGATTTAAATCCTTAAATCTCGTTTGTGATATAATTATGTCACGCGATTTTAAACCTTAGTCTCTTTGAAAATAGAGTATTCTAATGGTATTTTTACCAAAACAACTTCACAAAGATTTAAATCTTTGAATCATGTTTGTTACATTTGACACGCGATATAAAACCTTAATTCCTTTGAAAATAGAATACTCCAATGGCGTTTTTTCCAAAATAATAACACGTAGATTTAAATCCAAGAATCTCGTTCTCAACGTTTGACACGCAATATGAAACCTTAGTATCTTTGAAAATAGAGTATCTTAAGGTTTTTTTTCCAAAAAAAAACACACACGAAGATTTAAATCTCGTTCGTGTTTATTTGCCACGCGATGTTAAACCTTAGTTTCTTTGAAAATATAGTACTTTAATGTAATTTTTCCCAAAAGAACGAAAAAGACCGAACAGATTTGGCATTGAGGATTTAGTTCTTCGAGTTAAGTTGAAGAACGAATACATAAGAACGAATACTCAGATTCTGAACAATACTATTTTCCATGGACATTGGACAATTGATCAAAATTTGAAGGTTGCCGATGTCGAGTTTCGTAAAAGTTGGAATTAATAATGCCTTCTAATAGTAGAGATAAATATTGGATAACAGCGGGCGTTGTCGGTTTAGCCATAGTTGCTATCAAATATAGAGGCCGGATATTAAGAAATATTAAAAATGTCTTTATCAAAGATTTGTGTGCGAAACAAAAAGTTGAGGTTATAAATACAGGTACAGAATGTCAACAGATTCTTGAAAAGTTATCAAGGTGAGTTGTTATCTATATATTTTTCAGATTAGTTCAAGGGCTTATCTATTGAAAGGTACTTACTGATTTAAAAGTTAAATATTTTTTATATTGAATAATATGAAGGAAACAAATGTCATTACATATCATTGCACAATAATTTCCAAATTTGTTGGTGTCATACTTATTCCGTATTTGAAGTAAGAGGACAGAGACAGCAGAGATCATTTACCAATTCGTCACCCTCCTCATGTCGATTCGAAGTGAAACATAAAAAAAATGGAAATTTTGTTTTAAGCGTCTCATCTAGTTATTTCATGGGACAATTTGTATGTTTATAAAAAGTCCTTAGTCCGCTGGCTACCCCATTAGTAGGAGATGCCGTGATGGAATGGATGGAAGAAAAACAATCTATTTAATTAAACAAAAGTTGATGAACACCAGAAATATGAATAAAAATAAAAACAAAAATTACCCGGAATCTTCAGTGTAAGGCATGTGTATATTTCTAAATAAATCTGCTCACAGCATATCTCTTTACAGTGTATTCTGGACGTAAAATTCTAGATGATAGAATACATTTCATGTATAATATCTGAATTTTGGAATTAATATTTATACACTTGGCTCTATTGTGTATCGAAAATGATTGTAATTAGCATACTGGTAATAATAGGGGACTTTGCTGGTCCACTTACGGTTTTGTATGATTCTGATAGGCATTTTTTTTTTTATTTTTTTTTAAAAGATGAACATCACTTCACTTTATTTTTATTTAACATTTAACATATTTTTACAAGTACATTTTTTTTTAATTTAATTTTTTTTAATTATCTGGGTTTTGTTATAAACCCAAATATAACCTTATATACCTTTCACAGTAAGCTAAAAGCTTGTGTCGTGAAAGGGGAGTTTGCCGGCACCTGGGATCGAACCCCGGACCCCTTGTTCACAAGGCCGAGACCCTACCTCCAGGCTACCGACGAACTCTTATTTATAATATGACTGTTTGTATCCCTGTTGAAGATGTAAATAAATAAATAAAGAGTTAAACATAAAATAACACTGTAGTAGACCAAACCTAACCTAACCTACAAATCAGTCAAACGTATGCATTAAAAAAATAATACAAATAATTAAATTTTGTGATTGAAAAATTATAAAAAAATTTTGGGAACATTATTCCTCAGGTAAATTACTGCATGTCTAAAAAAATATCAATAAACATTATTTTGTGGTGTATATCATTATGAAAAATTGTATCTATTCATTTATAATAAATAGAGATACAACGAATAGTATATTTGCCGAGTACCGAATATTATGCAAGATCATGTGCCAAATAACCGAATATTCGGCAAATATTCTGTATAACTTTGTGTAGGTACATCATAGACATATTATGTACTAGACTGTACAGCGTGGTATATTTTTTCAAAATTTTTGTGTTCCAATATTAATAATATTATGTTGTTTCACTCCATATCAAATTAAATTAATTAATTAGATATTTGAGGATTAATAATTATGCATCTGCAGCTGACAATGAAATAGCAACAATCTACAGCTATTAGTTCTTCCAGTCTTACATTTAAACTATTCGGCAGAATACCGAATAATAAACCAAATATTCGGTATTCGGCCGAATAGTACAAATGTTGACTAATATTCGTTCCATCTTTAACAATAAACATTTTTTTTGTTTAGGGCTTGTAAAGAAAGTAAAGTGCTGGGTTTTGATTGTGAGTGGGTGACCACTAATGGAAGAAGACACCCTGTAGCTCTATTGCAACTGGCTTCACACGATGGATTCTGTGCTCTTTTTAGGTTGAGCAAGATGAAGCAAGTGCCATTAGCATTGAAGGTAAATATTATATAATATCATGTACCGTGGAGCCCCTGGCAAAGAACTGGTCTCCCACTCTTTTTTGTAACTTTTCCAGTGTTCCTTAAAGGGTAGGTACTCGTAAAAAACATATGTAATAAATACATAAAAAATATATATATATATATATATATATCATTACCTAAATGCAGAACTATCCCAAGTTGAAAATTTGGTCAAACTGAGTTAAGTATTAAGAAATGATAATAACAGATACGAGATAATTTTATGAATCTAAGGCCCGAAATTACGATCAGTAGCCTATCGTGGAGCTTTGGTGAGGAGGCTTAAAAGTAAAGTCGAGCTTACTGCTCACACGAGAATTTCAATCAATATTCCACTGCGACTTGACTAAGCCGCAAATATGGTTAAGTTGGTAGCCCTACTAGTTGTTTTATTGTGATTTTGTCTATGCATTAACCTCACATCTGTCATGTTAACGGGGACGCGCGCAATTTTTCGTGTTGTTGTTTTGATTTCATGAACGCTCTTGGACTTTTTCCTTACCGACGAAACAGGGTCAGTAACGAAAGAATTCAAATAGAAGCGCGAATGAAACAACCTTAGCAACAACAAACAAAAAGCGTAATGATGGGGCGAACATATGACATTAACATCAGTTTGTTCTTATTGTAACTAGTGGCACCTCCTGGTGATGAAAAAATTAAGTGAGTTTAAGCGAGCTTAACGTTGTTGAGGACGCCCCCGGGTATTCCTTAACTTAAGGATTAGGTTAAGCCGCAAATTCGTGCTAAGGAGACATTGTAATTTGCGTAATTTTGGTAAGCGAAGCTTTATGTGTTCCTTAAGGTTAAGGAGGATCTTAAGCCTGCATTGTAATTTTGGGCCTTAGTAATTAGATTTGTATATAATAAGGCATCTCAAAATTTGCTTTAGATATTTTAATATTTTTATTTTTAATACAAAAACATAACTTTAATATGCTTCTTTGAAATATCACCCTAAAATACTTAGGATAGTTCTCCATTAAGGTAACGATATGTAAAAAAGGCTTAAGCCGTATATTTCATAAATAAATAAAAATAACATTTTAACTTCAGCAATGAGGTGTACTACCCATCCTAAATGTCTTACTTTTTGCTGGCATGGAAAGGACGAATTGTATGTTTATTACATGCAGTTACACCCAGTGCAGTTAGGCTACCCTGAATATGCCACAATGGTATAGATAAGTTACATATTTGTACACCCTTTATCTATTTTATTTTAATTATTTATTTATTTCCTTGTATAAGCACATTCAAATTAATACAATTCAAAATATTCATATGTATTATATTTGTATAACACAAATATAACTTTTTTTGCCACATTATTAGACTAGAGTCTATGTTGAAGCAGGTCTATATCTTTACTATCACGATTGCTACATGTAGCAAACATACAGGTCATACTTTCTGTTAAAAAAACAAGACATTCAGGATGGTATGCAATGTCCCTGATCAATACCTGATCGATCGGCTGCACGCATGCAATTTTTGAAGATGAATTAATGGTGTTCTTATAACTAAAAATATTTCAATAATGAACTATCATGGTATTGTACTAACAGGGTGATACATATATCTTCTTCCCTATGTCCCAGTTGGGTCAGGAGCCGTTGTTCTTAGATATTTCCATCAGCAATCCCAATTACCTTATAACTACTGCTTCTAGGACCTTTGTTTTAAAAATGTAAATTAAGATATGTAATTATTACTTAATGATTTTCTTTTCAGGAAATTTTAGAAGATAGTTCTATATTAAAAGTTGGAGTTGCACCTTCTGATGACGCTCGATATTTATCCCAAGACTACTACGCGTTTGTAAATGGAACATTAGACTTAAGATACTTGGCAGACGCGTGCGGAGAAACACCAGAAGGACTCTCCGCAATGTCTTTGAAACACTTGAATGTGAAATTAGACAAAGATTGGAGAGTGAGATGTTCAGATTGGGAGGCAACAGAATTGAGCGAAAGACAAATTAAATACGCAGCGACCGACGCTTTCGTAGCTGTGGAATTATTTCATAAATTTACTGATAAGTTGTTACGAGAAAAATATAGTAACGCAAATTTGAAGAGTTCTCTTGAAATGTGGAAATGTATTTTAGAAGAATGTCAAAGTTTTATTGATATGCGTTATAAGTATAAACACTATAATAACAACGCAGCTTCCAAATCGGAATCATTGCAAACGCCATTTGATAAATTAATCAGCGATGAACAGAGAAGAAAGTACGTTTATTATTAATTATAATATAAAACTTTTTGATCATCTAGTTAAGACTTTTTCACAATATTTTTTTTAGCTTATTGCACGTAGAGAGTGGTACACATTCTTTTGATTCTGTAAATAAAAAGATCTAAATATCAAACCTTTCTAAATTTAAAATACATATTTATTTGAGGTTATATGAGACCGCCACACAGCATCAAAACTTTCATGTGTAGTACATTTTGGAATAAGTATGAAAATTTTGAGTTATTTGTTTATGGAACAAGGCGATTATATGGATCTCTATAATATTTTACTGTTCTATTCTATGAACTGAAATACATATTGCTTGAAGATCGCTGAATTTATGTGTGCTCGCTAAAATACAAATTTTTATGTTATGTTTTTTCAGTATGAATATGCCAAATTTTAAGCAGCCAAAGAAAGGATATGTTACGCGATCCAAACCTTTGTATGAGAATTGTTACATGCAGAACCCAAAAGGACAGATCTTGAGCACATGTGATATGAAGAAAGCTAAATGGTATGTATGAAATTTATGTCACACTCACATACATACCATCATGCCGCTTCCTTTTAAATTGAGTGTTACATCTGTCTTTGTACTCAGAATGTGTCCGTAATTTAGCATCTGGCATTAGCTGTATATTTAATAATTAAATAAACGTTACTTGTTTTGTTATAGGTATTTGGAGAAGGGTCTCGCTACGCACATATCTGACGATCCTTTGACTATCCGACTGAATTTTCAGCCATCAGGTGACGTGGCAGGTGATGTGGATAAATATTATCAGATCCCACGAGAGAACAGATGTGTGGTGTGTGGCCACGATGACTTTTACATCAGAAAAAATGTCATTCCCAGAGAATATAGGAAACTGTTTCCTGGTAAGACCACAAATTTTTTGACAATATTGTGTTGACTAATTTTACTTGGTGGAAGTTTATAGTAATTCTTTGGTACTATATTCGTTATTGAACAGCTTTAAGGAGTATGATCCTTTATGCTATCCTAATAATGAGAACGGAAGCTCCTGAAAGCTGGTTCGCGACCAATAAGGTCCCGGGATAGTACTATATAAGGATTTAATTTTTACTATGAACATTTTGATTTTTAAGATAGATTTGACAATAGTTGGGCATTAACGACTAGTTAATTAAATTTGCAGTTACATTTTTTAGTGATTTTCATAAGTCGATTTCTTGAATGCATGCAAGCGAAACTCGGACATAGTTGGAAAGGGACGAATGTCTGAAAGAGGGGGTGTGAAGAAACGCAGAAGTTCAAGAATTAGCACCTCTTTAATTGCACAAAAAAAATGTTCTTTTATTTTTTAGTTGTTATGAAGAGTCATTCATCCCACGACGTTCTCCTACTTTGCAATAACTGCCATCAGATAAGCAATGTTAGGGATATGGTACTGCGAGGCAAATTGAGTGTCATCTGTGATGCCCCCTTAGACAGCTCTCATGCCGTAGTTTTGCATAAAAATTTACAGTGAGTATTGCAATACACAATAAATTCATAACTGTTTATATGTTTAGTGTAGTTTTCAAATTTTACTTGTGCTTGGCACATAAAATAATGCTATGTGCGGACGCATCGTGTAGTTTGAGAAAAGTTTTTTTTCTTTTAGAAAAGTGGCGTCTGCAGCTAAGGCCCTGCTGGAAGGAACAAAAGAACACAACATTCCAGCAAAACGAAGGGAAGAACTGGAAGCTGTTGTGAAGGAACACTTTCAGACTGAGGATATAAGTGAGGAAATGCTTAGAGATGCTTACAGACTTAAATATGTGTGAGTACTCTTATTATTTTTTATTTATTTATTCATTTTTCACTGTACATTGATTACAAACTATTACCTACATAGAAGGTAAACATACATTCAAGTTAGATAAAATAATATACAGAGGGCGTATTTATCGCAAAGGCGCAATCTCTTCCAACTAACCCAAATTTTTTAGTTTGTATTAAGAAAATGAAGTTATTTTTTTTTATTAATGAATAAAATTATCTATCCATCTTTAGATTTCTGCAAATGTTTTAACCTTACAAAAGGAAAGAGTGGAAGATCTATTTTATGCTGGAGATTTTACAGAGTATCTTATGTATTTTTTTTGCTGTTTTATTCCAGTAAAGAGAATCCCTCTTACGAGTCGCATGGTAAGAAGGTAGTGGACTACTTCAGCGCTATTCCTGGAGGTCTTCTGCAGCTTGAGGAGATGTGGAGACAGCATTTTCTGGACACCATGAAGCCTAAATATATGCCAGAACTTTGGTCCTTGCAGCATAATAAAGAAAGGTCAATATTTTTTAAGGTTTAATATTGATACATCAATCATCAATGGTTTTACAATCAGGTCAGACTCCCTAGACAAACCACACTTAGCGATCGACTACAAACAAATTTAGGACAATAACCACAACAATAACGCATAATTACACGGTACATGTAGGTAGATTGTCGAAAAGTTCGCCAGTAATTTTTTTTTTTTTTTTTTTTTATTTTTTTTTTAAAAAGATATATCTGGGTTTTGTTATAAACCCAAATACAACCTTATGCACCTTTCACACTAAGCTAAAAGCTTGTGCCGTGAAAGGGGAGTTTTGCCGGCACCTGGGATCGAACCACGGACCCCTTGTTCTGGAGGCCGAGACTCTACCTCCAGGCTACCGACGAACTCAGATATTTGATACTTGTCTGAAAGGCATGTGAGGAAGTGCGGGGATCCGATAGCTACGTGGCTTAATCGATCACTAAGTACGGTTTGTTTACAGCCCTAGGTCTTGGCCTCCTCTAATGCTTGTCTCCATGATTGGTAGCGCCCAGTGCTTCAATTCACTAGTTTTGGATACCAATGAGTTTTCGGTGATTTCACCACGGACTGTCAATTTCAGTTCTTTCAGTTAACATATCTTCACAACGGACAATATTTCAACTTTCATTTGACACATCTAGGTATCTTACTTCTTACATCTGTTTGTGTCATTTTGGTAAATGTCTGAGTTTGAGTTTTTTAGAGATGATCAGATTTAAAAAGCATTGCTTACTCTAAACCTCAAGATCAATGAAAGATAGCTGACTAATACAGTAAACCCTCGCTATTTCGAACCCCGTTATTTCGAAATTCGTCGTAATTCGAAATATTCCCCCCAAAAATGTCCCCATAATGAAATTTTCATACAAAAGACATTTATAATTCGAAATCCCCGCTAATACGTAATTCGAAATAATATTTGGTCCTTTCAAAACAAAACAATAGAAATTTGTATGCTGTAATTCGAAAACATTTTGTTGCCATAAAAAATACCCTTGTTTTTTCCCAAAGCTCCTTCAGGGACAATAAAACTTATTATGTGAAATTTGTGTTCACACTAATACACATAAAGGACCTACCCAGCTACCAGTGGCGTGCCTTCCATACATGCAAAAAAGCAAAGCATGCCCAAGGAATAAATCTATAATTATCGAAAGAAGTTTCTAAAAAAACGACGAAGTAAGTTTAAATTGATTTAAATTCACCGCCAAACGATAGCAAATCTTTTGCGAACTTCAGGTCAATAGCTAACATAGACAAATTTATGTGACCTCTAATGCACCCATAAAGCAAATTAACCTTGATTTAAATTTCGCGCAAAATGTCCGCAAACCTTTGCAAACTTCAGTTCAATGGTTACCATAGATACATTAGTAGGTATGACTCCCAAAAATAGTTCTGTTTCGTTGCATCATATGGAGCTTCTATGTTCTCTGTCACACGCAGGGAAAGTACGTTAGTGATAATATTATTTTTTAACACAAATACAAGTCTACATGCATGTGTAGTGGTACAATATATATGGAGTCTAGAAGCTTGCTTTTCGGAAAGGTTTGTATGTATTAGTGCATACTGCATAAGACAGTAATATTATATTTTATTATGTGTATTGGGCTTCGGTTGTGTCATTTTTAATAAATTATTTTTGATGAATTGAAGTTGTTCATCTTGTAAATTTATCTAATAGCGGTAAAATGAAAGGTGTTTATTGAGATACCACATTCATGTTAACGCGATATAATATTGAGTTTATTGAGGTTCAATCTCATTCAATTAGGGGATGCAGATGAAAATCTTGATACTTTTTATATATTTGTCATTACTTCAAAATTTATTTATATCTTACTTACGTAGGTGTTGTCATTAGTTGTAATATTATTTAATATTTTCATAACTCAATTTATTTCTTTAATTCTTTTTATATGTGATGTTTAATCAATAAGCAGAATTTCTTATAAAATCAAAGACATACTCTAAAATATTTTATTCGTTCTAGTGACTGCACAAAAATTAACATAATTATTATTATTAATTTTATTTCAACACAGACACAAAAAAATCCATGTATCTCTAAATGTATTGTTTTTTTTGGGTTTTAATTTATTTTCAAATTTGCATCTGATTGTTGATATTTTTTTTTATATATAAGTTTACTATAAATTAGACTTTTTTTAGATAGTATTATTTTCCAATAAAAATTAATTGGAAAATAATGCTATCTAAAAAAAAATTAACAAATGTTATTTTTTTTTCTTAAAATATTATTGATAATAATAATAATATATTTATTTCCAAAGAAGGTACACAATACAATATTATTTACAATAAACAATAAAAGAATAATCACAGTAATATATTACCTCCCTATTAGAGATATATCTAATAAAAATTGATAACTTGAAGTTAACAATTATAAATGTGTGTGGTGTATAATTTTATGATTATAATTATGATACTATTCCACTTTATTGCTTAGAAATACTGTAACAATCTTTAGATATTTTTCTCTAATCCAAACATTTGTAAAATTGTATGTGTTTCGTATAGTAGAAGTTTAAAATTTATAATGAAAAATAGTATTAAGTACCATAATTAACTCGATTGCGGGTGCCTTGCCTTATGGAAAGAAGGTATTCAGTTTCAAAAGATTAGGTACATTTAGAGATGCTTTTGATTATATACAATAGTTATATTTGTTATTTGATTTTTTTTACAATAAGAATTTCTTAACAAATGGTCTTTCACCCTTTATAGCTCTTCTTTGGAGTAGGTATAGGGTAGAAGTCTCCCCCGTTCAACGTGATTCTGCGCAAATTGAGTAACTTTTTTTTCATATAATGATATTTATATTGTTCAAATGTTGGTGTCATGAAAACGGTATATTGTAAAAGAGGGTCATCCAAACTATCTGGATGATTGTGGACAGAAAGTAGGTTTTGGCCAACAATTGGTTTCTAACATAGGTAGGTAGGTACATATTATAATAAATTCTACCTACTGCACCTACACAAACCGCATGCCCTATACCAAAAGTCTAGTCCCGCCACTGCCAGCTACATAATAATATTTAACAACGGGATTTCCAAATTTCTAAGTAGATCTCCTATGTTGTATGTAAACACCGAAAATCTATTGTATTTCAATAATATTATGTACCTATCTACAGCTGTTTTGAGTATGTACCTGCTACCTATATCCTCTGTCTCATAGCGTGATCGATGTACTTCCGTGTTGTTCATAGGCGTCTCGTCATACGTACCTAAATACCTACTCGAAATATTTAGTGTTTTAATATTTTTATTTTCCATTATAAATGTTTTCCATTCCAAATAAATAAATATTTTATATCCGAACTTTTATACACGTTTTAAATACAAATTTGGTCAAAAATATTTTTCCCATTTTTTAAAAATTTATATTGAACTTATAGTAACGTGTGTGAAGTGAAATATTAATATTATGTATTTTTAAATATTCGACTGTGTTTTAGGTACATATTTATATTTGTGTATTGTTTAGGTAGGTACATACATATTTAGATTTACATGTGTGTGTAATTTAATTATGTCAAAAACTGTTAGTTTCATCAATATTTTGTTACCTTCATTGTGCAAAATGCAAGGATTGGACAAAAACGAGGCATGTGATAGAAGCTTTACATTTATGATAAACCACGATACGCCCATGACGTCTTTATTACGTATGTTTTACTACAAACTATTCCATTCTTGTACAAAGGGTCGCCTGTTTATTTGTAATGCGTATAAGAGTAGTATAAATTGTTAGCGCTTTCCATGCGGCTCTTTCATCAGCGTTACAAATGTTTTTTTTTTTACAATTTGTTAGAGAATGCACGAAATTTATAAAAACCCAAGTCCAAATCAGCTGTTTCTGACGTATGGTACCTATGGCTATAATATATATTATATATTGCGTATATCAAAATTATTTCGAAAATTTCGATTTATCGGGGTTTTCGCTAATTCGAAATCAGATTTTCGAGGTCCCTTGGATTTCGAAATAACGAGGTTTTACTGTAATAGCTTATTACTTTCTCTCTCCCAATACTCACTTCTCTATTAAAAAGTGCATCATTGTGGTTAAAGTTATAGAGTTTTTTATTTACTTTTTGTAACTTATGTTTCTACAGGTTAGAGATTCGTGCTGAGGAAGGGAGGCTGAAGCCAGAGATCATAAAGCTCAGTGGTTTTCTAACAGAAGAAGGACAAGACTTAGTAAATTCAACGTAACAATATACTAAAACAGAACCTACATGTCAAGCTGCCATCGGGGCTCATAATAAAGAATTTCAAAGCCTTGTCATCCAGTAGCTTTTTTGGACAAGGCACACATCGTAAAAAGGATGGGTTGCGGGTTTAAGTCTCATCTGGGAAATTACTAAATAAGATGAAATTGTTTTTTCTAAATGTTTTATGATAGTTTAATGTGTTCAATTTATATATCGTCAGTGGATCCACGAAACCTCCCATGTGTCAATTTGTTTTTAAATGAGATATTGATACTAAATTACTTGTCTCGTCGAGTTGCATCTACTGATTAAATAACTTATACGCTGCTTTTTCTCGGATAATTTGCGTAAACTCACATGTAATGAAATAATATGGACGATTTGTATTTGGTGCCGTTCAATGATCAGTGACCATCTCAAGGGCGCCGTGACTTTTCCTGAAGAGCAATGTTTTGTGAATGTGGCAGTAGGTTGGTTCTGTCTTAAATCCGCTGGTAATCGGTTCCAGGCAGTTGGCAGAGTTCAGCGAGACATAGAGGTGCTATGTCCTTCAAGGCCTTGTGAACATTTTGAACTTAAAATGATTTTGAGAAGTTTTTCAAATCATGCCTAGAAATACAATATACTATAGAATTTTTAAGACACCTTCCACTTAACGATTCAGACATATAGAAAATGTCACCCAAATTAACAATTTTTTTTATTTCCTATAAAATCTTGATAAATGCACATAGAAGGTTTTATGAATCCACAGACGATATTTAACCTCATACAATATTAATCACAAAAATAACTTTGGTAAAATAATAACAATGACTATTTGAATATCTAATTCAATTGAACAGCGTCAAAACTATTTATGGGGTGTTCACATTTGGCGAATACACCCATTGATCGTCACACCTGTTCACACAGTCCACCGATATAGAAACGATCTGTCAGATGCGCTTTGATTTTGACATTGTTTTCAAAATGGCGGACGTTGAGATGGAGATCGCGAAGTGTTTATTTTTAGTTGAAAATGTTATAATAGAGGTTAAAGGTGCCTTTTAATCAAGGTAACAAACGCCACAAACCAACAACAAAGATAATAGCTGTCACGAAGCGGGAAACATTATAAAATTTATAGGTTAGAAAGTTTTTACGGACGCCGCGCACATCTACGCATGCGCAAATCGTTCAATCAGAGAAAAAGTTGGAAGGTGGTCAACTCGAGACAATATCGTTTCTACTGGTTTTTATCGTTTCAGACTAGCTGTCATTTTGTTCACATGTTCAAATGGCTGGCGATTTTAGGTGCCCTGGCGATATTCGCCAAAGTGAGAACACCACATTAGGGATACTACTTGAGTTAAATTTTAATCTAGTCAATATTGGTATTTTTTAAGTTAAATTTTTTTTTTATTAATTATAATATTATAGAATCTGGTTTTGATCGATACACTAACTTCTTTTTAGTAGGTTTTTAGTGCTCTGGAAAAGACAAGTATTTCAGAAAAGTCACAAATGAGACATATAACATCTTGGGATGGATGGAGCTCAATAGCTCGTTAGTAGTGAAATGTTAATAATATATTTTTATATACACTCCCTCACAGTGAGTAATATGCTTGTGTTACGAAGGTGGAGTAGGTTAGCAGCGGGTGGCATTGAACCTGCAATTGTAAATCCAAGACTCTGCATAAACATGGAATGTTTTTAAATCAAATATAAATTTTATAATATATTGTTAATATTTTGTTATAAATAAAACTAATTTATATATTCTTTTAAAAATAGTCTTTTATTAAACTTTTTATTACTTCACATATTTTTATTTAATTATTATCCAGGAAAGCAAAGCACTGGAAGCAGAATATGACGTAGAAAATAATGGAGATGACATCTTAAGAAGTGAATTTGATATTGCATTAGCAAAGTTGAAAGACGGCAAAGCACCAGGCATCGACCTGATTCCATCAGAGCTGCTTAAATGCGCGGGAAAAGGCATGCTTGATACATTGTATAAGCTCGTCTGCAAAATATACGACACAGGAGAGATACCTGAGGACTTTGCCAAATGTCTGATACGAGCGCTTCCTAAGAAGGCAGGCACGACAAAGTGCGAACAACACAGAACCTTAAGCATGATATCACACGCTTCTAAGATACTCACCAACATTATAATGAAAAGGGCGGAAAATAAAATAAACGAAACACTTTCAGAAGATCAATTTGGATTCCGCAAGGAGACTGGTACAAGAGATGCAATCCTGAGTCTCAGACTTATTCTAGAAAAGAGAATAACAGTTAATAAAAACACATATATAGCATTCATCGACCTAGAAAAGGCATTCGATAAAGTAGAATGGGAACAACTTTTTAACATCCTAAACGAAATAGGAATGAGTTACAAAGACAGAAGAGCAATCTGGAGCCTATATAAGAACGAAATGGCCATAATTAAAAGCGGAGAGAGCTGCGCAGAAGCAAGGGTCGAACAAGGCGTAAGACAAGGATGCTCAATGTCGCCAGCTCTCTTTAACTGCTATATACAGCGAGCCATTGATGAACTGAGAGAAGAAATGAGGAACTGGACAGGAGTCAAAATAAATGGGAAAAAGGTCGACATGATCAGATATGCTGACGACATAGCACTGCTCGCAGACTCCGAGATGGAGCTGAACGAAGCCTTAGGAAAAATGGAAAGTATTCTGTTGTCAAAGTACAACATGAAAATAAATAAAGAAAAAACAAAATGTATGGTCGTTGGAAAAGAGGAAGCGACTGCGAACATTGCCATAAATGGAGTGAGCATCAAACAAGTAAGTGAATTCGTGTACCTGGGCAGCAGAATAAACCAGGATGGACGCTCCAAATCGGAAATTGTAAGCAGAATAAACCAGGCAAGGATTGCCTTTAACAAAAAATCAAAGATATTGGAATCCCCAAATATTGACTTAAGCGTAAGGAAGAACCTTACTAAAGCCTTTGTATGGAGCATTCTGCTTTATGGTTGTGAGACATGGACCATCAGCAAGAGTGAAAGCGGACGGCTGGCGGCCTTTGAGATGTGGTGCTACAGACGCATGCTCAAGATCCATTGGTCGGAGCACGTCGAAAATGAAGAAGTATTAACCAGGGTAGGCGAAAAAAGGCAACTCCTTAAGAGAATCAGCCAACAACGAGCTAACTGGATTGGCCACAACATCAGGCATCCAGGACTACTCATCGCCATCGCAGAGGGTAAGACCGAGGGGACAAATGGCAGAGGCCGACCAAGAGACGCATATATGGACCAACTGAAGAGAGACATGAACTGTGGCTCATACGTAGGGCTAAAAAGACTGGCTGAGAATAGAGACGAATGGAGAAGAAAAACCAAACTCGTTGCAGACCAATCCAGTGGATTGTAACTCATTATATATACTGGTGTTAATTGTTATTCATTTTGGAATGTAGTGATTTGAGTCAGAAAATCAAAATATGTGATGTGTTGAAAAATATAATCAAACAAATTATTAATATAAATGAAACAAACACTTATTCAGAATTTTTACTGCTAAATGTTATGTTTTCAACAGACATCTACGATCACATAGATCTTATTATACATCCCTTTATGGGCAGAGAGAGAGTACTGGTGTTTCCAATGCTTACGAATTGGCTTTTGGCTGGTTTAAGCATGCTTTACTCTAGAAACGTTCACCGATTTCCACCACACTCTTTTTATATCTCTCATATTACTTTCTGTTCGCAACGGGTGACCGGACTCATTGCTGTGAAGCATTTCGTCCAACCAACCGTCACTTTCAGCTACTATATGGTCTTGTGAGAGCAGAATCTTCGATGAAAATTCCAGTCGTCACGGGGATTTGAACCCAACACCTCTATGTTGATAGATCAACACTCTCACCGCTGAGTCATAATGGAGATGTGACGTCACCTTGATATTTTTGATATATGAAGGAATTTTTTAATACTGCGATACAGAGCTATCTATTGAAATTTTAATACAACATTTTTATTACTGCGATTTACTTTGTAATCAAGGAATTCGACCCTTGAATTATTATAGAAACATAGCGAGTGAGACACAGATGTCTCTGTTGCATTGTTTAATTTTTACTGCTACTTTATAGATCGCGAGTCAGCTTTCAAGAGCTTCCGCTCTCATCATCAGGCTAGCCTGTGGAAGTACCAAATAAGTGTTACATTTATGATAATTCAACGTAAACTGTCACCAAGAATCGTCGGTCCAAAATATCAACTTTATAAGCAAATAAGTTTGTGATTTTTAAGGATTGCAAATAAAGTTTAATATGAAAAGCTTCTTCAGAATTAAATCTAGTGCGTAAAAATATTATAAACAACATCAATACATAAACACTTAATAAATAAATATATAAGTAGATATTATATTTTATGAGAAATTGATGGAATTATTTACAAATCATGATAAATACAAACTATATTTTAATTGCCATTTTGCAAAGAAAAAAAATTTAAAATGATTTTTCGTCCTGGTATAAAATGAAATTCATACACAAATAAGAAAAGTAAAAACCTACATAAAAAAATTGATATGTCATTGATTTTGATGATGAAATGTCAGTAGAAAAAACAGCTGTGTTAGTGGCTTGGCATTATTTGATTGTAAATACTTTTAATGAATGAGATTTTTTATTTGGACCATATGAGGGTCATTTTCATAAAGAGTAATGTAACCTTAATTCAACACTACTCTAAGGGCAGAAACCAGCCTCCTCCATTCAGAGCGTCTCTATGCCAATCGCATCACCTCTTCCCACGACATTCCCTGCGCTCTGATGTCATTGTCAAGTCGTTAAACAAAAATATTAACTTAATTTATGATTAACTGTGTTTCATTTTACTTCCAATTAACATATAATACAACCAAATTTAAATTACTTAATTCATACAACAAAGACTTCTTTTGCAAAATGGGCATCAAAATCTCATGCACAATATATTTCTAATTCTTCTGAACTGCCTGAAGTATTCTAAGTATATAAATAAACAAATTAACAATGTCCATATACAAGTTAATGGTTGCCAAGATGTATTCTTCCGGAGAAATATGCTTCATCATTAGCTGTGTGTCGTATATGATGAAAAGACTGAATAATAGGGCTCCTCCGATGGATATGAGAAGTTCCACGGCTGTGTTCTGGACGAATGCGCCAACTAATCCACCAACGATGAGAACGCAGAGACCCGCAAACAAACTGAAAATAATTAATATAATTAGTAAAATCTGAATTCTATCGTGTGAACTCTATCGTGTGAAATTAATAATACAGTAAACCCTCGCTATTTCGAACCCCGTTATTTCGAAATTCGTCGTAATTCGAAATATTCCCCCCAAAAATGTCCCCATAATGAAATTTTCATACAAAAGACATTTATAATTCGAAATCCCCGCTAATACGTAATTCGAAATAATATTTGGTCCTTTCAAAACAAAACAATAGAAATTTGTATATTGTAATTCGAAAACATTTGGTTGCCATAAAAAATACCCTTGTTTTTTCCCAAAGCTCCTTCAGGGACAATAAAACTTATTATGTGAAATTTGTGTTCACACTAATACACATAAAGGACCTACCCACTACCCAGCTACATAATAATATTTAACAACGGGATTTCCAAATTTCTAAGTAGATCTCCTATGTTGTATGTAAATATCGTAAATGTATTGTTATTCAATATGTACCTATCTACAGCTGTTTTGAGTATGTACCAGGTACCTGCTACCTATATCCTCTGGCTCATAGCGTGATCGATGTACATTATGTACGATCGATGTACATTATGTACTTCCGTGTTGTTCATGGGCGTCTCGTCATACGTACCTATACCTACTCGAAATATTTTGTGTTTTAATATTTTTATTTTCCATTCCAAATAAATAAATATTTTATATCCGAACTTTTATACACGTTTTAAATACAAATTTGGTCAAAAATATTTTTCCCATTTTTTAACATTTATAGTGAACTTTTAGTAACGTGTGTGAAGTGAAGCATTAAAATTATGTATTTTTAAATATTCGACTGTGTTTTAGGTACATATTTATATTTGTGTATTGTTTAGGTAGGTACATACATATTTAGATTTACATGTGTGTGTAATTTAATTATGTCAAAAACTGTTAGTTTCATCAATATTTTGTTACCTTCATTGTGCAAAATGCAAGGATTGGACAAAAACGTGGTATGTGATAGAAGCTTTACATTTATGATAAACCACGATACGCCCATGACGTCTTTATTACGTATGTTTTACTACAAACTATTCCATTCTTGTACAAAGGGTCGCCTGTTTATTTGTAATGCGTATAAGAGTAGTAGAAATTGTTAGCCCTTTCCATGCGGCTCTTTCATCAGCGTTACAAATGTTTTTTTTTGTTTGAACGCGCGAAATTTAAAAAAACCCAAGTCCAAATCAGCTGTTTCTATTAGGTATGGTACCTATGGCTATAATATATATTATATACTGCGTATATCAAAATTATTTCGAAAATTTCGATTTATCGGGGTTTTCGCTAATTCGAAATCAGATTTTCGAGGTCCCTTGGATTTCGAAATAACGAGGTTTTACTGTAATTTCCATACAACTTAGTATTGCGCCGTTTTCTGAAAAATCACCGCAAGGGCGCACATATATTTTATTCAAATGATTTTAAAAAAAAAAAGATGTATCTGGGTTTTGTTAAAACCCAAATACAACCTTATACACCTTTCGAACCACGAACCACTTGTTCTGAAGGTCGAGACTCTACCTCCAGGCTACTGACAAACTCAAACTCACGATTATTTCTATTAATTACTTTGCGTCAAGGTTTCTTTAATTTAAGTTATTATTTAAAAAACGACAAAATGTCAAAAGATAATTGATTATGAGTTCCTACTTTAAGTATTATTGTCACAAATTTTATTCACTGATCTTGATAATTTTGTAATTTGTAACTTTAATTTTATTTTTAAATAGTTATGTACTAAGCATATTTTTTCTTGATTAAAATATGTACTAAGATTAATATAAGCACAATTTTGTTGTTGTAAATCGATTTAAGTCAAAATTTTAATTTCTAAAAGCGAGATGTCAAAGGTTTCAGGCAGCTACTGTGAACGCCATCCACTGACCAAAACATGTAAGTCATCTTCTCTGTACCAATCAAAGTTAATTAATTAATTTCATACAGACACACATACAGAGTTGACAAAACATTCATAAAAGAAAAGAAAAAAAAGATTATAATAGAATGTAACGCTCGTATTTATCCACAATAATACAATTAATCCAATAAAATCTAAGATATTCAGAAAGGGTGACGTAGCCCATGGCTGAACTGAACATGTTAAACCTCTTAGATGTGTGGTTTAAGGTTTAGTTCACAGAGTTACCATAGATGAATTTGAATATACAATATATTTTAATTATATAAACAATTATACAACTCACAATGAATGCATGGAACTGAAATCTTTCTTAGTGTTGAATGTGAAGAGTGTTATACCGAATACAACTGCCAATGTAAGGAACAGAGCCTGAACCACAACGGCCTGGTTGTAGAAGGAGACAATCACTCCAACTGTGTACGCCTGGACAACTGTCTGCAAATATTTCAAACAATATGCTTTAGAATTAAGTGTTAATGAATTACACCCATTGCTCAGTTTCATAAGCCAATTACTAGAATTTTTTCAAAATCAAGTTTTTGGACTTATTGTCATTTCATTCGTAAAATGTGATATAACATAACGTCGCCGCATGCATAATTTGACTTATGTGAGCGCGCGATGCAAAACTACAACGCTACAAGTGCCGCAGGAGTAAGAACGCATTTTATTACTTAATTATAATATCCACAAGTGATAAAATGCGTTCGTACTCGTGCGGCATTTGCAGCGTTGTAGTTTTGCATCGCGCGCTCACATAAGTCAAATTATGCATGCGGCGACGATAAGAAAAACTTGTACAAACTTACTATTAATATTAGAATTATATTGTTATTTGTGGTAATGGTTTTCTGTTATAGTTTCTCAAAAATTTAACACTGTATCTTGGAATATTAGAATTTCCAGAAGATTAATATGTCGGTTGGAAAATATAACAGTTGTGTTCTACACATGAATAAACAAAATAATAAAATATTAATGTTGTTGACCGAAGGTACTTGTTGGAAGTCCATTTCAAGATAAAATTGAAAAAAAAAACATAATATGTAGTTAACTTCCAAATGACTTTTATTAACTTCGCATACTAGTATTCGGAGACTCTCGACTCCATCATTAGGCGATTAGTAACAAGTGAAATTAGATACAGAGACAAACAGTATTTATAGGATTTGAACAAAAGAATGTTAGGAGAAGCCCGTGTTGATAAGAAAGTTACGAATATGAGTTTATTTTCTATAAAAGCTATTTTTACAAATTAATACTTATTCAGAGTACGGCTTCAACTGATAAAATCATCTTGCATTTTGTAATTTTGAATTTTTTGCATTCGGTAATTTTTATATAGCGTTTTAAAATTTATAGAAGGTTACAAACATAGGTATAGATTCTCTTTCTGTTTTACACATTGACAAAAATAAATAAATGAATCTCATTAGAAATAAAGTGTTAACTTACAAAAACAGCAAGAAGAATAAGGTTAGCAGGACTTTCTCGTCTTTTGAAGTGTAGAGCGACTAGTGTCACGATAGACAGCAGGAATGCTAGCAGGACCATCCAATCACTGAAATCAATATTTTGCATTTAAAATGAATTAACATTCCTGCAATCTTATTATATTGTTGATTACAAAACAACATCTGTCGCTGCATACTGGAGTGATAAAGTCTAAGGTGCGGACCTGTAAAGAAAGTGTAAATATTCTGAGCGTTCTGTAAGAGGCAGACATTCATAAAACATGATTCTATTTCAGACATTAAACATCTTTGGTTTGGAAATGAGGCAAGTCTCAAAAATTATCACTTTTTATCAAAAATTTTCAGAAGGCAAGTTTATTACTGTTTTACAATGTCTTAAAACCAAACCAAAATGTTGTTTAGTATTGAAATTATAAAAAAACAATTGAAAAAACACATACACTGTTTTCTTTCACCGTGTTTATTCTAAATTGACTCAGCCGATTTAAAATAAATTCAGTGAAAGAAAATAGTGTGCTTGTGTTTTTTAATAGCTTTTATAATTTTTTTTTGTGTTTTGAAAGGGGAGTTTGCTGGCACCTGGGATCGAACCCTCGACTCCTTGTTCACGAGGCCGAGACTTTACCTCCAGGCTATTGATTTATATGAAAATGAATTTGACACCGTACCACAATGTTGACACCGATAAAATAGAATCTATATTGTTTATTATGTTTATTACATACAGTCGTTCCACTAGCTACGTAACTTGTGGAAAATGCTGTAATGGTTGACAGATAGAAATGTTCTATCTTCCTTCTAAAATACCTCGACAATATGATAAATTTTGATTAATTTGGTGTGCTGCTAGCTACCTTACTGTGGGAAATGCTGTGAGATGATAACTTACTTTTTGTGTATAAATCCTTGTATGGGTTCCACCATCATGAAGGTGGCTCCAATGATGATGGTAACAGCCAACTGAACACTGAGCAGAGAGTACACCTTGCGTAGGAATGCAAGACGTATCTCCACTGTCGCACCAAGCACATTGTTTCTGTATGCAAATTCATCCTGAAATTAAATTCACATCTATAGTCTAGTTCAGAGGTTTCTAAGATTTTTTTCTCATAGACCACTTTCAAAATTTAGCTGGTTCCGGAGGACCCCTTGCATTTCTACCCCCCGTTGCTAATTTTTTTGAAATGGTATAGGAATTTAAAATATTTCAAAAACTCCTCAGTTTTCTTACAGAATATTTTCTCACAGTACCTTTTTCTACAATGTAACGGGTAATTGTACCGACTATTGTTTATGTTAATACCGGCGGATACTTTCTTTAAAAACATTACATGTTAAAATTTATACCCCTGGGTGCCAAATTTTCATAATGGTATAGGAATTTGAAATATTCCAAAAACTCATCGGTTTTCTTAAAGAATATTTACTGGAATCATTAAGTATCTGGTACTTTTACTGAATATTCGTTTCCATTGTATCGAATATGACCATATATTTGACATAAATGGTACAACGGTATTACATTCTGTGTGTGGAGCAGGTAGACTAAACGCCTTGGAAACCTTAGAGATTTATAGGAATAAGAATAATATTGTAAATATACAAATCCCACCCTCATCTCCTTTGTTAGTATATCCTACTCCTGCTGACCATCCCGCCTCCATATCTACCATTACCCTTCTCACCACGTGAACAACAGCTCTCACAATTTTTAGATTTCAGTTTCCCTGAAGATGCCTACAAGTATAGGCGAACACGTTCGGTATTTGGACTAAATTAATAAGCAACATTACCCTACACTTATAGTAAGAAATATAAGTAATCGATTATTTTGGTGTTATTCTGAAATTGAAATTTTTTTTACCTCTATGTTAGTTTCTTTCCCTCCTTCTTCAACGTCTTGTTGTAAAAGGACATACTGATTGATGGACATATTGTGCTGAAAAACATAATATCAAATTGATTCATATTAATAACGACAAGACTGTGGACTTTTTGACTATATTCTATACAATTTTTAAGAAATATATCTTTTAATTTCGCCAATTTTTGTTTACCAGTTTTTAAGAAAAATTATCAGTCTGATAATTATTTCTTTTGCAGCATCATAACATAACATACATAGACAATTCACACAGATCGAGCTAGTCCCAAACTAAGATGAATCTTGTATTATGGGTACTAACACGACGACACACACACACATATATATATATATATATATATATATATATATATATATATGGACAATTTGTAAAGCGCCGTTTACTCATAACATGACCTCAAGGGCGCCGTTTATCGTATCCATCACCCGAAACTTCCAGCAAAATGGTGTGTCTTCAGTCCTCTTTTAAAACTCTCTCCATTCACCTCCTCTCGCAGACACAGAGGCAGCTTGTTCCAACATCTGGGACCCGCAACACTAAACGCTCTATCTCCAAAGCCTGTTTTGCGAGATCGAGATGGCTCAACAAGTCTGCATTTTGCCTCACCCTGTGCTGAGCGAAGCATGAGCCGTCTTTCACTGATGGTCTCCATCTCGCACATCTCCGACAAATAAGATGGTAATACTCCCTTCAAGGCCGAAAACACCATCACACATATCTTATACTCCACCCGTTGCTTTACCCTTAACCAATGTAAGTTGCAATGCAATACAATATATACAATGCACTACACACATATACATGTAACACCCAGACCCAGGACAGTTTGAAAAAGGTCATTCTTCACTTGGCCCTGGCCGGGAATCGAACCCGGGACCTCGTGACTCAAAGGCAAGAGCGTTACCTCCGCGCCACACCGGCTGACACTCATATATTGGGTGCAATGCCAGAAAAAGATAATTATTTCTTTAGATGAAATCGGAAGATATTTTTTTATTAAAAAAAAGATATGTCTGGGTTTTGTTATAAACTCAAATACAACCTTATACATCTTCCACAGTAAGCTACTAAAAGCATGTGTCGTGAAAGGAGAGTTTGCCGGCACCTGGTATTGAATCACAGACCCCCTGTTCATGAGGCAGAGACTCTGCCTCCAGACTACCGACGAACTCAGATATTTGATACTTGTCTGAAAGGCATGTGAGGAAGTGCGGGGATCCGATAGCTACGTGGCTTGACCATGTGGATCAAATTCTTAAGGACGGCCGTATATTGATTAAAAGAGAAATCAATGTGCGTGCATGATAAATTGTATGAATGTAGAAGAAGTGAAAGAAGTATGCAGACAGATCTATTATGGCATTTTGTTTTCTCTACCTACTCCACTTGGAATACGGCGTGAGAGAATAGTGAGATATATTTCTTAAAAACTGGTAAACAACACAACAATATTTATGTATACGTCAATGTCTGGTACATTCTTGGGTTTATGTCACATAATACATGATTATTATAAAATTAAGAACACTGTTTGATTCCACTGCGACAATTCTTAAACTGGAATCAAACAGTGTTCTAAATTTTATAATAATCTTCTAAAATGCATTTCCACAAAGTCACACTAGAAAATATTAAATAATTGACTCCTAATCCTAGGTACTATTCTCATTTACTGCAGGATTGGCATGCACGTATTTTCGACTATAGTCGCACCGCGAATTGCAGAATATAAGATGAAGACAAGATTGAGATCGTATTTAGATCGTGACAAGAGAAGCTCGAAGGTATTCGTATTAATTAATGAGTATATCCATTGTTATACTGCTTGATTAACATTAACATGTAAAAGGCTCACGCCGTGTATTGTAAAATAAATAAATAAATAAATAAAAAATAAATAAATCGCTTTTACATATTTATCGGCCTAGAATATTGTCTTTCAACTTAAATAACACATTTTTAATGTAAACACAATAAGAAAGAGATGAGTCAACAACGCTACGAAAATATTTACAAAGCAAATATTAAATTGCTCAATGTACGTCACTTTTATGATGCAAATGGAGTAAGGAAATTTTTCATATGGTCTAATTCATAAAGCAAGTAATAGAACCCTTACCGTGTAAAGTTGTTAATACTGTTGATGAATAAATATATACTTAATCGTATTTAAACAATAATATGCCCTAGAATTTATATTTAACACTTCAATATGTGGCAAAATAAATAATCCAAACATTTATCTCGAAACACCTGATAATGACAATATTTTGACATGTAACCAGAGACTATGATAATTATCATGGACCTAAATAGAGTAATGGACAGACACTTTGGTAAACATTTTGTAGCTGCGCGGGGAGGGGAATGACGACCATTTTGTAAGAAATAAATTTTGTTCGGTGCGTCGCATTTGGGCTGCGTTCAGACAGTCACCGAGTGATCAGTCGACGACGCATATTTTGAAAGTACCTATACAATGCCAGTACGCATTCATAGTGTTCATGTACTGTATGTTACTATGTTTTCAAAATGTGTAACAAAATAAGAATTATAGTCTCAGAAAATATACTCGATTTCTGCGTAATTGTCATTTATAATTTCTGACGCTGATTCAGTGAATTCGTTTGGATAAATTTAGGATATAAACTTGTAACAAGTATTTGGGAAGTATACAAGCTCAGAAAGTTAGATAATGGAATAATTTAAAAAAAAGTATAAAGCAATTAGTTATAAACTAATCAAGTAGTTATTACTTTAACTGTTAATTTTAAAGATACCTATTAAAATAATTTATTCCTTCGTTAGAGACAAAAATATTTTTATCATTTAAAAGAAACACAAAAGTACTTGAACGCTTCTATAAAAAGGCGCCAGTCAAATAATAATAAAAATATTAATTATTTAAATATATTCATAATTTACGTCTTTTACACGTCGGCGAATTTAAGAAATTATAACAAAAAGTAAATCCAAAAAAAAAATTTTTTTTTAAGTTATAAAAGCAATAAAAAAAATAATAAAAAGACGTAAAAAATAATGGCGCCATTACGATAACATTGGGTCATAAAACGCTCTAAGTTATTCACGATTATCCGGATTACATTCACCACTCACTGCAACTTCATGGTCGTTCAGGTCAAACGACGCCGAGTGACATTTATGCTCCCATGAACCAACCCTTGTATTTGTATGTTTAGTTGTTTTAAAAATGTTTCAAGTTTTTGCACATCAGTTGAATTTTTCATATCGGTTTTTGTTTTTATATCTAGAAGAATAGGAATCATCTTATGATTAACATGGTGATGTGCGCTATAAATGGTTGTGGTTATAAATCCAATCCAACTTTCGCAGGAAACAGGATTGTCATATTTTCGGTAAGTTGTTTTGTATTGTAGTTTTTATCTTAATATATTGCGATTTTAAAGTCGTTTATATTATAATTCGTATACTTATAAATGATCATAATAATGTTATAAACGTTCTATATAATTATCTGTCCTTATTCTCCTATATCTACACATGTAACTTGTTTTCCATTCTGTCATCTGACAATACAAAGAACCTACAATCTGATGTTTGGTTTGTTTACCCGTTAGAATGAAATGTTTCATGCATACAAATCTGATCAGGTTAATGATATTATCGCATGTTTATAAACAAAATCATTTTTTGTAGTTTTCCAAAGGATCCAGAAAGGAGAAACTGGACATTATCCAATATTTGACACCAAGTAAACGTAGTGTTTTGTGTTCAAAAACATCTCGTTTTTCTGCGAGGTTGAAGAAAAACGTCATTCTTACGAAATATCCTGAGATTCCCGCTCATTTGCAAGTTCGTGTGTTTTATATTATTCATTTAGATATATCCTTCAATTGTCATTCATTCTCTCCATATTGTGTGTATATGAAAACAAAGTTTAAAAATAAATACTGAATGATTTAGAAATGACTCCATTTTATTTACTCATCCTATTCCCTATTTCATCAAATATATGAAAACATTAAGTTATGTGGCATTGTAATTATTTTAAGAAGTAAATATAATGTTTTCTGATACTGTGTGAATAATTTCCATACATTGCCCATACAAATGTTAAATAAAGTATTTCCTACAAAATGGCCACCGTCGATTTCCCTTCCTCACTTTTTGGCTTCGCTGTCATTCATACAAATTACTATAAACGTTCCATCCCCTACCTACATACATCCATGATAATTATGTATGATATATCTATTGTGGAGGGGTCACACAAACATGTATTGTCTATGAAGTACCACAAATATTTTAAAGAAATTTTCTGAAAAACACATTTTTTTTTAATTATTGACAGTACAACTTTTAAAACAAATTCTGTCAAAGGTATGAAGGGACATACACTTAAATTAACTATTAATTCATTAATTTTATTATAATTCAATTTTATTTTCTTTACTGTCTATGGTTTCAGGTAGCGTCTATGGTTAAATCTTTGTTTTGACATTTTGTTTGTCAAATTACGTGTTTGTTTTTGTGGATAGCCGTTTGTAGTCATATTTTTATTATCGCATCTTTCTCGTGTTGAACTCTTTATTGTCTCGCTGTCAACAAAGCATTATTCACCACAGTATTTATAGATAAATTTATTTACATTATTAATAAGAAGCAATTGAAATCCATTGTTGTAATATTCTCTAGTCAATTTTGATAATGTTGAGGTGAAAAGGGAGATAGTTTTACAATGGAAACCACTCCGTTGATTGCTAAACCACCCAGCAAGTCGATCTGGTCATGGTAAGAATGGTTCTATCAATCACAATTCCATCTTTATTACTTAAATCATCTTAAAAATACAAATAAATCTGGATCGATTACTTTCTGGTGTTGCTGTGAACAATAGATATTGTACGCCATTTTAAGAAATTCATTGAAATTTGTGGGGAGAAATCATTTCCAACTTCCTACAACATTTTGTTTGCGTTTTAGTTTTATAATTGCTATATAATAATCATTTTTGTGCCCCCATTTCTTATTCAATTTGATAGTTTGAATGTTGTTTTAAAGTCTAGCAATATTTTGGTTTTTTATTGTTTCTTTCTATATTTGAAAATGTGAGATGAGTGTTGTGATTAGAATGATGGGTAATAGTTATGGCCGTGATGGTAGGTATAGATTGAATATTTTGTGGTTAAAGGATCTCTCGTACATCAAATTTTCACACTATTTGTAGATAGGATATTTTGAGATAAGACCAAATAGCCCACAATTAATAAATAAAAAAAAATAGAAATAAAAATTCCTCATAATTCCCCATATTATATTTTTCCTTAAAAATGTTTCCAGGTTACAATGCTGTATGTGGCCGTATATAGGGAGGAAGAGAAAGCTTATTCCTCGAGTTATCAAGTTGGGTGAATTGCCTGATGAGCTGTTCCCTCCTAACACAATTAGAAATCAGGTAAAATCAGTGTATATCTCGGCGAATTATTTTTAGAACATAATACATAAATTTAACACATGGAACTATCATATATCGTCGTCGGTTCTATGAAACCTCTTATGTGCTCCAAACCAAATTTTACAGGAGACACAAAAAACTGTTTAAAAGTCCACAGGTCAACAAATGTAATCAAATTTGTTATCAAATTCATGTTAAACTTTGATTTTTTTAGTGGAGTGGAGCACATAAGAGGTTTCATAGAACCGACGACGATATTAAAGCTTAGAAAAGACAATGTCACCTAATTTGTTAAAAAATTATTACATATTGATCATCTAGTTATTAGGGGTGTGTTTTCCATAAATGCAAAAAAGCACCGCATGTCTACGACAGAGTGATTGTCATACTTGTGAAATACTTATGCAAGTCTTAACAATTGGATGTATAACTGCATATTTTTTTTACCTAAATTTAGATTGGAAAGATGGGATGCAGTTTTGAAATAAAAAATATCTGAGAACACGGCAGTAGATATTGTGACTGTATGGAATGCTCAGCATCGCAGTCACACACACACACACACAGTGGACTCATTCTGCAGGAAGCAACTTCATCTAACGTTATTATGTTATTTACTATTCCACTTGTGAAGTGGTTTAATATTTTCTATGTAGTATCACTAATTTATGCAACTCTTTTGATTACAGAAATACAGTTTACTGACATTCCTGCCATTGGTATTGTTTGAACAATTCCGTTTCTTCATGAATCTCTATTTCCTAGTTATGGCACTCAGCCAGTTCATTCCGGAGATCAGAGTGGGCTTCCTTTACACGTACTGGGGGCCCTTGTGCTTCGTCATATCTGTCACAATCTTCAGAGAGGCTATTGATGATATTGGAAGATATCGGTAAGCTTGATTTCTGCAATTTTTAACTTATGGGCCATTGATTCTTGGTGGAAGTTCGAGAAAATATTGAAATTTGTTGATTCATTCTAACATGGTATTGTACATCTAAGTGGGGTTACCAGCAAATTCACTGTACATGATAAACATGCAAGTTAGCAGCTACGTACTTATAAAAATAAGGCATACTTATAAAAATAAGGCATGTCAAATGTTATATACATGTTTTGCAAATTCTAGCCTTTTACAGAATTTTGAAAATTTGCAGAAAAGAGTGAGGGACCTTTTCTCTGTCGAGGAATCCACGAAAAATATTGTCATGATATAAAATATTTTATTATCCCTTTTTTAGACGAGATAAGATAGTCAATAACCAAGAGTATTCCCGTTTAATAACCGAGGGCCCCGAAAGAGGACAGATGGAATCCGTTACAGCAAGCAGTCTCCGAGTGGGTGATATTATCACTCTGCATAGAGGTATTAGGGCTCCGGCTGACTTGTTACTGCTTAGAACATCGGATTCTACAGGGTCTGTGTTCATAGCCACTGATCAACTAGACGGCGAGACTGATTGGAAAGTTAGGTATGAATATTAGTTTCTTTATTATTACTAAACCCTTTCCATCTATCAACCAGCCTAATGGGGTGTTCACATTTGGCGAATTTCAAATATATTGCCAGGCGAAAAAACAAAATTCGCCGGACATCCATTGATCGTTACACCTGTTCACACAGTCCACCAATATAGAAACGATCTGTCAGATGCGCTTTGATTTTGACACTGTTTTCAAAATGGCGTCGAGATGGAGATCGCGAAGTGTTTATTTTTAGTCGAAAATGTTATAGTAGAGGTTATAACAAACAAACGCCACAAACCAACAAGAAAGATAACAGCTGTCACGAAGCGGGAAACATTGTAAAATTTATAGGTTATAAAGTCTTTACCATAGATACGAACGCCGCGCACATCTGCGCATGCGCGAATCGTTCAATCGGCCGAAAAGTTGGAAGGTGGTCAACTCGAGACGATATCATTTCTACTGGTTTTTTATCGTTTCAGACTAGCTGTCATTTTGTTCACACGGTTCAAATGGCTGGCGATATTTTGGAGCCTGGCGATATTCGCCAAAGTGAGAACACCACATGAGCCGATTCATAAGCATTGTGACACAATCTGTTGGTTGTGCAGATGAGGAATCGGTTGAGTAATATACCAAGAACTTTTTGAGAAAATCTCAAACATGTAGTAATGACATCGTACATTTTTAAAATGTTTATTTCTTTTAGGTTTGCTGTTCCATCAAGTCTAAAATGTTTAACAGATGCACATTTGTTGAATTTGGACGTAACCGTGTTTGCGGAGAAACCTCAAGCGGACATCCATGCATTCATTGGCACCTGGACGGGACACGATTCAGCACAAATGGTCGAATTAGATGTGAAGCACACGATATGGGCCGGTTGCGTTCTTAAATCATCTCACATCACAGGAATGGTTCTTTATACAGGTAAAGAAATTTACATTTGTACAGTTCTGTATGTCGGAGCGAAACTACACTATGTCACTTAACATCATTTTCAATTAAAATCATTGAATTTTTTGAACATAACTACATTTTGTAAAAACAAAAGTAACTGTCATAAGTTATTGATGATAATTGTTTTAATAACTATTGCTCTCGCTGTTTTTTAAGTTGTCATTTGAAGATTAAATGGCTTTGTTTTTGTCTTAACAAAAATGAACACGATTTTTTTATCTTTGGATATCACCCAATATGTATAACTAACATATTTTCAATACAGGTGAATATGTCATCAAAAAGGGCAAAACAAGGATTTATTCATTATGTGCTTAAATCACATTGGTTAGAATTCTAGATGACGTAGTTTCACTCGCAAGATATTGATATATAAAACATTACATTACTTTTTTAACATTTAGGTACGGAGACTAGATCGGTGATGAACAACTCCACTCCCCACTCCAAAGTTGGCAAGTTTGATCTGAAGGTGAATGACATGACCAAAGTTCTTTTCGCCATGGTAATCATGCTCTCCTTGCTCATGATAACTCTTAAGGGATTCCACGGCAAGTGGTACAATTACCTCTGCAGATTTATATTGCTGTTTTCTTACATTATTCCAATCAGGTAAGAATAATAAATAAATAATTCTTATTCTCCTTTAACACTTTAGTATTACCCTTGAGAATGAAGGGTGAAAACAAGCTTCGTCCACTTAAATGCTGTAATTTGATTTTCTCTAAATACATTGGTTTATTTATGGAATAAATAGCTGGGTTTTGATGAGAAAAAAATTCTTAAATATCAATTTGTGGGAAGAGCAAACTATAAAGTGGGAGGAGTCACTTTATCAAGAGGGAGTGTTTGTAAAAAGTGGGAGGAGTCACCTCATAAAATGGGACCAGTCTCTGTAAAAACTGGGGAAGGATTCTCTGCATAATCTTTGTATTATTTTTATATGATAATTAAATGATGAAACAAGCTTTCTTGTGCAGTTGATGTGAATAGATAAAATAGGAGGAATAAATGTGTAAAATGGGAGGAGTCTCGTATAAAGAGGAAGGAGTCAATCTATAATGTGTATGTTTTATTTCTGAATAGGTTTTGAAAATAGAGAATTTTTGTGAAGGTTGGAATTTATATCATGATTTGACGTGAAATTTATAAATTATTAAAAATTATTTTTTTCTAGTCTTCGTGTGAATTTGGAAGTGGGTAAGACATTCTACGCCTGGGCGATTAAGAAAGATAAGAATATAGAAGGTAGCGTAATGCGCTCCACAACTATCCCCGAAGAGATGGGCCGAATATCGTATCTACTCACAGACAAAACTGGCACACTTACTAATAACCAGATGATCTTCAAGAAATTGGCTTTGGACGGTATACAGTATCGTGATGGAAATTTTCACGAGGTATATTTTTTTGTATTTAGTAAGATGTCTAACGTCGTCAATTCGGTGACGTGGCATGCCACTCATTCTTGTTGTCTTATTTTCTATTGGCATGGAGAGAACCACTAGCATGTTTATTACATGCAGTTAGTTTACTGGTTACCTCACTTATAGAATAAATTTTTTTTTTTTCTATCACAGGTTATAAACATTTCTCTAATTAATTTAATTTCAGATTCAAGCTCTTCTCACACAACATGTTACAAAAGAAGGGACATCCATGCCTCCAACTCCATCAGACAGTTATGCAAACGTCGAAGACTTTGTCAACTTCAAAATACAGGAATCTACATCATCGAGATGCTCAACACTGACGAGATCGTTTTCATCAGGCAGCGTGACTGGGCGTCAGGTTTATGAGATTGTTCTCGGCATGGCTTTGTGTCATAATGTCACTCCAGTTTACGATAAAGACTCTTTGGATTATGCTGGAAATTCTGCACTTAGTGATGGAGGTTTGTATAATCTTATATCTTAATGATTAATATTTAAGATTTTTATTGTTATGATTTTAAATATGTTGTAACTTCACAATGTTTGAATACGGAATGAGTTGAAATTTGTGGGATTATTAGTATCACTATTTAAATATGGGAGGATTTATTGTATGAAATGGGTGGACCCATTGAATGTGAGAAGAGTTTTTATGGAATATGGGTGGATCTATTTGTATATGGGAAAAGTTATTGCATGATGTGGGTGGAGCTTAATGATTGTGAGAGGAGTTTTTATGGAATATGGGTGGAGTTATTTGCATATGGGAGTAATTATGTTTAAATGATGTTTGTGGGTAGGGCTGTTTAAGTTTGGGAAGAATTATTGTATGAAATGGCTGAAACTATTTGCATATTGCAGGAGTCTTTGTGTGATGATATTTGTCAATAAAATTATTTATGCAGACATATACACAGATTAATGTTCACAACAAATTGTTTTGTAGATACAACAAGTTCCATGGTATCAGAGAGTCGTGGTGGGACTGTGCCCCAACAGCAGTTATGTGATTACCAGGCAGCTAGTCCAGATGAGGTGGCTTTAGTCAAGTGGACTGATGATGTGAGAATTACTTGTTTTATGCCACTTAACGTCTGATTTTTTTAGCCTCCGAAAAAAAGATCTCCAATTCTTTCTTTAGCATTTAGCTTCTGCAGATTCTGAGTCTATCTAATAGTCTTTGACTCATTCTGAATGTTTTTTTTTGTTTTTAGGTATAACTCGCAGAATATATATTATAAAATATTTCTAATACAAACCCATCATAATAAATATATTCTATTCTGCTTGCTATTTTCAGATGGGTGTGTCACTATATCAAAGAGATTTGTATAGCATATCACTCAAAGTACGAGCTATTAATGAAATTGTCAGCTATACCATACTGCATATGTTCCCTTTCACCAGTGAAACAAAATGTATGGGGATTATAGTACAGGTAACTGCTTCATATATTTAAATTATAATATAATATACAGGAAGATTGATTCCAGTCCATTTTTGTAAATCGGAACCTCTCTGTAGTGTGCAAAACATATTTTTGTGGGATGAATTCGTATACTCTTGGATTTGTAAAAATTAAGGCATAAGGGAAACATGGAGTAGAAGTAGAGTCGTTCTCCACTCTATATTTACTCAAAATTCTGAGTTTCATAAGATATTTTTTCATTCTTTGCACGTGCCCAAACTACCATAGTTAATGGTCTAATTTTCATTATTTCAGGATAACAGTACGCAAGACATAACTTATTATTTGAAGGGTGCCGACATAGTTCTATGTCCTCTGGTAGGATCTCCTGATTGGCTTAGTACACAGTCTGATGCACTAGCCAATGAGGGGTTGAGGACATTGGTATTTGCAAAGAAGCATCTCACTACAAATGAATACAAGACATTCCTGGTAAGTTCCGTTTTTGATAAATTATATTTGAAGTTTAACCAAAGACAAAAGCCAACCTTAATAAATCCATATAAAAAGCTTTCGGTTAAAGTTTTATATTTCAAGTTTTACTCCAATGATTAGATGAAATCAAAGCTTTTTTGAGAGATTTATTATTTTATTTGTTTTATGAATTTTATTTGAGATCATAATTTACGAATTTAGTTAATGATAGTAATTTGGTATTCTTTTAATCAAAATATTGCTAATTAGGTATTCACACAAGATATTGCTGATTCGGTATTAATTCAGATATAACATGTCTTTTGGTAATTATTCAATTAATATATTGCTTATTTAGCATTCATTTAGACAAAATATTTTAATTCGGTATTCATTCATACAATATATTGCTTATATGGTATTCATTTAAATAAAAATATTGCTTATTTTCAAAAGCTTTTAATGACGGATTATAATATGTTTATTTTTTGCATTTTGTAGAATGAATACAATGCTGCTCTTGCATGTCTACATGGACGCAATGAGAGGTTGCAGAGTTGCACAGATTCTTTGAACGAAGGCCTCCAACTTTTGGCCATCACTGGAGTAGAAGATAGGTTGGCAGATGAGGCAGCCGCTACGATTGAAATGCTTACCAATGCTGGAATTAAGGTGAACTAAAGAACTTCTAGAACAAAAAATAACTTATATTTTATGAAATTCAAAAATTGTATCTTAATCTCTATCCATTCAGTGGAGTCCTAGGCTAAGAATAGCTCTCCCACTCTTTTTTCCAGTGTCCTGCTATAAAAAGCAGGTATTCGTAAATTATCACAAATAAAACATTTACCGTTTTCTATTTAGCTATGAGAGGATGATCTGCATGTTCATTATCATTTTTACCTCTGAGTTAGTGGTATGAGAAATTGTGTTTAAAAAAAAAAAAATTATGTATATTTTAGATTTGGATGTTAACTGGTGATAAATCTGAGACAGCTCTGTGCATAGCCAAGTCCTTGCGTCTGGTCAGCCCTTGTTCTTCTGGAGTGTTCGTATTTGGTTCTGTGTCTAGTAGAGTGAATACTCATGCAGAGCTGCAAAGGCTCAGAGCAGAGGGGGTCGGGAAGGCTCTTATCATTGGAGGAGATACTTTAGACGTAAGTTATTTGTTGTAGTTTATGTGCATATTAGGTCTTTGAGTTTTTTATTAGCTGTTTTAAGACTCTGACTTTCAGCCTAAAAATCTTGGCCTCAAATACTATTACTAGCAATCAACTCTATGTTCATAATACAAATAAGTTATTATTACCTTTGTTTGCTTTTCAATGTTTCTCTCAAGAACACATAGTAGAAACAAGCTTATTTTGTTTTGAGTGTTTGTGTGTCAATTGATTTACCTACTTCGTCTCAAATATTTCAATACTATCACTGAGCTAATTTCACGGGATTGGGGTGCCATTGAGAGACAATCAATTTCAGGAGCAAATTAAAGACAATAATCTTCACCAGCATTCTTGAGACAATCAAAGGTAAAATTTTGAATGGTGCCAAATCAAATCATCCAAAACCAAAGTCTTTTTTCTGTCTCTATACAATGTAATGTTTTTTTTCACCTATTTATTTTCTTCCAGTGTTGCTTACGTTGGTACTATGCAGAATTGGCTTCTCTCGTTTTGGAGAGTAGCGCTGTGGTTGTGGCTCGATGTTCTCCCACTCAAAAGGCTCGAGTGGTGGCTCTGTTGCAGCAGTATTCCGCTGGGAAGGGTGTTTGTGCAATCGGAGACGGAGGGAATGATGTTCCGATGATTCAGCAAGCAGATATTGGTAATATTAATAAATTAATTAGAAAAGCAGGTAGATTTATGTAGATTTCTGTGTGTAGTCTATTGAGATATACAATCCTCATATGTCTTCCCATAGGTCTATTTACTGAAAGAAATGCAGACATTTCTGTGGATCAGTTTTTCTGATCTATCCTCTATCAGAAATAATTATGTGAACCAAAAATTGTGATTCTCGTTTGCATTTTTGGTTCACATTCTGTAAATTTAAAACTGTTGAATTAGGCCAGCATTCTATCTCGGGAAATGTGATCGGGGATTTAAAACACACGTAAAATCGGAGAGAACGAAGTTTATTCACACACAATAATGAAGTGACAGAGAGTTGATACATAGATTACAATGGCTTATATAGATGTCATAAGAAAGGTGACCATAAACAATTTTTTTTATCATAGCCAATTATTAAGGTGGCACTTACATGTTTTAACAAATACAATACTAAACTATAATGGCTATTATTTTTTTCTAATAAAGGTCAAGGGACCTTGCATCCCTTGCGTCACCGCGACCATAATAGATCCATTGTGACATCCTTGTGTGTCATACCTCACTCTCAAGACCTAAGTGTGATTTGAGAAGTCTCACCTTCTCATAGTCCAGGAGTGGACCTCCGAGGATGTGACTTTGGTTGCGAGTGAGTACGTCACAGTTACAGAGGCTGTGAATAGGTGTTTCATTATCCTCTGAATAAAATCTGCAGACTGGAGCATCTGACAGTCCAATTTTCGTCATGTGTGATGGCTATTATGCTATGTCATTTATTTATAAAATATTTTATTTAGCCAAATATACTTTCTTTGTCGTCCCTTTCATCATTCATTCACTCCAAATGGTTAAAATGTTATGTTGTATACATTTTATTTTTCAGGTATTGGTATTGAAGGAAAGGAAGGTAGATCAGCAGCTCTGGCCAGTGATGTTAGCACCAGAGAGTTCAAGTCTCTCGGAAGGCTACTCCTGGTTCACGGCAGAAGGTCCAGATTAAGATCTTCCACGCTGAGTTTTTTTGTAATTTACAGGGGCATCATTATTTCCACCATGCAGGTATGTTATATTTAAACTGTTGATATTTTGTTATGAATAGTCAATAGTTGAGATTTCGCAATTTGTGTAGTCAATAGTTAAGATTTTGCAGATAATAATAATAACTAAACCATTTTTAGTGTGCCGTTTTGTGGAAAAAATTCACTTCAAGGGTGCATAATAGTCTACTTTGGGTAATAAATATTGGATTTTGTTGTTACTGCAGATATGGGTAGTCAAGAAATGTAGATAGAGATTTTGTAGTTAAGAGTCTAGTTTATGTATAAATAGTTGGGATTTTGCAGTTAAATGATAGGTTTGGGTAAAAAACAGTTGAGATTTTGTCGTTAATAGCAGTGATATTGTGTTGTTGATAGCCGAGATTGAGCAATTAATAGTTGAGATTTCGCAATTTGTGTTGTTAATAGTGAAATTCTGCATTTTTTAGTCAAGCTTAGGTAATAAATAGCCGAGATTATGTAGTCAATTGTCAAATTGACCAATAGTTGAGACTGTATGGCTGACAGTCAAATTTGTATAAATAGTAATCTTTTTCACTCCACATTCTGATATTTAATACATATTTTTAATATTTTTCACATTACAAATATCACAAATGAAATCTATCATAAAAATGTATATAAACACAAAAATGTATGACAAAATTCTGTTTTCTTTCAGGCAATCTTTTCTACAGTATTCTACCTATCATCCGTGTCTCTCTACCAAGGATTGCTTATAGTCGGCTATGGAACCATCTTCACATGCCTCCCTGTATTTTCTCTTGTAAGTATTATTAACCTGTCTATCTATACAGGGTGTAGGGCAGCGATGCACAAACCGCGGCCGCATGCGGCCCTTGGTCGGTATATCTGCGGCCCACCAGCGAATTATGTAATATAAAAAAATACCAGTGATAATCGAATATACAATTAAAAGTACCGGATACTTAATAATTCGAGTAAATATTGTTTAAGAAAACTGAGTTTGAAATATTTCAAATTCCTATAACATTTTTGAAATTCGGCGACGGAGGGGTAGAAATTTAAACACGTAACATTTTTAGTACATATTTGGTTTTACTATCAGTACAAATACCCTAATATTGTTGAAAAATGTACTATACCATCGCAAAAAGTTTTAAATTTTATTTTTGGATAATGTTTTTTGTTGCAGGTGCTAGATAAAGATATAAATGGAGAGGATCTGATGCGCTACCCCAAGTATTATAAGGATTTTGTCAAAGGAAGAGACTTCAGCTATAAGATGTTCTTCATATGGATATGGATTTCCATATTTCAAGGTATATTCATAGAATCTTCAGTTACAATTTTTTCATCACATGTCATCAATATAACACATGTAGAATAATAATCCGTGAAGCCCCTTGGCAAAGAATAAGTCTCTCACTCTTTTTAGTAAGTTTTTGAGTATCCTGTAAAAAGCAGGGATTTGTAAAACATCACATATGACATGACATTTTATATCTTCCATTCAGCGATGAGGTATGCTTCTCATTCTGAATGTCTTAACTTTTATTGGAATGGAGAGGATGATTTGTATATTTGTTACATTAGTTGGTCTGAAATGAATAGAATTCAGACAAGATGTTAAATGTTTTTCAATCAATAATTTGCCTTAAAACGCTTCTCTCAGGACTGCAAGGCAGAAACCTGTCTCCTCCATTCAGAGATCACACATCTCGGCATCGTCGTCTAGTCACGTAAACTTCTGGCATGTTGCTGTCATTTAAACGGTGCGTCATAAAAGAGTGCCATCCAGGCCGCATGAAACATTGTAAAAGAAAAACTATTGATTTTATTTGGGCAATGATTTTCGGGCATTCTCAGGCAAGAACATTGACTCTTGGTCTTTAGAAATCCTAAAATTAAAACATGTTTTTTTCTGTGATGTAAGTCACAAAGTATAATAATAATAATAAATTTAATTGCGCAGTACAGAACATAAGCAATTACAAAGTTATAAAATAATGAATGATATTGTGCAATGGATTAGTTTATCTCAAAAGAGATTTCTTCCAACTAATCCAAGTATAATTATTTATGATTGATAATTTTTAATTTTCAGGTGGAATAATTATGTACGGTGCCCTAGTCATGTTTGAAGGAGAGTTTATCCACATTGTAGCCATCAGTTTCTCGGCTTTGATCTTCACAGAGCTCATCATGATCGGTGTCACTATACAGACTTGGCATATATTTATAATCCTGGCTAATGTCTTCAGCGTCATTGTGTACATCTGTACTCTTGTCATATTCAGAGAGTATTTCGGTAAGATTTTTTTATTTATCCATGTATTTGTCGTCACCCAAAACGCTTGTAAAGTTTGACATCACCCGGCGTTTTTGCCCTCCAGCTGTCGAACTTGGTCTCAATTTCCCATACTTACAAAAGTGGATTCTTAAAAGCAGAATTTTATTAAGTTTAAGGTTAATGTAGGCCATGATGACTTAACACTTATAAATTCTGCTTTTTAGTATCCAATTATGTGTGGTAAAGGGAGACATAATTTGACAGTTGGTGGGCAACTTTACGAGCGTATAGATTAGCCAGTTAAATTAACTGTGGTAACATATCTACACTTTTAGATTGTTTTATAATTATTCTATACCCCAGTTCCATAAGCGAATAACTCGGAATTCTTATATTCTGAGGTACAATGTGTCAAGTTTTGAGACAATCTGACGATTTATGAAAATCACAAGTATAAACTTCTGGTATGAAAGATATTTCATATTTAGGATTTTTTGTTTGTGGAATGAAAAATCTCTTTCTACATATTGCGATGTCTAATAAATTGATTTCGAAAAAATTTGAGTTACTTGATGATGGTACTGGGTGTCAACAAACTGAATAAATTTTGCAAAACTAAAATATTTATTTAATAAAAGTATTTATTTTCTAGATACTGACTTCATCAGGTCATTTGAATTCATATGGAAGGTCGTGGTCATAACTTTAGTGGCCTGTGTCCCGCTGTATGTGTCCAAGATCATCCACAGAAGGTTGGAGCGAAGACAGAGACTTGCTAAAATATTATAACAATCGGGAGATAACGTAGAATCAAATAGATAGCGTGAACGATGTTTGTCACTTTCGTATCGTAGCGATTCCATAATCGGAAACTTGTAAGTGTGAGTTTATGACTTAAAAATAAGTCTTCTCTTCCCACGACATTCCTAGTGCTCTGACGTTGTTTTCATGGAAACTGTGTATTGTCCAGTCTATCGGAAACCTCAAGGATGGTAGAACAGTACTCAAAACATGACAACTTTCTCAGGAGCATTGTTTCTCCTGTGTTAATTTTAATAGCACATGCAATGTAGTTGTATTGTTTTTAGCGTGATACTCATTCTAATCAATATGACCAATTAAGGATAACGTTACTTGAGGGAGCAGCCTCTACCAACTGTAGAAGTAAATATGCCAATAACTTGAAAAAGAGAGTATTGTAAGTTTACGGTGGATCCGGCTGTGCAGCGTCCATTCTGCTATGCCGTCTCAGATGACTAAATAGGTCGATTCGAGACAGGCCCACTCCACACTTGGGGCATTGATGATCTCCCGCAGGAGGGCCTGTAGAAATATTACCATCTTGACTGTCAGTCATCTGTCATTAATTAATAAATGTTGTAAAAATATAAGAAGATGCGTTTTGATAATTGCTCAAAACGCTGAAAATAAACTCTTACTGTTGACTGTCATAACAAGAGAGCATGTTTCAATACTTGTGTCATAAATATTTGGATTATATGGATGTGCTATCACAGAAATTTAACGAACTATGCACACCAAGAAAAACGAACATCTATTATTTACATGGCATATGGTGACATCTCCAAAACAAAAGATTGTGCGTACAAAACAATGATGACTAATAGAATGTAATAATGTAGGTATTATAACTATTCTTTGTACGTAAATGCTTACTTCCAATTATTTAATATCCTTTTTAACCAACTTTCTGTACAAATACGCATACCTGAAAACTTTAAAAGTGTGTAATATTTTTTTGACACAAATTATCCAAACAGGAACTCTTATATTGATGTGACGGAAACAACAAACGGTAAGACTGTATGGTCTTTGGTCTACACCATAAGGCGCGCAATGCCTATTTGGGTATACAGGTACAAAGATTAGATAATAATATGGAAAATAAAATATTCTATAACAATGCCTTTGGTTGCTGATACCTGCCTTTGAAAGAAAGAGACCATCATACCTGAGGTGCATTGGTATACTGGCCCGACTGTAACTATTGCTCTGAATTTTTAAAACTTCAACAAGATCAAGTTTTTCAAGGAAAAACTTGATCTTGTTGAAGGCGTGGGGTGCTTTTATACATCTATAAAAAGCACGCCACCGACAACGCTGTGTATGTTCATAAATCACTTTGGCCAAAACCCGGCATTGTATAGAATCTCTCCGACATACAAATGTATATTTAAGTATTCAAATGACAAATATATTGTATATTAATTATATTTCTGTTAATATTTAAATTAATTTATCTAATTTAAGTTATTAAATAAGTTTAATATTATATTACACAGATAAGAGTGTGAAATGAATTTTGGGGCTCTACTTCTGATGCAGATCTTATCTTAAGTTAGAAACATCAAAATGTATAAATATATATGTTAGAAATTTAAACGCTTAATGTATGAAAATGATGAACCAAAAATGATCAATGCAATCTTTTTTCGTGTGTAATTAATTCAGGGCTGCAGAAAAAACTACACATGCGAGAAAAAGATTGTTCGGGAAACATTAGATGTTTCACTGTATTTGGTACTACTCTTAAGGCTTCTTCTTCCAGTCAGCCCATTGCCGTCCACTCCTGGACGAAGGCCTCCTCCATTTCCATCCAAATCATTCGATTCTGTGCCATTTGCATCCAGTTGACCTCAGTGTGTTGAGTGATATCATCCCTCTCACCTCATTAGGGGTCTTCCTATGCTCCTGGTTACTGCTTGTGTTCTCCAAGATGTAAGAGACTTTGGCCATTTGTCAACTGGGCTTCTGGCTGTGTGCCCCGCCCATCTCCATTTAAGAGCCATGACACGTTGTGCAATGTACTCGTAAAGATATTTTGAACATTGCTAATTTGACATTTGTAAGAAACTTGATAAGAGCTGCATCCGGAGTAGTAATTAGAGTCAACGCAAATAAGCTAAACGGTAGTTTGGGAACGTGCAATGAATGATTGAGGACTAGATGTTAAAGAACATAAGGACCAGAATTTCTTCTTTTCTGGGCTTCAGTTGTAACCACCTGCATGCTTTGTAATTTAATTTCTATTTGACAACAGGGAAAACATTTTGTGATATTAATGATGTGTTCAATGAACAAATACATAAAAATAATAGTTATAATATGAAATAGATGAGATTAATTTATAATTTGTGTTATGTGATCCAATAAAGAATTTTAACTGTTAATGTGTTATTTATTTTTTTTGCCTTTTAAATCACAGTTCAGAATATTATCCTTGGTAGATTCATAAAATCTCCCATGTGCTTCTATCAAGATCTTACTGGAGATCATAAAACTGTTTTGCTGGATGACTTTTTCTATGTTCCTGATTCGTTACTTGAATTTTATAATATACTAGCTGACCCAGCAAACGTTTTTTTGCCGTATATATTTGCCATATACTAATATTGCTATTAAAAATAGGAGTTGATGGTAGAAGGGTGAAAATTTAGGGTTGTATGTATTTTTTAATGCCTAACCATAAAAAAATTACCACCCTTAAATTTTAGGGGTGTAAAATAGATGTTGGCCGATTCTCAGACCTACCCGATAAGCACACAAAATTTCATCAAAATCGGTCCAGCCGTTTCGGAAGAGTATGATAAGAAACACCGTGACAGGGGAATTTTATAATGTTAGATTATCTGCGTCATGATATAGGTATGTGTGGGTGAGTTTGTGCGCATATCTGTGTGCGTTAAATAATTACAATAAAACAAAGTTATTTAAGGTAAAAAATTTAATGAGAGTAATGAAATTGTTTAATTTCTTTTGACATTTTCTGTACCTAGGTAGGTATATCAGGTTTAAATTTATAGATTAGGTATACTTATCGATACATGGGATTGTATTATAATCACATCATGGATATCAAAATAAAAAATACTATTTGAAAAAAAATAATGGAAAATTAATTTTGGTTAGTTAAAATTAAATTTGGGTTAGTTGGAAGAGATCGCGCCTTTACGATAAACTCGCCCTCTGTATATTGATTGTATTTAATTTGAATGTAGGTATACCTTTTATGTAATTGTTTGTAATCAATGTACAGTAAAGAATGAATAAATAAATAAATAAAATTAAGTAATTTGGAAATATTCAAGCGGGCTGCATGAAATTACACGGCGGGCCGCAGTTTGCCCGGGCCCGTTGTCGGAATTCCATTAAGTATTTTTTTTCTACGCATTACTTATTAGGTGCGAAAAGTGAGGTAAGTTTTTATGATAAACCTCAAGTCAACAATAAGATAAGTAGGTGAGTCTCAACTCTCAGTTTATTTATTATTCTATGGGTGAGTCTATGTACATAATAATATAATTATTATTATTATATTGTGCCTGCATAATATTATCTACTTGTCAAAGTGACAGTTTGTTGTTGCGGTTGCCGCCATGTTGATATTACTCTAGCCTCCCCCCTTCTGCCTGCCTGCCTGCCCCCCACTGTAGGTAATAAATAATAATATCATCAAGGCTTATCACTCAAGTTGTAAACTTACTTTTTACGATCCGTCGCGTTGTCCTACTGAAATGAAAACAGAGATGAATTTTATTAACTTTAAGTAATCAACTAGAAATTTTGAAAATTAACATTTTTCAATATTATCCTCTCATTTATTTTGTTTATTTCTGTACCTGAGAACCATTAGGACTCAAGTGCATTTTTGTCAACAATGCCAAAGTTACGAAAAAAGCAGAAATAACACAACAGTTGTGAGTCTTAAGTACAGAAATGCTTAGGGTCTATGTAATAAACTGCGTATATACTATATACAGCTTATTACTAGTAAAATTTGAGATTTTTTCGATTAAAAAATTGAATTTGAAAATGGCATTTTAGTACTTAAGACTAAATGGCTCTCAGGTACAGATTTATTTATTACTATCCCAATATAATATTTTTTTATTTATTTATTCTATACTGTACATTGATTGCAAGCAAATTCACACAAAAATACATTTAAAACAAAGACAATCATACAATCAATAAACAGAGGGCGAGTTTATCGCAGAGGCGCGATTTCTTCCAACTAACCCAATTTCATGCAACTTTCACATAAAGAAAATCTTAAAGGAAGGAAAGAGGAGGTAAAAAAGGAGAAGAATAGGTAGGAAAAGGGACTAGGATACAGAAGCTATATTCTCTTTCTTTATATCATCTCGACAATATCATTATATCCCGGCAAAGAATCGGTTTCCCACTCTTTTCCGTAAGTTTTCGAGTGTCCTGTAAAAGGCTGTTCGAAAAAATAAAGACATTTTACGTTTTAAATTATGTTAGTTGGAAGAAATCGCCTGTCTGCGATAAACTCGCCCTCTATATATTGATTGTACGATTGTACTTATTTTAAATAAATTTTCTTGTAATCAATGTAAAGAATAAATAAATAAATTCAGCGGTGAGGTTTGATACCCATATCCTGAATCTCTTGATTTTTGTTGGCACAGAGAGGACAGTCTGCTGGCTACCCCCATTTGTGGGAAATGCCGTGATTGTACAGTAGTAGTAGTAATAGTAATGAATTAAAGTTAGTGAAATAGTTCAGTTCGCTCCTGTGGTCATATATCTACTGGGTGGTTATAAAACATTTTAAGAAAAAGCTCCCTTGGGACACATTATTTCTTCTCAACCAAATTTATGTTTTAATGTCATGTCTTTACGACAGGCAGGTGATTTCCTCTGCGTCGCTTTCGCCTCAAACAATTTAGACTAATTTTAATTTCACGTATTAAAAAAATAACAAAAATTAGGTATACAATCATTGGTTAGTTAATTTGAAAAGTCTCAAAGTAGAGAAATATCACAATATAGCAATGATAAACTTGCCCTCTGTAAGGCGAATTGTAAGTGGCTATCATTAAGCGTATAGATAGATAGAATAAATTAATAATACATAATTGGTATAAATAATATTATAATGATTAATGTTTGATGCATTCAAAATATAACAGTTTTAGAATTTCGTTTGAAAATGGAGGACGTTTCCTCTGAAACTGTGGTAACGATAATTTTTGAACATTATAATTATCATAGTTTTCGAAAACATTTAATAAGGGCAGGCGAAAGTAGGCAAATTCTTATAAAGATCAGCCAACAACGAACTAACTGGATTGGCCACAACATCAGTCATCCAGGCCTGCTCATCACCATCGCAGAGGGCAAGACCGAAGGCAAAAATAGTAAGAGGTTAACCAAGATACATCTACATTACTATATGAATCGGGCGAGGAAGGACATGAACTGTGGCACATACGTAGAACTAATGAGACGAGTAGAAAATAATAGGTGGAGGAATAGAGAAGAAAATCCAAACTCGTTGCAGACCAATCCAACGGATTGTAGCTCACTATAAAAATGTCTTACGAATATTTTATGGTAGTGTGTCTACTAGAAAACTCAATGAAAAGAGTAAAAACGACTTTGGACGATCATCTAAAGTGAAACAATATTAAACAAACCTCTTAAGGGTTTAAATTACCTAATACTTTGCGCCCTCTTGATTACATACGATATCAAAATAATTCATCTAAATGCGATGTAATTTCGTATTTGAATTATTTTTTTATAGTGTTTTATGAACATTATTCATTTAAATAATAATACTTATGTCCAACAAAGGGTGGTTTTATACTTTAATTATCAAGGGTTGGTTTTATCGAATCCATCAATAAAAATTAATATGATTGCTTAAATTTATTTATTTTATATACTACACTATACTTTACTATACCTTTACGGCATTACAGCGTATCTCAAGCGGGGTAGGCAGAATAAATGGAACGCAATATAAGTCTATCATTACATACTTCTTACCTTACTTCTACATTCATACTATTTCTCATAGATGCTCGTGGATTTTTCCCATTCAACACACGTTCTTTTTTGAAGATCTGATCCACTTTCGGACGCCCTCGCTTTTTTACATCGTGAAATACCCACTATTTTGTTTGTTTTTCAAATTTTTAAGCTTTGATGCGAATTTGTTGCGAATCGTTGTAAATATATTTTTTTAAAACTTTTATTATATAAACTAGCTAGATATTGTATATAGATAGGTTTATAGTTTTATTGTTTTGTTTGCATTGTGAAATAGGGTAGAGTGCACAGTTATTGGCTGCGTGGAATATTCCATTTGGAGGGTGGGATGATTGAAAATTTAAGTGGTATACTGGTGTACCTACCACTACTGTGCCACCTTCACATTGAACGCTTAACAACATTCTCATTCTATATTGTTTATTGCTACAATACTGTTATCACTGGCGTTGTTGTTAAACAATATATTTTGTATTTTTGGTTGTGTTAAAATCATGGATTGCTATTTGATTCTCCCATTTGAAAATCACTTGATTGAAAAAAATAAATTCGTGATCATAGAAAAATTAATATAGACTAGAAACTCACATTAAAATAAGTACCTACAGACAATTTGTATTTGGCGCCGTTTAATGATCCACTATCTCAAGGGCGCCGTGATTTTTCTTGAAAAGTAGTGTTTTATCATCGGTAGTGAGTCCAATTGAATTGTGATTCAAGAACAAACTCATTTCAAGCAGTTAAATCAGTCTTAGGACTTACTAAATTTGAAGAGTATTTTTTGTGTGGGTGTTTTTTTATGTTTTTCGCACATAGGATTTGCAATACATACGAATAAGTGCGAGAAAGACAATTTTCATGGATCGAAAAAGCGAATTAATGTTTATTGCCTTGCTGTTAATTTTGGGATCTGCATTCTAAGAATATTAGTTTCACCTGCTGTGTCACTAGTATATGATTTAAGTCGATGGTTATACTAATATGCGTGATTGATCGTGAACACTCATAGTAGATTTCATATTATGTATTAATTGTTTTTACATGAGGGGTATAAAAGTAAAAGTTACATTAGTTCTAGAACACAGAAACTGAAGAAAGAGCACATTTACATTTTTACTTAAAGATTAACTCGCCCATTGTGCAAAATATTTGTTTATACCATGTTGTTATCTCATTCTTTTTGTTTAAATATTTTGTACAATAAAGTTTATTATTATTATTATTTACTTAGAGGATTTACTCTAGGATGAGTGCGGATTTTAACTGTTTCCAAGAAACTATGGTGGAGCCAGCGAAACGACGAACATTTCTGCTTCGATAGTCAAAAATTTGTGAAAAATTAATAAATGTGACCTTCTTTCTTCACCTTTCTTATTGGTTGTTTTTGGAATACAAGGAAACACACAGATAGAATATTTATTTTATCTTATACTCGCATGAATTTTCAAATATCATGTTGTTTGCCTGTCATAGTTTATTGCACATTGTTTTCATATCTAAGTGTTTGAAAGGTTCCAAGTACCTACTTACTGTGTGGTTATATAACATTTTATACAAAATACTTCTTATTGTACCGAAGTATGTGGTATTGTGATGTATCGATATATTGATGTTTTATAATGTTTAAACCGCCAAGGTCACTTACTGCCAATGTTACCCATCATTTAAATATTTTGTTTTTAGTTGCAGGCAACATTTTCTAAATTATCAACGAGCCGTAAAATCCTCAGCAAAGAATTAATAGGTCCCCTCTTTTTTCTGTAAGTTTTTCAACGTCTTACTGTAAAAGATAAAACATTTGACAGCTTCGATTCGGCCATGAGATAAGGATGCCAGCTATCTTGAAATCCATTTTTTAATTGGTACGAAGAGGACGATTTATATGTTGATTAGATACAGAGGCTAGGCCACTATTTACTTCATTTATGAGGGTTGTCGTGATGGTAAATATACATTTATTTATTTATTCATTTTTTACTGTACATTGATCACAATATAATATACAATCGAATAGAAATATGTATTCAAATTAGATATAATCAATATACACAGGGTTAGCTTATCGCAAAGACGCGATCTCTTTCAACTAACCCAAATGCTTTTGAATCGTGTTCAATCACGGCATTTACCACTAGTGAGGTAGCCAGCGGACTAAATGCACTCAACAAATATTTAAGTCATTCTCTCTATGCCAATAAAAGTTGAGACAGTCAGAATAGGTGGCATTACGTCTGCGTTGTACCTACTTGAATTATATCACTGATTCAATTTCCAAAGATTTTGTGGCTTTGATGAACACAATCAATAATAAATATTAAAATAATAATATGAAGATAAGTAGATGAATAGATGATGAAGAGGGTGTTTGTATTTGAAATAGGGGGTGTGAGAAAGCTTGGATGTCCAAAAAATAAATGGCTTGACGACGTGGATCAAATTCTCAAGAACAATAGTGTGTTGAGTACGAGGAATTGGCGTCCATATATGAGAAACTGCATGAATATGGAGGAAGCAAAAGAGGTATGTAAGAATATATCAATATTGTGTTTTTGCTTCTTTGCTTACCCCACCTGGGATACGGCGTAAGGGAAAAGTATAATTGTATACTGGCTATGGTATCCAATAGATGCCTGTAATAGGTAAGTTACATAGTATTATTGTTACAAGTAGAATGAATTAGTAGTGATAGGAACGTACTTGAACTAGGTGTCAGCTGCTGTCAAAGAACAACAAAGGATGAATCACCTTCAGCGTGCGGCGGGTATGTTAGAGAGTGCAAGTATAACGGAGAGCATCGGTGAAAGGGTTAACAAAATATATAGCATGAAAAAAACTGTCTCAATCTATCTACCTATACTGTTACGGCATCTTATAACCGTGCCGTACGGTAGCTAGTTTATGTAATAAACATGCAAGCCGTCCTTTTCGAGGCAATAAAAGATTTGGCTATACTGCTCAGCAGACGTAATTGGGATGATGGGTTGAATAACCTAATTTGTATTCATCACTATTTTTTTTTTGCCTTCAACGATGTCCTGTTCAAAAAATATGTCGAAAATTAAAAAAAATAAATAAATCAAAACATACTTACATGATAAGTGCAAGCCTCATCGCTGGATTGAAGATTTTAAATTCTTAATTTTGGTGAAGACTTTTAAAATCTTCATTTAATTAATAGTGTCTTTAATGTATATTTACATAATGTACTTTTCTCGCTAACTGTATGTTCATTACATGCAATTCGTCTGCTGGTTACCCCACTTGTGGGATATGTTGTAAGGGTATGTTTGTATCTATCTAAACTGTCACGTCACTTCTCACATGTGGGGTAGCCAGCGGATCAACTCCTCGTAATAAACATGCAAACCGTCTTCCTTGTGCCAATAAAAGTTGAGATGGCATGGCGTATCTTAGCACTGCTGAACTGAAGATGTTAAATGTCTTAAAATGTGATGTTTTACAAACCCCTGCCCTTCACAGGACACTCGAAAACTCACAGCAAAGGGTCGGAAGCTTATTCTTTACTTCACGGGTTAGTGGCGTTCGGGTTATTGGGTTATTTTCAAATCTAGATTCAACATATGAAAGAGAAAAAATCATGGTTAATGACAATTCGTTTTTGAAAAATGTATGATAAGGTAATAATTATAGGTATTTTTTTGTAAAATTTAAGATTCATCGCAAATCTATAATAATAAAATTATTTCACGTTTGTATGTCTCTCCGTCCGCGCGGTCTTCCCTACTAGCCCCACAGTACTTATTATAATATACAATGGTTAATATACTAACTTATTGTACCTACATAGTATGTAGAATGTAATATTAGTAGATATAATAATATGTTATATTGCTTTTCAGTTGAGGGTGTTTCCTTCAAACCATTACACGATTTATTCACCTTTGAATGAAGTTTAATATTCGTAGTATTCGTACCAAGTATAGTTGCGTCATATGGGACCGAACAACATGTCTATGGCTCTATTATCTATGGAGGGTAATAAGTTTTAAACTTCGTAGGGTGGTTTCAAAGCAACTTAACAAGTAATTCTCAATGATTAGTTCTTAAAAATATATTTAATATTTTCAAGTGTAACCTTGTGAAAATTCATTATTTAAGATTAATATAATTCAATTTAATTTAAAATATGAATGCCTGTTTATTTTTTTAATATTTTTTTTGGTGTTATTCCACTGTCTTACTCACATGTGGGAGATAACATACATAGACAACTCACACAAATCGAGCTAGTCCCAAACTAAGATATGAATATTGTATTATGGGTACTAACGCGACGATACACAATGCACTAAACACATATATGTAACACCCAGACCCAGGACAATTTGAAAAAGGTCATTCTTCATTTTGCCCTGGCCGGGAATCGAACCCGGGACCTCGTGACTCAAAGGCAATAGCGTTACCTCTGCATCACACCGGCCGTCATATTATACATAGTATTTTTTGATACTGAAGATGACTACATTGTAGTCCAAAACGTTATAGAAATAAACATTTTGCAGATTATTTTCCTAGTGTAAAAAAAAAAATGAGACACTCAGGATGGGCATGACTTATCACTGAATTCTAGATGGTAATTGTCTTATGATCTAAATATACTAAATTATTTTACTCTTATGTTCTAATATGAAATTAATTCTAAATTTAAATACGAGGGCGGTCCGATAAGTACTTAGCCTCTCCGCCTGATGATGTCACTATCACAAGAAAAATATACCATCTTGTAGTGCATTCTTGTAGACAGCCACTGTTGAAATTTCAGCTAAATTGGACTTATAGTTTTGTTTTGACCGCGTGTGGAAGCGGGCGGGTCCACGGATTTTATAAAAATGGAAAAAGAGCAATATCGGTCGATGATTCGATTCTTGTTTGTGGAAGGGAAATCGCGCAGCGAAATCAAAGAGCTCTTGGATGCTGTGTACGGTGACTCTTCTCCTTCGATAACGATCGTCAAAAATTGGTTTAAGAGTTTCGACATGGTCGTACGTCGGTTTTTGATGAGTCACGTCCAGTTGCCCCGAAAACGGCTACCACGGAAGATAACATGACAAAAATCGTAATGGCAGACCGCCGATTGAAGGTGCGTAAGATAGCTAAGATAATAGGCATCTCAAAAGACCAGATGGATTATACCATTCATGAAATTTTGGACATGAGAAAGCTGTTGGCGCAATGGGTGCCGCATTTTCTCACTCCGGACAACAAGTCTTAGTGCAATCGTGAGACCACTTCAGAGCAGTGTTTGACGCTATTTAAGAGCGATTGAAAGAGTTTCTGCATCGTTTCGTAGCCATTGACAAAACTTAGATCCACTAGTACACACCAAAGACCAAGGGACAGTCAAAACAGTGGATTTTACCCGGCGAATGTGCTCCAAAGAAGGCAAAGACTGTCCTATCTACCGGAAAGGTGATAGTCACCGTTTTCTGGGATTCACAAGGTGTGATCATCATCGACTACCTGGAGAAAAGTAAAACGATCACAAGGCTCTACTATGCCAAATTATTGGGCCGATTTGACGCCGAATCGCAGAAAAAATGGCCCCATTCGACGAAGAAAAAGTGATCTTCCACCATGACGATGCACTGACTCACACCTCCGTTGTCGCCACGGCCAAATTGGTCAAGTAGGGCTACAAACTGCTGCTTTATCCAGCGTATACTCTAGATTTGGCTCCATGCAACTTCTTTTTGTTTCCAAAATTAAAAAAGTCACTTGCTGGGCAGAAATTTGAGTCGAATGAGGAGGTCATTGCCGCCCCGGAAGCCCACATTGCGGACCTCGAGAAAACGTATTTTTTAAACTGGTATAAGAAGTTGGAGAATCGCTGGTTCAAGTGTATCGAGCTAAAAGAAGACTATGTTGAAAAATAAATCGCCACTTTTCCAAAATTTTCGTTTTTTCTTATATAGGCTAAGTACTTATCGGACCGCCCTCGTATATTAGACTTTCTTGTCGACTCTTGGAATAGAATATTATGCCTCCCGCTCATTTTCTTTTGCCTTTTAGTTCTGTAACTCCTAAAGAATATTCCTATCATTTTGTTCACTAAATTTGTTAAGACAGATTTTTTTTATTTTGTCTAGTCCTTTCTTTACATACCATTTTAAGAGAAAAATTCTGATGGAAAACTTGTTTAATAATTCGGTGTAGGTACATTTGATTTTTGTTATTAAACATTTTTAGGCACCATTTTCTGAAAAAAATAATAAAAAAAATGCATATTATATTACGTCGATGCAATGCTTCGATATTATACACATTTTTAGGAAGAGTTTTTGCATAGTTTATCAGTGTTAAAAAATATTTTTTTAGATTTTTTTTTTTAAATACAATAGTTTGTAATCACCCTATATCAATCGGAATGATTTCCACAATATTGAAGTGTGCGATGGTGATGTTGTTGAGACTTGCATAGTTTGAGTTTCGTATTATTACTATCATTATTTCAGTTCCGTTCACAGTAGCGGCTAGTGGTTGCATGGCGGCAGCAGTTATCCGGTGTCGGTATAGGGTATAATATACTAGTAAAGTTATTCATACTGAAGATTTATAGCTAAAATAATAATAAATATTGAATAAAATTTTAATTAATTCGGATTGTTGCGAGATTCTTGCGCGGAGAAAGTGTTATTTGTTAAGTGTTTTGTAGTTGGGAAGTTGAAGAAAGAAAAATGATAAAATTTACTTAGGTACGTTGAATATATTTTTTTGAAATATTCAGAGATGAGACATTCTATCATTACGATTTTTACATTTGAATTAGTTATAATCTTAAATACACCCGAAGTACGCTTGTGTTGTGAAAGCAGGGTAGGTTAGTAGCAAGATTTGAATCCGTGACCTCTCGATTGAAAATTTAAAACTCTACCATTAGTAGTCCGTTACTATTACCATTACTAATATCCCATTAATGAGGTAGCCAGCGGAGTAACTGCAAGTAATAAACATTCAGATTGTCCTCTACTTATAAAAAAAGAAGACATTAAGGATGGGTGGCATACCTCAGTGCTGAATTGTATATGTTAATATAACCTTATACGTGATGTTTTGAAACACCTGCTTTTTACAGAATGCTAAAAATTTGAAAAGTCTGGAAGACCTACATAATATATACAATGCACTAAACATATATACATGTAACACCCAGACCCAGAACAATTTGAAAAAGGTTATGTATTCTTCAATCTGCCCTGAACCCGGGACCTCGTGACTCAAAGGCAAGATCGCTACCTCCGCGCCACATCTGCCGTCAAATTTCCTAAATCTAATAACATTTTGTGTTCTAAAAACAATACGCTACCTTAATGCAGAACTAGACAGTGTTTTAGGATGATTTTTTTAAGTAGCAGATTTAAGCTTTGTTTTTGTAATAAAAAAAATATATTTAAAATATCTAAAGCAAATTTTGACATGCATTATTATTTAGGAATCTAATAACTCTCATTCATTAAATTATTTCGTATCTATTATTATCATTATTTCTTGTTTTCAAAATTTCAACGTAGGCTAATTCTGCATTAAGGTAGCGAATAGTAAGAAATTGAATTTACTGCCTCACTAGACTTTTGCCTGTTCTGATGCAGAGGCAACACTGTTATATCCGGATGTATCCGAATAACCGATTCGCCAATACATTAATTCTGTAATTCATATTATTTATAAGATATGTGTACGTGAGAAATTATCACATATTTATTATTGCTTCAACACAATCTTGAGTAATTTTTCTTTGCCTTTCTCAATTGGTAAAAGGAAAAAATAAATTGTGTGCGGTTATTATTAATAACATCGTTAACAGTGTAGTGCCTCGATGTAATTTATCCGCAGGAATACTAAACTAGGTATAACAAGAGTATTAATTTGGAAGAGCTCATCCGCTTAGCCGGTTAATCGGAAAAATAACAGTCTGGGTTAAACTAATAAATTGTTAGATGTAATAAATCGCTTTTTAGTGATAATATAGCCACTACATTTTATTACAATATTTTTTCCACTTGTTTTTGTTTATTTTATTTGTTATTTTTTTTTTTTGTTTATTTGAAATAAAAAAAAAACACCACTCACCCAGACATTGTTCACGTTTTCGATGAATGATGCAGTAAAATACACATTATCAAACACACATTAAAATACACAATATTTTTTCCACTTGTTTTTGTTTATTTTATTTTTTATTTATTTTAAATTAAAAAAAAAACACCACTCACCAAGACAGTGACTCAAAAACACCACTCACCTTTTCGATGAGTGATGCAGTAAAATACACATTATCAAACACAATTAAAAACAGAGAGAAGAGAGATTAATACGAGTATAAAGAAAAATACACTCACCCACACTTATTTACACAACTTAAATAAAATAATTTCTCGGTGTTATAAATATTTTTTTAATCATTGTATATTTATTTTAGCCGTGGAGCACCCGGTGAAAATTTGGCCTCCCACTCTTTTCCGTAAGTTTTCTTATGTCTTGTAAAAGGCAGGTGTTTGGAAAAATAAACACATTTTACATTTTAAATTCAGCGATGAGGTTGGCCACCCATCCTGAAGGTCTTTTTTATGAGTTTGACAATGACTTTTTAAGTCGAAACCAGGTTACTGGTTTGTTAATAATGAATACAGTACCTCTAAAAAACAGTTTGTTTGTTCACATAAATTAGTATGGAGTTTTACAAATAAACGTTAACTCAATCAATGTCCTATTTTTTGCCGATATGCAGATGACAGCTTGCATATTTTTCACATAAAGCATGTCTGCTGGCTACCCCCTGTGTGGGATATGCCGTGATGGTACAGAAAGATATTTATTAAAATAAATATTATAAACTTTAAATTATGAAAAGCATTTTAGCAATGCGATTGGTAACCAGATTGAAAATCGGTAGGCTCGTGGTTTGAATCCAGTTGGCGATGTACGTGCTTTGCCTTTATTACACAAGTTATTACTTAAAGAGGTGGTTGGATGCTTGATGGCAAAGCCTCGGAGTTTCATTTGAAAGGTTCCAGATTCAAATCCACACGCTGCTAACCTATTTCACCTTCACAACACAACAATATTGCTAATTGCGAGGATGATTAAAAAGAAACAACACGTTAAGGGTGCTTTCAAGTGGATTATCATTCTCAGTCAAAAAAATAAATAAAAACCTACCTACTTAAATTTATATTTTAGAGAAAACATTAAATAAGTAAAGATAAAATATGCCACATTTCTGAATATAATATTATTTCTTATTTCATTTTACGGCAGTGCACCCGTAATCGGGTGAATTATTTAATATTAATATTTAATTATTTGAATTATTGATTTTATTTTTTATAAATACAAGACTACAATTCAGTTATAAAACATGAAAATGACATTTGAAATTCTACAAAAAACAAAATTTGGCCCCAGACAGCATTATAGAGCTAGTATTAGGGGCTAGAAATCTTCAAATAGATTTGTCTTCTAAAAAGCACATAATTTAAAAAATTAAAATAATAAAAAAAAATCCGATAGTATTGATAATAATAAAAATATGATAATATAATAATGATAAATATCGACTGAGCGGAAATTTTGAGATAAACTGCTCTTTACAGGATACTTAACATTTGTGTATATAAAAAAAATATTTGGCAATCGGTTAACCGCATTTTTAACCGGTTTGAAGTGTGTGAAAAAAGATTTATTATAAGCAGTACATAGTTAGCCGTAAAGGTGATTTCCAGGCACTTAGTAATTGATTGATTAAGTTCCGTGATGGATTCTGAGGGGTAAGTTAATTCTTTCAGCTATACAAGGGATATTAAAAGTGATTTATTGTAAATATGTACCTATTAATTTGTTGCATTTTTATAGCTTTTCCGATGTAACCAGGAATTGAATCAAGAATCTAGCTACACCATTGTAGCATATCACATAAGTGGGGTAGCCAACGAAATAACTACATGTAATGAACATGAATGTCGGCCAGTGTGGTGCGGAGTTAACGCTCTTGCCTTTGAGTCACGAGGTCTCGGGTTCGATTCCCGGCCAGGGCAAAGTGAAGAATGACCTTTTTCAAATTGTCCTGGGTCTGGGTGATACATGTATATGTGTGTAGTGCATTGTATATGTGTGTATTGTCGCGTTAGTACCCTGTCGCGTTAGTGTCATATTAGTCAGTATTATATCGCTCGTCAATGGTTTACCGAAATCGATCGCGATTTTTTTTTTAAAAAGATATGTTTGGGTTTGTTATAAACCCAAATACAACCTTATACACCTGAAGGCCGAGACTCTACCTCCAGGCTACCGACGAACTCGAATTTAAATAATCAAGTAACGGATGTGCATTGTAGAATACTTAAAAAAACATTCAAAATAATAAGACGCTTCATTGATAAAAGAATCTTGAGAATTTGGCGAACTTTTTGCCTGGAGACAATATCTTCCAAATAACCATGAAACCAGTCTATCCAATGCATTTTGAGTTTGACTTTTTGGTTAGCTGCTTATTAAGATGCAACTTTTCCATAGATTGATACTATCTTTTCATTTACTGCATTCGAAACGGTTCGTTCAGTAATTTGCTTTTCCACACAAATAGAAGTTAAATAAACGCACAAATCACCCGTTTTGGTTGGATAACAGAAAATAAAATAAAAAAAAGTATTAGCACCGAGGAAATAATCTTAAAGAGAGAGGGAGATAAAAAGGGGGAAGTGGAAAACTAATTTGTTCCCTAACAGCAACCATTTTAAGCATAAAAATTAGGACATATTTTTTATATTACAAAAAATAAAATTCGCTGATAAAATTTTTGGTGTGAGCTGTGTTCTCAAAAGATTTCAAGGCCCACTAAGTAATTTTTCACAATACAAAAATTGTATCGATGACTGGTGTTCAACTCAAGATATTTTTTTTAATTTGTAGGTAATTACTGAAATTTCCTATTTGACATAGCTCGACTTTTCAATATTTATATTTCTGAAACAGAAAAAGGATCCTGATGCTTACGAATTGTTATAGGCTCGTTTAAGTGCACTTTACCTATGACACGTTCATCCATCTTCGATCGACGGTTCGAATTTTAGACATCTGTTGAGCATATAATTATGTCAATTAAGTGCAACCATTTTTGTTAACTTAATTAAACAACTATTGTGATGAGGCTGTTGAGAATCTATCGTAGATTTTGACCAGTGGTGGGATTGGTTGGATTAGATTGGCATGGATGAAGTGCACTTTAACCAGCCTAGGCCGATTAAAGAGAGTTTCCACAATCTTATGGTTGTACAGATGATGTATCTATTGAGTAATATTTTTTTTTTATATCTTCACTCACGTAGGGTTGAAAATTCAGTAAAATTTTAAAACTACGTTTAATATTCAAAATAAACTGTCTAGCCCAGGCCCCAGGCTATACTATGGGCACATTGGCCATTTGTTCAGGACACCAAATTTTAATGGGCATCGAATTTTAGTCAATAAACAGAAATTGTGAGAAAAATGGCGCCAGCAGACCATTTTGCCCAGGACGTCTTTCACTCAGCCCGGGGACTGGTCTAGCCTCATGAGTATCTTTAAAATATCATGCAAAAGTGTGTATTCAACTTTTATGAACACTTTTAGTTAGATTGTCAATTAAGTAAAAACCACAGTTTAATTACCAAGAATAGTTTAATGTGTCTTGGATACTGGATAAAATTTCAAATTGAGATCGCGTCGAAAATACATAAAAAAATTGTCATGGGAGGTAGGTATCCGACGCATTAATTTTTAATGTAAAAAGAGTTTAAACCTCGTTCCGATTTTCGCTTAATACTTCTTATTTACTTCCATATAAATTCATACATATTTCTATAGAAGTAGTGGTTCAACCTAATGAACAGAATTTGATTAGGATATTATCGATTTTCAATACTTTACAATATTTTAGACACTGTAAACCCTACTTTATTATTACTTGATACTGTACTCTGTGAAATGGTGAAAAAGAAAAATATTTAGTAGATACCTCTACGCACTTAAAATTCCATTGAAAAACATTGAGAGGCCATAAATATGTGTGTAGGGATTTGGAGTGGAAAATATTTTCAAATACATACTTACCTTTGGATAATAATAATTAACTATTGGTTCTTTGAAATCAACTTCTGGTTTTCACGTGCTTAATTTAATCTAACTCCTAATCAACGTTAATAATAATTGAATCGATGAATGTTAAAAGGTACCTATGTCATTTTTTCATTAAATGGAGATATTTAAAAAAAACTTAATATTTCAGTCTAGAGCGAAATTTTCTTTAATTTTTTTAACTAAATAATAAGAATAGGGTATAGTTGATTGAATAACTCCCCTAATAATTTTTTTCAAAACCTGTTCACCATTATCCTCCATTTTGAAAAATAACAACCAGCTCCCACCTCTTGTATTCGTAAAATGCAAACAACATCAAAATTTGACAGAGCTCCTGAAATAATAATAATAATAATCTGGACAATTTATTGAGCGCCGTTTTGTGGTACAAACCACCGCAAGGGCGCATTTTCAGTTTTTTTTTTTAATTTATTTATTGTTATTTATCAAATTTTAATATATTTTTATTTATTTATTTATTTATTTTATTCTTCTTGCACATCATCATTCATATAACAAATAAAATAGGGCAATATACACAGGAAAAAATGTGATGATGTGCAGTGGCGAGATTTATGAATTTAATTTAACTATTAAAAATAATTAATGTATTTCTAACTGTCACAAATTTGAAATATGAAACAATTATGTGAGTTCTAATTGTAGGTATTATTATTATTATTGTCACAAAAAAATAATCATAGATTACAATAGGATAAAAAATTCTAGGCAATCGCAAATTGAATGTTAAAAGGTATCTATGTTGATGACATGAGTACCTTTTAACACTCAACTTCAATATTCGTGGTATCGATTTTAAATGAAATTCTATGATTTTTAGCCTCTTTTTGCACTCAAACGACGGGTAATGGTTCTAAATGAAAAATTACATCATTAACTCAAAATCATAAAAAATGGGACATGGGTACCTTTTAACATTCATCGATTCAATTATGTAGTGAAGTGATCTTCGGAAGTATTACCTCCAAAGTTTTACGGAATTTCTTAAAAATACTTTTAGAACTTTTAATTATAAGTTTAAGTAACTTTAAAATTATTATTATTTATAAAGATATAAGTTTCTGAATAGTTTTGTATCGAATGAGTTTGATTATAATGAATAAATATTCTTTTTGAGCTTAGGCAGTCTGCGGATCTTAAGGTATTCAGAAGGGACCTAAAACCTTTTATTTTTTGAAGTATTATTAAAAATTGCATAATGTTTTGTATTCTTGAAGTGGATACATATTGTATACCTGCTAAATGTTTAATGTAGTACACAATATAATATGTAAAGTAGCATTCACATTGCTTCACTTTGGATGATCATCCAGAGTGTCAGGGTCAAACCTGTTCATCGAAAGTGAACACGTCTGTTCACATTTGTTCATCCTATGCTTTCACTGCCATGTCAACACTCTCACTCATGTTGTTTGACGTATTTTCGTATAAAAATAATTAAACAAATTCAAAAATGAAAAAATAACGCTTAAAATAAATTAATATAGCTCTCGACTGCATAATAATTTTGTACATGATTCTGACATTCGATACAAATTCATAGAGAATTAAACAAATAATAAGATAAAACTTGTTTATGGTCGTTTCAGTGAAAGGACCTTTCATCAAAATTATGACGAGTGGTAATCTCTTTCCTCCATCATCGCTAGTGATCACTAGCGATGAAATGCCCGTTCACACCTGTTCATCTTGGAGGATCATCCGGAGTGATCACTGAAAGTGAACAAATGTGAACGACCCTTAACTTCTGACGTGGATACCTTTATTATGTATTCGAGATTCTCATTTGTTCTATTCATTATTAATTATATTATGACGTGGATGTAATTTTATTTATTTTATTTTTATTCTTCACTGTACCTACATTCTTTACAATAATACAAATTATATTCACATTCGACACATTCATATAAAATAGTTCAAAATAATCCATGTATCGACTATTTACAAAGATGTTAATGCTGTAAAAAAGGTTCATAATTCAGTGTAACTCTCTCTTGTTTCAGATAGGACAGCATCATGACAGACATTTCAGACACAATTGTTGAGGATTCAAAATCTGCTCTAAATAATTCTTCAGCATCCAGCAAGTTTCACAAAGATCAAATAAGCATTTCAAATGAAACATCTCAAAATATCATAGCAGATAAAATAGAAACTCTTAATAAAATTGATACAAATAAAGACACTAATGAAACAGAACAATCTGTTTTTAAAGATAAAACAAATAAGTCCATAAAAGAACCAAGAGTTGACATAGAAATGGAAGGTGACGACAAACAAATTGACATTATTGGTAAAAGATTTGATGCAGTTAATGAAAAAGGACAAAATTTTAGACTGAGTGCTGGTCTATTGAAGAAAGCTAATAATGTTAAAGTAGACGAAAAAAGTGAACTCGACTTCAAGTTAGAGCATTATTTTGACAATTTGGATTTAAACATGTTGACTATAGATGAATCGAATAAAAAAGAAGTGGAAAATGATGTAAAAATGAACAAAGAATTCAAAACTATTAGACATGTCCACAATAAAAATGTTGAAGAGAATGGTAAAGAAAAACCTAGTGAGATAAAAGTTGAAATCAATGCTTCTAACATATTAGACACGAACGCTTTAGCAATGTATCAAAAAACTATGAATCAAAGGAATAAAACAAAAGAAAATGATATCAGCGGATGTGCAACTATTGAAAAAATAGGTTCAATTATTGATGGCGTAAAGGGAGATGATTTAAACGGTGCTAAGCAAAAGGTGGAAAAAAAGAAACCGTTTGATTCTGTTCTTGTTCGTAAGATGTCATCACATGGTCTAGTTGGTGTGGTTCCAGCTGGTCAGAAAGCTAAAAAGGTGCAGAATAAGAAATTTGGAACTATTGCGAAGCATTTCACCAAATTGCCAGGTAATTTGTTTTTCTATTTCTTTTTAACAACTTTAAGTTCTTATCTATAGCTCTTGGAGGAGGTTTAGTGTATATGGAGATTTGTTTATTTCTCAATATTTTTTAGAGCGATTTTTGGAGTGACCTTAAAAGACTCGCCCTCGCCCTCAGGTTCATTGAATAATAATGTCTATATCAATGTCAAATGAGTACTTTTACGTTTGCTCAATTCAAGTTTAATGATATCGATTCAAACGTTTTTTCAAATATTCGACGGCGAAATTGAATGATGAATGTAAATAAGTTAAGATGGTTTGGGCACGTGGATAGAATGAATGAGGACAGAATGACTAAGAAGATATATTTGGTTGAGAGGAATGGTGCTCGGACACGTGGACGTCCGATGATCAAATGGCAAGATCATTTAAATCCAATCCTACAGGACGGTCACGTGTTGAGCACATTGAACATGAGAACATGCATGAGGAATTGTATGACAGTGACGGAAGCGAAAGATGTACGCAAGGATAGAAGGAAGTGATGCTCGATCCTTTCTGCCTACCCCACGAGGGAAGCGGCGTGATGGTATGTATGTTTAAATAATTTTATAATTGAGGAAATTTTACATAAATATTCAACCTTTGCTTACAATTTAAAATTTGTAGGTTTAATTGGACGATCTGTAATAAGCCTATGTGCAGTTTTACAATTTTTATACATAAATGACGCCATATTGAAATATTTCAAATTCCTTTACATAATAATTTAAAATTCGGTGACGAGGTGGTAGAAATAAATAAAAAACGGCTATTTACCACAAACTTCTTAATTAAATTATGAAAGTTGAGAACAAATATTTTTTTGAGTATGAAAGCATAACCAATATAAAAAAGTTTAGCCCTGCCACTTGTATTAGAGTGAATGCCACTTACTCCTGCAGCATAAGTCAAACCACATTTTAGCGTTATGTAGTCGTTTGACTATAGACGATTTTGCGAGAAAATATCACTGACCATTGTGTAATTTAGCTACGAGAATTGAATCTTATAATTCCTTTACTTTACGCTAGCCTGATGATGAGAGCGGAAGCTCTTGAAAGCCAGCTCACGTCCAATAAAGTCATAGTAGATATAAATTAAAGAGGTGTTTTATTTATAATTAATTTAACACGAAGTTCCACCAAGAACGGTTGAAAAATATTAACTTTAAATTGATACTTTCTCGCTAAGTCGTCTAAAGTCGAACGACTGCATAACATTAAAATGTTTTTTGACTATGTCTGCTCTCTTTGCAAACGCTTTTTGCTTCCATAACATCCATGAGATTCTTTATATTTTCTTTTCTCTCCATTGTACTCAAAACGTCTCCATCCTTTATGATTAGATCTACATTGCATAGACATTTACTCCTCGGACAGCCACTTCTTCAAGTAGGTGCCGAATAGATTTGTAAATAGTTTTATTATTTCATACTACAGTCTGTAGAACATTGGGGAACATGGTCGTGTCACATAATCAAATCGTGTGAAATGAACAATCATGATTTAACACAGTATCTGCTTATAATTCTCACTTTGAAATGTTTATTACATCGAGTCAATTTTATTATTTGTACCTACTAGCCTCTATCCCGGGTTCCTTCGAAGAATAATAGTTAAACAGATAACATAAGCATAAGCATAGCTCTTAAATAACATAAGCAACCTTGCGAATTGGCTTAAGGCTGGCTTGATCATTTTTAGTGTGTATGGACAACTTCCGCTATTCTCGCTGCCACGATATATTTTTATTTTTTCATTTCAAATATAATGATACAACGCTGATATTTATCCCGTGGAGCATCCGGTAAAGAATTGGTCTCCCACTCTTCTCCGTAAGTTTTCGAGTGCCCTGTAAAAGGCAGGTGTGGGATAAGGTTTGCCACCCATCCTGAATGCATTGGTTTTATATTCGAACGGAGAGGACAGCTTGAATGTTTATTAAATGCAGCTGGTCTGCTGGTTACCCCACTTGTGAGATATGCCGTGATGGTATAGTAGATAGTAGTAGTAGTTTATGATATTTATTGATATAGACGTCTGTCGTCTTTCAAAGACATTGTCAATCTCCTTTGTCAAGGATTGAAAATGAATGTCGTAGAAAGACGACAGATGTCTCCGTCAATAAAACTCGATATGGTGGAATAAAACATTTGATTTAAATTTAATACAATAGAAGATATTCTTCTTTCTTTATTTTGGTAGCAAATGATCTGATTTCGAGTAAATCATCATAGAAAGTATTTCGCAAAATAGAGGATTGCCTTTTTGCCAATCTATTTAATAAAACATACATATATATTCATTTTTAAATACCAATTACAAAAAATATCACTTTGTGTTGACCTAATCCTAAAGGTAGGAGTTTGTTTAGAGGGTATTATAATTTAATCTCAACATACATATATATTACTGTATGAACGGATAAAAATATATTTTACTCTAGAGATTATTACCTTCGGTAGACTATCTTTCAGCGTGTAATAGATAAGATCAGCAGTGAGGTAGTACATACATTGTGTTGTGATGTTTCTAGGTTGTTACAGTAGCAGTGTGCTATGTATTATATTATGACTGTATTATACATAAATTGTCGTAGTGAAATTACATTATGTCATGAGACACCATTTTTCGGAAAACTTTCACAAAAAAAATTTCAGCTCAAAAAATAGTACAGAAAATTATAAAAAAATTATGGCGCTTTTATATTTTTAAATAAGCGTTTTTAAGGCTTATATCACCATTAAAAAAAGCAATTTTCGCACTTCCACTCGTGGCGGAGTACTGTGTGACGTCATCAGCTGCTACAAGCAGTAGGTACTAAGAGTGAAATGTGTGCCAATACAACATAGCGCCTAGCGACGTCACAACGATCTTATTCAATAACAGAAAATATGGATTTTTAAAATGAAAATAATGAATGAAAAGTTTTATTTTATCGTTTCTTATTAGGATATTCGTGATCAGCGTATATTTATTAATATGAATTGATAATATTTATTCATATTCCTCACATATGCATGTTCCCCATTCCAAGATTTTTAACAATGTAAAATTAATTGCTTCAAATAAAAAGTTCACGCACTCGTGGTGGCATGGGTGTTAACTGACATAAAAAGCAAGCTAGAAGACAGGCAACTAAGATGGTATTAGCACATAAGGCGGAGACCACCGGAACACATTGTTAACAAAGCTACGTCAATAAATCTCCCTCGACATCCATCAAGAGGGAGACCAAAGAATACCTGGATGACACAATATGCAATAGAATCCTGCGGAGAAATGGCCTGAATGAAGATGATATAAGAAACAGAAAGATATATAATCTCAAGATGAGAAGAGCTGACCCCAACAGCCTTCAGCGGCAATAAGTTGGGACAGTGCCACAAAGAAGAAGAAAATAATTCTACCAATCAGAAACCTCGATTGGAGAACCATGTCTACACAATGCAACATTGTGTAAAATCCAATCGTAAGAAGTGAGAAAGGTGTCGCAACGCTTACGAATTGGCTCTAGGCTGGCTTAAGTGATCACTTTCGGTGTCCATGGACAACGTTCACCAATTCCACCATTCTCACTGTCATGATGTAAGGTCCACCAATCGAGAGACGCTTTATGCAAACCTTAGAAGCAACCATCTTTTTGGGATCTCATTTTTCAGATCTCAAATAGATCTTGTCCGTGGACACCGAAAGTGATCACTTAAGCCAGCCTTGAGCCAATTCGTAAGCGTTGGGACACCTTTCTCAGTTCTTCCGATTAGATTCTGCACAATGTTGCATTGTGTAGACATGGTTCTCCAATCGAGGTTTCTGATTGGTTTTGTCATCTGCACCCAAATCCGGTTAAACAATAAAAAAAATTAGTAAATATTTTAAAATAATACTAATCGCTTCTCACGTGATGTTTGTTGACACGAAATTCCTGTAAGAAATGATTGTGGGTGATTGCTTTTAATCATAAAATATCTCTCACATTTTGTATTAAAATTACTACGATATCGTGTTAAAAGACCGTTGTTTTGCTAAAAAATTACATATTTCTTTATTTATTGATATCATAAAATATAACGCGTCTTCAACTTAGGTGAATAATTATTATTATTGAATCATTTATATTGCGCCGTTTTCGCAATTCTAATCACCTCAAGGGTGTATACACACTGTTTATTCACACTATAGTTTATTTTTATTATATTTTAATGAAATAAAATTTAGTAAAGTTTTATTGTCACAAATTTTGGTTAGGTTCAATTTGTGTATTTCTATTTTTACAATTATATACTTAAATTTTAACATAACAATCACCAAAAACAATACTATCATATGAATTAGTTTGAAATTTTGATTGAAAAAAAAATGTTTAACTTATATATTTTTTTAAAAAAGGATGAGAAGTTATGGGTTCAGGTAGGTACCTACATCTAGCCAAAATATGCCAACAAAAACCAAGAACAATCAATAGTGTTTGTGATGGCTTCCTGTACTCCGCAATTAAAATTTAAAATAAAGTTTGCCTAGCTCTCCAAAATAACGTAGAAAATCACAAACATTTAAAATAAAGTTTGCCTAGCTCTCCAAAATAACGTAGAAAATCACAAACATTTGGTAACAGGATTTAAGTTCCAGTGAAAACTTAAAAAAAAAATGTTTTAAATTAAGACGTGTAGTGTTTCTGTCATAAATCCATTTTCTTTAAATCTGCATAGTAATATATACATATAATGGGTTACAATCTATTAGATTAGTCCGCAACGAGCTTGGATTATCTTGGATTATGTCAACAACAAAAATATTATATATTCAGGATGGGTAGCAAACCTCATCGCTGAATTTAAGATGTAACCTGCCTTTTACAGGACACTCTAAAACTTACAGAAAAGAGTGGAAAACCGATTCTTTACCGGATGGTTAATTTTGTGGTAGGTATATAATGAATTAAATAAAAGAGCAAAACGAGGACTATAACACTATGTTCATAAGTCACTTTGACTAAAACTGGACATAGTGTAGTTTCGCTCCGACACACAGATATATTATATTGCAGTAGTAACAGTAGTAGTGAGAGATAAGGATGGAATGTGTAGGAACTTTTGATAAGTTTCCATAACTTGGTGTAATATACGTAACATTATAATGCAGTGGCGTAACTGCATTATATACAACATTTAAATGAAAAACGTTTACACACGACGCAACGTTGCGGAAATGTAAATGTGTATTGATATTGTTATGATAAATTATGTGCAGTGGAAGATAATAAAATGATAAATAAAATTTAAAAACATTGTTTTTTTTTTATTTCGTTATGGAATTCTACTACCTAAACATCGACAAAGTGTAATAATAAAAATAAGTAAATTTAACACACGAAATAAGGCTTAGAAAAGACAACGTCACCTTATTCGGTAGTGCCCCGGACGAGACTTGAACCCGCATCCCTACCTTTACGCTAGGAGTGCTTTGTCCAATTAAGTTACTGGGCGACTTGCCTGAATAAAAATAAATCTATTTTTGTGTGTTTGCACACAGAACGAATACTTACTTACTTTACTTTTCGGGTCCGGACTTCAGACCTTGCCACTCCAGTATGCAGCGACGTACATCGCCTTGTCATTCGCCAATCAAGGAGCTTGGCGACAATCCATGGATGATGCCATCTGAAAGCACAAACACCGTGCATAGTCTGAACTACCCCACGTGGAAGACACTGAACAGAACGAATATAAGTACACCACGTATACATGCAAAAGATATTATGTAGTGTATCTAGTCACTATAATAAAGTAGATACTTGTAAGATAAAAAAAAACATATTTTATTTCTTGATAAACGTGGAGTTTTACAAAATTAATATTAATAAAATACAACACTCAAGATTTACGTTAAAAATAATAGGTGTCCGATACAGATGTTTGTTTAAATGGGCTTATAACAAAACCCCGCCACTGGTTTCCACACCTACTTATTAGCTTGTGTAAGGTGTATTTGCACGTGCACAGGTATTTTGAATAGTCATTATAAGCTCGAAAGAATAAAATACATCAAATAAGGCACTATACAACACTTTTGTTATTTCAGAATTTGATTATTTGTTTGAGAGAAGTCTACATTCTGCTGCGTCGTACAAATGAAATGTTTGATAAGTGATTTTTAAGACCTGTGCCATTATTGAAAAAGAACGGAAATATATTCTTACTGTGACGTGTGTGAAATGAATTCTAAATACTCTTAACTTTTAACGTAATTCTATATTTTGTGATAAAATTTAAAAAAAAACATTTGAACAACATTTTTGAAAGTTTATGGAATACTTACATCTTTTTATTTCTAAGGCTACGAACTTACACATAGGTACATCTTTTCAGTACAAAACTAGAGAATTATCCAAAATATCGCCCTGCAACTAGATAACTGTATAAAATATTTCCCTGCAACTAGAAAATTGTCCAAAATATCTCTTTGCAACTAGAGAATTTTTTAATTTATCTCTCATTGTGTATATAATGCACTGAGTTTGGTTTACAATTAAATAATACTTGATAATAAATAAGACAAAGATAAAAGGATCATCGCAGTCAACTGACATCCTTAATTTTCCAGCAAAAATGTGAAATTTATATAAAAAATCTTCGTATACTTAGAGGATTAAGTGGTAATAAAATCTCTGTAAAATTGAGAAAACGCTGGTTGCCTGAAATAAATGACAAAGAGTGATAATTTCATCAGTTGTACTAATATTGTGTTTAGGAAAAAAGTTTTTTTTTTTAACTGCAGAAGCAATTGGTAATCAGAGCCTTAGTTTACTGTAACTTTGAAAGAAAATGATACACGACTCTGCATTAACAACCAGCCTTATGTGGTGTTTTATATAACTATAAAACTGTTTTATCTAGTATATATGTATGTGTGTATATTCCTGATGACTTTCACTCCACTTTCATAATACGAGCTTTCAGTTTCACGCGGACTTTATTCGAAAACGGGTCATTAAATGAAATAAGTTCGTTATCAAATTTGTGAGCACAACACAAATAAACAATATTAAAAAATAAACAAACAATCAAAAGAAATTTTTATCTCTTTGCACATCGCGTTGGCCAAAAACTGTAATGATGTGCAAAGTAAGCTTAAAGAGAATAATAATGATATTCTTGTTTTATTATTTAATTGTTAATATGTACTTCCACCATGTACATGTACATGAATTATCATTATATCAGCGTCCTCGTATTTATTTAAAAAACGAAAAACGCAGAAGCATAAATGTGAATACACTCATGTTGAAAATAGTCAATATCTATACAGAGCGAATTAACCGCGAAGACCCAATATCTCACAAATGTGGTAAAATGGTGCGATGAGGCATACAATAATATGTCTTAAATCTGAATTCTAAAGCACTGTATATCTCTCTGCGTTCTCGAATAGAATGTGCAAAAGGGAATGAAAAAGATGTAATATTAGATACAAAGAAACTTGTATATTATGGATGAAATAGTTTATGTGGAGAAAAACGGTATTTCGTAAATTGCAAAAAAGTGTGAAAATGTCGTGTGGGTAAGAACGTGACCTACTTGCATAGGAATTCTGAGTATTTCAAGTACTTTGACGATCGGTTGAAAATAGAAATTAAAGTACTAAATAATAGTGTAGCTATATGAAAATATTGAAAGGCTAAAATGTTGATAAAATTAAAAAGATAATGTTTAATTCATCGACCGACGGTTCTTGGTGGAAGACCATTTTAATAATTTATTATTAAAACAAGATATTATATAGGTAGTAATTCCACTGCTGGCTTTATTAATTTGTTAACCGTCTTTCAAGAGCTTCCGTTCTCATCGTCAGGCAAAAGTAGAAGAGATTTCCACACATTTGGCAGCTTCGTATATTATCTATTCTGAATGTCTTATTTTTAGGGCTCAGAGAGGATGACATGTATGCTTATTGCGTGTAGTTAAACCACCGACTTCCTCTCTTGTATTAGATGGCGTAATGCTAGGTAAAGATAGGCAGAAACATAGACAATTTTTACACCAAGTTCTTAATCATGTACCTAGCAAAGGATCTAGCAAATATTCGTATAGCCGAGATTAAGCTGGCTTTAAAAAAGTTTCTTAAATAGATTTATTAATGGAATAAAGATTGAATTGCTATTTAATTTAATTTAATTAACAGAATTAGTTTATTTGATTTATACAACAGATTTTTTTGTACGATGTGTGTATTCCTTTTTTTTTCAAGTTTTATGGATATTTTTTCGTTATGTTCCTATAGTTTTTTCTTTTTTTTATTAAATTTAAAATACCAGAGTATATCTTTTTGAAGTTGAGTCATTGAAATTTAATGTTTTATTCATATGTTTTTGTTAACTTTGAAAAAAATGTGTACTAAAAATTGCCCACTGCCCACTGCCGCATATAGGCTCCGTCCACGTGAACGACCTTATGCAGCAAGGGCTCCATAAGTAAGTAAGTAAGTACTAAAAAATAAATAATTCTTTACTGGCCATAATCTGACACAAATACATAATATAAAAATATTCAACATTACAAAACGTGACAAGTAACAAAACTAGGCCAAAAGGCGGACTTGTTGCTGAGCAACGTCTTCAAGTCAACCCTAAACTTAAACATAAAAAAAAATATAATTAGTTTATGCCTAACTAAGTAATCAAAACTCATCATAAAATAAACAAATAAAAAAAGAAATAATAATACAGGTTCCAAAAGTTTAAAGTTTTAAAAATATTGAATAAATTATATATCTAACTATATAAACATGCATACCTACATAAGGTTAAATAAAATACTATAATAGAAACAAATTATAGAAACCTGCAATTAAGAAATAAACTATAACAATAATAAATATCTGTGCACTCCTGGAGGAGACAAGGGTAGAGGGGGAAAAAAATATTAAATAAAATAATAAATAAAAATATATTAATGTAGGTACCTAAAGTATTTTTGTGTGTACTTGAATACAACGAATACTTGAAAAGGTAGATGTATTATTATTCGAAATAGTTTCTCTCCTTCTTACAAGATATCCTTCTTTGTAATTCGTCGATATTCTGTCCCGAAGCGAGGAAAAAAAATCAAATTTGGTGGAAATCTTTCATTTTACCCCATTAGAGATGAGCTGATATAAATTGCGATATTGATGTTACCAAATTTGTGGAACGATTCGATAGAATATATATCGATCGTTATTTTGACGAATTGTGAACAAATGATGCATTCACAAAAAAATCTAATGAATTGAAAGAAAATCATGAAAAAGTTTTCAGTTTAAAGAAATATTTGTGACAATTTACATTTTTGAAGCAAAGAAATTTCGTTTTCTAACTTTATTTATATTTTGAATTAAATGACTTGACGCACGTATTATTATTTTTGACGCGCATTATATGTAATTGTTTTGATTTATTGTGTCCATGTAAAAGTTATATTTTTTTGGGTATTGCCCCAGAACGGACCTTAGTCTAATTTTTAAAATGAAACACGATATATAGTTATTCCACTATTATTGACTTCATTTATTTAGCAAAAATAAATAAAGTCAATAGTGGAATAACTACAATATATCGTGTTTCATTTTAAAAATTATTAATATGAACTTCCACCAAGAACCCTTGGTCGATAAATTGGACCTTAGTCTAGTGGGGCAATATATTATGTTGTTCTTTTTGTTTGTTTGTTTTGCAATCAATATAAAAAAAAATTACAAGTGGGCTATCCAGTGGATCTTTTTTTTAAATGAATACCTACACTTTCTTATCTCATATAATTATTTTTTCTGGTCAATATTTTATTATTTATTTGTTCATATTATTTATGTCACAACGGTACGACAATCAGGTTATTTTCTTTTAAATTAATTTATTCATATAAAAACAAGTTTTGTGGATACTAAAAATATTGATATTTTCATAACTTATATGAAAATATCGTCGTACAAATACAAGTTTTTTTTGGATAGTGAAACTCTTGTAATTCAGTAACGCATTATTTAAAAACAAAAATTAAATCATAAAAAAATTTGTTTAATGCTTGTGCTCCAAGTTTGAAACCATATTGTTTCGTATCGTGGTGAAGGTTAAAAAAAAACATCGTTAGATGTCGTTGGATTACGTCATCCCGAAGATGGATTCGTCGGGGGGCGAAATTGAAACCGACAAAAAACTCCAACTACAGATGTCGCCTGAGGGGATGGACGCTAGGAGAAAGGACGATAAAGGTTTGTATGTCTACCATTTCAATACTATAAAGTAGATATATCACTTTTTACTTGGTAGCGATGATATTTTATTTCATAATAATATTATTACTAGTTTTTTGTTCTTTTTTCCTTTTTTAAACATTTGGATCCAAAATAGAACGAGGTCTTCTTTTTTTACATAATAAGTTTAGAACTTAAATTGGTTCCCATTTTTTGGGAAAGATAGGTTTTTATAATTTATTGTGAGTTTATGAGCCTCTTGTAAAAGAGGAGATTGAATGCAATGCTGTGAATAAGGTAGTATGTAAATACATTTTCAACTTGTGGCATAGGTAAGTTTAAAACATATCTATGTAGGTATTGTGAAAGATAAGAATTTGTAGAATATAACTACAACTACTATATCATCACGGCACACCGCACATGTGGGGTAGCCAGTGGACTAACAGCATGTGATAATCATACAGATTGTCATTCAAAAATGTCATAAAAAAACATTCAGTTTAGGTGGCATGCCTCATCGCTGAATGGTACATGTGGTTGTCTTATATGGCTTAACCAATACCTGCTTTAAACGGCACACTGGAAAAATTACAGAAAAGAGTGGGAGAACTGTATAGATGAAATTATTTCTATACCATTATCACTGTACATCTCACAAGTGGGACCAGCTGCATGCATTAAATACGCAAGCTGCCTTATCCGTGCCAACAAAAAATTAAGAAATTCAAGATCTCATCGCTAAATATGAGATATAAATGTTTTTTATTTTTTCGAATACGTGCCTTTTACATGACACTAGAAAACTAATTTATTTTTATTTATTTATTACATTTTTACAGGGATACAAACAGTCGATGGTTTAAAGCACAAAAGACACATGTCCACTATTTAGGTAAAATGAGTTAGTACCTATATGTACAAGATCGGTTGCAACGTTGTCTATATACTGATTACATAATTACCAATAATACTTATATCATTATCGAAATATTTTACAAAAACCAGATGCCAAACATTCTTAAATTATCATTTTTTTTGTGCACAGATGTAAAATGTCACATAAAATATTTAAAAATGTATTTATATCGACATAATTGATTCTTAAAAAGCACATTTCCACCAAGGACATCTTCTGAATTAATTTAAAATTAGTTAATTAATTTTGAATCTCAAACTTACAAAACCTGTTTTCTCTAAACTGTCAAATGTGGACATGTGTCTTCTGTGCTTTATACCATCGCAGTCATATACAGGTAATACTAATAGAATTGTATGAAGCCATAAGTGGACCAGTAAAGCCCCTATCATTACCAATATGTAATACAAATAATTAATGCAACAACAATGCCAGAGTGAAATAAATAGAACAAGTTTTTTTTTCTACTAATGATTTATTCGAGGAGAGAGACGTCTTTCGTCTTATTAGGACTTCATTCAAACAAGCTTAAGCATGAGACAAAATACAAAAGAATAATAAAAAAAACAATACGAACATGTTTAAATTGTAAATGTTTAAACTGGTTGGTTGTCAGATATTGCCTGCAGGCAATAAACCCGCCATTTGTACTACTTAAATGTACAATAAAGATTATTTTATTTTATTTATTTTGAATTCAAAATTCGCAATAAGAGTGTTATGAAAAAGAGTAGGAGATCAACTCTTTGTCGCGTGCTCTACAATACGAGTTTGTGGCCAGTTGGAAATTTCTTCCAACTTAAACATTTTTTCCAGAAAAAAATGGAAAAGTTTGATATACCAAAAAAGCACAATATCACAGCGGAAGACGAGGATAGTGTACCCTTTGTAAATTAGACTCCACTGTAGGGAATAAAGTTTATGTAGTTTCATCGCACTAAACGTAAAATGTTATAAATGCAAAGTAGTCTCTTGCAAGTACATATTAACATGCATAGGCGTACCTACTCAGAGGTGATCTTGCCCCCTTTCAAAAATAAAAATTGTCATTTCGAAAACAGTATTCAATATTGAAACAAATGGATATTGAAACCACTCAACAAGTATCCGACTACAAACTAATTTTTGACAATAACCGCAACAATAACGCACAATTACACGGTACATTGTAGGTAGATTGTCGAAAAGTTCGCCAGTAGTCGATCGCCATGTGCGGTTTGTCTACGGCCATTTTTTATACGTTTGTCAAATACACTGACTCAAATGGTATGTCATGCTTTGACCACTTCGTCATGAAACTTTTTTAAATCTCCCTTGAAAATTGATCCAAATTAGCATACTGGATAAAATGGGTTTAATTATTTTTAAATAATACATTGGACATATTGGACAAAATGGGATCTCAGATTCCTAAATTCTTGTCGTTAAATCCGGTCAATTTTTTTTTGTATATAAAGATGTGTAATATGTATGTAATAAATTCACACAGATTTTGAACATCATCGCTTGTGTCGTGAAGGTGGATAAATTAGTACTGTGAAGATATAAACCCGAAATTTCTTGATTGGAAGCCCTTATTCTGTATCTTATTTTGTATAAAATATTTATATTGTACGGCATCTCAAATTTCTATCCCTCCGCCAGAAAAAATCTTGGTTCTAATTGACATCGGATAAAACGAGTTAGCGAAATTTAAAACTAAGTAAAATAAGAGCTCCATCCCAGAATAGAAAAGGTCCCCACTCATTCTGGGAATTGCGCTGAGAGTGCAGTCGAGTATTTTGTAAAAAAAAAACAGACATTCCTAAAACATTATGAACAAGACATAATTTAACATTTTCAATTAAGCAGGAATGAGTTATGTCAACTATATTGAAGTTGGTATTTTTTGACACAGAGAAAAAAAATGTTTGTCACACCTAGTGGGTCCACTGATACCCTAGATGTCGTCATCTATCTCTCCCCCTCTAGATAAAATACATTCGATACGTCCCTGTTCGTCAGTGCGCGTTGTAAACGAATAAGAAAACTTGTTTAAAAAATGTAAAAACTTTGTAATAAAAGTAGGGATATAATAATATATGTAGATAGTAAGAATATAGGGAAGAAAGATAATACCATTACCAACAGTGCGAATCTCCTCATGTAACAAATTACTTGGAACATATAAATTTATATCTTTCCGCATATAAAATTAAGTGCAATTAATTCCATTAACACTTTTAAACCTGTATTAAAGTTTGAATATCATGGCACCATTTTAGAGATACTTGTCCAGGGCCTGGGTGTTACATGTTGATGTGTTTAATGCATTGTATATCGTAGTTTGGGAGTAGTTTGATTTGTGTGAATTGCTCATACATATTATGTTTTCTATTCTATCTCTCTATCTATTCCCTCACGCTGTATCCCAAGTGGGGTAGGCAGAGAGAACGGAACGTCAATTAGATCTGTCCTTATATACTTCTCTCGCCTCCTCCACAGTCATACAATTTCTCATGCACGCACGTCGATTTCTCTTACTCAAAACACGACCGTCCTTGAGGATTTGATCTACATGTTCAAGCCGTGTAGTTCTCGGACGCCCGCGCTTTATCACACCCCTCCTTTCAGCCAAGTATATCCTCTTTGTCATTCTTTCTGTCAGTATTATGTTTTACCTAAGTATAAGTAGGAAAGAAATCATTATCAGGAATAGGTGGGATTGGTGAACGTACCATGTGTAAAGAGCACTTAAACCAGCCTAAGCCGATTTGTAAGCATCGGGACACCTTTCCTGTTTCACACAAAAGGGAGTTTGCACAGTCTTTTCGTTGTGCGGATGAGGTGTCTATTGAGTAGAATTCCTAATTTCATATTACTTACTCTTGGTTTGCACTTTATGAAATACCTTACTAGTAACATTTTTAACATATCCAAATTCTCGTGTTAGTAATTGTCATAATATAAATCTAATAAAGAACTTAAAATAAAGAAAAATACTCTATAAATATATGTATGCACGTACATAGAATGATAAGAAAAGAGTATAGAAAGAACTCAGACGTAAAAGAAAATGGAAAAGAAGTTTCATTTATTTGTAGGTACTTCTGAGAAATTGCGGAAATAGTCGGAAAAATTATATACACGAATGAAAATTTGCATACATTGTGAATGTTTTTGGATGAAAAGATTATAATTAAGTACTTCACGTATATTTGAAAGAAAAAATAAACTTAAAATACGTTTTTTTAGAATATTTACTAATTTTTTTTTATTGTTTAACCGGATTTGGGTGCAGATGACAAAGATGGTTGCTTCTAAAGTTTGCATAAAGCGTCTCTCGATTGGTGAACCTTACATCGTGACAGTGAGAATGGTGGAATTGGTGAACGTTGTCCATAGACACCGAAAGTGATCACTTAAGCCAGCCTAGAGCCAATTCGTAAGCGTTGGGACACCTTTCTCACTTCTTCCGATTGGATTCTGTTGTTGTGTAGACGTGACTCTCCAATCGAGGTTTCTTAAAACACGTTTTTTTACGTCCGTTCACGTGGATCAAATTCTCTATGATTTTCCAACTCTGAAGAGTGTGGAGGTGTTCAAGGCAGGGTTAAAGACCCTATTGTTCAGGAGGTGTAATGATTCTTGAATGGGTCCTTGCGGTGGTTTAGCGCATATTAAAAAAAGTGTAGTTATAATTATTTTATTTTTTATTTTGTTTTCTTGAACCTAACGATTTCGCTCACATTAATGAGTGTTTCTAAAAGTACACATGTAAATGTCCACGAGGGCAGTTTTTATTTAAAATATTAGCTATATCATCAAGGAATCTCCCACAAGAGGGGTAGCCAGAATATTCTTCTTCTTCTTCTTCTTCTTCTTCTTCCTCGTGTGATAGATCATCGATCTGTTGTTTCGGAAGTGATTCCTTCTTGTGATCCTGAGGACCAGCTATCCTGCTATCTTTTTGGTGGTCTTCCCCGCGAACGTGAGCCAGCCTGTGTATTTTGACAGCGGGTGAGCTAGCCAGAATATTTACTTCATGAAATAAACATGCAAAATCGTTCTCACCCTACAGTACACCATCACGGAATATCCAACAAGTGGGGTAGCCAGCAGTCAGCAGCATGTAATAATCATGTAATCTGTTTTCTCTGTGCCAACAAAAAATAAAAAAAATCAGGAGGGGTGGCAAACCGCTGAATCTAAGCTGTCTTTAGTTTTTGAACTCTTGCCTTTTATAGGACATTCAAAATCTTACGGATATGAACGGGAGACCAATTCTTTGCCGGAGGCTCCACGGAATTGCACACACTTTTTACTTGAACCATACGGATTAGTTAAGGATATCGCAATCCAGATATACTCGCCTTTTGTGCATCAAATTGTTAAACTGATACTTTTATTATACTTTGTAATGTTTGATGTTTTATGTTTTTTTTTATTTATTTCAAACTTAAAGTTAGAGCTGATATTACACAATAAACACAACAATAATTGTACAAAATTAAAGCCAATTACAACTTAAGTTAATATTATACAACCAATGTACAGTAAAGAAAAAAAATAAATAAACAAAACATTCTTGCAGTTTCTCATTCATTATATTCAGTTTCACATTTCCTCTCAGTCAAATTAAGCAGAAACAAATCATATTAAAGTAAATATTAAAGTTCAAAGTTAAGTAGGTACTAAATAAAATGTTGTTAATTATGTTTGAAAACACGAAGTTGTAATTCCATGTAGTTCCTTCATTTACAAGTATAACTTAACGCTTCCTTCCGGTCAAACTTTGTATGCGGGTTTGGTCAGAGTCACTTTATAGGTATAACTAAATGCAAAGTATACAATACTTCATACAAACATATAAACTCAATACCTATAATATGTATAGTTATGCAGTAATAGGGTAATGCATTATTTATATTTTTGTCACTGGTATTTTTTGTCTATTCCCTCACGCCGTATCCCAAGTGGGGTAGGCAGAGATAACGGAACGTCAATTAAATTTGTCCTTATATACTTCTTTCGCCTCCTCCACAGTCATTCAGTTTCTCATACACGCACGTCGGTTCCTCTTACTCAACACGCGGCCGTCCTTGAGAGTTTGATCTACATGTTCAAGCCATGTAGTTCTCGGACGCCCGCGTTTCCTTACACCCTTTCTTTCAGACAAGTATATCCTCTTTGTCATTCTTACCTCGTTCATTCGTTCAGGATGTCCAAACCACCGTAGTTTATTCACGCGCATTTAATAAATAAATAATTAATAAAATTGCTAACATTAAAACAATTAAAATTTTCAGAAGACTGCAGTGCTGAATGTTTTTTAATTTATTTTCAATACCTACAACAGCTTGAACAATGTGTAGTACAACAATACAGTTTGTGAGATACATCATCCATTTTAGTATTTAAAATCTATATAGTGGGTCACACTCACAATTCATTAGATTGATCATCAACGAGTTTGGATTTTTTTACCTATTCCTATTTTATCTATCCATTTATTCTTCACTGTACATTGGTTACATTATTTCAAATCAATACTAAGTAAAATAAAAATATCAGTCATTCAATGTACAGTGGGCGAGTTTAACGCTAAAATGCGATGTCTTCCAACTAACCATTTGTTAACTAGTTGTTGATCAACTTTCCAAATGAGGTCCATTTTTTAGTTCTCAGATTCCAAAATTTTGATAATATCTGAGACTCAAAATTCTTAACCCCGCTTCGCCAGATTTTCAAAAGGTAATGGAGTTTGAAATTTACTAATGTCCTCAGTACATTTTCTTAATATCTCATTCGAAATAATAGCTTTTTCAAAACTGAGGTCCTCTATAAGTTTCAACTTTCAGAGTTCAAAAACTACCCTTACACTCAAAAGTTCTACTCCTCCTTACGAAGTCAAATTGTGCTAGTTTGAAAAAGTGATAATACCTAATTGCTAATTCACTGAAATGCATTTTCACATTAAAGTGTTTATGAAATATTTTATACGTAAAATAATTTCATAAGCAGGAAATGCTGTACATATGCATACCGCAGGCTTTATGTTATAACATAGAAAGTCAAAATTAACTGTTGTGCGAAAATCAACCTTAAAGTACCAATCATGTTTATTGAAAAATATCAAACGGTTAGGTTATTGCATATGCGATTCATTCCAGACAACCAAAAAAATATTAAAAAATGAAAAACATATAGATAAATTAAATTAAATACGAAATGGGATATGAAATAAAACTAAGATAAAAATTATTTGTAAGATATCGCAATCTACCGATAAACCAACCTCCACATGTATTAAATGGAAAACTGATAATTTTATGATAATTTGTAATGCTTGAAATTGTAACCAATGTAAGGAATAAAATAAAAAAAATATAAGTTAATTTATAAGGAGCCACATACTCAGAATTACCTGGACAGACATGGTTATCGATATCGAAGTCTTGAGGCGAGCAAGAGTTGACAGGGAGATGTTGTCAATTATTAAGGTTGGGAAGCTTTCATATCTGGGTCATATATTACTTAGGGAAAAATATCATCTCTTACTGATATTGAAGGGGAAAATTCTGAGACGCCGAGGACCTGGTAGGAGACAGATGTCCTGGCTAAGGGAGTGGACCAGCATCTGAAGTATGGAGAAGCTGTTCCGAGTGGTGCAGGACAGGGTCAGGTTCACCGAAGTGATCGCCAACGTTGGAGGACCCGACGGGGTATGTACTTGAAAAAGAAGAAGAAATGTGACATATATGTATTCGCAATTGTTGCTTATTTGAAAAGTAAACTAACTTATTACCTTGGATTACTTGAATGAAATCACCCTTTTGCAATGAATTCGACTTCGAAATCACCCTTTGCAATATATTTAACGCGAATGATTTTTTGTTGTTGGTGCATTGTTTGTAAGGTACCTACTAAAAAATATAAATGGCACTTAGTCAGCGATTCTACGTTTGACTAATGTATACATTATAATGAGTATATTATAAAATGGTTTGCGCTTCTTCCGGTCTATTTTCACGTTGTAACCATTAGAAAAAGGAAAAGCATACACATTATTATAAGGACCGGAACTTTCTAGCTGCATCTACTATGTATGTATGTACCTACTTCAGTTTTATATTTACAAGTATAAACAGACCACTAGAATAAAACTACTCGGTTGATTACGAGTTCGAAATTTAAAAAAAATAAATCTGGTGTCACAACCAATCAGATATAATGTAGACTCCATAAAAATAAAAGAAGTCATTATTTTACTACTCCAATACTCTTTAATTTGTTCAAGCATATTTTACTCACAAAATTTGTCACATATCTGCTTATTTCCATAAAATATGTATATTTATAAACAAAGTCAGATAAATAAATACTCCAATCGTGAAACACCTGGGCTAAAGGGGAACTTTCACAAAAAAAAATTTCAAACCAAAAAATAGTACAGAAAATTAGAAAAATTATGGTGCTTTTTATATTTTTAAATGTGTATTATTAAGGTTTTTACCATTTAAAAAAGCAATTTTCGCACTTCGCCGCAAAAAGGTTCACTCGTGGCGGTGCAGTGTTTGACAATATCAGGCGCTACAAACAGTACTAAGAGTGAAATGTGTGGCAATACAAAATAGCGCCTAGCGACGTCACACCTAGTGTTGTGGAATTCTCAAGAAAGAATTTTCCGAGAATTTTTTTTATTTTTTATTTAACAGTATAATAATAAAAGAAAACTTTATTCAATCAATCAATAACAATGTACAAATGTTGAGGCAATTTATCACCAATATGGCTACAATTAATTATGGAAACAAAAAATGTTAGGTACCTACATAGAAAAAGTGCTAGTAACTGACGAAAAATCTTGATGTTTGACACCCCACATACCCATATTCAAGTTTAAAAAAAATTGCAGGTACCTACGTACATGGAAAAAAGTGTTAATAACCTCTGATTTGGGCCTTAATCAGCCCCACAAATTTTTGGATCAATAAGGTTGGCTGCAAAGTGTATTGGGCGAAAGGTCATAATACCACTAAGAAAAATTATGGAGAGAAATTTCTCTTCTCACATCACTAGTCACACCGGACGAATTCAATAACAGAAAATATGGATTTTTAAAATGAAAATAATGAATGAAAAGTTTTATTTTATCGTTTCTTATTAGGATATTCGTGATCAGCGTATATTTATTAATATGAATTGATAACATTTATTCATATTCCTCACACATGCATGTTCCCCATTGTGGATAATCTCTTACAGAACAGAAACTCAGGTAATCTTGGGTATAATTACATATTTATAACTATACCCTCACGTCGTATCCAAAGTGGGATAGGCGGAGAGAACGAAACGTCTTATAGACCCATCCTAACACAATTTTTTTACAATCATACAATTTCTCATACACGTACGTCGACTTCTCCTACTCAGCACACGTCCTTCTTTTAGAATTTGATCCACGTGATCAAGTCACGTGATTCTCGGACGTCCACGCGTTCTCACACCCCCTCTTTAATATTAACAAACGTTTTAAAATAATATAAATATCTATTTATGGTGTCTGAATTCAGGTTGGTACAAGTGGGTATGTTAATGTGGTCCTCCCCTTAACCAGAAGCACTTATCCAATGTGTTCCGGAACATGTGATGTGTTCTGTGCAAGATGAACACGACAAACGTACCATACTATACCTACCATAATATGTACTAATACTGTGGCCTACAGTGGAGGGCAGAAGGGATTTTTTTTTTAATCAGCAATAAACCTTAATTTTTTTACTCTACTATCATCTAACTAGCATTTCTGTTGAGAATACAAATTGGTAACAAACTTCTTCCATTGAAAATAACGATATTACATTATGTTGAATAGCAATAATTCTTGTTTTGTCTTATTTTAGACTTGTATTGTTTTACTATGCTTATTTTTGTAATAATTGTCTATTTCGTAATGGTTTTTGACTGATTTGAAAGGTGTATTAGATATCATTTATTGAGTCGACGTTAATTTTGCAAAACTCCATGTTTATATATGGAGTTTTACAAAATTAACGTTGACTCAAAAGATTGTAATGAGCAGTGACCTGGTGGCGTATTTTGAAAGTATACAACGCCATTACGCACAGGTTGGGACTTCTCGCGTACAGTTTCAAATATTTATAAGCATAAATATTTTTAGAAACTATACATGGTTATTACGCTCTTATCGTGTATATAAAAATATTTTTATTGTAATATTTTATGAATATTTTTATTATAAAACAAAACAAAAGACATTTTTTTTTATTATATAAAAGAAACACAAACGTTTAAGTACTTAAGTGCTACTTTAAAAAGACGCAAGTCAAATAATAATAAAAATATTTATTTATTTAAGTACATTTACAATTTTCCCTTTTACACGTTGACAAATTTCAGAAATTATAACAATAACAAGCAAATCCAAAATAACAAAATACAGGTAATAAAAGCAATAAAAAATTAATAGTAAAAACAAGACGTAAAAAATAATAAAAACAATTATATATGAAAAAAAGAGAAAGCAACAAATCAAAATGGCTACTTGGAAACTAGTCGCGTATAGATTCTAAGAACGTTGCCTTGTGTAGCGCTTAGAAAATGTACACGATTATTCCGCAATGGAAACTTGTGCAGTATGTTTTTCGCACAAATTTTAGTGAACGTTATTGGAAAATATACACGATAAGAGCGTAGTAACCATGTATAGTTTCTAAAAATATTTATGCTTACTACTACTTGAAACTATACGCGAGCAGTCCCATTCTGTGCGTAATGGCATTGTATACTTTCAAAATACGCGACCTGGTGTCGACTTATAAAGTCATTGTCAAACTGATCAATTTTTAGTAAAACTAAAACCAATTGTATTTTTTCCATATATATGTATTAGATGATTACATGAAAATTCTTCGAAATACAATGGTTCGAATTTACAATTGTTCGAAAAAATAATTATTCGAATTGGCAAATCTTCGAATAACATTTGTTCGACTATCAATTATTCGAATTACAATTCATGGAAAGTGAATTGTTCGACTAACATTTGTTAGAAAACCTTATTTATTCGAATTATTTTATATTAATCTAAATTCATTTTATTTTGATCTTCAGAAGCAGGTTATTGCCACAATTATATTACGTTTCATAATAAAACTCCAGCCATACTCATCCAACTGTGGACGAGTTCATAAGGAACAAATGTTATTTTAGTTTAAGAAAATGAGGCAATTGCGTTCATACCTAATTATAAATATATTTAAATTATTTTTCCAAACGTTTGACATTATTTAAATAAATCGATTGCAAACTGAGTCATATTATATAATGTAACTTAGCAAGCACGTTACTTTTCGCCGAAAATAGAAGCAATATTATCTGTTTCGATACTAAAAATTCGAAGAATTGTGTTTCGGATAATTGTCGTTATCAATATAACGTATGAAAATTCGAACAATTGTGTTTTCTGGGATTCGAATAATTGCCATTCGAATAATTGTCATTCGAAAAAAAGTTAGTTCGTACAAATGTTTTTTCGAAGAATTGTCCATTCGAATAATAATTGTGATTCGAATAATTTTGGTGTCACCGTATTAGATATATCGCAGGAGCATAATATTATATACATACCTACATATGTTTTAATTTAAAAACCAATGGAATTATCTCTCAAAGCACTAGCTCTGCTCAATTTTTATTGGGATTAATATTGTATCTCGTATTATACTGTTATAAAAACTGTAAATTGTATAAAAAAATGTGTGTTCCTTGATAATAAACATAATATTTGAATTTGCCAAAAATTATGGAATTAATCTACTTGTACACCAGTACCATAAAAAAAATGGCAATTAGTATAAAGGGTAATGAAGCATACCAACTGTCCTGGATGTATAATTTATAATTGGCACGGACAGGATAATCTGCCTGTTCATTACTTAAAGTTAGACTACTGGTATCCTATTTGTGGGATTTGGCATGATTCTTTCCGTTCTCGAGCAACAGTTCGAGATTTGTCTGTGATTGCATTTTATAAATAAAATAATAAATAAAATAAACTTTATTGTGACAATAGACAAGTACATTGTACAAAAGGCGGGTTTATTGCCAAATGGCAATTTCTGCCAACCAACCTGATGTTTGAGAAAAAAAAAAAAATAAGAAAAATAATAAAGTATGCCAGAACCATAAAAAAAAATAAAAAATAATAAATAAATATACCCATACAAAAATAAAAATAAATAAATAAAAAATATATATATAATACATGCATAAAGTGGAATGGGGAAAGGGGGACAAGGAAGGGGATGGAATTATGATGGGTTATTGAGAGCAAGATAGTGATGTTTCAGTCCTCCTCCTGAGTTTCAGTCCCCCTCCTTTATCCTCCTGAGAGGAGCATCGAAGACGTAAATGTATCACAAGTGATCCCCACGAGACGGTTAAGGCCGGCCAGGCCCTAAGGCTACCCACTTTATCACACCCGTGGGGGCAAAAGTCAAATACCAATACTCCTTTTCTCACAAATGGAGCAACCATTAAAGTAATTGCATGTATCTAAACAGTTCTCCTCATGTCACCTTTATTTGTATACTTTTATTTGTTTGTTCCGTGGAGTACCCGGTAAAAATTGAGCTCCCACTCTTTTCCGCAAATTTTCGACTGCTTTCTGTGATGAGGCTTGCTACCCATCCTAAAATCATTTTTTTTGTTGGTATGGAGAAGACAAGACGCTGTTCTTTCGTCCGCAAGGGTTCCGTCGGCCCGGGGGTCCCTCTTTCACAATACACCGTTCCTATGACAACGACATCAGAGCGCAAGGAACGTCGTGGAAAGAGGTGACGCAATTGGCGCAGAGACGCTCTGAATGGAGGAGGCTGGTTTCTGCCCTGTGCTCCCGAGAGGAGCATTGAGGGCGATGAATGAATGGAGAAGACAGCTTGCATGAATATTCCATGCAACTGATCTCCTAGCAACGCTATTTGTGAAATGTGCCATGATGGTATAGTAGAAGTAAATGTTCAAATAACTCCTCTCAAGTTCAAAATTTCATAAAAAAAGTTATGAATTTAATTAGTTTCATACAACAAAATGTACCACCACTGCATCAGCTAAGGGAATAGATCTCCCGTTGAGCAGTGGCGGCAACCAACCAAGCATAATATTATTATTACAACGTTCCCAGGGAAGCCAGTGAAAGTAAGTATGTAAAATACATATTATTAAGTAATATTATTACCTGTGCTTTTCTCAAAGTAGCTATAAGTAGGTTACCTCTAAACTTTATCTGAAAGTTCAAAATAACATCATAAAAAGTCCATTTGTTAATATGTTTCCATGGAGTCTCCAGCAACAAATAGGTCTCCAACTATTTAATGTAGACTATCTGTGTCTTGTAAAAGATAAAATATAATAATGATAAAAATCTTAATTTTTTAATTTTTTTAAATTTATTATTTTATTCATAAATGCACAGTATACATTGATATTACAATAACAAAATAATATTAATAAAAATGCTCCCTCCATAAGCAACCAAATGCTTGTGCGGAGGGTCGGATTTCAACTATAATATTAACACACATATAAGAATTAGCTAGAAATATTAATACACATATAAGAATTAGTTACAAATAGCAAACTTTCAGTTCTTATGTACATTCATCAAACGTTCAACAAAATCTACCGGCACAATACAAAATTAAACCAATATAATTATTCACAATGTCAAAACAATAATATTACATTATACAAATATTATACAAATCAATTGGGTCAATTTTCCTCTCATCAACATTAACACAAACACACATATTATACACAGAAATATATTACTTTTACGCGATTCAGTGCTCAATGACGACATGAGCCTGAATCTCAAAATTGTCGCTGAAAGTGTTATCCCGTCTTATGTTAATTGCACAAAAAATCAACATTAGTACATAAAAATTGCAGAATTTAATTAAACCAGATAAATAAATTTGTGCAAAGGGTGAGTTTATCGCAGAAGCGCGATATCTTCCAACTAACCCATATCACGTATAAGACATTTTACATCTTTAATTCAGCAGTGATAAGGTATGCCATTCGTTCTGAATGTTTTAACTTTTTTTTGCCAGCACTTTGGATCTAACCGCTCACCTCTTATGCATGGGGCCGAGACTTTACCTGAAGGCTACCGATTAACTCAATCCTAATATTCATTTATACCATCATGTCATTTTCCACAAGTAGTGTAACCAGCAGATTGACTGCTTACAATGCATATACCTGTCGTCCTTTTTGTGCCATTAAAATTAAGTCGTTCTGGATGTGTGGCATATCTCATGACGGAATTTAAAATGTTAGGTACCTTAATAGTTATGAGAATTCTTGACTTTTACAGAAGAAAACTGGAAAAGTTACAGAAAAGTCTAGAGGAGCTGATTTTGCCGGAAATTCCTTGGAACAAAACCTCTGGAATGGATTACCTCTTGAGCTTAGGCAAGCTGCAGATCTTAAGACATTCAGAAGGGACTTAAAAACTTTTTATTTTACAAATTACTATTAAATATTGTATTCTGTTTTACATTCTTGACGTGGATACATATCCAAATGTATCCAAAATATTTAATGTAACTTAATATACCTAATATGGAACATCTGACGTGGATACTTTTATGTATCCGAGATTCTCATTTAATTACGAGTATTTATTTATATTTATAATAGGTATGACGTGATTCTAATTGTCCTAGAATTGATGACAGTTTAATGTTGTCCAATAATAATAATAATATTACAGGGTGTAAAGCTAGTATATGTAAAATATAATATATTGTTCATTAGTTGCATACTTATAATTTTTTTTATAAAACTATAGCCCTGGGCACTCGTTAACATAAAATATTGTTTTCATAATAATTATTGCACAAAGAATAAGTTTGTTGGCAACTTTGTTTTAGAAAACTATTAAAAAGCTTATTTTTTGTTCTTTAACAGACTTCGCTTACCATTCCAAAACTTTTCTTTTCTTGTTGAAACACTGGACAACATGTGTGGCTCAGCTTCATTTGAAGACAGATTGATCTTTGGAAAATATCAGTGGATTAGGGTTTTGTCCCTAATCCACTGATTTCTCTTTCTACCTGTCAACGAATAACCCATAATTTTCTTCTATATGGTTCTTTTTCGCTGTTAATATGCATTCAATAGTGGTATACGACATATTTCTTTTTCTATGTGCGTTATTAGGTTTTCCAACGATAGTGATTATTCTAGCAAAGGTGGAAATATTTAGGCTGGCCAGCGCTTCAGGCTGCCCACTATGGCACTTTCGGTGTGGACAAAATTTGTTTAGTGTAGAATTTTGGATAAATGGAAGCCCCAAACTTCTGCGGTATCAGGGTGGACGGTGGATCTCCTTCATTCCTGTTAGAAAAGTTTCTCCTCGCAACTGCCTCTAGTCCAGTCTTTTTCATTACATAGCCATACAGTTTTCATTCTTCCAGTATCACGTTATATTTCAATCTACAATATAACATTTGAAAGCTTCAGTTTAGCAGCAAGATGCACAACCTATTCAGAATTTTTCATGACAACACAAAGAAGATCTGTATTCGTTACTTCAATTGGTTCATTGCTTACCGTATTATGGGAAATGCTGTGATGATATCGATAGAAATGTAGAAGATTAAACATATAAATCCAACCTTACCTAACCCAACTTAAACAAAAGGTACGTTGGTTACTATACCTACTGCAATATTATTATTCGTGGTAGATACTTTGTAACCGATCCAGCCAAGTGTGTAATTTGGAAGAACCGCCGAACCACCCATTCCATCCTCTTGGGAATATAAGGATGCACCTGATTGTATATTATGTAGATGTAGATATCTCATATTATCATTTCGTAGAGAGATATAATACAGTAATTACAATTCATTGCCTATCTATTGCCTGTTATAGAATATTTTTGTTATACCATCTCTTTTTCTTTTTTTAAGAATATTATTATTGTTTAACAATTTATTACCATTTCAATTGGCCATTATTTTAGAATATTATTTTACAATTTATTGAATATTTAATTGCCTGTTTTTATTTTTTTTTTATTTATCAAAATAAAGATACAAACATTTGAGATAAAAAATATCCCAAGTGTACACAATGAGAGGGACATGAACTGTGGCTCATACGTAGAGATTAAAAGACTGGCTGAGAAGGACATGAACTGTGGCTCATACGTAGAGATTAAAAGACTGGCTGAGAATAGGGAGGAATGGAGAAGAAAAACCAAACTCGTTGCAGACTAATCCAATGGATTGTAACTAAATATATATATACACAATAAGCAATAGGTAAATGTGCAAAGTATCCAGTCTTACTCATTAATGAATGAAGCCGTTATATAAAAGAAATTCAAATAAAAAGTACAAAAAGAAGAAAAATACAATATAACATTACACAATAAACATAGACAATTCACACAGATCGAGCTAGTCCCAAACTAAGATGAATCTTGTATTATGGGTACTAACGCGACTATACACACAAATACAATACTCTAAACACGTATGCATGTAACACCTAGACCCAGGACAATTTGAAATAGGTCATTATTCACTTTGCCCTGGCCGGGAATCGAACCCGGAACCTCGTGACTCAAAGACAAGAGCGTTAACTGCACGCCACACCAGCCGACGGTACACTAATTAAGTAGATAGGTAATGAATTTACAACATCGGACACTAAAAGAACAAGAATGCTCCACAGATCAGAAAATGTGAACAAAATCGCTTTAGAAGAGTCGAATAAAATATTTTTGAAGGTTCAACTATGAAACAGTTTCGAGACATTTTGAATGTTTTGAAGGAGTATCCTGCAATGCATTTCCGTCATTTGATTGTATTTCTATTACTTGGATTTACAATCAAGTAACAGAATTGTTGAACACTCTCTCAAAAACATTAAAAATATTTAAAAATCAATTTAGAATTTATTATTGTTTCACTATTTATTTTTTTCTTATTTACCAATTTATTGTTTATTTATTCATCTACGTATTGCCTATTATTTAACAATTTAATTTAATCTCATTACTGGTTTTATTTTTACTCACTTATCAGCATTATACAACCAGATAAGTCTTCATAATATGATCAGTCATGGTCACACAACTTAATAGTCTAAGATAAAATTGAAAAAAAAACACAATAAATATGTAGTTAACTTCCAAATGACTCTTATTAACTTCGCGTACTAGTATTCGGAGACTCGACTCCATCATCAGGTGATTAGTAAAAACTTTACTTTTTAAGTCCTAGTTAAGTTACGAAGTTAAAAGTCATTTGCAAGTTAACTACATATTGTGTTTTTTTTTTCAATATTATCTTGAAATGGACTTCCAACAAGTACCTTCGGTCAACAACATTAATGTTTTAATAGTCTAATGCCGGGAAAAATTCACCTATCCAGATCAGGGATGTTGCGGATGTCGATTTTTACACATCCGCGGATGTGAATGCGGATGCGGATTTTTGAAGGATCACATCCGCGGATGCGGATGCTGATGTTTAAGATGTTATAGAAAAAAAGTAGGAACTATCTTAGTTGGTAGGCCCCACTGTCAAATATGTGACGAAATTGTTGCTACAATAATATTATGTTTTTTTTGGCGAAATATTTTTTTTTTGTTATTTGCACCGGCAAAAAAAATAAAAAAAATAAAATAAAACCGGCAAAAATAGAAACGCGTCGGATCTTGTCACCAATTTTTTTCGTTCCCATTGGTTAATGTCAAGTACGAACGGCACGCGCCATTCGCCGAACCCGCCCCATTTCTTTCATGTCGCAAATTGTCTTACATCCGCATCCGCGTGAACATCCGCATCGATTATTGCGGATGCGGATGCGGATGCAGATGTCCAAATACATGCGGAAGCTCCGCATTTGCGGATGCGGATGCGAATATTCGCAACATCCCTGATCCAGATATACAAGATATTAAAGAATTAGGCTCAAAACGTGGGTTCAAAATACCAGCATTATGTTATGTGTTCTCGATAAGTTTTCTATTGGCAATATGCGGAGACTTTTTTAATCCATAATAAATGCAACATCGTGCTGTTCTTACTAAGTGTATAAACACTTTGTTTCACAAGGAAAGAATAAATAAATAAAGAGTTACTTTGATCTTACAACTCTCTCTGTACAATATGTAAATTAATCTTTGTTAGAATAATTTAAGAGAATCAGTAAGACGATGTACTACTTCTCGGAACAGAATACCTGAAATTACTTCCTGTTCTAAGAACATGTAAAATAGTTAAATTCTAGTTGCTCTGAACTTCTATTTATCTTTGTATTCCATTACAGCATCTCTCATCAATTGGGGTAGCCAGTTGTAGGAGTAATCCTTAGAGTCATACAAGAAGGAATTTTAGGATGGATGACATAAATATCTTACATAAAGTAGTTTTTTTTTATGTTGTAGGTACCTACATATTACGTTTTATCCTAAAATACCTAAGTATATAATTTTTTTCATCAATTTATTTGCATGCAACAATCCTATTGTTCTATTAGTGTCGTATTAAGTCCCCACGACGTTGGCGATCACTCTGAAGAATGCTTCTCTGTCTCGCGCTGTTCAGACCAGATCTCCCATCTGTGTTATTCCGGTTTATTGCGGTATATTACGCAGCCACGACATCTGCCTTCTTCCCACTCCACGACGTCCTCAATCTTGCCATCTATTATCAACTGCAGAAGCCGGTGTTTATCGCCTCGCAGAATGTGACACAAATATGAGACTGCTGTATTTTACTATTTTCGTCTGTCAAACTGTTATTTTGTCTTTTGGTTTAACACGTTAAAAAATAAAAAAATATCATCACTGGTAAATTGAAGACTTTAAATGACTTTTACCTTCGATTACAGGACCCTCGAAAACTTAAAGAAAAATGTTTGAGACCTATGAAATTCTGGGGATCCCATATGCACATTTTTTTCTTCGAATCCAAGAGTCGATATAGAACGTTGAACAAGAACTCAATATTGGTCTTGATTGGATTATATTTTGAGAATGTTCCATGATGAACAGGTCGCCGGCACCGTGCGGCATTAAGCATTGCATTTAGATCACAGCCTACTGAGTGATGAATGTTTGATATCTGTAAACTTAAAGAACTCTATTTATTCTACCTTAAGAATATATAACTTATTTATTTATTCATTTTATTCTTCACTGTAAATTGCTTACAATATTTCAAATCGATACAAAGTATCACATATTCTTTTTATAGATTTTCTAATTGTATTTGTTTATTGTATGTTTGTTTTGCGGCCACAACACAGCCATAAGGCTAGTGTGGCTAATCTATAGAAAGTATTTTAATATATTATACTCACTTGTGTAAATGAAAAAAAATGTACTTGTGAAAATATGTTTAAATAAATAACAATATCAGTTATACAATTCATTGTACAGAGGGCGAGTTTATCGCTAAAATGCGATGTCTTCCAACTTACCCGGTAAATAAGGTTGTATTTGGGTTTTAAACAAAAAACGCAGAAACATATTTTTTATTAAAAAAAAAAACTTCAGCAATACACTGTTCTATGACAATGCTATAAAAAATATAATATAATGTGTTTGTATGAAAAATGTTGGCTATTTAAATGTTAACCCATTTATTACCAAGGGAGATGCAATGTGGCACAGCGAGAGGGAATTATATTATTTTGTTAAATCTCGATAAATTGAATTATTACACTTCTGTTAGAAGCATCTTACATACAACGTGAACTTCATATACAATATAAATAGCCAACCAGTAGGTACAAATTATTGTTGTTATTTATTAGAGATGCTATTGTACATATGGCAGTATGGATTATCTATGTCCTGGGTGATTTATCGGAAAACGATAAGTCGCTTTTTTATTCCATATTTTTTTATTTATGTGACTCGTCTACAAAGTTTACTTATTTATTACTTTTTTTATTTGATTATTTATTCAATATTTTTCTTGACAATACGTAAACGTCTATGAACAGTGAACACAAAATATAATATTAATATCATGGCGTCAATTTTTTATGGTGAAGTATTCTTACTTGTATGTAAGGTATAAACTAATTTTCAAAGCACAGAACATAATAAAATATTTTAAATAAATCTTTTTACAACTCAATCACACAAATTTTTGCATTCATAAAGTAACTAATAATTTAAAATTCAAATTAATATTCGTTTATTTCCTCAAATAAGCATATACAATTAAAAACAGTTCAAATATCCATAATAATTATGCCAATAAAACTAATTCTATTTTGCCATCTCACTAGGCAAAAGCCTTTGTCGAGGTTGACAGTACAATCAGTAATGTGCAAGAAACAAATTTAGACAAAATAAGTATATACATAAGATAAATTGTTTCTTATCGATAAGTCGCCAACTTGTGAACGCAATATTCATCACTACCTTTACAATGGTTAACTTTCTCCGAGTTTTGCTGGTATAAAATATTTATTATAATTGTTTTCAGTTACTTTCGTCTTAATACAGTTAATTTCGGCTTAATACTATAACTAGAATAAATTCTTAAAATCAATAGTTTTGAGATAATGAATAAATCGTGACATTACTTTCAGAAGGATAGTAATTTATATGTTATGTATATATTATTGAAACACTTTGATAATAACAGTTCAAGGAAGCCTCTAAATAAATAATTATTACTAGAAATTACTCAAACATTAAAGGCAAACATCGGGAACACATGCCTTAAAACCACCAAAATTCGGGACGAAGAAGTGAACTAGTTCTAATATTGAGTCCACGATACAACCTGTTATGTAAACGGTGCATCGTTTTTGTATCGATAAGTCGTCAATAAGAAGTGATCAAATTGGAATAATCGTCGCTATCTTTACAGATAGTAACATCTCTATTATACGTTATATTATAGATAATATTAACAGCTATATCCTCACGGTGACGTGGGTAGCTACCTACATACAGTCCTTGGACATCCGCCAAATGCTATTTGTGCTGTTATTTGCTAACTTCAACTACTGTGAAAAATGAAAATATATTACATATATTACGTACAAAGCGTTATTTCTCTTAGACAAACATTGAAATATGTTCTTTGAGGTAATAACAATATTAATATCTACTTACTGTAGGTACATTCTCTTCTATTCACTAACAAAATGTCCAATTTTACGTAATCCAATATCTATAATGTATTATCCACTGTAAATCTTAACGAAATTTTATTTTTATTTTTGTGTTATTCAGTAAAGATTAGTAACTGATGATGCGAATTCAGAGTTCTCGAAACCGGTCGTGTGTTAGTTATACTCAATAGTTACATAAAACAATTATAACTTTAAAAAAAAAAACTTTTTGTGTGCATGTATTGTATGTATACTAAGTTATTTTACATGTAAAAGGCTTCGGCCGTGAATATCTAAATAAATAAATAAATAAATAATAAATCGTGGATTCAATGCTAGAACTAGACAACTCAAAATCAATAGTTTTGAGGTAATGGATAAAATCATAATATTAAACTCAGAAGGATAGTGTTAAAATTATTATTGAAACAATTTTTAGAATGTTTCGTGATTATCACTGTAGAATTCCATATTTATTATTAATTTTATATTAAAAGAAACTTTGTATTTTCCACTAGAATAACTTTAATTAGAGTTAAAACGTTTTCGGAACTACTTGTTCCATCATCAGTAACAATACTATAACAATACAATAATAACAATACAATAGTGTTAATAATAATCTGGACAATTTATTGAGCGCCGTTTTGTGGTACAAACCACCGCAAGGGCGCATTTTCAGTTTTTTTTTTTAATTTATTTATTATTATGATCAAATATTAATATATATTATAAATTTAATTTAACTATTACAAAAAATTTTATGCATTTCTAATTGTCACAAATTTGAAATATGAAACAATTAGGTATGTGAGTTCTAATTGCAGGTATTATTATTTGTCACAAATTTTATCCACTAGTTCATTAATTGTTTTAAATTTGTAATTTTTAATTAGTTTGAAAGTAATTTTAACACTCAAAAAACAATTATCTTTATAAAAATATTGAAACTAAAAACACTGTATTAAAATTTTGTTATTTTGAAACATTATTAGATAATATTTTAATTTTTAAAAGTGAGACGTCAGAGGTTTCAGGCAGCCACTACGGGCCCCATCCACCGACTGTTGTTACTGATGATGGAACAAGTAGTTCCGAAAACGTTTTAACTCTAATTAAAGTTATTCTAGTGGAAAATACAAAGTTTCTTTTAATATAAATTAATAATTATTGAAACACTTTAATAACAGTATAAGGAAGCCTTTCAATTCATAATTATTACTAGAAATTACTCAAAACATTAAAGGCAGACATCGGAAATATAATAATTCAAAATTATCAAATTTGAGTTGTCTAGTTCTAGCATTGAACCCACGAAATATTAATTTTATTAGATTATTGAAAAAAACAAAATGTATGGTCGTTGGAAGAGAGGAAGCGACTGCGAACATTGCATTAAATGGAGTGAGCATCAAACAAGTAAGTGAATTCGTGTACCTGGGCAGCAGAATAAACCAGGATGGACGCTCCAAAGCAGAAATTGTAAGCAGAATAAACCAGGCAAGGATTGCCTTCAACAAAAAATCGAAGATATTGGAATCCCCAAATATCGACTTAAGCGTAAGGAAGAACCTTACTAAAGCCTTTGTATGGAGCATTCTGCTTTATGGTTGTGAGACATGGACCATCAGCAAGAGTGAAAGCGGACGGTTGGCGGCCTTTGAGATGTGGTGCTACAGACGCATGCTTAAGATCCATTGGTCGGAGCACGTCGAAAACGAAGAAGTCTTAACCAGGGTAGGCGAAAAAAGGCAACTCCTTAAGAGAATCAGCCAACAACGAGCTAACTGGATTGGCCACAACATCAGGCACCCAGGACTACTCATCGCCATCGCGGAGGGTAAGACCGAGGGAACAAATGGCAGAGGCCGACCAAGAGACGCATATATGGACCAACTGAAGAGGGACATGAACTGTGGCTCATACGTAGAGCTTAAAAGACTGGCTGAGAATAGGGAGGAATGGAGAAGAAAAACCAAACTCGTTGCAGACCAATCCAATGGATTGTAACTAAATATATATATATTTAAAATACCGATATCGATCGATACCTATTATATTTATATCAAATCATTATCGATCGATACCTATTATATTTATATCAAATCAATATGTAAATTTACCAGATCATTAGAAATATTGTGAGAAGTTAGAAACTCAATCAGAAGCTCTCTGAATGTAGGAAGCGTCTTTTCACTCTCTGCTTCCGTGTGGTAGAGGTAAAAGGTGAAGGAAGGAGAAAAAAAAGATAACTAAATGGACTTCTCACGCGTACTACCCTTCAGTGAATACCCCAGTTATGAAGTATATCTTTAAAGTTTCTTTCAAATCACAAATAATACCGGTGTGGTAGAAGAGATAAAAAAAAATAACTTGACAAGAAGAAGAAGTTAAAGATTTCTCTAGGAAGGAAATGGTAGATTTGCGTTCCTCTTCCCCATTTGACTTTGTAATCTGTGGTACAGCTCAAAGTTTTTTCGATAAATTCTCATTTAGCGCCATAACGATATGCGCCTCAATTTTTTTATAAATTTATTATGTTCATGGCATATAATCATGCTGCAATAATTATTTACCCAAATCAAACATCAACCAATTCACTTACAAAACTAATATTATACAAAAACTAATATTTTTTTTTAAATTTAGGTTTTAAAATAACATATTTGAATGTATAAGTGCATTTTTTTAATATATATTTATAGACTGTTTGTTATTATTGATTTGTCATACATATGTTTTAAACCCAAATACAACCTTATACACCTTTCACAGTAAGCTAAAAGCTTGTGTCGTGAAAGGGGAGTTTGCCGGCACCTGGGATCGAACCCCGGACCCCTTGTTCACAAGGCAGAGACTCTACCTCCAGGCTACCGACGAACTCTGTTTATTATTAATTAAAACACTGTTTACTTTTTCTTGATTCATATAGTAGAATTAGAAGTTTTTCGGACAAACATACGTTTTATCTTCAGGATTAATTACTTATAACTAATTAAATGACAATGACAAATGTTTATACAGAAAATAATTAAGGGGAGGGGAGTGGGCGGGGTTAATGGAATTGTTATGAGGTTATGTGCAGGTATTAGTAAATGCGATGTTTTAAGGTAGTGTGCAGGTATGGGTAAAGGTATTGAAGGGTTGAGTAAGGTGCAAAAATCAGGGGTGGTATTTGAATATTTTATAACATCGTCATAGTTTTTATATATCTCTAGTACTTCAAGAACATTCATCTTCTGTCCTTTTTTACAATTATGTAAAATATGCATTCCATCCATGTTGAATGAATGATCCCATTCCTTGTCATAATCTGCCATTTCTGAATTGACTCTAATTGTATTTAGAGCCATTCGTTGTTCTTTATATCTGGATATGATTTTCCTTCCAGTTTGGCCAATGTAGGTAATATTTAGAACAATCATTGCATTGTAGTTCAATTTATTTGCTATATTGTGTTGAAATGTTTTCTGTAAAAGTTATTTGAAGCTGGATCGAATGTTGCTGGTTTACAGAAAATTCTTGTGTTGATCTCGATCGCGTTTAAAGTGACTCTCCAGTCTTGGTGGACGTGGTCCGTCCGCTAGACGTAGATTTTTTTTGAAATCCAATGGCGCAAATCGATCGAGTCGATGCGATAGCTGTAAGGGTGGAAAGGGTTAAATTTAATATCCGAAACTATGTCAGGACGGATGTGGCACTTAGAGGGTTAAAATAATATTTTGTTTCAACTTTCTTTTATTTATTCCTCCACAGAATAAAGTAAATTTATTTTCTTTGCTCGAAGTTCTACCTAAAAGTGACTTATTGTTTGTTAAAACTCACAACGTCCTGAAAATGTTTTTTGTTCTTCGTTAAATAGTGAATAGAAAACAATATAGAATATCGAAATATTTGTTACGGAGCAATTTTCCGTTAAGTCTTTGGCAAAGAATAAATCTCTCACTTATTTCTGTAAGTTTTCGAGTGACTTGTAAAAGGCAACTATTCGTAAAACGACAAGAATAAGAAATTTATTATCTTTATTAAGAAGGAGAGAGAAAGAAATTATTATTATTAGGTACTAGGCAATTATTTAAGTTGATGTTATTTTTACAATGAACCATTATATGACATCTCATATGTAAATTTAACACATGAAACTCCCATATAAAGTAAAGAAAAGACAACGTCACCTGATTCGGTAGTCCCGAACGGGACATGAACCCGCAACCCATCTTTTCTCGATATGTGCTTTGTCCAATTAAGCTACCGGGCGACATGCTGAAGGCTTCAATATTCTCTCTTATAAACCCCAATGACAGCTTCATGTGTAGGTATTGTTTTGAGATACCTAGTATGGGTACCGCATGCTGGATACTTCCAAGTGTAGTTAGATAGAATTGTATCTATCATGACCTATCTCTAGGAGTTTTCCCTTTACCGACATCTATAAGTCGACGTTGTTTAGTCTCAAATTTATATGGTAGTTCTGTGTGTTAAATTTACGACTATTTAAAATTAATAAAAACGAATACAAACACAAAGAACACTATTCACTTTCACTATTGGAGAGTGTGGAGGTGTTTAAGGCGAGGTTAAAAACCCTATTGTTCAGGAGGTGTTATGATTCTTGAATGGGCCCTTGCTATGGTTTTTCCACAAAACGGCGCATCATAAATAAGTTGTCTAGTTATTATTATTATTTAGTATGTGAAATGGCCTTTCGGAACTAGTTCATCATCAGAACCCAAATTCTTATAAATTAAAAAAAAAATAGACTTAAGGTTATAATGATAATAAATATTTTAATTATTTTAGTAGAAAAATGAATGTTTAAACGAAATTTCACACTTAATTGGACAAAATTATAAATAAAAAGATAATTTACTGATAACATACGTATTTGTTACTTGCTATAACAATTTTTACAGCTCATAAATTCTCACAAAATGAGATTAGATAATATGAGGGTATATAATTTGATAGATGTATGTATGTGATAAAATATCTATATATATAAAAGAAAGTGGTGTTAGTTACACCATTTATAACTCAAAAATGGCTGTACTGATTTGAATGTTCTCTGATTTTTTGGATTCTTCTCCGCCTCGAATAGCCGATAGGCTATTAATATCTTACAAATTCACGAGAAGAAAAATTACGAGGAAAATTATTTACGCCATACATTTTTAATTTCAATAAAAAATGCAATATGGAGAACTATACAAAATCAACAATGATGTTTTTTTATAGATTGGCCTATTTATAAAATAATTTTTGTATACATTTTCAAATTTCAATTTCGGTTCTGAAATTTCAATTTTGAAAAAATCATGGATAAGAATTTTTATAAATTTTAAATAAATAGGTATGTATCTAAAAAATAAATTAGATAATTTATCAGCAAATCTGAGTTATTAAGTATAATTGTTCAACATAAATATTTTTATTTTTCTACGCTATACAATGACACAATGACAATTACGGGAGTTTGTATAGAGATTAAAAATATTTATACATTAATTAATTTATACATTTATTAATTGAATTTAAATTAAAACTACTCAAAATAAAATTTTGTATCTGTTATTATCATTCATTAATTTAATTGTTGAAGGGTGTTTGTGTTCACACTGTGAAAATTCATATTCAATCATTTATAAACAATAAAAACACTGTTATATTTTCACCATATTTATTCAAACTCTAACGTTTTCGCCCCTTCAATGGACAGTACTCTTGAGAATGCCCATTGAAGTGGGCGAAAACGTTAGAGTTTGAATAAATATGGTGAAAATATAACAGTGTTTTTATTGTTTATAAATCATTCATTAATTGTTTGGCGGTATGAATTTCGCTGGTTCAGCTAGTATATTAATAAAATTAAAATAAATTATCATTCGACTGTTTTCGATGGAAGTTCTTTTTAATTCCCAAATAATTAGTACCTATCTAAGAGTGCTTGCGTATTGAAGTTTATATCATCAAACCATTATACGAGTACATTGAATTGTATAACTGATAATAATTTTATGTTACTTCGTATCGATTTGAAATATTGTAATCATTGCACAGTGAAGAATACTTACTTTTCGGGCCCGGACTATAAACCTTATCACTCCAGTATGCAGCGACGTATATCACTTTGTCATTCGCTATCATTCACATTACATGCATTCTGCATCAGCGGGGATTGCAATAAGTGAGAATCACTCTACACCTTCCCCCAGTCGCAGCTCGTGTCCTCCGCATCCAAAAAGCCCCACCTCTGCTGGTTACGTTTGCACCTAGTAACCCCAACCCTTAGTCTGTTCAGTGTTTTCCACATGGGGTAGTCATGCACTGTGTTTGTGCTTTCGGATGGTAAAGAATAACATAAATAAATTCTCATTAAACCATATAAGAGATATTCTAGAAAATTGTAAGGTATGAAAAAACAGAATGAAATTCACATTCTTGCCAATTATAAAGTAAACTATGTATTAAGATTCTCAGTTTCTTGAAAGATACAACACTGAATTAATTAGAGACGTTTTAATTGGCTGAAAAATCTTACAGAAAACTTAAATTTAGTACAAAACTCAATCGTTCAGAATGTTGCAAACAATGACATGAATTAAGCTATTAGCACTTTCAGGACCGAAAAGTTCTATCATAATCTCTCTGAGGATCGTCACTATCATGCCTAGTTCTAAAGACCATCCGTCTCCACCTCGAATGATCCTCCGCCACGTGCAGGGTCCTATGCAATGAGTTCTTCATCTTCACCTTTTCGTGTCAGTCAGCATTAAAACAATAAAAAACTATTAAAAACATCAAATCTATATTCCATTCTCTCCCAGAAAGCCACGACCTCTCTTGCAGCTCCTTCTAGATGAGTTCGCTCCACGAATTCCTCCCAGTGACACTGTCTGGGAGCCATTAGACATGTCAGAAGGTGCTCGGTGTTTTGTTCCTCTCCACAGCCATGCTTTTAGCCAAACTCTATCTCTGAAGATTCTTCCTAGTGCGTCCCACCCTTGTTTTGATCCTTGGGTTGTGTGGGGCCTTTTTAATTTGATGGCTCCATCTTGCTATTACTCAGCCTCTTCCATGTCTCACTTCCACGTCCACTGCTATTATTGATCTTTCCAAGTTCTCAACGTTGAACGTCGCTTACATCTAACCTAATACACATTTGGCTTTATGACTATCATACAATTCCTCAAGTATGCTCTTCTGTTCAATCTATTTAAAACGTATCCATCTACGTCTAATTTATATGTTCTTGTTAATTAATTAGAAATAAAATGTGAGAAAATCAAAAAGTTTGGCTATATTTCCCGATAGTAAGTGATAGTCTAATAGTCTAATTGTTTGAATAATTAAGATAAAGGAATTATAGAAAATAAATTTATTCGTAGTGACAGTGGCTCCTCAAAAAGATATTTCTCCCTAGAAAAAGGAGATTCTTGGTATTCATATAATTGAAGTAAAGAAAAATATGCTATCATTGTCACGTCTTCGGACATTATTATTTAAGTTTTTTTCAGATATTTCTATTTTTGATAATTTTACTGTAACATAATGATGAGATGTTCTCATTCGTGTTTTTCAAGCTTATAAAGATTTCTGAGGTACAGTAGAATACAGACTATTAGTATTACTAGATATAGAAAGCTTTCCTGAATTATCCTTTCATTATTCTCATTTTCTCTATCATAATTAATTAAGCTGACCGACAATTCGAGAAAAAAGCTTCTCATAGATTCGAGAAAAAAAAATTGATGAGACCCTCTGTGCAAAATATCTTTATTAATTTAATTTTAAATAAATACCCCGTGAAGTACCCGGTAAAGAATAAATCTTCCACTCTTTTCTGCAAGTTTATGAGTGCCCTGTAAAAGACAAGTGCTCGAAAAATAAATATATATTTTACATCTGAAATTCAGCAGTGACGTTTGCCACTCATCCTGAATGTCTTAACTTTTTAGCTGGTACGAAGAGAACAGCTTGGTTGATTGCTGGTTTTGACTTTTAAATTCATTGTCAAAACCAGGTCACTTCTCAGTTAAATATTAAGAAAAACTTAAACCAATGGGCCACTTGCAGTCGTGGGGGATTTTAATAAAAATGATCGAATTCAGTAAATTTGAGGTCGGAAAACACAAATATGTCAGTTAAAAAATTTAAATATCTAATTATTGTATGTAACACAGTCTGTTGTGTTGAAAACTGGATTTTCACTTACTCAGAAGTGTGGATGTCAATCAAATTAAGTTTTGAACTACTATAGATGAACTCGCACACATTGAAATGTTCAGAAAAATGGACATTAATATTTTTGTCCAGACTGAGGATCGAACCCACGTTATTCAACTGGTTATAGTATAGACAACAATATTTGACTAAAATATTTGGCATAATACGCTTAAAGCGCCATCTATTCAAATGTACAATGTTGAATATAAAGATGGAGGCTTCAAATATTGTGTGTTTAAACAGAACTTCGATAGAGGGACACAGTATAGGAAAACATGTTCCATGTGAAAAAATATTTGAAAAATATAGTATATATACAACTTTCAAAAAATTCTGATACATGTGACAAGCATGATATAGAGGAATTGGGAATGTTACCCGGGTGTAAAGAGTACTCTTAACCAGCCTGTGTCGATTCGTAAGCATCGAGACTCTGTATCATGCTATCCTTAAGGAAGTTCACATTGATGTATCACCACGTACACGCGGTATATATAAATATACCTAACTAGTATGTACCTAATTCATTAGGTTGGACTAGTGGTTAACACACTCGCTTGACAAGCGAGGGGTCGTGGGTTCGATCCTCAGTCTGGACAAAAATATTAATGTCCATTTTTCTGAACATTTCAATGTGTGCGAGTTCATCTATAGTAGTTCAAAACTTAATTTTATTTTAAATATCTAAATTATGGAGAATTTCCAAAAATAAAACCCAAAATTTTTGACGTTTGTCAAAACACTCCAAACAGCTGATGACGTCACGGAGTCCCGTGAATCATAGTAACTTTCGCAACCACAGATTATAATCTCATACACACATGGGACTCCGTGACGTCACAGCGCCGCCATATCGTTTTTGATCATTCCGAGAAAATCCAATTTTTAAAAGCTAATAACTAAGAAAATAGTGCAAAAAAAAAATTGTGGTTGTATTTCTTTCACACTAATTTACAATTTTATGTAATAAAAAAAAAATCTGCAAGTGGCCCATTGTGTTTTTTCCATATATATACATGGAGTTTTACAAAATTGACGTCGACTTAATAAATAAATAAATATTTATTTATTTCCTTCTATCTCATTTTATTTCGCCTATGGGTCCGAGAAAAATATTGAAAAATGGTGATAATTATGGTAAGACTATAATATTTTGAATCACTATCAAAACTTGCGAAATTTCCGGAAGAGCATAAACTCGTTAAGAAATTCGAGAAGCAGTTAACATTTCTTCGAGATGGCAACAACTCGTGTTTTCAAATCTTTAAAATTGTATTACAAGTAATATGCAGTAGGTATATGAAAATATATGAGTATGTACTCCAGTAGACATGCAAAGATATGGAGCAGATTAAGATATAGGTTCGTGTACAAATTATATTCAGAGTCACGTGATCAATACTGACCTAATATTTAAAGAGTGACTAAGTTACCAAACTTGCTCTGTCAAGCATAAGGATATTTTCACAGTATTATGTTACTTATATTTTTGCAAATCATGTAAAATTTATAACAGAAAGTATATTAACATTATAATTAGTTTTATTAATATGTCGAAGACGAACTCGTAGATCAAGTCTTACTTTACAAAAAATCTTCTATTGACTTTTTCATGAATATTATTACATTAAAATATCTTTTTGATTAAGTGATTGGTAAATCTAAAAAACCTCTTGTGATAGTAAAATGAAGCGACTGGTGATAATTATCTAAAACATTTATATAAAATATTTAAGTCAACAGTTTTCCAAATACCTCATTATTGCTAAGAATATACTTTAACAATGCATTTTTACATGGCGTTTTGGTTAATTGGAAGATATTTAGACTAGAATAGTATGTAAAAAAATATTAATAATTTTTGCACATAGCCAAAAAGCTATTTTGCTACCTTTACTACAACTTCAAGCGGGTTAGCCAGCAGAAAACTAGCATGCAAGCAGTTCTTTCCGTGCCAACTAAATTTTTACATTCAGGATGAGTGGCAAACCTCATCGCTGAATTTTTCAAACACCTGCCTTTTACAGGAAACTCGATACCTTACGGAAAAAAATTGGGTGACCAATTCATTACCGGGTGTTTCATGGGATATATTATTAGTATTGTTAAAATGACACCATATTCTCTCTCTCTCTCTGGTTTCAATCCTGGGATTGGTTTGCAGCAATTATCTCTTTAATTCTTCTCCTCCACTCCTCCCTGTCTTGTGCGGTTCTTTTGAATTCTGCATATGATGAGCAGCGCATGTCCACCAACAGGTCCTCCAGGTCTACTGATACCATAAAAGCTTTCAGCCAATGCAATTCCAGAGAAAACAAAAATTTACAACAGTGTTTCCACTTTCCTTACAAATTCAGCCAACATAATATGAAATATGTCTATATTCGAGGAAATACATATTATTAAACAGTGGAATATAAATATAATAATTTTTGCCAATTCAAATTTCTTGTGATTTTTAAGTAAAATATTTTTTCAATTCATGCACCATGGCCTATAATTCTTAAAGAATTTTGGCTAAGAAAGATAGGAGAGTTTTGCAAACTTTTAATTAATACTAAGAAACTGACATAATAATATTTTATTTCAATTTATTTTATTACTAGAGTACGTATTTTGCGTATAATATTATATATTTATTTATCCAGCCTTGGCGCGTGTAATAAAGATGGGGAACTGGCGCAGTCGTCTTAATATGAGTTTATTCATACGCCAATGACACTTAGAACTTAGAGAATTTATGCCAATTTTTAAAATTAAGTTAATGGGCTTTTACTTCAAAACCTATAAACACATTTTTCATATTTATATTTAGGTATTTTGCGCCATTTAGTTTTTTAGGTAAAAATTTGAGAAAATACGTAGTAAACAGATGAAAGTTTCTTAGACTTACAAGAGCCAGTATTCGTTTGTTGAATCGACAGCAAAATATATTGTTTAGTTTTTAAGCAATGCAATTTAAAGTTAAATAAAAATTAGCAAGATATTACATAAATCTAGGTACCTACCTAAAAAATAATATATTTTATTTTCACAATAAATCTACTCTATGGTTTTAGAGTTGAAATGTTAGGTTTTTTCTGAAAGAATGTGTTATACATAATTATATCAAACTTATAAATTTTGACTGATTGACTAAATTGTAAAAACTAACCTAATTAACTTAACTAACCTAATTTAGTAAAAATAAAACATTACTATTTAATACTTCTACTTTGACTTTATCTACTAATCGCGAGGCGGCTTTCAAGAACTTCCACTGTCAACGTGAAACATTCGTAAAGTGAAGAAGTTTCATTTATTTAACTTCACTTTATACCTGGTGATGAGATGATGATGATGATGATGATTTTCTTGAAAGCCGGCTCACGATTAATTAAGTCAATGCAATTCTTCTTCCTGTGCCATGTCAGGTCCCCCCGACGTTGGCGATCACTCCGAAGAAAACCTCCCTGTCCTAAACGGGTTATCAAACGTCATCATTTCGGTCCACTCTCTAATGTTGCGCAGCCAGGACATCTGTTTTCTGCCAACTCCCCGTCTTCCCTCTATCATGCCCTCCAATATTAGTTAGAGGAGACGGTACTTTTCTCCACGCAGCACGTGACCCAAAGTAGAAGTACCTACTAAATATTGTTGTATTTTTATTAATTTAACATGAACTTCCACCAAGTATCGTTGGTCGACAATATTAATTATATTTAATTTAGTAAATCATTATTTTCTTTCAACGAGGTTGATGGTTAATTAAGATTGTTAGATTGTTTGTACTTGTTGGAGGAATCACATATTGAGGTATAAACATTAAGCTGTAATATATACAAAAATTGCAATTACTTGGAATATTTAAGTAAATAAAATAATATTTTTTGGATATTTTTTTATATGGTACAAATGGCGGGTTTATTGCATGTAGGCAATTTCTAATAACCAATCAGTTTAACCAACCAACCAATATTTAATAATAACGTAAAACTAAGGGTGCTGAGAAATATAGTCGAGACCAAATATTTTGCTTTTCTATGAATCAATATACCTATATTCGAATTGAATAAAGTGAATATTTCTTTCTATTCCAGAAAAAGTTCTATATGCCAGGAATACACGAGGTGTCCTGCTTGGCTCCAGATTACCGGTTGCTGGAGGCGTTCCAATAGATGAAGAACTGGCTATGGTGAGTCTTCTATTTTCTTCTTAAGTTTTCCAATTTTCTACTTTTCAGTATCCCGTTTCAGTTTAAAAGATTTGAATATGTAAAATGTACCTTTTCGATTTAATGAAATAAAGTTCCATTTATTGATAGACGATTCTTGGTGGAAGTTTATGATAATAATAAGATATTAAATTACTCGATTATGTTTGATAATAGATTATTTCTCTTTGGAAAGGTTTTGCCTTTACTTCGTCGATAGCCTAGAGGTAGAGTCTTAGCCTCATACACATGAGGTGTGCGGTTCGATCCCAGATGCCGGCAAACTTCCTTTTGACGACATAAGCTTTTAGCTTGCTGTAAAAGGTGTATCTATAAGTTTGTATTTGGGTTTTTAACAAAAAAAAACAGATATATCTGTAAAACTTTCAACTCACAAATCACGTGGAATATTACTGTACAAAATAATTCACAAATGCACAAAAAGTGGTCATTATAATTAGTTTAAACATTTCAACGTGACACTATAAGTCTGTTGAAGGAATCCGTACCAGAAAACCTGAATGATTTTGCTTTATATTATTCAGATATGAAAAATTCAGAGGTGTGCACTGGTGCCATGCTTTGTTTTGAACATTGTCTTGAACACAGTATATAATATTATTTAGTACTAAAAACAAATCTTTACCCATTTAAGAGTGTAATTACTTTAAAATTGTCGAATTCATATTTTCAGGAGCTTCGCACGGTAGCTTTTGGATCTTCAGGCTGCCCACCTCGCGGTGAATGGATAAGAACACCTCTCACCATACGTCCTGCAAATCAACCTTTAGCATATGGTCTCACAGCTCCAAGAAATGGTTGCAGAGGTTTGTTGACAGCCCTAGGAGCCCATGTCTTGAAACACTTACTGTTTGGAAGTGAGAGACCGAGAGATGTACAAGGAAAATATTTGCAGACAGATTTGTAAGCTCTTGTTAGTTGTACCAATAAATTATTAATAAATTGGTTGAGTAATGGAATGAAAACTTGGTCTAAAAAGGGTAAATTAATAGTTTTTTTATTATTTCCAGACTTCTTCGCCCTGATGAATTTCGTCAACAAGAAGCTCTTATTTACGCTATTGCTGAAGTCATCTGGAGGGCGAGCGGTGATACTAAGAAGGCTTTTGTAGTCATTCCTCAAGATGTGGTTTATGTTCAGCACAGTCATACTTATTACCAAGATACCATTACTGAAAAGGTAGCCTTTTTTAACTACGAAACACATTCATCTTCTTTCCCTTGTCCTTGTTTATTCAAAGGGCCATTGCATCAAGAAGTCATTCTTACTTCTTCTAGTAATTTTAGTCACTACAAAACAAGTCTCCCACTACCGTGAATGTCATATTTGTTATCACAATTGTTTATGTCAGCTCGCTGATTTTTTGCCCTCTCTCATAGCTTTCAAAGATTTTGGTGATGGCCTGCTTTCGGGCATGCGTAGTATATGACCAAGTCGAACCTTTTTGTATTTTTAAATCTTGTTATTTTTTCTTGTGTTGGATGTTACGAGGCATGAGCATATCACAAATGATACTGTACGCCAACAAACTCAGTAAAGACTATTGTAGTCTCTGTGACATAATATGATAGATGATGGTAAAGCTGGGCTATATTTTGAGAGCTTCCAACAACATTTTCCCAAAAAGAGCACTATTTTTTCATTCACAAGGTTTATGACGTCACTCATTCACAAAATACTGTTCTAATGAAAACAATATCAAGATTCTGTGGGAAAAAGTGACTCAATCAGAGCAAATATCCTCTGAATGTAGGAGACTAGTTGTAGCCCTGTACTTTTCGGGAGGAACTCAAAATGACAATTGGACTGCATAATTGATTATTCGTCATAATATTCTAGTGGAATTATTTCGTTTCGGGGGCTGCTTTTTCACACAGAGGAATATTGTTATTATTTAAATTATTTACGTAGTTTTTAAAACGATTTAATTTTTTTTTAGCTTCACATATTTGAATTCCACAATTTGGAAGACGTCCAGATTTTCGTTAAACGATATTTGTATTTGGTAAGTACTTTTATATTATTCCATCACTGTATACTGTACAATTATAAATTTTATATACCTACATCACAAATGAGAGAAATCATTGGTAAACATGTGTATTTGTTTTTTTTTGTGGTATTATTTGAATGTTGATTGCTGTATTTTTCCATTTTATAATCCATGATTCCATTGTCTCGGAACAGATCTAATGAGACAGTGTTGATTCTTAACTGTATTTTGTATTTATTGTAGTTGTTATATCGTCGCTTATTTAAATTAACGTATGTTAATATGTAAATAATTTGAGATTTCTAAAATAAACTGCTTATTACGACAATAAAACCATTTCTTAGGTTGATTCTTAGTATGAAATATTAAAATACAAATTATATTCTAAGAATATATTTTAAGAAATCATATTACATGCTAATGAAAAGTTTAATCAACAATTTTAATGCTCTTCTGAACAGTTTTAATCCTCTAATTAACTGGATAAAAATGTTCGCAAATCCGCCATTTTAAATACGCAACGACGATAATTATATTGATTTTATATTGTAAGAAATACAATATATTTCATTTCGTTTCAAACGCATAAATGTGGAGGAAGCGAAAGTAGTGTGCAAGGACAGGATGAATTTAAATTTCAAAAAGAATAAAAAACGTTTAAATACGGAGTTTTGACCAATACATAAAACAATAATTTACCGTCTAGACAAGCCAAAGTCAAATTAGTAGGCAGTTATGCTTGTTTGGTTGTTTTTGGTTGGTTTACGAGGTGAGAATTTAGCATATTAGAGATACATCAACTGTGGAAACATCACAGTTGATGTATCTCGAAATTAGCGAGTCGTGGATCCTGTCTGGGTTTCCCCTGGGAAAACTACCAAAAAAGTCGAGCTTGTCTTTCTTTACGTCAAACAAATTGTAAATGTGTGTCGCTTTTAAAGATGGATTTAATTATACACGAACTACGGAATTTATTTGTATGTGCGTAGAATGCGTATGTGCAATACGCACATCCGCATTCCATTTTTATAATTCGAATTTAAAAATAGAACTGTTTTATTCTATTTGAATTTCGAAATGGTAAAAGGATTATAATGGGATACAGTACAGGTACATTTGTACATAACCTATAAGAGAAAAAAATATCAATCCAATCTCACCCGAATTTAATTCCCGAGGAAAAAGGGTTAATTATCAAATTTATTGTTTTTTTGTTTTTTTAAACGTTGTTCTTTTGTTATTTTTTTGAAGCTTTTTTAGTTTTCTAAACCATAAAGAGGAATCTAAAGTGAAATAAAATTTCGTTTTGTATCTGGAATAATTTTAGAAGAAAATAATTGTTGCACGAAAAAATAGTGATATGAAGTTTCTCACGATTGATAATAGAATTTTCCCACGCAGTTAAATTATAAATGTGACGATATAGTGGTTTCATTTTCACTTACTTGATAAAATGTTAAACTAAATCTCCATATTGATATTCAGTTACCCATTTTATTTATTTATTTATTTATTTATGATATTGATCTAAATTATCAGCACTTGATGATGCGAACTGGAGGTCCGCGAAACCGGTCGCATGTCAGTTAGGTATAATCTGTAGTAAAAGTAAAAAATATTAAATGAATATTATTAATTTTAATTTAAAATTTAAAATAAATTGTTACAAAGTGAATTCCATTATGATCAATGTAATTAAAAAAAATTATAAGCACTGAAAGGACAGCTTACATGTTTATTACATGCAGTTAAGCTATTTACCACCCCAATTGATGTCGATGCTGCGATACATTGTTAGTATTTTAATTTTTTTTTTAATTATTTATTTAAAAATGTCACTTTTTTCTTTTTTCCGTACATGATAAATCACAATTAAAAACCAACAAATAGATTTAAAGGGAGAATTGAATATTCATGGCAATCGAACTCCATTGTACTTTTTCCAGCACATTGTGAATATACCGAATAATCGATACTTTATTGCATTTCTGGTTGAAGGAATACTAAAAAAATAAAAACTCGTTTTTATAAAATATACGAAAAAAACAAAATCGCAGTAAATCAATGTATTTAAGTTATTTTATTAATAGTATGGCATACAAATTCAGAGCTTTTGTCATGTAACTACTTTTAGGAATTGGATTTGTGGACTTTGTGAAAGTTTATTTTTTATTTTTATTTTTTACATTTTTTACATGTTTTAACATTTTTATCTTTCTTCATTTTTTTTTTATTAAATCAAGTACCCACCTCAAATTAAGTTTATTAGCTGATAAGAAAGGGACCTTGATTGGTTTGCCCACTGTTGTAATTAATTGTTATATTTATCGTTATAACTGTATGATCCATAAAGAATATATAAAAATTAGATATAATTAAATTCTATCAAGCTACACCATTTGCGTTTTTTTTCATAAAGATGACTTTAGATTTGTAATAAGCTGAAACAAACCCCAGACAACCTCACAGCTAGCAATATTCTTTGCAGTGAAGATCGAGTATGACGGTATCGAGTGGTATTGCATCTGGGATCTCTCGATTATTGAAAGATCGAGTCTCATGTGAAGTGCTCTCTTTATGGCTTTGAGTTTGATTGGGGGAATCTACCAATGCAGTCATCTGGCTAAGAACTTAAATGTTTAATTTGCAGGACCAGAATGCTAAATGAATTAAAAAAAAGATTTTTACAGTATGACACTCTATGGTAAAAAAGTTGAAGGCCACCTCGGACACTAACATTTTTTAACTTTAGATTTACTTTTTCACAGTTTGACGAAGAACCTGGCTGTGGGACCATATTGCTTCTGTACTCTTGCATGTTGAGCAGAGGCTTGGAAAAGTAAGTATTTTTCTTCTGGTATCGTATTAGGTTTCACCAATACTGAGATCACTAGTGAGAAAATTTCTTAGTTGGATCGTTGCGTTGTCCAAAAAAATCGTACAATCAAACGCTATTTATTTCTTTCTTTTCACATTCATATTATGTTATGGAGCCAAGTATGCTTTCTTCAAACATTTCTTTAAATAAGACCCTTTTTGACCAGATGGAGTAGGTAATTTGCATTTTTTGTTTTTGAGCACGTGCTCAGAAACGAAAAAGAACTTCCCACAGAAACGAGAATGGATTTAGAAAGGGCTCCTGCAAATACAATAAATTTATTTATTCCTATTTTTTTCAATAACTGTGTTTCCAGTATCAAAAAAGATCTAGATGGCAACTTCAGTTACCTGGTATCGTCCCAAGTGGAGGGTTCCATTAACGTGGTAATGCTACTTCTGACAGGAAGAGCCACTCCATATCTTCACAACGGAGTCATCTATGTTGGAGACGAGGACCATTACGTAAGCACAAAGAAATAAGACTTAGAACTCACCATCAGACAGAATTAAAAATTGGCCATCCGAAGATCAATGGGCAAGATCATGTAAAACAGATCCTACAGGAGGAACATGTACTGGGCGCATTGAATAAGAAAGCATGTATTAGGGATTGTATGAAATTGACGAAAGCGAAACGTGTATGAAAGTATAGAAGTAAATAGCGCAATATTCTGTCTGCCTTCTGCGTAGTAGAAGTGTGATGATAAAGAAAAAATATGAAACAACAAATGATTTTGAATTCCATATTCACTATTTCGAAAAGGCACCTGTAAATGCCCATTTGATTTTATGAGAGAACAAATTCAATGCTAATGAACGCTTAAAGACTTATTCAATGTTTTAAGGCTCTTCCACAATATGGAGTGCTTGCTAGGAGTTCAATTGGTCTGTTGGAGTGGAGAGGTAGTGATGATCACCAGGACTCTGAGAGACAGCCTCCTGGGTCACGTCTGAAAACACCAGCTTTACCAATCTGGGTTTGATTTTTTTTTATTCTATACAATTTTATTATTTTAATATTTTGAGATCAACCTTCTTAAACATCGTTTATTGTTCAGTAAATATATAAACAAAGCAACTTTTTATCACACAGAAATGAAAAGACTAATGTTGTAAACTCTCTAATGAGCAACAAAATACCATCAACATAGCCCAGTATTCCTTGGGCTCTCCTAGGAGTCAACATCTTGGGTTTTAAAAGACATTCAAAGATAATATTATTGACAATATAAGCATCTGTGAACACCAATATATATAAATACCTTGGTGCGTTTGAACCTATTACTTCATTTTTAATAACAATAATAAGATTCTTATTGTTTTGTACAAATTTTAGGTTACCTTCTGTGCTGGACACTACGGGATGCTCTTCAATACAAATAGGGAACTTCTTAGGAACTATCATGCTGAAAGAAGGTAAGATCAATGATCAACAATAAATTAAAAAAACTTTTTCAGTAATTGACTTATTATAAAATTTGACGTATTCATCACACAGCTGCGTTATTGAAATCAAATATTATCCTTGGAATTTGGTTGTTAATTCAGTCACCAAAAAATATTTAGTTGTTTTGTTTATTTAAAACTGAAAATTGTTTTATAACATAAGATTACATAGCACATACCTAAGAATAGTTTACATAGATCGAGCTAGTTCCAAACTAAGATACGAATCTTGTACTTTCCACTAGAATAATTTTATTCAGTTAAAACGTTTTCGGAACTACTTGTTGCATCATCAGTAACAATACTAAACATAAATTATATTCAAGGACAGTAAATTTTGTGGATAATAAATATGGAATTCTACAGGGTTAGTCACGAAACATTCGAAAAACGAATCTTGTATTATAGGTAGCAACACGATGATACACATAACATACAGTGCACTGAACACATATACATGTGACATCCAGACCCAAGTCTATTTGTAAAAGGGCATATTGAATAATGCCCTGGTCGTAAATTGAATCTGGCCTGGCCACGTGACTCAAAAGGCAAGAGCGTTACCTTTGCGCTATATCAGCCGCAGTTATTGTTAGGTATTAATAATTTTATTTCTTCCAGATTTGATCTCCAATACTACACGTGTGGTGGATGCTATGTTTTTCTCTCAGTGGACACGAGAGCTCTGAATGATGGATCCAAAGATGACATTAATGCCACGCCTTTGGAGAAATTGATTCACACCAAGTGAGTTTCCATGACTGAAAATAGATGTTTGAAATTTTATATCACATGGCTTGGTTCACTTTTGATTTGAACGCCTCAATCAGCAACATGTACACTATTATCTATAATATCCATACCATGCACAATATGTCAACAAATAGGTTCATGTATAAACGAAAAAATTCAAACATCTCGCAATCGCTCAAAATATGATTTGGTATTAAACTTCATTTTAAGCTGTCTAAGGTGACTTTATAAGCTCATTTCACAACATCTTGAAGTATCATTTTTCAGTTTGTATTTTAAGAAAGAGCTAGGTACACTCTAGCAAAAATACTGCATGTTGGCCATGAATTAAGGCTTGTGTCCTATACTTTTTTCTGTCCTTTAAATTTCATAATTTTTGTGTTTTTTTTTTTCACAGATGGCAAGATGCTAAAATCACGTGGACAGGACAGACACCTTACGTTGGAGAAATGATTGCAAACTAAAATAATTATATATTATGTATCTAAAGGACCAAAGCTCAATTAATAGTTTTACTTTGCTATGAAATTTGTGAGAATAACGACACTATATTTGTAGTCACAAATGGCGTTCTTCATATTTAAACAAATATAACGTGAGGGTTATTTATACAAAAATGTAAAATATAATAACAAATGCAACCTTTGGAAAGCTCTGAAGATCTTAAATTATATTTCTATTCTAGCTAATACTATAGTGTACGAAATACCCAATACTATTTTTACTTATTAAAAACCTATTAAGTAATACTTTTAGACCATCTGTAGGTATATCTTAATCTTTCACAACAAAAAGTTGCGTTATAAAGAATCTTGAAAACTCAATATTATTTATGCATTTTTTTTTATATAAAATAAATAAAATAATCTAATGCCATACATAGTGTAATTATTATCTCACAAACTTTATGGTAACGTAAAACTCCATATGAAATACAGGAACCCGATTCAAAATATTATAACTCTATTTTTGGAAATAAAATGCTTTGTAAAAAAAAAATACATCAATGCAATATTTTTATGCGCATTCTGTAACTCATAGCATATTTTGTGTAGAAAAAAACGACAAACGAAACATTTTATTTAATTCAATAATTTTTTGTGATTGTTTGATTAAAATATATATATATATACCTTATACCTACAATAATAAAATTATCTAAATATAGTAACAATAGTCCGCTAGCTATGAATGAATGTAGAAAAAATTTCCAATATCATTCTTACCTACATGTTGTCATATGTTATTCGTTTTACGTAATAACAAGTAGACTCTGCTGGATTTAATCGAGAAAAGGCAAAATTAAAGGTAGACATGTATAGAAGGCTTAATGGTGTCCTGACTGGGAAATATTAAAGAATGGATAAGGATCCAGAGATTAAAGGAGCTGTTTCAGCTAGTACAGGGCAGTAAGGCCTGTCAGAGTGAAAGCTGACTTTGAGAAGACCTGATATGCAATTCAAAGAAAAAAAATAGAGGTTTCTCAGATTTTTTGTCTCTTATCTCTTCTACAAGTGCCGTATCAGATCTCACCAACATTGGCTATCACCGTGGAGAAGGTCTTTTTTTTCTGCGCAACTCGAAACAACTTCAATCTAGAATGTTGAGCAACCATGACATCTGCCTTCTGCACACTTCTCGTCTACCTTCAATCTTGACTTGTATTATTAGTTGAAGTTATTTTTTGTCGTCTTTTCCTTCTTCTTTTTATCAGTCCACTTCTAAAAGAAGATCTACTCCATTTCTTTCAATGCCACTCGATTTTGAACCGTCTGCATCATGTAACTACATTTTTTAATAAGAATGAAAAAAATGTATTACTTACTTACTAGTCAGCCATCTCTCCACTGCTGGATATAGGCTTCTTTCAAACTCTTCCAATCGTCGCGGTCCTGTGGCCTCTGTAACCATTTCCTTTCCGCGATTGGAGTAATGTCGTCAGTCCATCTGTTTTGTTTTAATTTTTTTTTAACAATTATAATTACCTATATAACTCGAACACTTTCGTAAAGATTGCTTGAAATTATCAAGAGAATATATTATATTTTGGCAAAAGCATCCCAGTTACATAATTATTGGTGTGAAAAAAAACAATGTTTTTGTTCTATACATTTTAAATTCTTAAATATGATATTTCACAGTATAAACGCACACATCCTTGAACAATTACTTACATTACTATAGTAGTGCCGACTAGCACAACAGTCCTATATTTGTTTTAAATATTGTCTTCCCTATTTTTGGTTATGTGTGAAATAAACTGCTTTTGCAATATCAAAACGCTCTATTTATATTAAACCTTCCTATTAATATAAAAAGGTGCTGATAAAATAGTAGTAAAAGCTTTAGCATGAGTGAATTGAAATTGAAGTTATTTTTAACAGCAATCAAATACAGATATCGTACCGCATCGCCTTCTGAAAAGTTTAAATACATTGACACTACTACAATCAACATAATATATCACTCTACAGAAGGCTGCACTTCTGAATACTTGTAGAGTGGTCGATAATTTTTTACAAACTTAATGAACTGACTCAGAAACGAGTGAAACCTTAACGAACTGACAGAGAAATATGTGACACTGACATAGAAACGGGTGGCACTTGGCACATGACCTGGAATACTGGGAGAAATCCTAAGTAACTTTAAAAAATATATTGAAATAAATATACATATTTGAACCAGAGAAAATTAATCACCGATTTGGATACAATTATGTTGCAGCAGCCTCAATAGATAGCCCTGTATCGAGGTGTACTGCGTGAAAAAAATAATATAAAATTCATATTATGAACCATTCTAGATAATAATATAACATGAAATTCATAAAGGATTATCGAATAACTGACCTAAAGATCTATAAATGATAATAATAATAATAATGGTTTAATACTGTGAATGGTTTCATACCTAAGAGTCTGTCAAGCAATCTCAGAAAACTGGGAGTAGATGACAGGCTCAAATACAGCATGCTGAAGGCCGTACTTCTATCGTCCACCAGGATAGTAAGAAGGTTTTTGTCCCTGTAACTCTGTAAGTGATCTCCCATGATTGTACTATTTCATAGAACATCATGGACGAATCAACTCGAATAATGTTGGGGTTCTACATTTTGAATATAAATTTATTTTAATATTTTATGGTTTTTGTTATTTAATGTTATATTTAAATTTTATTGTTTATCTTATATTGTGTTCAAAATGTAGAATCAAATATTGTTTTGTTTAATAAATGAGATATGAGATAATAATAATAAAAACCTTTACTGCACAAAAAACCAACCAAATCAAATAAACAATTTAACCGTGGGGCCAGTATATGAGTGCACCTGAACCCCCGCTACACGTTAACTCAACTTCTTTACTTCTCACCACCAACGATACATTTATCAGAGATTGTCAATCAGTTATTTTTTTCCACTTTGAAATAGAAAATATCCTTTGTCGCGAAAACGTATCACAAATTCGCGACACTGGGGAGTCAACACTTGACGTTTAGTAGGCATATTTTTATAATTTATAAACTGACACTAAAATAAACTTTCACTGTTAGATGTTGCGATCCCGAAGGCTCGTTTAAAACTAAAGAATATAAGGGATGATTTCTGATAAGTTAATTGATTTCTGAAATTCCCTGACAAAAATTAGTCATAAATCATAAAATGCATTATCTGCAGTTTTGTATTGAGATTCATTCAGTAAATCCCTATTGTTTTTTTTTTTAAATTATCGTAGACTAATAGAGTGTTATAATGTAGCTATTATAACTATTCTTTTATGTAACTGCCTACTTCCAATTATTTTATATCCTTTTTAACTAACCTACTGTTCTAATACGCATACTTGAAAACTTTTGTATGTAATATTTTTGACACAAAATATCCATGCAGAAACTCTTATATTAATGTGACAGAAACAACAAGCGAAAAGGGTGTGTGGTCCTGGGTCTACACCGTAAGGCGCGCAGTACTTATGTAGGTATGCAGGTACAAGGATTAGATAATAATATAGAAAATAAAATATTCTACAACAATGCCTTTGGTTGCTGATACCTGCCTATGAATAAAAGAGACCATCATACCTGAGGTGCATTGGTATACTGGCCCCACTGTAGACAAATAAATTTTGTGCAATGGGCGAGTTTATCGCTGAAGCGCAATATCTTCCAACTAACCCATAATAACCAATTAATAAATTTTGTAGGTTCAATTAAAAACCAACCAGACCCATTTAGTTTGCATTGCATAAGAAAATTTAAGCACTATCTCTTTACCCTTCAAGGGATTCGCATTTTATGCTTGCAGTATGTCTGTCAGAATCTATTTGACAAATATGTCAAATATTATCCTTAGAATTTGCTTTTCACAGGACTTCAGCTCATATAAAATAAAGCAACGAAAAAACAGACTCAGCTCTTCCAAAACTTTGTAAAAGATAATATTGTATAAGAGATTTAATATCATCACTAAAACACTGTCATGAAATATTGGATATATAATCTTGGTGTGGAAAAATATTAGAGCCTGTTCACATGTATGTATGTGTATGTTATAAATAAGTGGCGGAATATTCAAACGTGCAAAATATTTTTATGATCTAACTAGCTCTGCATAAAACAACATCTAAATTTTTTACCCAATTACAAATGGGCTATATTTAAAACTAGATGGTTGGTTGTCTCAGATTTCCGGACAGAAAGTTCCTGGTTCAAATCTGCTGCTGACCTATTACTTACCAATTTGTTTAAATATTTTAATATCATGTTTTTTTATATAATTTAGATTCACTTTTAATATTATTTTTGTCTTATTTTTTTTTCTCCTTTCTTTTTTTTACTTGTATTTATTATTTTATCCTCAATAAACATAATAACCGCCCAAAAGGGATATTGAAGGGAGAAGTAGTATAAAAGATTCCCACGACGGCGGATTTGGCCGGTCGGCCCTTCAGGCCTCCCCAATGTTCCACTCGTGAGTACAATTTTGATTTGAATATGTGGATAAGTAGGAGTTTACAACTCCTGAGATATCCGGGTGTGTGGTGGGTCTCTCTTCAATTACCTATTATACTATCACGACACAAGTTATTACCTAGAGTGAGGGTGCTCGGGGTATATTTGGGCCAAAAAATCCGAGATATCAAAAAAAGTAATAGGTAGGTACTTTTTTGTAAGTCTCAACATATCAGGCAATTAGCAGACAAAATATGAAAAAAGTCTAAGACATTGAGCAACTTGGTCTAGTTGTCCTAAAATGGATGACGTCATATTTTAATCTTTAAAATTTCACCTAGAACTGAGACCTTAACAGCTTTTGGCCAAGGCGATCTTATCAGGATTGGATGGTATAGATAGGTAAAAATATTTTAAAAATCAGATCATATTAAAATATTAATAACTTTCCCATGGTTGGATTCAGGAAAAAAATTGGGTTTCATTAGCTAGTATGTACAATGTACATATTATAATGTAAGAATGATAAAAATATTATTTCTCCGAACTAAAAGCGTCTAACTTTTTTCTTTTTCATAATAATATGATAATAGTTTTTCAAGTACAACTTGGAACGTACATACTTATCTTCGAAGGACAGAATAAATTTCCAAGCAAACACGCTCCAAAATAATGATCTGTCATTCAGAACTCTTATTACATAAGTCACTTATCACTAGAATGTAAAAATATACCAAATTATTCAACGTGTCAAAAAAAGTTTCACATTCGCTGATGTGTGTGAACGAGATGGATATATGAAATGTGTTGGTATGAGCGAGATGGAGGATGGTGAAATGTTGGAAAATAGTTTTGTTTTATCGATTCAAACTGTGTTACGGAAAGGTTTATGTGTTTTTTATGATTATGGATTTGGACAAATAATTGAATTATTTTCCACGTGTATACTGGCCTTTTTGTTCGAATTTAAATGGGAATAATTTGTGTTTTCTTTATATTTTTTTTATAATGGCAGTCCCTAGAACCTCTTATTACAGAGTTTAAGAATCATGAGCGCCTTTAGATGTTGTTTTAAAAATAAGTAAATAATCCTGATGATTACCGCCGCTTTCACAATAAACTATTTTTATAAAAACGACATCATAATGTTTGAAATGTGTTCGGTGACTTGAAGAAGGGATTTTTTTTTAATTTTTTTTTTATAAAAAAAGATATATCTGGGTTTTTGTTATACACCCAAATACAACCTTATACACCTTTCACAGTAAGCTAAAAGCTTGTGTCGTGAAAGGGGAGTCTGCCGGCAGCTGGGATCGAACCACGGACCCCTTGTTCACGAGATTGAGACTCTACCTCCAGGCTACCGACGAACTTGAACAGGATTTGTTTCTATCTTGCATTTCCAAGAAGAAAATAGGTAGGTACATTGAAAAAAAATCATATCTCTTACAAGTTGGGTAGCATGCAATGAATACACAGACCATCCTTTCTGTGCCATAAAAAATAAGACATTCAGAAAGTGTGGTATACTTCATCATCGAATTAAAGATGGGTCCAGTTTGTAATGGGCGTGCGGTGATTGTAGACTACTTTCATTTGATTGTTTTTCTCTCCCCAATTTTTTTATTTACATTAATATGTGTATGCTGTAGACACACTTAACGGGTTGGCCCGACCAAGTCAATGTATAATGTTTTTTTTTTTGTGTCTATTTTGTCAACTTTCCGTTTGTGTCTGTAATAAATAAATAAATGTTTTATACGTGATGTATAACTAACACTATCTTTCCTTTTACAGAACACCCAAAAACTTTGAAAAGAGGGTGCAGCATTTATTCTATACGCAGAGGACATCACAGAACAACTTTTAAACTACTTAATTTAATGCTAATAACTACAACATATGGAGCAATTGAAAACTTTAAATGGTCAATAATAATATTATTCCATAACGAGAACTTTATATACTACCTACTACTGCTACTATAGATAAAACAGGAATTGGTGCTAATTAATTAAGTATCGAAACCATATATACGAAACTTCCAAAAACTCTACACAGTACAGTGACCTTTGAGCTGTAATTATTTTAGAACTTTCTCTATCCCCACATATTATTGATAATTATATTTCAGTAATGAAAAAAACTTTTTATACCCCGGCATAATAGTATTAGCGTGGATAATAAAATAAAAAAAGGTGGATGAGAGATAAACTGAGTGTACACCAAAATATTATGAGAAATTTATTGGAAGTAAGTTTCTAATTTATAAAGAAAAAAAATGGCTGATATATTTTAAACATATTTCTTCCACTCAAAGTGATTTTGTGTGAATTCAGTCATCTCTTATTAGCACAATTATTCATGCCGAAAAAAAAACTTTTTTGGACAACTTTTTTTCTTCATTTTCTCTTCATAGTTCCATTCAAATATATAGGAAAGAAACAAATCTTTACTTTTGAATTCTAAATTCTTTGAGAGAATTTATCGATGTTATTTTTACAATTAACTATTGTATGAAGGTTTTTTTTTTCGCCCGAAGCGCTGTGTGGAACGAACGTGTCGCCGATACAACATTCAGATAAAAAATTTTGATTTGTTTAAAAAACATAGTAGCTTTGAAACTAACATAAGTTTGACTTTTTTTCTCTTTTTTTTCTTAATACTAACTATACTAATAGTACTTAATTATTATAAATAATTTTATTTTGTTTATTTTTTCATTTTATATCGTGAAATATAATTGTTTGTTTACTAACGTAGAACGAACGAACGCATGGCGTTTGGCCTATTTAGAGGTCATTGAACCGCCGGTGCGGTTTACACGATATAAATATTGTTAATTTTTTGTTGTTGTTATTTTTGCATATTGATTGCAAATTCTGTTTGATTTTTCTCTGGATTTTTTTTTCTTTTCTAATATAATCGTTTAATAGACTGAGTTAAAATAAATATTAAGGATGAATGAAACAGAGCCTCCTGATACTGGAGGAATAAACCGAAAACGCGGAAGATTTGAATCGATCGATGCCTGTAATCTTGCTGAAGATTCCAAAAATAAGCAAGTATCTTTAGAAGATATCTCGCTGCATTCTGCGACCAACAAAGCCAATTCAAACCCTTCCAATATGTATTCTCTTACGTCCCCTTCTCCATACCTGGTTGTAGTAGAGAATGAGACGGGCGGAAAACCTATTCATCCCATGTTTATCGGGGAAATATGTGCAAAGGGAAATATTACCGGCATTGTTCCCGGAGGCGTGCGTTCAGATAGTAGAACGAAAATCGTCATTACCTTCAACTCCCCACAAAATGCAAATAACTTTCTATCGAATAAGATCATCACTGAAAATCACTTAAAAGCATTTATTCCAAACTATAAGCTATACAAACAAGGTATCGTCCGCGGTGTCCGTCTTGAACTTACAGATGAGGATATTTTGCAAAACATCGTTGTGCCTTCTCCTTTTGGCAAAGTTGTCAAACTGCGCAGGCTCAACCGTAAAGTTACTACCTCCGACTCGTCAGAATGGAAACCTTCCACAACGATCTTATTAACGTTTGAGGGTCAATCTTTGCCAGAGCGCGTCTTTTTGTTTTACAATTCTTTGAGAGTTGAACAGTACATATACCCAAGCTACATGTGCCACAATTGCCTGAGGTATGGACATACTAAGGCTAGATGTACATCGACCGCCAGATGTGCAAAGTGTGGTAATACTCATTTAGAAACAGATTGTCCTTTAAAAGAATCTACACCAAACTGCGTTAACTGCAAAGGTTCTCATGTAGCCACCAGCAATTCGTGTCCAGAATTTCTCCGACAAAAAGAAATAAAGAAGACCATGGCTGATGAAAACGTCTCCTTCTCTTACGCGGCCAAAATAATCCCAAAACGCAGTAACTTGTATAGCAATGTGACAAGACATTCAACAAAAGTAGATTCAGCTGACACTAAAACTACAAATACCCCTCGGCCTTCTGCGTTTAAGCAAAACTTAGACAAAAAGATGATCGATGGCCTTCTATCTTATACAAACGGTCAACCATCGAATCCCCAAAATGGTTGTGCTTTGAATGCAAGCTCATCTTCAAGGTCATTTTCAACCCCACCTACCCTTTCTTCTACCAAAAATACTCCAACAAGTACTGAACCCCATATTCTTATAAATTTGCTCGTCCAAATATTAACAATGCTGATATCCAACTCTGAGAATACACTGAATACAGAAATTTTTCCTTCCTTAACGAATTTATTAAATTTAATTTCAAACAATAACGGCAATGAGTAATCAGACACCAGTAAACCTTCTGCAATGGAATGCTCGTAGCGCAGTCTCTAATAAACATGAAATAATCACATTATTTAACCAAAATTCCATAGACTTAGCTGCAATAAGTGAGACTTGGTTAAAACCACATTATACCTTTAAAGTCCCAGGATATAGCTGTATAAGGGCAGATCGTTCTGTGGGTCGCGGTGGTGGTGCTGCCGTGATCATCAACAGCTCAATTCCCTTTTCTATTATATCACTTCCTTTCAATCCTTTTCTGGAAATAGTAGCAGTCAAAATTAACGACATTGGCTTCGTATCTGTATATATTCCCCCAAATTCTGGCTTCGACATCTCCTATTTCGATTCTATCATTCCTCTCCTCCCATCTAGTTTCCTGATTCTAGGAGATCTCAATGCCCATTCCTCATCTTGGGGATGCTCAATAACAGACAGATCTGGGAATTGTGTCCTCTCCTTTTTGGATAAACACAATTTGTGCATCATAAACGATGGTTCGCCTACTAGAATAACCTCTCCATCCCAAAACCTTAGTGCTATTGATTTGAGTATATGCACAAGTGATTTATTCCCCTCTATCGACTGGCGTATTTCGGAAGACGCTTGTTCAAGCGATCACTATCCAATATTTATGACTCTACTCACAAAACCAATAAGGAACATCCCAATTACAAGAATTCTTTATAACACCCGTAAGGCTAACTGGGATGTTTACCAGAAAAAGCTGGATTTATGTTCATCAACTCTTGAATCTCGTTTATCTCAATCGAATTGTATAGATACTAAGTACAAATGTATAACAGACGAAATATATAAAGCGGCTGACAGTAGTATGCCTCTTAAAACTAACCACAAGCGAGCAAAAAATGCTCCCTGGTGGGATGATGAGTGTTCTAATCTGATAAACGAGAGAAGACAAGCTATGCATCAATTACGAAAAAATTTTAGCATGCACACCTTCCTCCAAGCTAAAGCCATACAAGCCAAAGTTAAAAAAGTATTAAGACAGAAGAAGCGCAAAGGGTGGCAGACCTTTTGTTCCAATTTATCTCCCCATACACCTTCAACAATCGTATGGCAGATGATCAGGAGATTCAAAGGATCTCTAATTCCTCCTAAAGTATGCGGATCTAGATCAGCATGGCTTCCAAACTTTGTTGATAAATTGGCCCCTCCTCACGTCCCAGTCAAAGACCCACCTATTGTGTCAATACCAAATAATAACACCGATAATTTAACTTCTCCATTCTCACTCAACGAGCTTCAAACCTGCCTTCACTTGTTAAAACCTAATAGTTCTCCTGGTACTGATAAAATACCTTACACATTTTTGCAAAAATTCCCAAAGCATTTTCTTGATATCTTTCTTGGCTTTCTAAACGAAATATTTTGTTTAGGAACAATTCCAACACCGTGGAAGCAGCAATTGATATTACCAATATTAAAACAAGGTAAAGATCCCAATTCGGGTTCTTCTTACCGACCGATAGCTATGTCCTCCTGTGCACTAAAACTTTTTGAACATTTGATTAAAAATAGGTTGGTCTGGTATATAGAGCATAATTGTTTACTCTCTGTAAGTCAATTTGGTTTCAGAAGATCACTTTCATGTGCAGATAATCTTAGTATACTCATCACAGACATACATATTGCCTTTACCAATAAAGAACACGTAGCGGCCGTTTTTTTGGACATAAATTCAGCTTTTGACAACGTATGTATTTCCACACTTTACCAAAAACTCATAAATATTAACCTTCCTCTCCCAATTTGCAATATAATATACAACATGTTCTCTGACAGAGAAATAGTCATCGATGACGGTCTTGGGGGCACTCGGCGAAAGGTATGGAGGGGTCTCCCGCAAGGTTCCGTTTTAAGCCCGGTGCTTTTTAATATTTATTGCTCTGACTTGGATCAAGTCCTTCCTAGTGGCGTTAAAATAATTCAATACGCAGATGATCTGGCCCTCTATGCAGCAAACAAAAATATCGATGGTGCAGTTGCTCTAATACAAACAGCTTTGGAGAACATTAACAATTGGATGAATAAAAATTCTTTCTGTATTTCTGCTTCCAAATCCAAATCTATTCTTTTTTCAAGAAAACACAACATTCCCTCCGTTTCCCTTGATGTGGATGGAACACCAATCCCCCAAGTGAATGAACTCAAATTTTTGGGTCTACATATGGAACGAAAACTATGTTGGAGATCCCAAATTAACCATGTTGCAGAAAAGTGCGAGAACTCTATAAATTTGCTGAGGGCGATCACTGGTGTATCTTGGGGTAGTCATCCCACCTCTATGAAGAATATTTACAATGCACTTGTTCGTTGTCACTTGGATTACGCAAGCTTCCTCTTTTGCCCACTTCCGAAATATTTGGAAACTAAGTTGGAGAGAATTCAATCCAAATGCCTCAGACTAATAGTCGGAGCCATGCAGTCTACTCCTATCAACTCGCTTCAAGTAGAGTGCGTGGATATGCCACTTCCACTCAGAAGACAATACTTATCAGACACTTTTATTCTAAAAAGACTTAAATACTCAAACCATCCTCTTCTGAAAAGCCTTCACATTCTAAAAACTCTATACGATACAAACAGATACTGGTCCAATAAGCCTGCTCCTCACCTTTGCAATAGTATAAATAAGTATAATGTTTCATTCAACGTGAAACAGTTTCCCTTTCCTTCCCCCTTTTACGATTCCTCGTTTGAACTTCTACAATTTATGCCAAAAGTAATTGAAAACATAGGTTTGAACAAATATATCAAATTATCTAAAGAATGCATAAATCGAAATTTTCTTTCCATTGTGGCCGACAAGTGGCCTAATCACATAATGATGTTTACAGATGGTTCAAAGCTTTCAGCATGTGATTTTACAGGAGCTGCAGCCCTAATACCTTCTCTAAATATTTCTTCTCAATTAAAATTGACATCTAAATCCGTTTTTACGGCTGAATGTACTGCAATGATTGAAGCTTTGCGTTTGTCTAACACCCATAACATTATCAATTGCATCATTTTTACCGATTCTCTCTCTCTTGTCCAAATTCTAATGTCCCCCTCTTCAGTTCTAAGTGACAACCCGAATATTATGAGTATTAGAAACCTTATGTACCATCGATCCTTATCTAACCAAGATACCATCATTGCATGGATCCCGGCACATTGCGGTATCCGCCACAACGAGTCTGTGGATGAACTGGCTAAGGCTGCTTGCACCCTCGGAACAGCTGTGGAAGATTTTATCCTTCCAGATGATGATATAAAGCGAACCATAGAAGGTGATGCTCGTAAGAATTGGAGTGACTTGTGGATGGATGTATCACTCACAAAAGGAAGAAGATATAGATCGATCCAGGTCCAAATCGCAAGAAAACCTTGGTTTCACAAATCGAAATTTAACAGATCTGAAATTACTGCCATATGTCGAATGCGATTTGGACACTGTAGACTGGACGCTCATCTTTTTAAAATTCAACTTGTTGAAAGTCCATACTGCGAGTGCGGCCTAGACGAGGAGACGCTTGACCATGTTTTCCTGGGGTGCCCTATCAGGGATGCGTATGATATTTCTGTTGATGCTCTTCAAAACGATTGCCAATTCCCCCTGAATATTGAAACATTATTGAGTATGACATCCGATACAGTCCATTTGTCCCTTCTCAAATCAATTAAAGCTAATTTTGTTATTCTATAATCCTCTAACCATCTTCTCTTTGACAATTTAACAACACTTTGAGACGTTATTGGCGGCACAAATCATCTTTGTAGGATGTTATGCCACAAGTGGAAGAAAAAAAAAAAAAAAAAAAAAAATATTGTATGAAGTCACGTATGTAAATATATTACACGAAACCACCATATAAGGCATAGAAAAAGACTACGTCGATTTGTAGTGGTTGATAAATTATAGTGTAAAATGTATAGATACCCAACTATATACTTGCATGCCTATGTTTGGTTGGTAAATACCATGTGCCCGAGCAAACTATAAATTATGTATGCCTATATCTATTTGTTAATAGAGTACTAATGTTACCTAGTTGTGTTTGCTTGTTTTTTTTATAAATTAATTTTACTATTTGTAATTGAAGACTTTATAATTTTCTTGTTCATGTCGATTGCAAAAAGTCGTTAGCCGTATATTTCATAAATAAATAAATAAATAAACGCCACCTTATTTGGTGGTTCCCCGGACGGTACTTGAACCCACAACCCATCTTTTCGCGAGATGTGCTTCGTCCAATTAAGCTACCGGGTGACTTGCCAAAGGCTCCGATATTCTCTTTTGTTAATTGTAAAAAAAAAACATTGATAAATAAATGATAATAATTAAAAAAAAAACAGTGGTTATGGTTGGTAGAGTAGGAGAGGTAGGCAAGATGTAATGGGTGGGGCTTGGAAAACCAATAATGAATTTCCACAAAGTTGCGCTTAAAAATATATGTAGAATATTAATTGTAAAATAATTGTTCTATTTTCTCCACCTGTACGAGATACTCAAAGTATCACAAGATAATGTATTATAAATTGTGTGGCAAATTTCTTCTGAAGCGAATTATTTCGCAAGTTGACAGCTCATAACATTACCTGTTTGCATTCCTATATTGTAACATTGTAGTCCTTTTACGATGACGCAGGTGTTTTAGGGCTTATTTGCACCCCGCGATATCAAAACGAAACAAAATCCAATTATTTCTATGTTGATATAATATTATATTATATGGTAAGAAAATATGGCATACATGTAAACACACACACTCGTATAGAACAACGAAATAATAACGAGCAAGTTCTACCAGGTAAAGGAGAAATAATGACCTTTAATATAGACTGGAATTTCAATGGAAAATTGGTTGCGTCCAATCAAATTTTACGACCAATATCATTTCGTACCTATCAGTCGTTTTTTTTTAAAAAAAAAGATACATCTGGGTTTTGTTATAAACCCAGACACAACCATAATACACCTTTCACACTAAGCAGAATATAGCCCAGCCAGAACCAAATTCTCTCCTGTATCACGGAGATTTCAGATTTTTGCTGGGTCCGTCGGCGCAGAGCATCATTCGTGACATATTCATACCATCTTAATCCAAAATCCTCCAAAGACTCTCGTCTTCAAAGCTTATTATCTTCTGTTAATGATGATGATGATTATGATATGTCCGATACCCACCAGAATGTCAGAAATGGCAACACCCAATTGAATGGCTAACAGAGATCTAGCTGGATTGTTTAACGCAACGTTTATGAATCATAGCGCTACGGTGTTAAATAAAGAAACTAAATTTCGACATTCGGGCTAGATTTGGAAAGGCAGAACGTTAAATGTCATTTTGATTCGAAGAAATGGCTAGCCATCAATTGAATTCCGGCTTTCTTACAGCCTAGCCATCGAACCAACTGGATAATTCAACTATCTGACAGCAAAAATATATGTATATCTACGTGTTTTAACAAACACTGTCTCCCATATTATAATATATTTTATTATGAAAATAATGTTACACTGTGATGTGTTTGCACACTCAACTCCTCTATAATACCGGTAAAATATAATGTATCGAGTGGAGAGAGATATTCAAAAAGTTATCGGAATAGTAATGTTTCATTTGACTTATGACTTTTTTAGTCTTACTTACATAATATGCCTTCTTTACCTTGTGAAAATTGGGTCAGGGGCCCATTGATTCTAGATACCTGTTCCACAGATCTTAGCTGTCCATTGCAATAGTTGCTTCCAGGACCTTTGGCGACTCCAAATCAAGTCTTTCAAAGAGATTTGTCACTTGAACCTTCGAACTACTTCTGAGGCGATCTAACGGCCTTCTACTCTCTTCCATAATAATAATAAAAAATATATATATATATACTTCATTCGATCAATCAATAACAATGTACAAATGTTGAGACGATTTATAAGTTGCAGCAGCCTCACTAGGTTGCCCTGTATCGAGGCAATAATGTATAATTTACAACGATTTGACACATTTCAATTGACTTTTTTTATTTAATTAAAAATGTGGCGAAACAGAGATAAACACTTAAAGTCAAATTACATTTGAAACTTAACATGTTAAAATTTTACATATTTTTTTTATTAGCTTAGTTACAGCAAGGAGTTATAAGACATTTTAGTGTAAGCTACATTTTTGAAGCTCAATTTGTCGATAGTTTCTTAAATCACATATTTATATATTCAATTCATTTATCTCTTGAAGTTCGTATTATTTTTGAACATACATTTTACCTATATAAGGTATATTTACACTTTACTTAGCACGATGTAAAAATCCATCAAAATAATATAATATTATTATTTTGTTTTTGCTGAAAATTTGGCATACATAGGTATTACAATATTTTGTTTGTGTCAATTTATTTTTTGTCAAGTCCCAGAACTTACGAAAATTGCTATTCTAAATTTATTTGGAATATCTAAAAGGTCACTCACTCTTTTCTGCAAGTTTTCGATTGTCTTGTAAAAGGAAGATATTCGTAAAACAACACGTTCAACATCTTCGATTCAGCGATGAGGTATGGCACTCATTTGAAATATCTTATTTTTATAGCACAAAGAAGGTGACCTGTATGTACCACACTTGTTGGAAATGCCTCGATGATTTGGTTTAGTTGGAAGACATCGCATTCTTGCGATAAAAACGTCCTCTGTACATTGAATTCTATAAATGATATCTACTTCGTAATGTTTGAAATATTGTAACCAATGTACAGTGAAGAATAAAATTAATAAATGTGATTGAATGAATGAATGAAACATTTTATACAGAGTGTGTTTGACAGAAATTGGACAAATAAAAAGATCATAAAATCTTTGTCATGGCAAAAAAAAAATACTCAAAAGGTTCCCAATTAATATGTACTTTAAAACACAATTTTTGTTTTGCCAATGTCAAATTATCCGCTGTCAAATACCACGTATATAAAATAATAGACCATTTACAAAATAAAATTAAAACTAAAATTTTAATATCGTGATTTTTTATTGAATTTGCTATAAAGGGGAGACGAGGGTAAAATGGAGGAATGCACGACAGAATGTATTTCAATATTTTTAGGTAGGTAGATACTGCTATCACCTATTTTGGAAATATTTTGTAAAAACACTGTATGGGTATGTAGTAGATGGAATAATGCTGTTATTATTATTATTCAGTGACGTCAGAAAATATTTACGCAAGTTAGAAAATTAAATATCACAGGACAGACAGTGACGGATCACAATAATGAAACATTGGAGAGCAGTACCCTTTACACGAGCTTTTTTGCATTATACGAAGAACGTAGTTTGTCAAATTGACCTCATTTGTATCAATTTCATACGAGAATAGTCAGGTACTGGTTCATATGGTGAAAAATCAAACTTTTTGTGTTCCTTACAAAACTTATGTGGCTTGAGAGAGGTTACATTGTGTCGCTGAGTTTCGAAACCCGCTATAAGTAACACATTTTCACGAATATTGAGTTACATAATATGTTGTTGGATTTGTAATTGATTATCCTATAACCTTAGAAAATTGTTTCCTTAAACCTTTCCTTACTCTCCGTTTGTCCAAAAAACAAAATAAAATGACAATAAATAACAAACCCCGCTTAATCCATTTATGTGTCTTTTAATATCCTCTATCACTCAACCGATCAATAGGAGTCATATTTATGTATTCAAAATGAACAGTTTATTTTTATTCAATAGCAAAATTTATTCATTAAATTTAATTATCGTCACAATCTCTGAATTATTAATCTGGTTTGACTTCAGGGAAGAATGTTTAATACTTATACAACAGTTATTATCGAATTTCTCCAAAACAAAAAAAAAAGGGTTTTAGTGAATTTTGAAACTCAGTGACAGTTATTATAGATATAGAGACATCTAAAAGAGCTGGTTGGTTGACGCTGATCTCTAATTTTTAATATAGAGATTCAGAATCGAATTTTCTGGCAACTTATTCCACGTTTATTGCAAACTATTCTCCTCACTATCCTTATTGAGTCGGATGCTCCTTGTGCCTAAACACTTTCGCCAGAGATATTTGTCTATTGCTAGTATTTCCAGGATTTTAGTTTTTCCAAACGTAGTTCAAACCAAACCTTCAAACCTAGTCCAAACCTAACCTCCAAACCTAACCAAATCTTTCAACGCATCAAGTTTTTAACCTAATAATAAAGCTTACACACTTTCAAAATAAGCTACATATTGTGCAGTTTTCTGAAGATGCTGTAGATTAGGAAGTATGAAAACTTTAGACAATAGTCTAATAGTATAATAATAACACCAGGGAATTATCAATTGTTGTTTGCATACATTTCTCACAATAGAGGTAGCCAGTGGATGTAATTAACCTGAAGTTCATCCTTTCATGCTGCTGGAGAGATTTATTTCATTTTTGGCCCATAAAAATCTAGATACGCCTTTGAAACCTTAAAAATATAAGAATATTTGAGTGTGGAAGAAGAAAAGAAGTATGCAAGAACAAGTGATGGTTTGACATTCCATCCCCTCTGTCTAACTTACAAGGGATGCAGGCTAAATATTTCAGATACAGATACAGATAAATATTTCGGGGGTAGGATGAGGAGTTTGATCGCTGTGATGTTTTAAAAATAAAATAATTAACAGGTTTTATTTTATTATTATTATTATTCCATCCCTTAACAAATTCTGTTAAATTCCTGACATATTTGCGACGCTGATTTCACGCGAGCTGAAGTTTTGAATTAATTTTACACGTCAATGACGTGAAGTTAGCTACTCATCACACTCTTTACCTATCACAGATGAGTAAATATATAGAAGAAGCTTAAATAAACTGCAGTATCTTGTGAAGTAAATGCTATAGACTAATTAACATCGTAGTTTCTAGAATAAAATTGGTTGTAGGTAGTTCACATTCTTTGAAACATTCTAACCTCTTGGGAGGGGTATTAACTATGACCTACGAAGACTTGAGACTCCAATGAGGTAATTTTAGCTGCTAATCTTTCAGGTTTCCTATAATATGTGATTTGCTCGTAAAAACAAAGAGATGTAGAAGAAGCGAAAGAAGTATGT